>CM055877.1:13144354-13744354 GCA_029582165.1 Portulaca oleracea | reverse complement strand
GGCAGGAAAAATAGGAGCAGGGGATGGGGGTATATCTGGGAATCAGGAAGAGAGGAATACTGATTATATTATCATGAATGCACTATGTCTTTACCCAAGACACATTATCTCTCCCTCAACTATTTGCTTTATCATGTACAGAAATTGCAAACTTCATGTCAAAGCTAACATTCAGCAGACCACAAAAGAAAGGTAAAGCAGGTTTACCTGAAGCTGCTCACGAATCTCTGGCACAAATTTACTTAGACTACTTAGCATTGATTTGGCTGATCCAGCATTCTTGGAATGGAAAACAGTATCAACATTCTTTATGAGCTCCAGCAGTTCCCTTGAAGAAGTTATTATGTCTATTACCTATTAGAAAAGCACACCATGGTCAAAAGTTGTCCAGAAACTTCCCAAAGATATAAGAACAGAAAGATAGGTGAACTCATCAATCACACACACAATGCAGGAAACATATTGATATAACTTAGAAAAGCTGATCGTATAAGAACTGAGCTCTTTGAGTACAGCCCTCTGTTCCCTTTTATCCTTTTTTGTTTGGTGTTCTTGGGGCTAGAGGATGTTCAAGGAAGTGGATGGTGGATGAAGAATCCCTATTGAAAGTTTAAATGCACCAACGACCACCGTTTTAGCTGGCTTAGTGGCTGTGCTAAGGGCTAAAGGGCATATATATGGTGGTTGAAACTCGGTGGTTTGTTTCTTTGGCCATGGTAGATAGCGACAAAAGGAACAAGACAACAGCTGATGAAAATAACATGACGAGGCTAAATCTACAAGTCCATCTACAAGAGATCAACAGCAAAGTATATATGAGCAATCTAAAGCTTCTGACAACAATTGGACTTAGAATAATGTCCAGAGCAAGCCAGACCAACTACCCCAAGAGCACTCATACATAAACCAGTTACTGGCAGAAATAACTTTAAAAAATGTATTTGCCCATAATGCTTACTCATAGATATGATATATGATCTAAAATACCCAACATCACTGAGCTCATCGTAAGTTCGACAGATACGGCAATTAATGGAATGGCATATGCGGACACATCCTTCCTATAACAGGCAACTAAATCCCCCAACCTACTAACCACTAAGCAGGAGTAGTCGGTAAGATTTTGTTTCCCATAATGAGGTAGCTAGAATAACCACACAATAATGTCACGTAGCCCCAATGTAAACACCAGTTCCACCTAGGCATCATATTCCAGATCTCCAGTCTCCAATCCCCAAGGATGTATGAATACATTTAAACCCAATTATTTTGACACTGGGAACCTGAAGCCAGACAGCTAGCATTTCCAAAGTCTTCTTGGTCATCAAGAATTTTAACACATAATGGCCAGGCTGAATAGCTGTCAAGAAGTGACGAGAGATCAGCTGAAGGCTGAAAATTACACAAAAAGCAATGAATTGTACAATTCGGAAAGGAAATCCCATAGACACTTCATTGCTCAATGTGCCGGGCGACATTCACAAACATCGGAACACCTTGCAGTCATAAATAAAGAACAGTGTCGCAAATCTAACCAAATGGTAACATAAAGAGTAACGTCCTGAATCCTCTACATCTTTCAGGAAAACAAACACACAGACAGAAAAAACTCCATCAAAAGTAATAAAGGTTCCACTTGAGATCGCTTAGTTTTGATCGTGACTTTTGATTGTGAGTATGTACATCACTTGACTCATACAAATATGGAGTACGGGAACAAAAGATAACAAACATGAGGGCATGAACAAACTAAAACGAGCAGAAAATTGCGCATCACCCATTCAAAGATCTGGATGACACAGACACAGCCCCACTTTAGTCAACCAAAGAAGGTAGCCTAACTCATCGAGCCCCCCCCCCTCCCCCTCTTTTCACTTTTGAACAAAACTAACAATCACATCGCAAACTGCAACATACTTTCCCATCAAATCAATCAGCCGGTAATTCCAGATGGAGATCATCCAAGCAGGAAGAGCTAATCATCATTATGAGAAACAATTCATCCATGGTGAAGAAAGGATTCATGTCAAGCATATTATAAAACTTAACTAAATGGAGAATGGTGGAGATAAACCAGCCCTCCATCATTTTGTATTCCCAATTATGGAAGTCCCCCAAGCTAAGCTACAATGGTGCAATCTTGCTATGTGGCTGTCCAAGAAATCAGCAAGTTATTTCCACAGTTTGGAGTATGTTCGTCCAGCTCGGTATCCCATATGTTTACATCAATATCCTTAAATTGAGAGATCTCTTCGGGTATAGCCCTATGGGACTTTGAATGGCATTGTTTAAGCTTTCCAAAAAGCTCTTAAACAATCAATTTAGAATTCATTTGCACCCCCAACCAGATTCAACAAAATCAGTGTTCTCGATATAGCTCATTTTGGCTCGGTTGGCATATTTTGGTTTGTTAAGGGGCAATTCGATATTTTCACCCTAGAATTCAAATTCCCCTCCTCAAATCTGGTTTAAGAGGAAACCTAGCAGCAAGGGAAAGTCAAGCAAGCAAGTAGGAGGTGTCTCAAGCAGAATGGCCTAGGTGTCTAAAGGCTGGTCCAATGGAAAGCTAGCATGTGTCTTCACTTAATGGGCTGTCTCGTCAATTATTTTGGACAAGTACCTATTGCTGAAGTTATGTATTAGCTATTTTTGTTGTACTTAGCTCAATTAATCATGTATTAGATGTTCCTTCATGATTAGGACAGCTTAAGTGAAAGACTAAGGTGTGTACTAAGGTGAGTGTGTGCTTGCTTGCCCATATATATATGCCAGCCATGTACTCTTTATTTCCCTTAGTTGAATTTGATGAATGTAAGGAGTGTGCTTTTCAGCCCCTTTTGTTTGTGAGCATTCTCAACTCTCAAAATTTCTACTTCTATATCTTGATTTGGCTAATCAAGTGGTGATACATAGAGCTTGTTTTTGATCTTTCGGTGGTGTTTCTGTATCCAAAGGAGATTAGCAAGTCCAGCCCCTGTGGTTTGTAATTGTGGTGTCTCTGTATCAATCATAAATCACTTGTTTATTTCATCTTTCAATTGTTTTCTTTCTTTGAATCTGAATTCCTATTGATTTCGGATCGAAGAATACCTATCCATTCGAGTTCTTACTATTGGTGTGTGTCTAGCTTGGTGCACTCTAATCTTATTCAAGATACACATACATTAGTGAACTATCTCCCTTTCCAATTAAAAAAGACTGAAGCCTAAATATCTGTGGTCATAGCCCATCTGGAAAGTTCTGACAAATTTCCTTGACAACCATATTTATGAGACACGAAATGAATAAGGCCCACTTCCAAACGGTGTTTCTCTATTCAAGATGCAATTCTAATGCAATCGGTAACCCTCGCTTGACATCATTTATGCTGGAAGTACTGATCAACATAATGATAAGCAACTATTTGTGGAACTGAAGACCAAACACCAAGACTGAACCCAATACCCAGTTTCTGCATGATTGAATCCATTCTACCTCCAGCAAAACAAGATAGTGAGGTCCGTATGTATGTGGTCCTTTGTCCTCCTCAGAAACTTTCTGATAATTTCCTTAAGAAAGTTTGCAACAACATATGAATGCAAGAAGAAATGACCACCAAACGTAACAGGTTTTCTGCCAAAGAAAGTCAAATTCAGTGGGGAGCTTTATCAAATTAAACTGCTGATCTATGAATATTTACACTAGAGCTCAAAGGATAAGACAAGCAATCACAGAGGAGAAAGTCAAGTACTCAGTAACTCGGTACAGGAAAAGAGAAGCATTGCAATAAGTAGATCAATAGGAAGCATACCTCGGATACCATCTTGACGATCATCTCAGGATCTGCGTGGAGAAATTTGTGCGCAAAGCCAATAAAATGCAAAACCATAGAACTATAGAACAGGTAATTGGACAGCACATAACCTTCCCAAATTGTTGAATATCGGCGTTGGCTCGATTGATCACCATCTTTGCCCACACTTTTCTTTGAGTCATCAATCATCACATCAAGCTCTGCCAACTCTTCCTTGCTAAGCCTCCATGGTTGTATGTAACTACTCCAAATTGAGAAGACCTCAGAAATATTCTTCACTGAAGACTCCACCGGACAGTACAGAAACGTCCTTAGTATGAATCTATAGAGTGGCCTTTGTATATAGGAGTTCCAAGACCCACCAGATGGCGAGCTAGGCAATGCAGAAGCAATATCTCTAGTTTTCACAGCAGAGCCAAACTTCTTGTACACTGAGTTTCCCCCATTCTCAACTTGATTAGACCCTTCCGTTGCCACAAGAGCGCTAAAATTCAAGTATTTCACAAACAACTTAACTGCTTGGCCCAAACCAGAAGTTGGTGGCGCTTCACCCAATACAGACCGAAATGGGAACGACAAGCCAAACGATTTAGATGCATTTACAGACAGCGGCGAGAAGTCATTATCCACCAACCAATAATGCACAAGTGTATTCACCAAGAACTCAGCCCGAAGAAGGGCTGAGTCATCATAACTCGTGGAATAGTGAAGAAGTGAAATCCTATAAGGCTGATGCACGTTCAAGTCGTCCATGGGCACAAATGATCGAAGATAAGCATATAAAAGCCTCAAGTACAAATTACACTCATTCTTCTGCTCAGGGCTGCGCTTGGTACTGCTTGCTAGCACAGGAATAGACGAAGTCCAATTCTCTAAACTGAATTTCCTACTCCTCCGAATTGAAACAGTCCCTAAACTCTCACTCTTACCTCTACACACAGGGTAATAGGCAAACCAAAACATAAAGTACTCAAAAACATTCAAGTGAACCTGAAAACTGCCCTTAATTTCATCCTCCTTAATCCTCCCTTTAAACAAAGGGCATATATCAGCTAGGATTCGACAATCTCTCTCACTAGAAAGCATAAACCTAACCCATTCAGGCAATCTCTCAACAGGAAACACATATTTAACCAGAAACAATCGATCGACAGCCATAATCAAGTTCATTAAGGTTCCAGTAGGAGAGAGAAGGCCGAAAACTTTACCGGCGAGCTCCGAATCGTTCGAAGACGATAACGTATCGATCCATCCGGGAGGTTTTTGAGAAGCGGAAGATGAGTCATCGAAGCCGAAGAATTTGCAGATTAATGCCGGAAAAGCGATGGAGAAGAAATGGCGATTCTGCTCGGGGAAGTGACTGTTGAGGTGAGCTTCCACGGCAGCAATTGCGACGGCGATTTCCGCCGGAGTATTCGCCGATAGGACTTTTCCGGCGAGGTCGGACGATTTGGCCTGGGAATCGATAGAGTAGGACTGTGGCGTCATCGACGAAACCTATGGAGAAGAGAATCGGACGATTCTAGAGAGAGAAAGAGAGGGTTTAGGGCAAGGCGGTGAAAGTGAAATTGGGGGAAAGGGAAGAGTTTAGAAGGATTTTGGTGTAATTTCGAGATTTAAATCAAATCAAGAGAAATAGCAAATGGCGGGATATTTAGTCACGCGACGAGTGTGGAGTACGTGGCGGCAATGCCGGCGGAGACGAAGAAGATTATGGTTGATGATGGGTCAGTGTGTGTCCCACGCGTTCTCCCTTGTTTTTTTTTCATGACTTCCTCATCTTAATTATTTCTCATATAATTTTCCACTAAACTAAAAAAAGTCTCTCCTAGGGTTAACCTAGTGTGAGTCTCTCCTTCCCTATCCTAGGGTTTTGTCGACGGCGTGTTCGCGGGTGTGTCTCCGGCGAAGTTCGTAGAGGACGGCGTGCCTGGAGATGGAGGGTTCATCGAGTACAGCAATGAGTAACGGAAGAGAAAAGTAGGCAGGGGCGGAGGGAAAGAAACTCATTCAATGGGAGGATGACGTCTCCGAGGAAGAAGAGTCGAAACTGTCTTTGTGTTTGGTGGGAAGGGTTTGAACGAGGAAGAAATTCAATTCTTTTGCTTTCCTCAACACGATGGAAAAGATATGGAAGACGGATCATGGACTGGAAGCAAAGGAGATTGCGGATAATGTATTCTTGTTCCAATTTTTCCATTGGAAGGACAAAGAAAGAATCTTGGAGGGGGAACCTTGGACTTTTGACAAGTCTGTCGTGTGTTTGAGAAGCGTACAAGGAGGAGAACTCCCTTCACAAGTGGGGAAAACCCTAACCCACGCTCCTTTCTGGGTTAGGGTTTATGATCCACCCTTTAAGGGGAGGAATGAAAAGAACATCACTGCGTTAGCCAATCGCATTGGGGTCTTCATGTGCATGGATGATTCGACGAGGGGATCTTGGGAAAAATCGGTGAGAATTAGAGTCATTATGGATCTCCAAAACCCCTTTCCCACGGAGATCCCAGTTGAAGTCAAGGGGCTAGGAGAAGTAAAGTCAAAGGTCCGATATGAAAGGCTCCCCTCTATATGCTACCTATGTGGTAGATTAGGGCACAATGATCGTGACTGCATGGAGAAGGGGGAGGAGGAGTTAGTAGGGGAGATGAGATACGGAGATTGGATGAAAGCTTCGCCGTGGCACACGAGAAGGGGCATCATGAATGAAGGGGGCGCAAAGAATGTCCGGTCGGTGAGAAAGCTTGTGTTTGAAGCGAAAAGGCAAGAAAGAAGGGATAATCCCCCCAGTGTGGAGGAAGTCACTGATGGTATGGAGGGAGTACAGGTGTGCGAAACAGAAGACACCATGAAGGGGGACAAGGAGACATCAAGAGATGATAACATGGATGAGATTGGGGTGATTGAACGTAGAATAGAGAAGCTAAGTAAGGAGGAAACCCGCCATGATCTTCAAACTCCAGTTTCCTCGAAAGGGAACAATGGGGGAGGTGGGGTGATGCATAATGAGACCAAGGGATGATCACATTACACACAATCTAAGGATCTTTAAAAACGAAGATAGGAATCTCCCTTCTCAAAGTTCCAAAGAACCAAAAATGGAGTAGAAATGGACGAAATAGATGGAAAGAACTATGAAAGATGGTTACCAAACGAATTGGAAATGATGAACGAACGTACGAACGATTGATGATTGTAGGATGAATGACGAATGGATGAGCGAATGAATGATAATGGCTTTGAAGATTCTTGGAGGATACAGCCACAACCTTCAAGAGACCTTCAATTCCTTCCTATCACCACCAAGGATGCCAACCTTGGATAGAAGAAGGGGATAGTTCTCGTCCTCTCTCAAGAGAAACGAAGAGAAACTAGCACAAAGCTAGAGAAACAACACATCATGTGTTTGATTGTATTTGAATTCAATAATGTGTGTTTACAAGGCACCCTAAGGGGTCTAGTTATACTACTAAAGGTCCCCTTAGGCGTGTCATATGAAAGAAACTACAACCATCTAGCTTACATCATCCTAATCAAATGATTACATCATAAAGAAACAAATGAACTAAGCTAGATTACAAATGATGATAACTTGCTCAATACTTAACCAAATCTAAAGATTCTTGAACCCTTGGAAAGCTCTTGGAATGTAGATTAATCCACTCTAGGACACCTTCCATGATAGCTTTATGGTTCTTGAGTTAAGGAGCAAATTACTTAAGTACCCTTGTAGATTCCTTCCAAATAGAGAGATATGTGAGAGATGTGAGCTCTTCTTCCATGTAGGTGAGTATTTGATGTTTCTCTAGTTGACCTTGATGTATATGGCCATCAAATATACATCATGGTGGTACTTGGAAGAGATTAAACAGAACCACAGAAGGAGATCCGACACCAACCAATGATCTCGCTGTGGGCCAGAAAAGAACGCTAGATGGAAGGGAGGGAGACCATGAAGAGGGCATTAAAAAAGCAAGAGGGGAGAATATGAAGTGTCTAAACACCACAAAGCTGAAGTAGCGGAGCTCATGGTGCAGCTCCGCGAACAACAATGAGGATAATATGTTATAACTGTCGTGGGCTTGGGAACCCACGTGCAATTAGGGGTGTCAAACGCCTCATTTGTTATGAAGAACCCGACATTGTGTTTCTCTGCGAAACAAGGCTGAAGGAGTGGGAGTTTGGGAGTTTGAGGAACTATTGGAGGATGGAGAATGGAATTATGTAAGCTGCAGGGGGGAAGCGAATAGCAGGAGTGGGGGTCTTTGCCTTCTGTGGAGGGGTGACATAGAGCTGGAGCTGGTGAAAAAATTAACACATCACATTGATGTGTACAGCAGAAGAGATGGGGGTGAGATAGATTGGCGTTTCATGGGGATTTATGGCTACCCAAGGGAAGAGGAGAAAACGCGGACATGGAGCTTACTGGAGAGTATAAAAGGGGATGGGGAAACGCCTTGGCTTAGTGGAGGAGACTTTAATGTCGTTCTAAGCCATGAGGAGAAGAAAGGAGGAGCTAGGAAATCGGATCGGGAAATCGAAGGTTTTACTGAAGCTTTGAATACATGTGGACTAAAAGACATTGGGTTCGAGGGGTACCTCTTTATGTGGTCCAATGGAAGGGAGAGGAAGAAAAATGTCCAAGAACGATTGGATAGTGTAACAACCCGCCCTAAAACCGTATTAATTAAATCGTTAATAACCGTAATTAGCCAAATTACGCTACTAAATTTTTTTTCGATTTTACTTTATTAGTTATCTACCGGTGACAGGTCTTGAGCAAGGAGATGGCTAAAGGTGCCGAGTCTACCAGTTTTACATTTACAAATATTAATTTATACCCAACTATTTAATTTATTTCGGGTTTCGTTATTTTAAGTTAATTATTTCACCGTAAGGGATTTAATTAATTCCTTTTTGAAATAACCCTAGAGGGGGAGGGGGGTGAATAGGGTTATGAAAATTCTGCACAAAATAGCAACTTGGTAAAGGACGTTAGGATCTTAATCCTTCTAGATTAAGATTCAATAAATGATAAAGGCAGTTTAAGCTTTAAAGCGTGGAACAACAAAAGTAAACTGAATAACCTCCTTTATCTTACTGAACTGGAACACAGAATAACCAAAGGTGAAGGACCTTAGGGTTTACAGTAGAACCTAACGCCTTTCAATGGACGCTTCTTATTTTCTGGAAAACACCCACCAAACTCAACTTTGGTGTAATCACCGATCGATCCTAAGTCCGTCTAGGAATTGATTTTACAAGTATCAATCAACCCTAAATCCGTTAAGGATTGAATACACTCAACTTCTCACAAACAAAACAACTCGCAAGAACACAAAATAGAAAACGCTATTTCTATTTCGAACACCTGATTTCTTCCATGGAATTGTTAACCTCTTCAATCTACAATTCCTCTATTTATAAGAGCAGAATATAGACATTGGGATTGAGCAGAATATAGACATTGGGATTGATTCTTCCTTGATCTTTTCCTTCTTTGTGTTTGCCTTTCCTTCCAATCTTGCTCCGATCTTCTTTTCTTTTTATGAGATTTCCGGAAATTGTAATCTTATCTTCCTTCCAATTTCTTGATTGATTATTTCCTACAAATCAAAGTAGATGCAATCAATTAGTCTGATTAGAAATATGGATAGAAAGATTGGATATTAATTTTCCAGAAAACATCCCTAATTCGACTGCGCTTTCCAAAACTCCTCGCATAGGGTGAACGTCCTTATGCTGCCTTAGGTGAACGTCCTTATGATGCCTTAGGTGAATGTCCTTCTGCCTTCTTGAGATTTCTTTCCTTGCGCATTATATCTTTTCTGGATATTCGAATTTTTACTTTCATTCAAAACTAATCCAGTTGCCAAGGTCCTTGAGCCCGAGTCTATCAATATCCTTGAGGGGTTCTAACAATCTCCCCCTTTTTGATGAAAGGCAAAATTCTTTGAAGCACTTATCCCCCTTTTTGGCTTTTATCAAAAAGTCTATAGAGAGCTCCCCCTCAATATTGTAACCATTTCCAATAACTTGCAAGCCTCAATAAACTTGTTAGTCCTAATAGAGGGTGCTCCCCCTCAATATGTGTCATTAAAATAACACTGCTATTTGAGTAGATCCATTTATCAAAGTCCTTGATCATAGGTCTGACAAGGTCCTTGAGGAGTTCTTTTTGCTGATGTAAGTAATGTCCTTGAGTGCTCCAAGCTCCCTTAAGCATTCACTCTCCTGGATGCTGAATATACCATATTTGCTTTTGGGAAGAGATGAATGACCTTGATATCTTGTCCCAAAATAGTTGTGTCGTTCTTGGTGCCACGCGTGAAATCTGTTGCCTTGGTACTGCTCATTAAGGTCCTTGTGTCGTCCTTGGTGCCTGGTTCTGATGGTTGGTCCTTGCGAGACAAAATGTCCTTGATGACAATTTCGCTCCTTAACAGGGGATGAACTTTTTTGCCACTTTCCAAGGTTTTCTTGTTACTTGGTTGCCTTAGCCAGAGACTTGTGACAATCATCAAGGTTGGCCTTGAGGTCTAGTATTTCAGCTTTGAGAATGTCGACCCTGAAGGTAAGCCCTTCACATAATTTCTCCAATTTCTCATTGGACTCTTTTAGGCCTTTGTTGGTTTCTTTTAGTGACCTAATCTCATTTAAATGCTTGGTCTCCTGTCCTGCAAACTTTAAAAGACATTTTCCCAAGTACTTTTTAGGATAAGTGAGGAGATCATCAAATGTTACCTCCCTTGATTCATCCTTGTCACTGTCCGAATAGTCATCATTGGCTGCACCAACTTCCTCTACATCGTTGGTGTCTTTTCTCATGATGCAATGACTAGTAGTTTCCTCATCATCACTCCAAGTGGCCATCAAGGCCATGTGATTTCTCTTTTCTTTGTTCTTTTTATGGTAGGGACAGTCCTTGATCAAGTAATCTGGGTTACCACAAAAAAAACAAGAGAATGAGTTAGTTCTATTATTTGATGAGTCATTACCTCTTTGGTTGATTCGTTTGGATGAAGGTCCTCTGAAGGTATGACTTTTCTTGCACGATTCCTTGAGTTCCTTGGCCATCAAGGCCAAGATCTGGTCCTTATCATTGTTGTCAGGACCATAGATGTCCTTACGGGCTACTTCTTCTTTTTCATTTTGCTCTTCCTGGAGATGCATTTCGTGAGCAAGAAGCTTTTCAATAAGGTCATCTAATTGGAGGGTTTCAACATTGTGAACTTCCTCTATTATAGTGACCTTTGAT
Organism: Portulaca oleracea; assembly: GCA_029582165.1. Classification (NCBI taxonomy): domain Eukaryota; kingdom Viridiplantae; phylum Streptophyta; class Magnoliopsida; order Caryophyllales; family Portulacaceae; genus Portulaca; species Portulaca oleracea. Next base: position 13,733,306 of record CM055877.1, on the reverse strand, counting down.
TCCCATTTCTTTCTTGGAAGACATACGAGGACCTTGTGAACTTTTTCTTCATTGGAATAGGTTTTCCCCAAGGACTTGAGATTATTGACTATGACGTTGAATCGTTTGTACATGTCCTTGATGGATTCTCCATTCTTCATTTTGAAGGATTCATAGTGCTTGACATAATTGTCACGCCTTATTCTTTGAACTTGGCTCGTTCCTTCATATGTGGTCACTAAGGTATCCCACACCTGTTTTGCTGTATCACAACCAGAGATAAATTCAAACTCATTAGAATCAAGTCCACAGTAAAGGATATGTAATGCTTTAACATTTTTATCCGCCTTTTCTGCTTCTTTGGCAGAATACTTGGATCTATCTTTGGGTTTCGTGATTTCTCTAACAGTGATCATGGGGACAAAGTCTCCCTTCTCAATTCTGTCCCAAAGGTCATAGTCTTGATCCATGATGAATGTCCTCATACGCTTCTTCCAGTGTGCAAAGTTTGATCCTCTGAATAAAGGAGGACTGTTTAAGCAACGTCCTTGCCCTATATCACCATCTTCGATCCCAGCCATGATCTTTACCACAGAGCGGTTAGTCTCTGAATCTTCAGTGGACCAGGCTCTGATACCAATTGAAAGAACCCTAGAGGGGGGAGGGGTGAATAGGGTTATGAAAATTCTGCACAAAATAGCAACTTGGTAAAGGACATTAGGATCTTAATCCTTCTAGATTAAGATTCAATAAATGATAAAGGCAGTTTAAGCTTTAAAGCGAGGAACAACAAAAGTAAACTGAATAACCTCCTTTATCTTACTGAACTGGAACACAGAATAACCAAAGGTGAAGGACCTTAGGGTTTACAACAGAACCTAGCGCCTTTCAATGGACGCTTCTTATTTTCTGGAAAACACCCACCAAACTCAACTTTGGTGTAATCACTGATCGATCATGAGTCCGTCTAGGAATCGATTTTACAAGTATCAATCAACCCTAAATCCGTTAAGGATTGAATACACTCAACTTCTCATAAACACAACAACTCGCAAGAACACAAAATAGAAAACGCTATTTCTATTTCGAACACCCGATTTCTTCCATGGAATCGTTAACCTCTTCAATCTACAATTCCTCTATTTATAAGAGCAGAATATAGACGTTGGGATTGAGCAGAATATAGACGTTGGGATTGATTCTTCCTTGATCTTTTCCTTCTTTGTGTTTGCCTTTCCTTCCAATCTTGCTCCGATCTTCTTTCCTTTTTATGAGATTTCCGGAAATTGTAATCTTATCTTCCTTCTAATTTCTTGATTGATTATTTCCTACAAATCAAAGTAGATGCAATCAATTAGTCTGATTAGAAATATGGATAGAAAGATTGGATATTAATTTTCCAGAAAACTTCCCTAATTCGACTGCGCTTTCCAAAACTCCTCGCATAGGGTGAACGTCTTTATGCTGCCTTGGGTGAACGTCCTTATGATGCCTTGGGTGAATGTCCTTCTTCCTTTTTGAGATTTCTTTCCTTGCGCATTATATCTTTTCTGGATATTTCGAATTTTGCCTTTCATTCAAAACTGATCCAATTGCCAAGGTCCTTGAGCCTGAGTCTATCAATATCCTTGAGGGGTCTAACATGAAGAGAGATATAGCCAGCTATGTGGATAAATGTTTGACATGTCAAAGGGTCAAAGCAGAACATCAAAGACCGTCAGGTGAACTTAGACCCTTAGAAATTCCCATGTGGAAATGGGAATCAATTTCTATGGACTTCATCATGGGATTACCCCTCACAGTTTCTAGGAGAAATGCCATTTGGGTAATTGTAGATCGCCTTACAAAGTTGGCGCATTTCATTCCTATCCACGAAGGATGGAAAGTAGATCAGCTGGCAGATGTCTACATACAAGAGATTGTTAGGTTACATGGAATTCCGAAGGACATAGTATCCGATCGAGATGCGAGGTTTCAATCACGATTTTTGAGCGCATTACAAAAAGCTTTTGGCACCAAACTCAATTTCTGTAGCTCCTACCATCCAGAGAGCGATGGCCAGACCGAAAGAGTGAACCAGATCGTAGAGGATATGTTGCGCGCATGCGTCTTAGATTTCCAAGGGAATTGGGATAAGTTCCTCTCACTCGTAGAGTTTTCCTACAACAACAGCTATCAGTCTACCATTCGAATGGCTCCTTTTGAAGCGCTTTATGGCAGGAAATGTCCTACCCCGTTGTGTTGGGGAGAATTAGATGAAGCCTTAATCATAGGTCCGGAGTTAATCCAGGACACCTCAGATAAGATCAGAGTCATCCAACAACATATCAAGACCGCCCAGAGTAGGCAAAAGAGCTATGCGGATAGAAGGCGGAAACCACTCGAATTTCAAGTTGGAGACCGTGTTTTCCTTAAGGTTTCTCCAACTAAAGGGGTTCAAAGATTCAACATCAAGGGGAAGTTAAGCCCTCGCTATATCGGGCCTTACTCTGTTGTGGAGAAAGTCAATTCAGTGGCCTATCGGTTAGATTTACCCTCTAATTTAGGACAAATTCATGACGTTTTTCACGTGTCCCAACTCCGAAGGTATGTACCGGACCCGACGCACATTCTTGAAAAAGAACCTCCATTGTTGGCAGAAGATCTGACCTTCGAGCAGCAACCGATCCGAATACTGGATCATAGAATCAAACGATTACGCTCAAAAGAAAATCCCTTAGTCAAAGTGCTTTGGGCAAATCAAGACACCTCGGAAGCCACGTGGGAAACCGAGGAAGACATGAAGAAAAGCTACCCGCACCTCTTTTAAGGTACATCGAACACGTTTATTCCAATAACAAGTTTCGGGGACGAAACTTTTTTTTTAGGGGGGGAGGGTGTAACAACCCGCCCTAAAACCGTATTAATTAAATCGTTAATAATCGTAATTAGCCAAATTACGCTACTAAATTTTTTTTCCGATTTTACTTTATTAGTTATCTACCGGTGACAAGTCTTGAGCAAGGAGATGGCTAAAGGTGCCGAGTCTACCAGTTTTACATTTACAAATATTAATTTATACCCAACTATTTAATTTATTTCGGGTTTTGTTATTTTAAGTTAATTATTTCACAGTAAGGGATTTAATTAATTCCTTTTCTAATATTTACATTTTATCATTCAACCTCTAGTTTAATTGTTACCATTCCTTTTATCTTATCTTTTTTTCCAAGTGTTATTTTACCATTTGATTTTATTTAATTCAATCTCCGATTTATTTTATCTAGTAATATCAATCCTTTTTATCTTAAACCAATTAGTTTAACCTAGCATTTTTACCAACACTTTTATCTAGTGAAATAACAATTTATTATTTTTACATAGTTAATATTAGTTGTGTTTATCTAGTCTAAATCCTATTTATTTGTCTAAGTTTAGTAGAGGGGTAGTAGTTATAAGGGAGTTGGGGGCCTTTAGTCTCATTTTATTTCAATCAAATTCAAACCCAAACACCAAACCCCCTCACTCTCTTCCTCCCTCCTCTCGTCCGACCAAACCCCCCCCCCATCCGTCCCTCTGTTTTTCGGCGCCGGCCGGCCCAGCCGCCGCCGTCCGTGGCGGCCGTCGCCCCCCTCCACTCCTCTCTTGTGTTTTTCCTCAACTTTTTCTCAAGAGGTAATCTCCCTAAACCCTAATTCAATCCTAGCAAGTTCTAATCTCAATTTAGCTTTCCTTTTGTGTTATTCTTGTTGTATTTCATCTCTTTTATAATCTTTAAACATGAATTCATGTTGTGGTTAAGTTAGGGTTTGGAATTGGGGGTTATACATGTGAATTTTGTAAGGTTTTGGAGTGCTTGGTATTAGTTCTTGATAGGAGATTGAATTTATCTTTGTGCATGTTAAATTGGTGAAGAAATATGAGTTTATGGACTGTTTTAAGTTACTTGTGATGTTATTTAAGTTATTCTACTCTTGGATGATGAGATTTTAGTGTAAAAGTGATGGAAGAGGGCTAATTCAAATGTGAAGTATGGTGCATGTGATAATCTATGGTTGCATGTGGGTTTTATGAGCTTATTTGAGCAAGTTTGAGTGTTCAAATCTGGAATCAATCATGAATAATGCTTAATTTGGGCTTTGGTTGTGTTTTGGTACAAAAAGGAGGCCAATAGAGACATGCATAGTAAAATCAAGAGTGTAAGAGTTTCTGATTTTTACAAAGGATGTAACTGTGAGTTATGCCCGGATTTTTCGCTTAAAATGATAGCCCAAGTCATTATCTAACTCTAGGCTTTGGAATTTCGAGAATCCGATATGTGTAGCCCGAGATATGAGCAAAACCGTGAAAGGGTGCAATGTTATACGTTTTCTGAGTCAGTAACTAGATGCTGAATTTTCGTCCATTTGGAGATTTTTTTGGCTTTAGTGATAAACATAAGAGTTTTTCGTCACACTTTGAGCTTTCCGAGAACATAAGATTTGCGTCTATCCGATGTCGGGAGAGAAAGATATGAGGCCGAGAATAAGGGCTGTTAGTTTAAGTTTCTGCCCAGCATATTACTTCAAATTCCATCTTTAGGGCCATGATTCAATCAATTAAAGGTTTTTAATCAATTGGTGACTCATGTATCAATGTTAGAGTCTTAAAATATGTATTCAAGGTTTGAGAGTATGATCATTTGGAGATTAAAGTTATCTTCTAAAGGGTTATTTATCAATAGTAAAGTCATAGTTACAATGAGTAAGAATTAAGTTATTCATTGGTTTTTGACAATGTTTGGTTTAGATTTGGGATGCTTATCAAAACCAAGGCCTTTTTAATCTCTAAATAGTCTCAAGGATAAATCTTCTTCTAAGTTCTTAACTCTAGTTACCTAGGTTATTCTACAAGTTTCGAGCTTCCATTAATTGCTTACAAGCCTCTTTTCGAGAGTCATAGCGCAATTTCAAACCGCGCGTGTTAATCGCCGGAAAATCCAGTTTCTGTCCGGGTCCTTTTTAGAGCATTTCCTTTCTTTTTTAGCTTTTGTTCCAGTTGACAAAGTTGTAGAACGTGATTTTTCCCTTTCCGAAAAGTACTCGTTTGTCAAATTTCGAGTTTTCTAGCTCAAGTTATGCTAAAAACTTTATTTAGAAAAAACCTGAAATTTTCTTATTTAATTACATTACTCCTAAATTCTCTTTAATGCTAAACACTTGTAACTTACTAAGAACCTTCTTCGGTTCTCGTTTCCTACTCCTTTTTTTTAGTTTTCAAGGCACCCAAGCCGTCCCAAACTCGAGACGCACCACCCAGCTACGCACCGGTTCAAAGTACGCAAATTGTCCAACGTTTAACATTTACTTATCATTCAATATATATATATATATATCATTATCATATCAAAGCATGATCTAGTATCATTTATCATATTATTTTCAAAAGTGGTCCCGCCTTTTTATATACTAGCTAGTTACGTGATGTACTAGTCTTTACTTTTAGATGCTCCTGATCAGAGTGTCCTAATGACATGGCCAGTGTCGACTGCCTAGCAGTCACCCAATCCAAATCTAGATCGGTTTGGGCATGCGCGTGTGTGAGGTGCTTTGCATCGATCGTAAGGGATACCACTCTTTTTCAATTATTACAAGTTTATCTTTTTTATTTATACATATACATATTTATCTTGTTTAATTCCCCTTTCCCGTCTTCAAAATGATTTTAAAACGTCGGCACTAAAACCGTTTTCGAACGGTTTGACGTGTTGGAGGTTTGTGTACTGAGTGTTTCCCCATTCACTTTGCGTTTGTTTCAATGTTTTGTTTTAGGAGGTCCGAGCTCACAGGATAAAGCCAAGGCTAAGCAAAAGTAGATCGTTCCGTTCAAGGTCGTTTCTAAGGTGGTTGCTAGTCGATCCTCAAGCGCTTTTATGTGATTTGGAGACTCTTCTTTTCCCATGTTGGGAAATCTTTATATAAATGTTTAAAGGGTTGTTTATGTTGTATTTCAAAGTTTGGTGACTTTTTTGTATGGGGTTAAGTATTTGTTATTTTGGGTTATGTTTGGTGTTTGTGTTTGCCTTGTCCCCAGTGGGGACGGCGGTAATACCTCAACCCTGGTGTTCCATTGCGCTAATCACAGGTTTAATTGATGGTTTAGGTTAATCTTGTGGTTAAGGGTTTTGGGGTGTTACAAATAGATTCCTGGGTAATGAAGCGTGGCTATCAAAATGTATGTGGAATCATGTTAGACATCTCCATAAAAGGAGGCCTGACCACATCCCCATCCTGATAGATTGTCGGCAGCATGTGGGGAGTATGAGGAGGAGAGACAGAAGAAAAAGACCAATTCGTTTTGAAAAGATGTGGGCCTAAAAGGAGAATTGTGAGGAGCTGGTTGTGAAGGCGTGGAGGTCCAGCAGGGGTCGGGATTGGGAGGATAGGCTGGGCAGCTGTTGTGCGGAGGTGGGCCGAAGTATTGGGCTGGAGATGAGGGAGATAAAATCTCAAATTGAAAGCCTCAAAAATGAGTTGGGCCAACTCCAGACTCTTCCCCCTACTGAAACGACTCTGAAGAAAATGCAAAGTGTGATCCAATGCATGGAGGGTCTTGAGGAGAAGGAGGAAACATACTGGGCCCAAAGGAGCAAGCAAGTGTGGCTCAAGGAAGGAGATAAGAATTCTAAATTTTTTCATGAAAAGGCCACTCAAAGGCTCAGAAGGAACAGGATTGAAAGAATTCTAGATGAGGGGGGAAGATGGCAAGAGGACCAGCATGTGATTGATGGGGTGTTTATGAGGTACTTTGAATACATCTTTGCAACTCAGGAGGTCATTGATACACGCCCAGTGACACGCCTTGTGAGCCCCCTGGTAACTGAGGAGATGAACACTATGCTTCAACGACCATACACAGGAGAGGAAGTTTAAAGTGCACTGCGTCAAATGCACCCTCTGAAGGCCCCGGGGCCTGATGGTATGCCTGCTTTCTTTTTTCAAAATTATTGGCATATTAATAATCATGATGTTATAGTGTTTGTGTTTGATGTTCTTAATAACGGTCGTTCTCCTGAGGAAGTTAACAAGACCTACATAGCCCTTATCCCAAAGACAAAACACCCCACTTCCACTAAAGATTTCAGACCCATTAGCTTGTGCAATGTGATTTACAAGATCATTTCTAAAGCCATTGTCAACAGGCTTAAGAGTGTCCTTCCTTCTATTATCCACGAAACGCAAAGCGCTTTTGTCCCCGGTCGCATGATTACTGATAATGTGTTGGTTGCCTTCGAACATTTCTATTATCTCCGTAAGAGACCAAAAAATGTCAAAAGGGGTCACATGGCGCTCAAGCTAGACATGAGTAAAGCGTATGATAGGGTGGAGTGGACTTTTATTAGAGACATGATGGAGGCTCTGGGTTTTCATCCTAATGTGAGGGAATTAGTGGTCCGATGCATTTCTACGGTGTCTTACCAAATCTTGGTGAATGGGAGACCTATTGGTGAGATTGTTCCCCAAAGAGGCTTGCGTCAGGGGGATCCCCTTTCACCCTACTTATTTCTCATATGTGCGGAGGGGCTGTCTACTCTTATTAGACACAGGGAACAACAGGGGCTGATCCATGGGATTAAAATTGTTAGAAATGCTCCTACTGTATCTCATTTGTTCTTTGCAAATGACAACCTCCTTTTTGTTAGAGCAAGCTGAGAAGAGGCGAATCAGGTTCAAGATATCCTAAGACTCTATGAGGTTGCTTCAGGACAAGTAATCAATGTGGACAAATATGAGATTTCCTATGGTCGTAATGTGAGCGAACAAACGAAGAATATGCTCCAGAAATATCTGGGTTTTAAGGCAGTGGATGCTCATGAGAAATACCTAGGGATGCCAACCTTTATTGGGCGATAAAAAAAGGCGGTATTCCAAGTCGTCCAAGATCGAGTCCGGAAGAAACTGAAGGGGTGGAAGGAGAGCTATCTATCAAAGGCGGGCAAGGAGGTTCTTTTAAAAGCGGTGGTCCAAGCTATTCCCTCGTATATCATGCAATGCTTTCTGTTACCAACGATGATATGCGAAAATTTGGTAAGCCATTGTCGATCGTTTTGGTGGAAAAATCAGCAAGAGGGGTGGGGAATCCCATGGGTGGCTTGGGATACATTATGTGAACCAAAACAGAAAGGGGGCTTGGGTTTCAGGGACTTCAAATCCTTTAACCTAGCTCTCCTAGCCAAACAACTCTGGCGCATCATCCATAACCCCAACTCACTTGCCGCGAAGATTTTAAAAGCGAAATATTTTCCAACGTGTGAACTCTGGGATGCAAGAATGGGCTTCCAACCAAGCTTTGCATGGAGATCAATCATGGCGTCTCGAGATCTAGTCCTAGATGGTGCGACATGGACAGTGGGAAGGGGCGCAAGCATCAGAATTTGGAGGGACCCGTGGGTCTCTAGGCTCGATGGTGACCACATTTCTACTCCTCCTATGTTTATGGGAGAAGAAGCAAGAGTCAATGAGCTGATCATAGAAAATGGTACCTCGGTGGAATGGAACGATGAGGTCCTTGACAAGTGCTTCAATGAGGTCACTAAAAGGGCAATAAAAGCTATCCCCCTATGCGAGACGTCTTTTGATGATATCTTAAGGTGGAAGCACACTAAAAATGGCGACTATACAGTAAGGTCGGGATATCAAGTGGCTAGAGAGAAGGAAAAATAAACTAGTAACAAGAGGGCTTCCACGTCGAGGTATAACGAGGGGGGGGGGGGCAAACCTCCTCTGGAAAGCAATGGCGGCTCCAAGGATTAAACATTGTGTTTGGCGTATGTGGAGAGATGCGCTGCCGGCTCTGGTCAATCTAACAAAGAAAGGGATAGCGGAAGATCCGGTTTGCAAGCTGTGTGGGGAAGATTATGAGTCAAATGACCACATCTTTCTAGATTGCCCTTGGTCATGGAGGTTATGGAGGTTGTCAGTGTTTCGGTTGGATGTGCGCCTGAGGGAAGAGAGGGGCGCAGGAAAATGGGTGGAGGGGAATTTGAAGAAGATGGATGGAGTGGAGGGTGGCATCTTTCTAACTACTATTTGGTTTATTTGGTACGCGAGAAATTGCAGGGTACACAACAACCACATTCTAGCTCCGGAGTATGTGGCTTCCCGTGCCCTAGATTATGCTAGAAGGTATGTTGAGGCCCAGGAAAAGCTCTCCACACCACATAAGCCTGGGGGAGGTGTAATAAGATGGAAGAAGCCGGCGACCGGTTGGGTAAAAATAAATGTAGATGCAGCGGTGGGTGGAAATGGAGGGGGGAGTTGGGCGGCAGTAGCTCGAGATGTAGACGGGGAAATCATTGGAACCAAGATGGAGTACAGAGAGATAGCATGGGGAGTGCAAGCTATGGAGGCTGCGGCGGTGAGGTTAGGCCTCAAACTGGGACATGAGTTGGGGCTGTTCCACCTTGAGCTGGAGATGGACTGCCAACCGATTTTCAATGCCCTAACCCTGGGGAAGCAGGTTGAAGCTGAAGCTCGTCTCATATCTGTAGATTGTTTGGAGTTCGCCAAATCTTTTCATTCAGTTAAATTTTGTTTTACAAAGAGAGATGGGAACAAGTGTGCCCACTCTCTTGCTCGCTTTGCTTTGAACAATAGAGTCTCGGGTTTTTGGGTGGGCGTTTATCCACCAATGCTAGCCAGTTTGGCTGAACAGGATGTTGTGTCCTTCCAGTCTGATGAATAAGAGCTCGGTTTTACCTGTGTTCAAAAAAAAAGTCATGTAATTAGGAGCTTTAATAAATACTTTTGTTAAAAAAATAATTAATTGGTGACAAAAAAAATCTTGATTTTTTTTATAAAGGTAAACAAATGAATTGCTAGATAGTCCTTCTCTCAAGGGATCTACCCAGAGCATCCTCAAACACAATCAAAGAAAGCTCCCTATACAAACTAGCATTAAGAACAACAACATTTTGAATAGATAAACCATACTTCGCCAGCCAATCTGCAGCTCTATTCCCTTGACGAAAGATGTGAGAAACCCGAACATCGCTACAAACCTCCATATATGCTCGAATATCTTGGACCAACGTAGAAATTTCCCATGGCACATGAAATAAGCTCTTGACCGCATTGATGAGGACTAAATTATCCCCTTCTAGCAAAATGTTCCTATATCCAGCAAGCACAGCATCCCTAACTTCATTACGCATAGCAGTGGCTTTCGTAACGAGGACTGAACCACCCCCTAAGTTAAAAGAAGACGCCTGAATGACATCGCCTCGGAAGTCCCGAATAATATAACCACCCGCAACTTTACCATATCTTTTAGAACCATCAAAGTTAATTTTAACCATACCCTGAGGAGGTTTGACCCAATTAACCCGACAAAAAAAAAATCTTGGTTAATTATTAGGTAAATATATTAGAAACAAATATGACCTATCTATTTCTCTTAGCTTTCTAGGGTTCTGTTAATTGTTGAATTTCATTAATTATTGAACTTGTACATTGACTCTTGTCTATCATGGATACAAAATTTATCGTTGAACTTGTAGATTGACTCTTGTCCATTATGGTTGAGGAGCAAATGGATTACCTTGCATTTAAGATTCCTTCGACAAATGATGTTGGGATGGTAGTGTTGGTGGTGATTTGGAAAATGAGAAGTATGAGGGTGGGAGTTAGGGGTTCAAAGAGATAGAAAATGTGAGCAAGGGACGTCTTTTTTGAATGTCTTACAAGGCAAACCATAATTCGCCTTTATAAATATCAATGAATACCTTCCAACGTAAATCATAGTTCACTTTGTAGATATTCTACGTGTGAATCAAATAGAGAGAGAGGTTAAAGCAATTGAAACAAAAAACAAATGATTGTCCATTTGACATGTCATATCAACGATATTAGGTCTCATTCTCTCACAAAAATTAGAATATCAAAATCCTAGTATCCTCCGTAGTCAATTACATTTTGGGTCATCCGTCATGGACGATAACCCTTTAAATTAAGTCTTAGCTATAACAAATGCTGATAGCCCCTATTAACCCATTTATCAAAATGGGCTAAACCACGGCCCATTTAGGTCACTAGTGTTTTTTCCCCTGCCTTTTTCCTTGTACCACTTTTCCAGACTCTAGCTAATCATGAGTGTGGCTTATATTAGTCTATCTCTAATCCATACTACTAAATTAATTTCTTGCGTTTCTTTTTGATACTTCTGTAGCTAGATAATGCATGGATGCCTAGCTTGCCTCCCAAGTCTTCTTCTCTGACCAAAGTTCCCATCTTTTTTTTTTCTTCAATTCCCCTTTATTTTTTATTATTTTCTATTTTTTGCTTTCATGTTTTGTTCTTTGATCTAGTTTCCTTTTTGTGGCTGTCTTTCATCATGAGTCTGCATGACTTTCTAGATTAATTATTGTACTTGCTGGCTGTATAACTAGCTACTACATCCGATTTTGGTAGCCCCCTTTTCTTGTGTTATTGGTGGCTTTTCCTTTGCATATTGGCATATATGTTTATGCCTTGTATCCTGTAAATAATCGGATAGGTACAGTAACTTTGAGAACCTGTTCATATGTTACAATTCATTAATCTTACCTTCAGAATTGTGACATCAAAAAAAATATTTGTTGTGAAAATAGTATATTATAAATGGTCAAATATGATAAATATCTTGATGTAAATTAAAACAAATGAACTTAAGTGTTTTGCTTTTGTATAAAACTATAAATAATGATTATTGTATAAGCATTGAGCTTCCGACGTTTGGAGTATTCATGTTTCACACATCGCTCAGGGCCCCACCTGTCTTGGAGCATGATCACCTGATTGGTCCGCCCAAATCCAACTTTATTTTGGACAAACCCAATATGAGGAACAACTATTTGGCCCGTGTTGCACAAGTGATGTGATATTGCCAATTCTTTTGCAATTATTTCATCTCATATTACCTTTTTTTTTTAATGTTCCTAGGATCCATATGTTTGTATATGGACAAGCTAGATAAAAGAATAGACCCATAATAAACGATGATATCATGGAGTGAGGGTGGAAGGAGGTCGAGATGATATGCGCATGGGAAAACATGAAAGGGATGTCATTAGTTTTTGAGAGATAGAGAATGAAAATTAAAAGAGGCAAAAATAGGAGTTGTTTTCCAACTCAAAAAAGAAAAAGCCCACATTGACATACCTCTTTTGAACCCCCCCCCTCCCTATACCTGCCCTCCCAGCCTCTACCATCTCCGAAAATAATAAATGTCTTGTGCAAGACACATATTATGTGTCTTGTCACTAATTATGTGTCTTGTCACTAAAAAAAATCTATATTTTTGTAAATTAAATTGGAAAAAAGTTACATGATTGACTTCTACAACTATAATAATATATATAAATTGTATAAAATCACACATTTATCGATATTTTTTAAAATTTACAAAAGACGTCTAAAATATGCCCAACGGATGGGGTTTATTCGTTAAGGTGTCAATTTTAATTGTTGGCATAGCCAACACATTCCAAACTTCTTATAATTGATAATTAATAGTATTTGTCAAAAACATTGGGGTTAAAAACGATAATAAGTATTGATTTCATAAGGGAGAAGACATTTAAACAATGTCTTGGGGCAAGACACTTATCATCGCCCATCAAAATATGTCATGACTTAAAAAGCTGGATGAAAGCACCAAAAAAAGGAAAATATAATAAGCATTTTGTTTTGTTGGTCGCACGTCGGTCAATTTGGTAAGTCAAATTATCCACTGACTTTTGTATCTCAGGTTGAATCTATTGGGTCAACAAACCCATTGGCGAGGGGATATATACTCACGCTCATTGATGCAAACACATTCTAAGAGTGATATATTTTGTTCCTAATTAAGAATCGATCTCATGACCTATAATATGTAACAATGTAGTTGGTACAAATTGACTGTTTGCTTATTCTCCATCTATCATTTATCCATCTATCACACTTTATTTTACATATTTTTACTTTATTTGATTCACTTCATCTAACTTTATTCATTTTATTTCATCAACCCACCAATCTAACCGCATAAAAGAACAGTGTGTCAAACTCCATTATTAAAAAGTTATTATTGGTCTTTCAAATGAAGTTCTTCATTGAGTCGGGATTACATGTCTTTGCATGATAATGATTTTCAAAGAAATGACGTGGCATGTGCCTTGAGTAGAATAGACGTTTCTTGTTCAAGCTAAGAATCTTATATAGTGGACCTCCTTTTTCTTTTCTTTTTTTTCTTTCCCCTTTCATTTTTAAGGTGGGGTTGAGATGCATGTGTTGGACAAAACACAAAAGCTGGGATTAGAATGGGGTTGCCAGATGCATGCGTCAGTTGGACAATATATGGGAATACTCATTTAATTATAATCATACAAATTAATCATTAGCCAATATTCATCTTCCACGTGTAACTTTAAAGCAATTGTCAAGTTTTTATTTTCTTTTATTTAAACATATAAAGAAGGTTCCTTTTATAGTTTTATTAAAACATCTCTCTAAGTTATCTGTATATAAAATGGGTAAGTCATTGCCAAGTTGTCCATGCATATGTAATATAGATCACTCTTCAATTTAAAACATCTCGAGTTCAATTCATACCACTTTTTTACCGACTAGACCCTAGGAGCATAAAATGAATATCAAGTTGTATATAATAAATATAAATATATCCTTCACGCCTACATTTTCTCTATGTGAGAAACTTTATTGCTTTTATTATACTTGAAGTTTGAAAAATGTGATTAATAGTCACTTGACTACTGCAAATCAAATTTTTTCTTGCCTATTAAAGGTTGATTTCTTATATTGAATGTGAAAATAGCTAGATTCTAACATAACTTTTTCCCGATTTCCCCATTAATATTTTCACCTAAATAATCTTGCTCTTCTCAATTTACTAAATGGGGGAAATATCTTTATTTTGTCCCCTCCTCTCAAAACATTCATTCAAAATAAATAACACCCGTACAACATCTTAATGAGTTTTGCCAAACAATAAATTCTAAAGTGACATCAGGAAAAGGATGTCTAGATCAAATTTTGTCCATGCAAATTTTAATTTTATTAGTGGAATTATTGGACCAAAATGTTAGGTGTTTATAAATTTATTTGCATGTTTATTTATTTTTTTGATAGAATGCATGTGTATTTTTAAATACAAGTAAATGTCTGACTCAAAAAAAAAAAAAGAGAATTGATATATCCCTTAAATAGTCATTTTCGTAAGGTTCTTTCCAAATAGTTATTGATATAGGAAGAGTAAGAACAAAAATAATTAGGACCGTCTGACCATTTTAGAAAATATAGTGGCATGTGGGCATCATCTACCTATCATGTTGTAAAAGTAAGAATTAGGATTGGAGGAAATTTTAACTTATGCAATTTATCTTTGAGGAAAAACTTACAGTGGTTCAACATGGCAACCACCACAATGAAAACGATATTTATTTATATATGTGTCAATTTTTATCTTTGCCATTCATTTTTTTATTTAGTACAACATTATAAAACATATTTTCTTAATTAAAATAAAATTTCTGAAATTTAAATATCTTAAATCTAATTTTTTTGCCCAGTAAATAAGCATATTTTGAAAAATATTTATTTTAAAAATTTTAAAATAAAATAAAATTTTAAAAAATATATTTTACAATTTATATTAAATAACAAAGCTAATGGTCAAGGTAAAACTTGACACATGTACGAATAAGATTTATTTTACTTACGGTGGTTGTCATGGTTGACAACCATACGTTAGTATAAATGTGTAGAATCAAACTATGTTTAGACTATATTAATTTTGTTTTAGATAAATTAATGTTTCATTAACCAAGCAAAAATAATGTATACATTGAACTCTAAGTTAGGTTTCAACCCAAAATGATTGAAATTGGATGTAGTAAACCAATAATTTATTAGCATGCATGTCCGATGCTAATTATCAACAATTACTATTTTCACATCCTACTTTCTTTCTTATATATGAAATAATAACAGTACTCAACATATGATGCCAATATATAATCAATCATATTATATAATGACAATCCAGAAAGAAATATTTACTTTTATTTTATGTCTTTTTTTTTTATCGAAAATTACTAATCAAGCTTTAATTGACAGAAATATGCATATTGTTTCAAACCATGTTTGGAATGTTGCATGTAAGATATCCCAAATAAAGCAAGCAACTCAAAAGTAAAAGACTATACAAAACAAGCCACCAACTTTTAAGAATTTTCAAGATGATCTACTTTGTATTTCTACCAAATTTTTCATAATCAAATGTAAAATATAAGCAAAATGATAAACATCTTGCCGCAAGATGGTAATAAGCATCTTACATTTTACTTAAATCACTCATAAAGTTAAATGTAAGTATATTTAAATCATTGTAAAGATATGTTTCATTACTTTGAATGTTATTACAATAATTATTTATTTATATTTTTTCATAAATATAAAATCATGTAAAAAAATGTGTTTTTTCTACTATGATTGATGAAATCAGGTTCTTATTTATATTTTTTGACTTAGCTGATAAGTATTATACTCTTATAATTGATAAATGTATATAATTATTATAAAAAATATTATTAAAAATTACAAAAATATAAAATATGGATCATTCAACATGGTTATTAACGATCTTCAGTCAAGATGTGTATCATTGTCCAAAATTTTTTTTAAAAAAACACATGGACATTGGCTTTGGATTTACGTCCCAACATATCTCATGCCCCTTTAAATTAGATTCGTCGATATGTAGTTAACATACTACACGGTTGTGAAGCTCATAAAATCTAAAGCCAAACAATGCAAAAATTTGGTAGAAAGAAAGAAAGAAAGAAAGAAAGAAAGAAAGAAAGAAAGAAAAAGAGCAAATTAGGAAACAGGGGCTTCCCTGTTTTTTTGCATGTTCGTAAAGCAACACATAAGAAGCCATCATCATGATGATATTGATAGCTTAACTTATAACTAGTTTCCTTTACAAACACACCACCATCGATACCTATTGTTTTTTTTTTTTACCACTTTTTAACAACTAAGATGTGTCTCTAATCCCTTCAAATCAAAACATGGACCAACTCAAAGATTAACTTATACTAATTAATTGTCTTCCTAATATTAAGTTTAGTCCCAAGTGAAAGGATCCATGACGAGGGGATGATCATCGTTTCCGGCATTGGTGGGCTGCCATTGGAGCAAATGCTCGAAATCAGTCACATTCTCAAGGTCTAAGAAGAGATCAGGCAGGTTGATGAATGTGTCATCGAATTCACACTCTTCTGAATTCGATAACGAGGATGAGGATGGGGACGAGGACGAGGATGAGGAGGATGAGATAGTGGGCTCAGGGAAATCCAAGGCGGCTTTGATAGCTGCGGCTTGGATGTCCTTAGGGTTGGTACTAAGAGGGCGAGGTAGGAGATGGGCTAATTCAGGAAAGTTTAGGTAGGCATTGTGACCCTTGATGGCTAAGGCCGCCACATCGTGGGCCCTAGCCGCCATTTCAGGAGTCGCGAATGACCCAAGCCATATCCTTGACTTCTTCCTTGGCTCTCGAATCTCCGACACCCATTTGCCCCAATTCCTCATCCTTACTCCTCTATATGTAGGATGCTTGTTGTTCCCTTGAGAATTCCCCTTACACTTCTTGTTACCCTCCTCCAAAATCGCATCTTCTAGGGGCCTTTTGCTACAAATTTTAGTAGCAGATGCAACGACATTGTTGTTACCAATGGTGGCGGGGTTGGTGGTAAAAGAGGAGGAAGAGGTGGTGGTGGTGGTGAAATGATCACCATGGAAGTTGTTGGAGAAGAATATGGGTGGCTCTTCCATAGTGTGTAATGTGTTGATATAGTGTTAAGGGGTTTAATTTTAGGGAGACAAGCAATAGAGCTTCTCAAGGAATAAAGGAGTAAGGGATGGCTATATATATATTTATAGGATAGATAGGAAGAAGCACCAAATGACAAAAGTGATGTTATTTAATTTGTTCCATTGGGGTTTTGCCCCCTTGGCTTGTCCACCTTGAATTCTTATGATGTTGTTAAAGCCTAAAGGTGTTGGCTTGCTTCCTTTATATTATTTTTTTTCCCTTTCTATTTTAATGCCTGTGATGTGAAAAGCTATTGGGGTTGTTTGTCATGTGGTTATTTACATCTCATTAAAGTGCATGTCCTTGCTAATTGAATAAATGATTAAGATGTCCTTTAATAAGGATGTTCTTATTAGCCATGTGACCAATTGGTGAATCACAAGAGAAATCGAGTGTACTTATAAGCATTTAGCCCAGTTCTTCAATACAGCTGCGGTGTGATGAAATTGTGGTGAATTTTGGTGGGTTTGGAAAAGCTGTGGTGGATTGTGGAAAGTTGTGGTGAGTTTTGGTTTTAATAATTGTAAATGTGTTGGAAAATGTGAAATTGTGGTGGATTGTGGAAAGTTTAACTTTTAATAAAAAGATAAATCAAATTAGAAAAAGTAGATTATGGTGGGTTGTGCTAGATTGTGGTGGATTGGTGGGTTGTGGTGAAATAAGGCAAGTTGCGGTGAGGTGTGACACCGCAGCCAGCCAGCCGCATAAAAGAACAGGGCCTAAAAGGGTTCAATTTTGCTTGATATTTTAAAGTTAATGTTCTAAATCAAATTATATGAATCTTAAGATAAAATACTTTTAGGTGTCTTGCCTTATTATTAAAATCATAATATTATAATTATTAAAATCATAGTATTATAATTGATCAACTTAAATAAAATAATATGATTGAATTTATAGCTATAATATCACATATAAATTGTATAAAGTTATACTTTTATCCATTATTTTCTATTTTAAAAAATGCTTAAAAAATGTCTAAAGGATGAAGTTGATTTAATCAGAGTATCATTGATACTCATTGGTGTAACAAATACATACAAAGCTTCTTATAATTGATAATTGATAGTTACTATTAGTGTAAAAAATTATAAGAAATATTAATTTTGTTAAGAGTGTCTTGGGGGTGATATACTTAAGAAATGCTTAGGGGTAAGACACTGATGTATAATGGGATCAAAACTAGGGCTTGATCAATTACACATCAAGGGAGTGACGTGCAACAAATCTAAGTAGGGGGTGCTTCACGTGAAATTTGGGTTAGGGTAGGGGCGCTTCACGTGAATAGGGGGAGATTTTGTGGAGTTTAGGTGATTTGTGAGTGAGTATGGATTAGGGTTTGAGAAATGTTGGATCTTTTGTGAGTTTAAGAGATCTAGGGATGGACGATTGTGAGAGGGATTTGGGGGAGGTTTTTTGACGTGAGGTCTTTGTGGGAGAGAGAGGGAATTGGTTGAGAGAATTGAGAGAGGGACGTTTGACAGAGATTGAGAGAGAGAACGTTTGAGAGAGTTTTGTGAGAGAGAGAGGGATCCACGTGAGGGAGGGAGGCAGCTTTGAGAGAGTATTGAATAGCCTTAGGATTTTATCTAACTAAAATGGTAGAAAGATAAAAGTGATAGTTCAAGGGATCAAACTTGATACAGAAACACCACAAGATGATATCCTAGGGCTACTTATTCTTCCACCTAGTTACAGAAACACTTTCTAAGTTTCATAAACAAGCTCTTCATCGCCACTTGATTTGCCAAATCAATATACAATAGAAGAGATCAACGAGGTTCTCACGAAACACTCAGGGGGTAAGCTAAAAGCTTGATTGTATTCATAATTCAAAACGGGGTTGTTTGAAACGATTATAAGCCTAACTATTTATAATAGACTCAGTCCTAAACCTCCTAGGACTTCTAACTTGGCGTGTAAGCCAATGAATCCTACTACTAGACGCCTATAACAACCTTATCCTCTTAGGATTAGGATTCCTTATCCTAAGGGGAGTTGGTTACAACAATATTAATCCTATTAGGAATTGGCTTTCCTAATCCAAGATGGATTAGTTACAAAATAAGTCCTCCTTATCTAGGAGTTACAAACTTATCGCCAAATCCATCATATCACACGCCACACACATGTTCTAGACTATTCTAGATCATTCTAGACTCTTCTAGACTCCTATGACTTGATGTCCAAGTTTATATATATTACTTGGCATTTTACAAAACCAGAAATAATAAAAATACATCAAATAACTTGCAAATAATAACTAAATGCTAAAAAAATGTGAAATCTAAAGTGAAATGGTCAAAACTGTGAACTTCAAACTGAAATGATCAAAACTGTGAAATTCACTTTGGGCTTGGTACTTGGCCTTTCACTTAGACATGGCGTGGACTTGGACCCCTTTAGGATGTTTGGACATCCTCTTGCCATAAGGAGCACACAATATGGATGGGCCTTTGGGCCTCTACACTCATTCTTTCCGAGTAAATTACATTTACCTTACCTGAGATTTGCGGTAATAATTTTTACACACCCCACATTGGTGAAATAATTTTTACCTTACCTCACAATAACTCTAAGTGTTTTATATCCTACCTGAAGTTTGACGTAATAATTAATACACACCCCACTTTTGTTAAATAATTTTTACCGTACCTCACATAAATTGTAAGTGATTTTTACCCTACTTGAGGTTTGTTGTAAGTGATATTGCAACACTACAACATAACAAGGATGTCACGACTTAACAGAGCGATCCAGAACGTATTGGACGCATAATTTTTTCGCCCGACCGATAACTTATCTAATGAAGCGTTTAGCTAAGACTAGGGGTATTCTTTTATTTATCAATTTTTTTTTACTGTGAATAACTTAAATCATGATGTATGAATCAATAACTAGTTATGTATGAGTAGATTCACATTTTGGTGTAAATCGACAATTGCGAAAGGGTTTAGGATTGATCTACATGATCGGCAGTGCAGAGGGTAGTAAAGGAGGAATGAGAGGTTAGGGAAAGTTTAATGGAATATAGATGATGGAGACTGAGATTTCATTGTAGATTGCTTCCTGTTGGGTTTCTAGGATGACATTTCATGACATTCAAATGTTGTTTTGGATTCTAGATCTTCAATAGTAAAGGTGGAAATCGAAGACCTAGATTTTCAGTAACACTTACTGTCATAACAAGTTTTGTAAAAATCACTTACAACTATTGTGAGGTAGGGTAAAAATTATTTCACAAATGTGGGGTATGTAAAAATTATTACAGCAAATCTCAGGTAGGCTAAATGTAATTGACTCCATTCTTTCCTCCATAGCCTGTTCTTTCTCCTTGTAAATGTAATGGGCCTCCTTTGTTGAATTTGGCGTGGACCAAAATACATCAGACACGTATCATCACCCTTTTCTAAATATAATAATTAGATGAAAGTAATCAGACACGTATCATTCTGGTATGTAGTCTCTTCCCTTAACAAGCTTCCACTATGTTTTTCACGCGGATCCGTCAGAATTAGTCTCATGAACTTTTGTTCATGGGGGTAAGGCTGCCTACATTAGGATCCCCCAGACCACGCTCAAACGTGTCACCTGGGAGGTTGTTGTTGTTGTTGTTGTTGTTGTTGTTGTAGTAATTAGAAGAAAGTAACTTATTTTAAACGTGTGATAGTAGATTCAAATGGTAAAACTTTGGAATGAAGGAGATGGAATTTCATATCATTTTATGATAATTTTTATAATTCACTATGTTCATATAATTTTTAATGGCTCACCTCATAACATCAAATTCAATATAACAATAAAATCGAAAAAATATAATTTCACATAAAATTTGTTCAATATTTGTTTCAACTATTTTGCACAAACCACAAATTAAAATTGTTGGAGAGATTCAAGGCACGAGCCCATTTTGAACGTGACCCATGATAAATTAAATGACGTTTCATCTTAAAACCAATCGATGTTGAAAAGAGTGGTTTACTTGACTTATATAACATGTTTTTTCACTTTAATTTTCTGATGTGAAACTTCTTACTCATGGACGAATCCCAACAACAATATTTTTCTTTGTTTAAGGTCCAATACAACATCTTATCGTACCATAAAAACATAAATGTCAATATAAATAAAATTGGACCCTAAATCTATGACTTTTTATTTTTATTTTTTATAGAACGAAATCTATAAAAATAATGACTTTCAAAAAGTTTAAGAATTGATATATTGATAAATCATACATGAATGGAGGTTTCAATAAGCATTTGCATGAGAACAAAGGAACGTACAATTACAAAGATGCAAAAATCCGTGTTCTCTTGTCCTCATCAAAAGACGTTTTGTTTCTTCTCTGCAAATTGAAGGATGTTTTGTAATCACATCCCTTTCAGCTTGTTCCTCCTTCTATGTTACCATTATATTTGTACGGTCAAAGGAAAAATAAAAATTACATACTACATATATGCACCACATAATATCTCTGGTGGTAATTTGTTCCTAAAGCTCATTCGTGTAGTATGCATCCAAATCTTTATAGTTGAAAATTAATACTTATTATTAAGAAAATTAGTAAAAAATATCTATAAAAATACTAATTTGGTGATGGATAAGACACTTAAAAAAGTGTTTTGAGGCAAGACACGAATCACCATCCTTAAAAATGATAGTAGTCTTGGGACATGACATCTTTTAAATGTCTTACCCTATTATTAGAACCATATTATTATATATTAAATTGAAATAAAATGATATAATGATTGAATTTTATAATTATAATATTACATATAAATTGCATAAAATTATAGTTTCTACATTATTTTTTATATTTCAAAAAAACACATAAAATATGTCTAACAAATGAGGTTGATCTTACTAGTGTTTCAGTTATGCTCATTGATGTAGCCAATGCATCTAAACTTTAAAATTAGTGCAAAGTCTCTATAAAAATACTAATTTGGTAATGAATAAGACACTTAAGGGTCCGTTTGGACCTAGGTAAATAGGATGGAAAAAAAATCTCGTAGAAAAAAAATTAGTAGGAAATTTTTTTTGGGGTAAAGTAAATTTCTTTCTCTTGTTTGGTTTAAGTAAATTTTGAAGGAAAAAAAATTGATTTTCTATTCAATTTTCTTTTCCTTGTTTGGTTTGAGGAAAAATACATGGAAAAATAAAATTTACAAGAAAACTTGTAAATATCAAGTTTCATTTTTTTAGATTATATGATGTGATTTGGGAGAGAAAGAGAAAGTTAGAGAGAGAGAGAGAGAGAGAGAGAGAGAGAGAGAGAGAAAAGAGAATTAGAGAGATAGAGAGAGTGACAAAGAGAGAGAAAAGAGAGCGACAAAGAGAGAGAGAGAGAAAAGAGAGTTAGAGAGAGAGAGCGATAGAGAGAGAGAGAGAGAGAGAGAGAGAGAGAGAAGATAGTAAGAGAGAGAGCGAGCGAGAGAGAGAACGTTAGAGAGACAGAGAGAAGAAAGAGAAGAGACTTAGAGAGAAAGAAGAGAGAGTGCGCGAGAGAAAGAGGGAAGGGAGTTAGAGAGAGAGAGAGAGAAGAAAGTTAGAGAGAGAGAGAAGAGAGTTAGAGAGAGAGAGAGAAAAGAAAGTTAGAAAGAGAGAGAGAAGAGAGAGAGAGAGAGGAGAGTTAGAGCGAGAGAGAGAGAGAGAAACGAGTTAGAGAGAGAGAGAGACGAGTTAAAGAGAGGATGAAAAGAAAGGTTGATTTTGATCCAAAAATTTTCTCCCAACTTTCCTTTCATTTTTGAAGGGAAAATTTTTTATTCATTGTTACTCCAAATTTTCCATGTAATTTTCCAACTATTTTTTTTTCATTCATTTTTCTTCAATCCAAACAAAGGAAAGATTTTCATTTTCCAAAATAATTTTTTTTCATGCTGTTTTCCAAAGCCCAAACGGACCCTAAGAAATGTTTTAGCACAAGACACATATCACCACTTTTTTATAATTCTTTTGTTGTCGGACAACAATTTTCCTTTTATTATATTGTTACAGAGTTGTTTACATCGTGGCTTTTGTTATATTCTTGGACTTTATCCTCTCTAACTATAAAAAATAAAAGAAATCACTGCAAATTGATCATATTTTCTGAAAAACAGGTTTATTCATAGTGCACATTCATTATGTTCTTTGTTTGAGGTCTTTTTGTTCAATGTAGCTTTCACCATCTCCGTGGCCCATGTCGTATGGGAACATCAAACTTGATGTATTAGAGGTTTAATCAAAAGTTCAAATGTATGTTTCGTAGGAATTATTCTCTTGTTAATGTTGTATCTAGCTAGCCCTTACTTCATACCAATGAATTATGTAAGGCTTTCAGAGAAAACAATTGTCGATTGCAGTTGTAGCAAAAACAAATAAGATTACGGAGATTACAATAAAATTTAGGAATAAAAATTATTTTAAGCGATGAAAACGAACACCAGATTTATGTGGTAAATCGAAGAATTCGGAGAAAAACTCATGGACGGCGACAATCAGAAACAATCCACTATAAGAATAGGAGCAGTACAAATCGATCATTATCATGCGGTGTGCTATGATCAACAATGGATATTAAAATACGATCTCTCAATCTCTCAACTCACAATCTCTCTATAATTTAGGATTACAATTGGTGGGACTCACTCTTTTCTCTCTAGAAAAATAATAGTCTTCCTCTCAATATTATTTGATACAATAACCGATGGCTAGAAAGAAAATTAGGTTAAACAATAATAACCCATGCCGCACGAAGGAAAACTGAAAATTAAACCAACCGAGGCACATGTGGCGTCATTGAGAAGCTGGCGGCGTCGAGCTCCAGAGTAGCTAGAGCCTATGAAACGCTGGCGGCGTCTCTTCAGAGCAACCGACGCCTCCGGACATTGTCGCGCCTCTGGCGTGCGTTCTTGTGGCAACTTCTGTTTTGTTGATGTAAAATCAGTTTTTGGATGATAATATCTTAGATAACCGAGAGAGTCGTCAGCGTACCCACTCTCTTTTGACTTATATATCAACCGTATATAGTCACAAGATACAACTCTTGTCTTAGAGAGGAAACTTGTCAAACTCTCTTGCCAAACCTAAGGAGTGCTGCAATCATAGCCTAAGAGAGGGTGTTTACGCTAGGAGGAATTAATCTCTCATGGATGAGGCATATGACATTCCTATTTATAGTGTAAGGGATGCACTCTTGGATAGGGTGATAGGATTGATGACTTCTTATTAATATGGATAAGGTAGTTAAGATATCCAACTAACCGTAACTACCCTTATCAACATAAATAACATGTGCTTAAAATGTTTTAGCAAACACGTGAAAGGCAAGAAAACAAGCAAATACAGTTTATGGGTCTGGCATGGTCGTGCTAACACAATGGCACGTCCGTGCCCAATGTGCAGAAACCAACTATCAAATTGTCGAGGTTTGGCACGCCTGTGCCAACTTTCTCTGCACGCAATTTGACCTTGTCGAGGCTTGGCACACCCTGTTATACCCTGACACTCCCATGACACTCTTCACCCAAATTTAGGCCTTTTCAATTCGGGAAGTCATCGAGTGACTTCCTTAGGCCCTCTTAGCTTGTCGTACACTTTATACTTAGTTCTTCATGCCTTTTAAATTTATGTAACACACACATACACTTGAAAAACCTCAACATGTTTGAGGCGCGGGTTATGCCTCTCGGAGCACGGCCTGCATCTCTTCCTCTCCTAGCAATTTTGGACAACGAGAAGGATTCAATGGGCCATAAAACATAAGTTAAGTGTAATTTGACCAATTATTCTTAAGGGTTTTTGGCTAAAAATAATCCAAAGTCAGAAGTGAATGGTTGAAAATAATTCAAACTGACTTTTTGGCTAAGATTGTGCAAAACTTTTAACCTGTTTACTCTAACTAAATCAGAATTGAATTCCGAAGTCACAAAACTGACTTGGCCCCCTTGAAAAGTTCAGACTTGACTGAAAATAATATAAACGGACTAAACTAGATATTAGCCCACTGCATCCTTGAAATTTTTAAGGGTGTCAAGTCAACTTTATGATGTAGGAATTTAATTATGGTTTAATCAGAGTAAATAAGTTAAAAGTTTGGATTACTTTCAGCCACTCACCTCTGACTTCATATTATTTTGAGCCAATTAAATCTAAAATATTATATATATATATATATATATAATACACAAAGAAAAGTTTTACTATCTAGTTTTCCATCATCAGTGGAATCATTATTGATTGAGATATTGAAAGGTGGTGATCTACTAGTCATCTCATTTAAACCGCATATTATATGATGCACGTTTTTTTTTTTCCCCTTTTGGGAAATGGTACACGCAATTATAATCGGCTAGGTTAACACACAAGACTAGTATATTTGTGAGATGGTTTATGTTGGGCCGTTTATAGTCTCACCGAAAAACTAGAACAAGTGGCTGGCGTAAAACATGATGAATTTGTTTGCTTATTTAGGCCTACAGCCCAACCCGTGGAAGTAGGTAGCATTGGGATGTGGTTCTTGAACCTTTGCCCTTTTTTGGGCTTTTATTAATAATAAAAAAATTAGCCCAGCGTAAAAGGTAATGTGTTTGACCGGGTTGACTTTAATGTGTCATGTGACCGAGTCACCACCACTCAACTCGGCGGCGTCCCACTCAAATTCAATTATATTTTTTTTGGACCACTAGAATACAAAGTGAAAGTAAGGACCACCATCATCCAATTTGTAAAAGTAGGGATTATTAGAATCTAATTTTCCTATATATATATATATATCTTATTAAATATTCATAGAAAAACCACATTTTGTATCCATTTCATGGAAAGAAAAAGAGTCTTTTCCAGGCATACATGTTGACTAAATTCTTAGTGTTATTATTTAGTATGAATGTTGTCACATTTTTTTTTTAAAAGGGTGTAAATGTACGAAGTGATTTATTATATTGCCCCGGGCTTCGAAAATATCAGGACCGAACGTGGTGGCTGCCTTCTATGGAGGAGCGTTGTATTTGGTGAATTGATCATATATTTATCATAGCTTTAATTTGATGCTAATCGAGGGATATATGATGGTACATGGTGATTGTTTTAATTAGCTAGAAAATTAAAGGCTACCCATTATATATTTATTGCCAAATAATGCTTGGGTTTGGCTAGTTAATCCCAAACCACCCACGTTGCCTTTTAGGCTAGCGTTTGCTTACAAAAAAACAAATAACAACATTATCCCTTAAATAATGAGGCGAGTTACTGGGTAGTAATAGGCAGCTATTTAGAGTCGACTATTATGGAGTTGTTGGTTGAGCATGGGGCGAATGTATTCATGGTAACCCTCAGGGACGACTGATTCATTGAGAGGATCTTTCAATGCTTCCTCGTACAGCTTTGGATAAACATTCCCATCGTATCCACCCAAAACTGAACCCAGGAAGTGATCTGTGTAGTTGAATGCATCAACCAGTGCAACCGCATTGGGGCGAACCTGCATGTCATCATCATTCATGACAATGTATGTACGTATATATTGCATTAGTTTATAATTAACCAAGGATAATATTAATGTGTGTATGTCATTCAATAATGAACAATATCATGTCATAGTATATATCTAGTGTTAACTGATTTTTAATACCTGAGAAAACAAACGTGTTAGAAGGTGATTTGCAAGTGAAGCTTGGTTAGGTGAAATGCAGGCTGTTGCAAGGAAATCTCCCAGATGTGTCCTGAGGAGATTTAGAGCGTAGATACCGCATAAGACTCTCAGCTGTTGTTTCACTCCTTCTCCATCTATGTCTTCCTTCAGTTTCTCCATGAATCTAATTAACAACGTAAGCAATATTATAAGTATACACGTAGTAATAACATGACATTGATCTTATACATTCATGATTACTTACTTAGAAACCACTATAAGTTGACAGTGTGCCAGAGCTGCTGCAACTAGATCGGTTGACAGCTCCGAAAACCCTGAAAGTTTACGCACATACCTAGCTAACTTAATCGGAACAATAATCTTCATTGAAATTAATTTGCTACCTAGGTGTTACATTATGTTGTTCAATTCATAGAATTATATACCTTCTTCTGGGTTTGAAAACTGCTTTAGATTTTCGGCACAGGTGATTATCATCCTAAGAGCCCGCGCTTCAAAGACCTCTATCACGACATCAGAATCTGACCAATCTTCAGCTGCATACGCACAAAATAATTAAATGAATAGACAATTTTGTATGTATGATCACAAATATATTCACAATCATATATATCTATGATCAAGTTAGCTTAGACAGTGATGATTGTATTTGTAGGTACCTTTGTCGACCCTACAGCAAGATTGCATGAGTTGTTTTGCTCTTCCCATATATGCAATTGTCCCAGTAGGCTTTCTTCCACATCCTAACTGCCCTACAGTCTTCATCAGAAACTTGGCAACCTAGCATGATGATTATGATACTCAAACCAACATAACTTTGATACTGTCTAAATAGCAACTAAAACAGGTATAAATAAGAGAGCATGCAGCAGCACCTGCAAAAGCAGCACAACATTGTCACCTTCAAAGGTACAGTTTGGGACATAAACAGCAACTAACTCAGGAAGACCGCTGCTACACAGATACCCATGTCCACCGCATAGTTTTCTACATTCTTCGATTCCATCCTGTACATTTAACGCAATTAATTATGATGCATGGATGCTTTTAACTGAATACACATATATGATATTACAAATTATTAACATTTGACATACAGCAGTGACTGAGGAAGTCAAGGACTTCAATCCTGCAGTGCAAGCATGGGCCTCTGGGAGTCCGGAGAAATCGTTAGCTTTAAAACTCTCCATGAGTTGCTGATAGAACCCTTTCAACCACTCTGCAACTATTCTGAAAGCATATGCTGAAGCTAGCAATGGGAACAACCTACTTTGCTGTGTTTTGTAATCAATCACCGACAATAATTGATTAATTCATTACAAACTCATGACATCAATCTGATCAAATTGATTAATTCGCAAGCTCGGGCTTGTAATAATTCATTAAGACATACGTACACAATATATATGCAATACGTACGTACCTGAGTCTCAAGTCCATCCTTCTGAGGACCAAACTGTCTACGAACAGCACTATACCTAGTGGCGATACAAACTGCTCTAGATAGATATTCTGAGGCTTTTTTCACCAGAATTTGTCGAACATAAACCATGGCGCCATAACTGAGATGTGGAGGAACACCAGACTCCACTACTTTTCCTTCCTTTGTCACCTCTACCACACTGGCCACCCCAGATAGACAGTACAAAATATAAGAATGCTCAGAATTGCCCTAACTAGCTATGGCATACAAACTGATACAAACAAACAAGTAGAAGAAAGGTTTCAAGTTATAGTTAAGGATGGGACATACCGCATAAGCATTTGATCCCTAGGAATGCGTACTTGATCGAATAGTAAGAATCCATTATCCATAGCATTGTATGCTCCATTTCCAAACTTCATCCCAATATCACCCAAAGTAATCCCAGGCAGAGGAGAGTGATCATCCAAGCTTCTCAACTGAACTATGAAGCCTACATTTATAATATAGGGCAACCAAATACCACATTAATTAGTAGTCATGTAAAGAACCAAACAAACTTAGACCTTAAACTTAAGAAGGGTGTACGTACCATGGACTCCATGATCGCGGGCATCAACTATTAAGCGTGCATAAACAATTCCATGTGTGGCAACTTTGGCCATCCCACCAGGCCACCACTGTAATACGAACAAGGAAACAAATAACTAGCTAATTATTAATTAACTAACCAACAGGAATTGATCAAGTTTCAAAGTAGGTATACTGATGATGATTTGTAGTGTATTTACTTTGTGGGAGGTGAGTGTTGGAGTGTTGATGATAAACTCATCGGTTTCAGGATCGAATGTTGCAGTAGTCTCGAGACCGCGTACATTAGAACCATGACCGAGCTCAGTTTGAGCGTAACACCCAATAATCTCCATCCTCTTTGCCATTGGAACCCATTTCTTCAGCTGCTCCTCACTGCATTGCCCTTTAAGCGCCGGAATAAACATATCCTACACCCACAACCCTCATTAATTCAAGGGCTAAGAAACTACAATATTAACCAATACCTAACTGGACAATGATACACATCAAGATGGTTAATAACCATTTTGAATTGTCCATATTTTACATTTTTTGTAACTTTTAATAATATTTTCTCTAATAATAATATATATTTATCAACTATAAGAGTATAATACTTATTAGCTTGGTCAAAAAATATAAATAATAACCTAATTTTATCAATTTATCATACTAGCTAGAAAATACACATTTTGTACATAGTTTTATATTTATGAAAAAATATAAATAGATAATTATTTTAATATTGTTCATAAGTTGTGATAACGCTCAAAGTAATGAAACATACCTTTATAATGATTTAAATATACTTACATTTAACTTTATGAGTGATTTAAGTGAAATGCAAGATGGTTAAGGACCATCTTGCATCAAGATGTTTATCATTTTGCTACCTAATTAATCTTTAATTAGAGCTGGGAAAAGCTGACCCGACAGGATTATCGATCTGAACTGAACACGATATTAAGTGGGTTTAGGTAGAAATTTTCAACCCGTTTAATTAAATAGGTTACGTTCAAGTTAGGATTTTCGACACGAGAAAACACCTACTTAACCCGTTTAATTAGGCATGTTAAATGGGTCAAGTCATTTGCTCGATAATTGTTACCCCAATTATATCGTTTATCAATAAACTTTGGTAAAAGTTACAGTTAATATTCTTGAAAATATATGTAAGACTTATAATTTTAACTTATATTTATCTTTGACTTTGAATTAAAAGATATCTCCTTATATATAATTCGAACTATATTACCACACAAATTGTTGAGTATGATATGTCATTATTTCGATCCCACAATGAGTTGGTTTAATTTGTATAAATGAGTTAAAGTTTAAATGGGTAAATTGGTAAATTTATTCTAACACGTTTACTTAAATGGGTAAATAGATCAAAATAAGGTTAACCTGTTTAAAATTTAATGGTAGACGGTTTCAATTTCCAACCCGTTTAATAAGTGGGTTAGATTCAAATCGGAGGATTTTGAACCTGTTTAAGTTTGACACAAACACGAACCCAACTCGACCTAACGTATTAACCAGCTCTATCTCTAATAGTAATCAACTAATGTATGTGTGTAATTGTGTATGAGTTTTAATTTTTGCATTTTGGACCCGAAGTAATAGGGTAATTTATTTTCTGAACCCTTGGTTTTCAAAATTAATTTTTTAGACTGTAAAGTTTGTAGGCTGAATGAAAAAGGACTTGGCCTTAAAGTTTGTGGGCTGAAGAAAAAGATCACTGTCTCGTTCACTGTTTTCCTCCCATGTTTGAATTTCTGTCCCGATTGATGCCAAAATTCAGGACTATGGTTAAAACTGATATTGAAACTAAAATACACCTTATTCATGCCGGGGCTACGTAGGCCCCTGAGTACATGGGTTTAATTAAGTAACTCCGACATGAATAAGAAAGGTTTATTGTAGCTTTAATATCAATTTTAACATTAGTTTTGAAGTTTGACGCCAATTGGGAGAGAAATTCAAACATGGAAAGAAAAGAAAAACGGGAAACGACCTTTTTTTCAGCCCACAAATTTTAGGATCCTTTTTTTTCAGCCTACAAGGTTTAGGGTCTAAAAAATAATGTTGAAAATCAAGAGTTTAGAAAATGATTTGCCCTATACTTCGGGGTCCAAAATGCAAAAAAAACCCACGTGTGTATTGACTGTGTTAAGACACAAATTCATTAGGCAGGTTTTGGATCTATCTGCAGCTAATTCGGACCCTAAGCTTGTTGCTACCCCAGTTATTGCAACACAGTGTACACCTTAACTATAATATGTAGCTATACATATACTGTATAATCAAACTGAAGCACTAGTTCCTAAGGATTAAGTACGTTGCATGAGAAATAAGTACGTACGTTGCATGTCACTATTAGGTAGGTTTGGCAATTGGTGTCCATACAAAATCATTCCTGGACTTTCAAACATTATTTATCTTACATTGGCATGTCACTATTACAAAACATAGTTAATGGAGAAAAAATAAAGAATATATAATTGGTAACTAGACATTAGTGAAAGAACATGTATATGGATGGTTGGAATGATTTTTTCTTTGAAAGTTTATGAAGATTTTGTCTAGTTTTGGCATAGAATATATTGATTGTTTGATATGAAAGATGAGTGATGGTACCAAAGTCTTACAAAACAAGCAGAAAGGTAAGCTAAGTAATAAAACATGAACATATATAATTAATTTAGGTACCCAATGAACATCCACGAATGAAGGTTCGTCGATGAACATTCTTAGCAGGCCCTCCTCCTCTTCTGCAACAACCATGATATATACATATAATTAATTAATTCATTTCTGAAATTTATCATCTGCCGCAGGTTTTGAATATATATTGCATGCGCAAGTAAATAACTGATAATTACCTGTAAGATTAAGGTGATTGACTAATTTCCAAGCATGAGCTGCTTTTCTTAAGGTGTTGTTGAATAACTCCTTTCTTCCCATTATTGACCTATTATCCTTCCTAAATACCTGCTTCAACCCCCAAAATGATACCAAATTCCAGGAATATGATTACTTTGTACTTTAATAATATCTTTAAAAGTTCATTTGATTTGAATATCAAGTATATCTTTAAAAGGAGAGGGAGAGAGAGAGAGAGAGAGAGAGAGAGAGACTTGTTGAGTGGAGACAAGGGTAGCCATACGATGAGAAAGTTGAAAATGGGAGATGGAGGAAGCCCAGAAGATCATCATAGCCTCTAAATCAAATTCAGCCTTCTTCCTTTCTTCACTTAAGTAATCTACTCCTCCTCTTTCCATTAACTTCTCTTCTTCTTCTTCTTCTTCTTCTTCTTCTTCTTCTTCTTCTTCTTTGAGCAATGGAGGACCTAGCTTCAAAAGGTGTGTTGCCTCATCACTCGTATCATTCTCGTATTTATAATGTTAGCTAGAGAGCATTTAACATTCATTCCACATTTTAAACGTAGTCTACTTTTTGATTGATAAGTTTTCGTATAATATTTTATTAACAATTACAATAATATACTTTTAAGATATTAATTTTTTATTATAAATCTAATAATAGTAATTTTATATAAGAAATTTTCATGCATTTACCTACGTCCCAAATGGTCAAATTACAAAAAGAAATTGAAAGATTTTTTCCCAAATTACAAAAAGGGGGAAAAAGAGATTGGTTATCAAATCATAAGTGAAACACGAAAGGGTGTGACGATGGAGTGGTGACGAATTGATAATGTCATCAAATCATAGGTGTTTATGGGTTGGGTAATGCCGTAATGGAGCTAAGAGTTTTTTAAAGTTTATGTACTAAAGTTTTTCTGTTTTTGGGATGGTTTTGGTTATCAAAATAAAATCAAAATTACCCCATTTAATTTGAAAATAAGTTATGTTCTTTCACATGCATGGTAACTTGTCTACAATCAAATTTTATAAAACTGAACTTATATTCATCCTCAATAATGAAGGTTCATATGAACCTTTTCAAACAGACAAAACTATAAATCACATGTCCCCAAACACAAAGCTTTCATCCCACTTTCAAACTTTATACAGTATAATGAATGATGTGTATCTTTCTCAAGGTCACTATATATATTTTTATGAATGTTTGTATGAAACTCTAAATGACTTTTTGACCGATGCTTGTTAGAATAAATATAAATCCAATACTATATGGAATCTTTATGAATTTTGGATGAAATAGCAGCTTTTTGTTTCTTAATTACCCTTTAATAAAGGGGTTGATGGATCTCAATCAAAACAAGAAAATCTATACTATATATTGTTTTATTAAGCATTAAAAAATATAAAAATATATGCGAAATTTATTATATTTAATACATCCCTTTTTGTTTTCTACTTCCTCCGTTCTTTTTTATGTCATTTACGTTTCCAGTGCCAATCTTTAATCAATAATTTTCAATGTAAAATTTCTATAAAAAAATATAATATTATACTTTTTAAATAGTATTTTTCATTACAAATATAATGAAATTAATTTTGTATGGTGAATCATTATACAAATTAAGATATTAGCGGTAAAAATTTTAACACAATTTCTTAAGCGACAGATAAATAAACACGAAGGTAGTATTTTCATAATTCATTTAAAAGATTTATTTGTTGTAGTAAACCATAAGCTAGTATTTTCATATGCCTTAAGATAAGCTAGGAAATTTATTTATTTGTTTTTCATTTTTTCTTCTTTAAAAGGTGTCTTGCCCAACACTCGTATCAGTTTCGTATTTATAATGCTAGAGAGCATTTAACATCCATTCCACATTTTAAACGTCGTCTACTCATTTAAGTTATTTAACATCCATTCCACATTTTAAACGTCATCTACTCCTTGTGTTCCATGTTAATTGTTCCTTAGTTGATTGTCACAGCTTCCAATATCATTTTTTTATTGATAAGTTTTTTATATGATATTTTATTAACAATTACAACAATATACTTTTAGGATATTATTTTTTTGTTATAAATCTAATAATATATAACAAGACCTCATGCATATTAATGTACATCCTAAATGATCAAATTAGGTCCAGTTCTTTTATGTGGTAGGTTGCGGTACGGTATCATGCCGTACCGCACTCTTTAATTTTCCACCACACTTCACCACACTACAATCATTATTAATATATCTTTTCATTTTTCTCTCTCCTCACTTTTCTCCTCTACTTTTCACATTCTCTCTCTTAACTAACTCCACCTACCACAACTTTCACTACAACTTACCACACTTTTTCAAATTCCACCACATCGCAACCAACCGCACCGCATAAAAGAACGGGGCCTTAATAAGGAAAATTGGAATCTAATAAACCAAACTTTAGGTTCATTTTGATCTAACAAACCAAACTTACCTTTTTGTTAATGGCATATCATACTTAACATTACATTTTTTTTTATTGAACCACCACCACTTTCTGGTCACCGGAAAGATGATGTGGAATTTTTTGTGCTGATGTGGACTGTTTTATAACCAAAAAATAAAAGGAAATTGTTGATGGCATGTGTTTGTGCAGGGGTGGAGTTTTCTGACTCACAATTTCCCCCTCCCCCTTAAAAAACTTACAGTAAAAATTACCCAGCCCAAACAAAAAAAATTCCCCCTCCCCACAGAAAACGAAAACCGTCCTTATTAGGGTTCACGATTTTTTTTCAATTTTCTCCTCTCTTCTCCATCGATATTTTTCTCCTTCTCCTTCTCAATCGCTCTTCACTCTCCATCAATTTTATGTTCTAGTGTTTGATAATGACAGTGATAACAGGGTTCTGAGCATGGTTCTGAGCATTGTCCTGCATGTTTAATTTACAAGCAAATTAACAGGGTAAATTTGACTGAATTGCAATGGAATTACTTTCTCAAAATTCTTTGTCTATTGTGTGTGTGTGTGTCAATGT
The DNA here is from genome assembly GCA_029582165.1 of Portulaca oleracea. NCBI lineage: Eukaryota > Viridiplantae > Streptophyta > Magnoliopsida > Caryophyllales > Portulacaceae > Portulaca > Portulaca oleracea. The sequence continues at coordinate 13,698,919 of CM055877.1, read as the reverse complement.
AGTTTGGCTACAAAAGAATAGAATTTCCACTCCAAAAGGCAAAACTACACTCTTCAATTATGAAAACCTATTGTAAAGCAATCGACAAAGACATGCTAGCAAACTCTAATTTAAACATGCCCAGAAGAACCAATCAAAGCAAACTCAAATGAAAACCAAAAGCACAAATACATGTCATCAACAGTTTCCGTTTTTCGTTTTTCGTTTTCTGTGGGGAGGGGGAATTTTTTTGTGGAGAACGAATCAAAGCAAACCCAAATGAAAGCCAAAAGTACAAACACATGCCAAATGAAAACCAAAAGCACAAACACATACCAATCAAAGCAAAAACCCAAATGAAACTACACTCTTCAATTATAAGGACGGTTTTCGTTTTCTGTGGGGAGGGGGATTTTTTTGTTTGGGTAATTTTTATTGTAAATTTTTTGAGGAGGAGGCGGAAATTGTGAGTCAGAAAATTCCACCTCAGCGCAAACTCATGTCATCAACAATTTCTTTTTATTTTTTGGCTATAAAACAGTCCACCTCAGCACAAAAATTTTCACTTTATCTTTCCGGTGACCGGAAAGTGGTGGTGCTTCAATAAAAAAAAAAAAGATGTTAAAGTATGGTATGTCATTAACAAAAAGGTAAGTTTGGTTTGTTAGATCAAAATGAACCTAAAGTTTGATTTATTAAATTCAAATTTTCCCCTTAATAATACAAAAAGAAATTGAAAGAATTTTGTTTCCCAACTTTCCAAAATTGGGGGGGGGGGGATTGTACAGGTGAAAGTGTGAAACACGAATAGGGGTAGGAATTTATACCCATATATTAGGTACCCACCCTTACTCACCCATAATGGGTGGGTAAAACCCATTAGAGATGGGTAATGGGTAGGATGGGTATGGGTTACCCATAATTTGGTGTGGGTATCCATTATTTATGGGTATCCATATACCCATTGATGTCTTAACAACATGCATATCGAGTTGCATTACGTTTATATACTGAAATTTAAGGCAAAATTCAACTTTATCGGTTTGACATGAAACTTTGTAATACGATAATATTAATTAAAAAAATCAAATATGAATTCTGAGCTCTAATTCTTTTTATTCGATAACATTTATCGCGACATATATAGACATTTTTGCCACAAAAACTAACTGAAACCTTAAATTAAAATTTAATTTTAACGATTTAAATTGAAACTTTATAATATGATAGGATAGATTAAAAAAAGTTCAAATATGAATTTTGAGCTCCAAATATTAATTTATTATCTAAAACGTTATAATATAAAATAAGAATAGTTAGTTGAATAGTTGGATACCCACGAATACCCATGGCCCAAGTGGGTATTACCCATGTGGATAATATCCATGTGGGTATTAAGAAGCATGGGTAGGGTGTGGGTAAGATCTTATAATCTTTGGGTAAAATGTGGGTATGGACCGTGCCCATCCATACCCACCCAATTCCCACCCATAAACACGAAAGGGTGTGACGATGGAGTGGTGACAAATTGATGATGTCATCAAATCATAGGTGTTTATGGGTTGTTGGTAGACCTGGCAATCCTTATCCGAAACCCGAAACCCGATCTGCATCCGAATGTCAGAACCCGGTCTTCATTCGAAACCCGGATCAAATCCGATCCGAAACCGAACAGATCTGAAACCCGGAGTTAGCCGAATAAGGAAAGCATCTGAAATAATCCGAAACGAACCGACCCCGATCCGAGGCATGCTAAACCCGAATAAGCCCGCATTCGAAAGTCGCTCGAACCGAATTTAACCCGATCTGAGACACATCTGAACCGAATTTTACCCGACTTGAGACACACTAGAACTGACCTACAGCCGAACCGAATTAGAACCAACCCGATTTAGGAGGGAAACACAAATTCTAATTAAATTTTAGCTTTAGGAGGGAAACAAAATTTCTAATTAAATTTTTGACACCCACTAATTTCCCTCCTCGCTAAAATTCTAACTAGCAATTCCCTCCAAATTTAAATTAGTTCAAGTTTAAGAAAAGTTGATAGAGAGGGAAATGAAATTATTATTGGCGAGTGTTGTTAAAAAGTTTAAGAAATTTAGGTTGGAGGGAGTTTGATAATTTAAAAATTTTATTTTGGTGAGATTTTTCTTATATGTTAAATTAAAGGAAGTATGGAGAGACTTTTCAATTTTTTTTAGTGGTATGATTTCTTGGAAATTTAGATGGAAATTGAGTACTCAAAGCTGCAAATAACTAAAATGATTTCTAATTTGAGTTTAGTGGGAAATTATCCACCGTTAAATTTAGATGGAAATTATCCGACCCGAAAGCAATCCGACCAGAATATAAATACAACCCTGGATTCATTTGAAAGTAAGCAACCCAATTAACCCGATCCGAATTCGAACAGACCCGATTCAACCCAACCCGGGAAAAGTTTCAACCGGCTCTCACCCGAAAAGTACGATCCGGTAAAACTCGATCTGAACCCGATCCGACCTGGTCAAGATCAATCCGGAGTCAAACCGAATCCGAACCCTGCCCGAAGCAAATCCCATCCGAGCCGAATCACGGATGATCCGAACAAACCTGAACCCTAAGTCATCCGATCCGAACTCGATCCGACACATCCGATTGCCAGGTTGTTGGGTGATCGACCCAAGAGTTTTTTTTAAGTTTATGTACTAAAGTTTTTGGGATGGTTTTGGTTATCAAAATAAAATCAAAATTACCCCCATATTGAAAATAAGTTATGTTCTTTCACGCTGTAACTTATCTACAATCAAATTTTATTCACTTTATATCGATGTCAAAAAGACAGAAATTGAACTAATACTTGTACAGCGGTTTGCAGGCCGGTGTAAATTGTCGAACTCAGGGAGCCTGTGGCCTAAATTCTCGTATTTTGTTTCGGTTTTAGCCTTGAATCAAGAAATAAATCACGGAGCAAAGAACACTTTGATTATAACAAAATTAAAACTAGAAAGACGATTAACTAGGTGATAATTAGACAAAGAGAGGTTCGGGGGGTTTTAGACACTTAACGGAATCTTTGATCAAGGAGTTTTCATGACTAAAGCGCATAAAGTTGGTTTCATCTATGGAACAACGCAGGAAAAAGGCCACGATGAATCCCCTCCCTCGAGGAAGATTCAAATTAACTACCCTATGTCCACCATGGACCATCGGGGTTGAGAATTGTGTTAATTCCAAGTTAAGCCTACACTTACCCTCGCAAGCGTAGACCTAACTATCCCACTCTAGGCTTCCCATTGAGTGTATAACGATTCAAAGAGCTCTCGGACCTTGAACCGCCACCCCCAATGAGAAGACACTAGGTGGAAATAGACTCCTCCAACTAAAACACACTTTAATCAATAAACACCTTAGCCAAAACCCATTAAGGCCTTAATCACCCCCTCACCTCAAGGAAGATTAGCCTCTAGACATGGTGGAGAAATTAGCAACACACAACCAATAAAACCCTAGCATGATTCTACTCAAAGGATGGATAATAAAACTAACCACTACGATTAACAACATAAAACTATACTAAACACAAGCAACAAAACATTTGGAAACATTAAAGTGAGGAGAAAAGAGATTATACCTATATGAATGAGCAATAAATTGACAATAAATGAAGAGCAATGCAACTTGCCTTGATTGAAGAGAGTAATTAATCAACAAAGTAGAAGTTAATCCCCACAAAGCTAATCCTAAAACTCTTGAAAGGTAGAAGAAGTAAAAAGAAAGAACATTAATCTCTAGCTAAAAAGCTCCCTCTAAAAATGACAAGCCGAGCTAATTAAACAAAGGGGAAGAAGGGCCAAAGCACAGTCGTTTTGGCCGAAAATTAAGCAGGAAATAAGGTCGTCGCGAACGCTACGGACATCGTCGCGTTCGCTACGACCCACAATGCCGAATCGTTTGGCTCAAGGCGTGCTCGCCCGTCGCGACCAGTCACTCATCCGTAGCGAGCGCTACGAGAGGCGTAGTGAACGCCTACGACCGTCGTGAGAAAACTTGGAAAATCAGGGCTTCATCGTAGCGGGCGCTATGAAAGGGGTAGCGACCGCTACGACCTTGGGCAGAACCTTCTGCCTGGGCTCGTAACGATCGCTACAATGGGCGTAGCGACCGCTACGCTCTTCAAGTGATCTTCATCTAAGTATGGGGTGTAGCGATCGCTACAGCTGTTGTAGCGAACGCTACGAGCCTGGATGCCCCCATACTTGGCCTTTTGGCCCGAAATCCCTCTCCTTTACGCACGGCTGGTCTCCCTTGCTTCCCGGGTCTTCACCACGGCATCAAATCAGCTCCAAAGGTCTCGGGATGACCGAGTTATCGCCTTTTTCCGCAACTTCGCCCCCTTTTATTATTCTCCGAACTTAAAGCTTAAAAGTCACAAAACACGTAATAAATAACCATTTTATTAGGGAACGGCAATAGACTTGGGCGTAAACGAGTGGTATTTAGCCCCTAAAATGGGACTAAACACCCCCCCACACTTAGACTTTTGCTCGTCCCGAGTAAAACTAACCGAAAGAAACCTAAGAAACTAAAAAACGTAAACACCTAACTCACTTTCGCAGGAATCGCGGATGCATTTAGCATATGCATCAAGCCCTTTAAACCCCCGGTAGCCCGAGTGGACGAGGTGGACTCGTGAGGGTTTGTAGCGGCTGTGCCCACAAAAGCCAAAGAAAAAGGAAAAAGGGGAAAGAAAGAGAAGTGAAAACCGAAAAACAAAGCCAAACAAAAACAAAGAAAATACTCCCGTCCCTAATCATGCACCTAGTTCCCCAACCCGCCTCAACAATCAATTGGAAGAAACAAGAACAAACAAATTAAGACACAAAGGTTGGAAAACTGCCAATCTTTGAGATTTTGAACCAAAACACTTCCTGCTGAGCAAGACACCTCGTGAATATGTGCAAGTGGGCTCTAGTCGGCCTTTCCTATCCTAAACCAGACAATCAGAGTTGTTCTCATGCTCAAGCTCGAAATTATCTATCCTACTTCACTCTTGGTTCTTCTTTCAACCCTTTTTTTTCTTTCTTTTTCTTACACCACTCTTTTCTTTCTCTTTTTTTTTCCTTTTCTTGCTTTTTCTTGCTCTTTCTTATGACTCTTTTGCTCAACTCTTTTTTTCTTTTTCTTGCTTCGCTCTTTTCTTTCATTGCAAAAACTACACTCTTTTCTTTCCACTCAATCCGCTTTGTGTCTTTTAGAGTGTTTGCGTCGGGTTTTGCGGGATTTAAGTACCGGCCTTCGCAAAGGGCTACCCTCCCTGCTGGGTTTCTCCATACGTGAGTCATTGCACTTAAGGGGCATAGGGTGCCGATCCACCCAAACCAACCCATGACGGTAGGCCCGACAGTTATTTGATTAATGTATTAATTAAGAGCTTAAGTAATTGAACAACTAAACCGTCTAACTTAGGTAAGAAGACACAGTCAAAGCGTGTAAGATTTGAGGAGTACGCTTTCCCATTCCATGTAGAGGTCTAAAAGAGATAAGTCATGACAAAAATCCTTCCTAAGGTCTCTATTTATTCATACCGGCCGCTTCCAACTAACTGAATCGGCAAATTAGACAACTATTTACAAAACTGTGAATGGAAACATCTTCAAAAAGAAAAAGAAACTTTTGGGTTTTTCACAACATTTCTCCCCTTTTTACTCTTTCACACAAAAACTTTTCGATTTTTTTCTTTTCATCTTTTAGCACTTTTTCACTCTTTTTTTCGAACTTTTCTAAGAAAGAAAAAGACTAGGTGCTCTACCCAAAACATAATGATATCCCCCCCCCCCACACTTAAATTCCACAATGTCCTCATTGTGGGAAGGATGTCTCATGAAGGGTAGAAAAACTAGGAAAAACAAACATATGTACAAACATCTAACACATAAAAAGGGGTGGCGCCCCGAGCCCACACGGCTCCAACAACAAGAAAAGAATCATTACAAGCATACTCTTCGCTCATGACATATTGTTTGACCTTGGAAGAGTTCACTTTAAAAGTTTCCCCCTTCTTGTTCTTCAACTCCACAACTCCACCCGGGTGGAACTTGACAATGACAAAGGGTCCCGACCATTTGGTCTTTAATTTGCCCGGGAAGAGTTGGAGGCGAGAATTGTACAACAATACTTGATCACCCACCTTGAAGTTCCGGTAATTGAGGTGCTTGTCATGCCAAGCCTTTGTCCTCTCCTTGTAGATTCGATTATTCTCATAAGCTTGCTGGCGGATCTCCTCCAATTCTTCCAATTGGAACAACCATTTCTCCCCCGCGGCCTTTGCATCAAAATTCACTTTCCTTACCGCCCAAAATGTTTTGTATTCGAGTTCCACCGGGAAGTGGCATGCCTTACCATAGACCAATCGGTAAGGGGTGGTGCCTATGGGAGTCTTGAATGTCGTCCTATACACCCATAGAGCATCATCAAGTTTGTCCGCCCAATCTTTTCTTGAAGACGCAACGGTCTTTTGAAGGATTTCCTTAATAGCCCGGTTTGTGATCTCCACTTGTCCTTGAGTTTGGGGGTGGTAGGGCAAACCTCTCTTGTGATTCACCCCATACTTCTTGAGCAATGCCTAGAATTTCTTCTCAATAAAGTGAGGCCCATTATCACTAATGACCACTCTTGGGATGCCGAACCTAGGGAAGATTACCCTCTTGAAGAACTTGGAGACCGTATTGGCATCACATCTTTGGCTTGCAATAGCCTCGGCCCATTTGGAAACGTAATCTACCGCCACCAAAATGTATTCATTCCCCCTTGACGAAGGAAATGGGCCCATGAAGTCAATACCCCACACATCAAAAATCTCACATTCAAGTATATAGGTCAAGGGTGCTTCATTTCTCCTAGAAAGACTCCCAACTCTTTGGCATTCATCGCAAGCTTTGACATGAACTTCTACATCTTTGAAAAGCGTCGGCCACTAATATCCGCATTGAAGAACCTTGGCTGCGGTTTTATCCTTTCCCCCATGTCCTCCACATGGCTTGTTGTGGCAATGATTTAAGATCTCCGGAACCTCGCTTTGAGCTATGCATCTTCTATATAGGTCATCATTGCATATGCGGAACAAGTAAGGCTCGTGCCAAATATAGTGCTTGACGTCACAAAAGAATTTCTTCCTTTGGTTTGAATGGAGCTCGGGCGGGACCACATCCGAAGCAAGGTAGTTCACAATATCGGCGAACCACGGGGTCTCCTCTTGGATAGCAAGCAACTTCTCATTCGGAAAAGAATCATTGATAGGCCGGGACTCCAATTCGACAAGGATCCGTGAAAGGTGGTCGGCCACCACGTTTTTGGAACCGGCTTTGTCCTGGATGGTGATGTTGAATTCTTGCATTAGTAGCAACCAACGAATGAGCCTCGGCTTGGCCTCCTTCTTGCCTAGTAGATACTTCAAAGCCGAGTGATCGGTGTACACCACTACTTTGGAAATCAAAAGGTATTGGCGAAACTTGTCCAATGCAAAAACAATAGCCAACAACTCCTTCTCCGTGGTGGTATAGTTTCGTTGGGCGGCGTCTAAGGCGTGACTTGCATAATAAATGACCCTTGGTTGCTTATCCTTGGTTTGTGCTAGGCATGCCCCCACGGCATAGTCGCTAGCATTGCACATAACATCGAACGGTAAGCTCCAATCCGGTGGTTGAACTACCGGTGCGGTGGTCAAGGCCTCCTTCAATATCTGAAACGCTTCAAGACACTCATTAGTAAAGACAAAAGGGGCATCCTTGCATAGAAGCTCAGTGAGAGGTCGTGCAATTTTCAAAAAGTTTTTGACAAATCGCCGGTAAAACCCGGCGTGTCCGAGAAAACTACGCACCCCCTTGACAGTGGTGGGGGGTGGTAGGCGCTCAATGACCTCCACTTTAGCTCTATCCACCTCTATGCCCCGCTTTGAAATCACATGGCCAAGGACAACACCCTCCTCAACCATAAAATGGCATTTTTCCCAGTTAAGAACTAGATTGACATCTTGACAACGAATCAACACTTTTTCCAAATTTGCAAGACAATCATCAAAGGTATACCCATACACACTGAAATCATCCATAAAAATCTCCATAAGACTCCCCACATGGTCCGAGAAAATAGCCGACATGCACCTTTGAAAGGTGCCGGGCGCGTTACATAACCCAAAGGGCATCCTCCGGTATGCGAAGGTGCCAAAAGGGCAAGTAAACGTGGTTTTGTCTTGGTCGCTTGGGTGAATGGGTATTTGAAAGAATCCCGAATAGCCATCAAGAAAGCAAAAATGGGATTTACCGGCGAGTCTCTCTAGCATTTGATCAATAAAGGGCAAAGGGTAATGGTCTTTGAGGGTCGCCTTGTTTAATTGTCTATAATCAATGCACATGCGCCACCCATTCACAACTCTAGTGCTAATCAATTCTTGATGCTCATTTTCAATAACAGTCATGCCACCTTTCTTGGGTACACAATGCACGGGGCTCACCCATTCGCTATTAGCGATAGGGTAAATGATCCCGGCGGAAAGCAATTTAACGATCTCTTTTTTAACCACTTCTTGCATATTCGGGTTTAATCGACGTTGTGGTTGTCTACATGGTTTAGCATCTTGCATAAGATCGATAGCATGCATGCAAATAGAAGGGGATAGACCCTTGAGATCCTCAATAGCATAACCCAAGGCACTTCTATGTTTTCTAAGAACACAAAGAAGTTTTGAAGTTTGAGTGCCATCAAGGTTAGCATTAATGATCACAGGGAATGTCTCCTCCTCACCCAAAAACTCATACCTCAAAGTGGATGGCAAAGGCTTGAGCTCAACTTGAGGTAATTTCTTTAACTTGATTGGTCTCTCGGTGACGACCTCTTCAATCTCCATGCATTGCACAAATGTTTCATCCGGGGAAAACTTCTCAACAATGGGAGTAGCATCCAAAAGGTCGGTGAAGAACTTCACATCGTCCCCCTCCGTTGTTGAAGAACAAGTGCCCATCAAGCTTGCTTCAAGTGGATCATCAAAAGCACCTTGGAGGAATAGAGACTCCCATAAAGAATCATCGACCGCATCCTCAACCAGATCAATTGCATAGCATGAGTCATCAAATGTCGGGTGCTTCTTTCCCTCCTCAAGATTGAACACTACTTGCTCTCCTCCCACATTGAGAGATAGTCTCCCATTTTGCACATCAATCATAGCCCCAGTCATGGCCAAGAATGGCCTCCCAAGAATAATAGGGGTATGTAGATCCTCATCCATCTCCAATATCACAAAATCACAAGGGATGAGGAATTTACCAACTTGGACCAGAATGTCCTCCAAGATACCCATTGGCCTCCTAATCGACCGGTCCGCAAGTTGCAAATTAATGGTGGTTGGAGTGAGCTCATCGAGGCGGAGCTTTTGACATATTGACCATGGCATGACACTCACACTAGCCCCAAGGTCACAAAGGGCGTTTCCTATCTTCATCTCCCCAATTGAGCAAGGTATAGAAAAACTTCCGAGACCGGCCAACTTGGTAGGAGTTTTGTTGGAGATGATGGCACTACAATCGACTGTAAGAGAAATGGTGTTCTCATGCCGGATCTTCCTTTTGTTGGTCAAGAGATCCTTGAGGTACTTCTTGAAAACCGGGACCTCCGAAATCGCATCTAGGAAAGGGATATTCACGTGAAGCTTTTTGAGCATATCAATGAATTTGGAGAACTTAGCTTCATCCCTTGTCTTGACAAGCCTCTCGGGGTATGGAACCGGTGGCTTATATGGTTTGAGTGGTTGGGTGATCGGCTCATGTTCAACCCCCTTCTCAACACTCTTCAGTTTAGGCTCCTTCCTCTCAATTTCGCTGGACTCAATGCCTTCACTTCCCTCTTTCCCATCAACAATGTTATCTTCACCTCCCTCCTCATGAGTGATGTCAACAACATCTCCACTCCTCTCTCCCAACGGTTCCTCCTCTACCATAGAAGGGCCCTCATAAGTAGTTCCACTCCTCAAGTGGATTGCGTTGACTTGCTTCTCCTGTCCTTTCCCATTGTTGGGGTTTGGCATGGTTTGGCTTGGTATAGGTTGGGGAGGTCGGACGGATTGTTGGGCCATTTGAGCCACATGGAGCTCAAGTTGGTTGATCCGGTTTTCTTGGTTATTTAAAATCTTTTGAAGCATTGCTTTCAATTCCGGATCTTGAGTAGCAGAGGATGGTTGTGGGGGGTGTGGTTATAGTAAGGTTGTTGTGGAGGAGGATTTTGAAAGTATTGGGGTTGGTGGTATGGAGGGTTTTGAAATGTGTTTTGGCCGTGAGGGCGAACAAGAGGTTGAGGTTGGTTAGAAAATCCGGGAGGGAAACTTCGGTGTCGAGCATTGTATGCCGGGTTTCCTTGTGGTCTAATGGGATGGTTATTGGAATAGGAGAGGTTGTTGTTGGGGTAGATGGCATTGGCTTGCTCCATGTCGTGGTACCCTAGGCATTGACCATTAGGGTGGTACCCATTGCAAACGTTGCATTCAACCATGTTGCTATCGAGCATGGATGAAGGGCCTTGCATCTCTTGAACGGCATTGACTTGCCTCGAGGTATCCATGAGGGCAAACTTTTGACTCAACTCTGAGATTTGATCGGCAAGGTGTTTCAACAAGGTATCACTAGATGAAGATCCTTCCCCTCTTCGCGAACGGTCCGAACCCCAATTTGGAGAGTTTTGTGTTAGCTCATGAAGGAAAACATTCGCCTCCTCAGCGGTTTTGCCAAGAAAAGTTCTTCCCGAGGCATTATCAATCAACTCTCTCAAATGTCCATTGAGCCCTTGATAGAAGGTATTAAGGAGCAACCAATCATCCAAGTTGTGATGAGGAACTCTGCATTGAAGATTCTTGTACCGTCCCCAAGCATCAAAAAGTGACTCTCCTTGCTCTTGTTTAAAATTGAAGATATCTTGCCGTCGAAGATGGGTCTCATCGGTGGTGTAGAACCTCTTGAGGAAATCTCCGCTCAACTTCTCCCAAGTATCATAAGTTCCAGGAGGACAAGTATTGAGCCAAAGCTTGGCTTTCCCCGCTAAAGTCAATGGAAAGAACTTAAGCTTCATGTAGCTTGGCGGAACTCCTGGTATTTGGACATAACCGATCCTCTCTTCGAACTTGTCGATATGGTCAATGGGACTCTCCCTCTCAAAACCATTGAACGGATTTTGCTCAAACATGTTCACAAAGTTGGCCTTGAAGTCATACAAGGCATTATTGGGTAGAGCAGGTAGAATGATGGGGTTGCCTCCCGTCCCTGGGGTGGGTGTATTGTACCAAGCTAAGGGACGAGGTGGGTTTGGTGGTGGATCACCTCCTTGGCCCTCCATGGCGGCTTGTTGTTGTTGTCGTTGCTCCAGACGACGTCGACGAGTACTATCGTGGGCTCTCCGAGCCGAAGTTTCAACCTCGGGGTCGAGGGGGACGAGTGGGGCTTGGCCTCTATGAGACCTTGTCTGCATACAACACCAACAACAAGGACGCGTAAAATTATCCTAGGACCTAGACTCACAAAACCTCAAGCAGGTAGAAGGATTCAAAACAAAAACCTAGAAACAAAACAATGAGGAGCTAGGGACACTAGCTCCCCGGCAACGGCGCCATTTTGTGTACAGCGGTTTGCAGGCCGGTGTAAATTGTCGAACTCAGGGAGCCTGTGGCCTAAATTCTCATATTTTGTTTCGGTTTTAGCCTTGAATCAAGAAATAAATCACGGAGCAAAGAACACTTTGATTATAACAAAATTAAAACTAGAAAGACGATTAACTAGGTGATAATTAGACAAAGAGAGGTTCGGGGGGTTTTAGACACTTAACGGAATCTTTGATCAAGGAGTTTTCATGACTAAAGCGCATAAAGTTGGTTTCATCTATGGAACAACGCGGGAAAAAGGCCACGATGAATCCCCTCCCTCGAGGAAGATTCAAATTAACTACCCTATGTCCACCATGGACCATCGGGGTTGAGAATTGCGTTAATTCCTTGTTAAGCCTACACTTACCCTCGCAAGCGTAGACCTAACTATCCCACTCTAGGCTTCCCATTGAGTGTATAACGATTCAAAGAGCTCTCGGACCTTGAACCGCCACCCCCAATAAGAAGACACTAGGTAGAAATAGACTCCTCCAACTAAAACACACTTTAATCAATAAACACGTTAGCCAAAACCCATTAAGGCCTTAATCACCCCCTCACCTCAAGGAAGATTAGCCTCTAGACATGATGGAGAAATTAGCAACACACAACCAATAAAACCCTAGCATGATTCTACTCAAAGGATGGATAATAAAACTAACCACTACGATTAACAACATAAAACTACACTAAACACAAGCAACAAAACATTTGGAAACATTAAAGTGAGGAGAAAAGAGATTATACCTATATGAATGAGCAATAAATTGGCAATAAATGAAGAGCAATGCAACTTGCCTTGATTGAAGAGAGTAATTAATCAACAAAGTAGAAGTTAATCCCCACAAAGCTAATCCTAAAACTCTTGAAAGGTAGAAGAAGTAAAAAGAAAGAACATTAATCTCTAGCTAAAAAGCTCCCTCTAAAAATGACAAGCCGAGCTAATTAAACAAAGGGGAAGAAAGGCCAAAGCACAGTAAGCAGGAAATAAGGTCGTCGCGAACGCTACGGACATCGTCGCGTTCGCTACGACCCACAGCAGGCGAATCGTTTCAGCTCCAAGGCGTCCGCTACGCCCAGCGTCGCGACCCAGTCACTCATCCGTAGCGAACGCTACGGAGGCGAGCGCCTTCTGACCGTCGTGAGAAAACTTGGAAAATCAGGGCTTCATCGTAGAGGGCGCTATGAAAGGGGTAGCGACCGCTACAGCCTTGGGCAGAACCTTCTGCCTGGGCTCGTAACGATTGATACAATGGGCGTAGCGACCGCTACGCTCTTCAAGTGATCTCCATCTAAGTATGAGGGCGTAGCGATCGCTACAGCTGTTGTAGCGAACGCTACGAGCCTGGATGCCCCCATACTTAGCCTTTTGGCCCGAAATCCCTCTCCTTTACGCACGGCTGGTCTCCCTTGCTTCCCGGGTCTTCACCACGGCATCAAATCAGCTCCAAAGGTCTCGGGATGACCGAGTTATCGCCTTTTTCCGCAACTTCGCCCCCTTTTATTATTCTCCGAACTTAAAGCCTAAAAGTCACAAAACACGTAATAAATAACCATTTTATTAGGGAACGGCAATAGACTTGGGCGTAAACGAGTGGTATTTAGCCCCTAAAATGGGACTAAACAATACTCATCCCAAAATTATGAAGGTCCATATTAATTCTTTCTGTTGGGGAGATCTAAGGAGGGAGCCCACTTCAATCAAGGCCCATGGTATACAAGTTAAGTGAGGTTCTATCTTAAAATCAATTGGTGGTAAGAGGAGTAGCCCACTTGACTTATATATCATGTCATTTCTCTTTAATTTTTCCGATTTGGGACATTTACTCATGAGTGAATCTCAACACTTTCAAATAATGACAAAACTATAAATCATTCGTCCCCCCACCACAAAGCTTTCACCCCACTTTCAAACTTCATATAATGATTGTATCTTTCCACTACCAGAAAATATAGGTAATCTAGACCCTTTGTTCTAGACCCTTTTATAAAACGTCGATATTGTTTTAGGCCCAAAATGAAATTGTAGACGCTTTTAATGGTCTGTGAGAGGTCAAAAAGGGCGGTTGTCACTTAAAAGGGTCGAGATTGTTGTTAAAAAGCAAGTCCACTCATACTTTTAATTTTTTAAGAGCCCGCCTGTGTTTTCACAAGGAGCGGGCAATTGAAAATTTCACGCGTGCTTTAACTGAGAGGTTCAGGAAAACCCTAGAGCAGATATGCAGTACCCATTCTGACAAGTTTTTGCTTTTGATTGAGATGCAAATGTTAATTATGACAAGTTTTTGCTTTTGATTGGGATGCTTATGAGTTCACTTGGTTGTATCATCTGTGATTTTTTCTCAGTAAACTACATATCTGTATTATTGCAAGTGTATATGAAGTGTATATTGTAGATTGAGATAACTGAATGTAATATTTATTTTTTTTTATAAGAATAAAAGGATTCATGACGCTTTTAGCGTCAGTATCATTGCCCGCATTCTCTTTTTTTTATGCCAGTAAAATCGCTTTCGACGCTGGAAAGCGTCGAGATTGTTTGTGATGTCAACTACAAAAAGCGTCTAGATTTTCTACAAATCTTGATGAGAAAAAGCGTCGAGAAATCTCAATGTAAAAAAGCGTCGAGAAATCTCGACCCTCAAAATCTCAACGCTTTTAAAAAGCGTCGACCGCTTTTTTTAGACGCTTTTTAGTGATTAGAAATGGGGAAAAAAGCATCTAGATTTGGGTTATTTTCTAGTAGTGTTCTCAATATGTCAACATATTTATTTTTATGAATTTTTGTATGAAACTCTAAATGACTTGATTGATGCTTGTTAGAATAAATACAGATCCAATATTATATGGGATCTTTATGGATTTTGGATGAAATAGCAGGTTTTTTTCCTCAGTTATCCTTTAATTTCCACTAATGTTCAGCAATGGTGGAGCCATATTAAAAATAATGGGGTCGATGGACCCCAATCAAAACAAGAAAATTTATAATATTTATTATTCTAATTAAGCACTAAAAAATATAAAAATACATGTGACATTTATTATATTTAATCCCTCCCTTTTTGTTTGTTCAGCAGTGGTGGAGCCACATTAAAAATAATGGGGTCGATGAACCCTAATCAAAAAAAGAAAATCTATACTATATATTGTTCTAATTAGGCACTAAAAAATATAAACATATATGTGAAATTTATTATTTTTAATCCATCCCTTTTTGTTTGTTCAGCAGTGGTGGAGCCACATTAAAAATAATGGGGTCGATGGACCCCAATCAAAGTAAGAAAATCTATACTATATATTGTTCTGATTAGGGACTAAAAAATATGAAATTTATGTGAAATTTATTATATTTAATCCCTCCCTTTTTGTTTTCCATTTTCATAATTCATTTAAAAGTTTTATTTGTTGTAGTAAACCATAAGCTAGTATTTTTAGGAAACTTATTTATTTATTTTTCATTTTCATGACTTGAAGTTCATGAAGCTGATTTTACATTTTATCATACTATATATATATATATATACATATATATATATGTATATTATATGTATATATATATATATAGGGAAATTGGATTCTAATAATCCCTACTATCACAAATTGTATGGCAATAATCCCTACTATCATTTTGGATTCTGGTGGTCCAAAAAAAATAAAATTGTATTGTAGTTATACCAAATCCATCACCACATTCTTTTTATTTTTTCTATGTCTACCCCATATTGTTTTTGTTTTTTTGGTTCCTACCCCTAGATAGGTAACGAAGTGTAGTTACTAGAACATTTTTTAAATTATTTTTTTGAGATTCCGAGCAATTGTTATGATTTTTTAAAAGGAATAAAATTGAAAAAATCATGAAAAATTGAAAAAATTGAAAAAAATTGGGATAAATGCTGTAAATTCATTAAAAATCGTGGTAAAGTGTTATACAAAGTTTTGAATCAAATGCAACACAAAATCTATGATATTTAGCGTATACACTCGATTTTGTCCCACTACAATACAATTTTTTTTTTTTTGTACCACCAGAATCCAAAATGATAGTAGGGATTATTGCCATACAATTTGTGATAGTAGGGATTATTAGAATCCAATATCCCTATATATATGTATAGGGATATTGGATTCTAATAATCCCTACTATCACAAATTGTATGTCAATAATCCCTACTATCATTTTGGATTCTAATATATATAAGGATATTGGATTCTAATAATCCCTACTATCACAAATTGTATGGCAATAATCCCTACTATCATTTTGGATTCTGGTGGTACAAAAAAAAAATTGTATTGTAGTGGGACAAAATCGAGTGTATATGCTAAATATCATAGATTTTGTGTTGCATTTGATTCAAAACTTTGTATAACACTTTACCACGATTTTTAATGAATTTACAGCATTTCTCCCTTTTTTTTTCAATTTTTTTTCAATTTTTCATGATATTTTCAATTTTATTCCTTTTAAAAAATCATAATAATTCCTTGGAATCTCAAAAAAATAATTTAAAAATGTTTTAGTAACTACACTTCGTTACCTATCTAGGGGTAGCAACCAAAAAAACAAAAACAATATGGGGTAGGCATGGAAAATATAAAAAGAATGTGGTGATGGATGAATCTTACAATACAATTTTTTTTGGACCACCAGAATCCAAAATGATAGTAAGATTATTACATCTAATTGTGATAGTAGTGATTATTTGAATCTAATATACCTATATATATATATATATATATATATATATATATATATATATATATAGGATAATTGGATTCTAATAATCCCTACTTTCACCAATTGGATAATGGTGGACCGTACTTTCACTTTGTATTCTGGTGGTCCAAAAAAAAAAAAAAATTGGATTGTAGTGGGATATTTTCAAGGGAATCATAGATTTTGTGTTGCATTTGATTCAAAACTTAGTATAACACTTAACAATGATTTTTAATGAATTTACAGCGTTTCTCCCAAAAAATTTTCATTTTTTTACTTTTTTTTACGATTTTTCACTTTTATTATTTTTAAAAAATCATAATAATTATTTGGTGTCTCAAAAAAATAATTTAAAAAATGTTTTAGAAACTATAATTCATTAACTTTCTAGGGGCAGGAACGAAAAAAACAAAAACAATATAGTGTAGGAATGAAAAAAATAAGAAGAATGTGGAGGTGGATTTGGTACCATTACAATCCAATTTTATTATTTTTTGGACCACCTGAATACAAAGTGAAAATATGATCCACCAATATCCAATGGATGAAAGTAGGGATTATTAGAATCCAATTATCATATATATATATATATATATATATATATATATATATATATATATATATAGTTAGGGTGCAAATCAATACTAGTGGCAATAGAGACAAGATCTAGACTCGTATTCTTCGCTCATAATGAAGGCCTAAATTAATTCTTTCCAACAGTGACAAAACCATGAATCACCCACTCAACCCCCCCTAAAAGCTTTCCAGCCCACTTCCAAACTTCGTGAATTATTGTGTACCTTTTCAGCCCATTTATCATACTCTCTCTCTCTCTATATATATAAATGGAATCTTTAAAAATAAAATTGGATTGTAGCGGTACCAAATCCACGTCCACAATCTTCTTATCTTTTTTCATTCCTACATTATAATGTTTTTGTTTTTTTCGTTCCTGCCCCTAGAAAGTTAATGAATTGTAGTTTCTAAAACATTTTTTAAATTATTTTTTTGAGACTTCGAATAATTATTATGATTTTTTAAAAATAATAAAAGTGAAAAAATCGTAAAAAATAGTAAAAAAAATGGAAAAAAATTGGGAGAAATGCTGTAAATTCATTAAAAATCATTGTAAAGTGTTATACTAAGTTTTGAATCAAATACAACACAAAATCTATGATTCCCTCGGAAATATCCAGCTACAATCCAATTTTATTTTTTTTGGACCACCAGAATACAAAGTGAAAATACTGTCCACCATTGTCCAATTGGTGAAAATAGGGATTATTAGAATCCAATTATTGTGTATATATATATATATAGAAATTGGATTCTAATAATCCCTACTATCACAAATTGTATAGCAATAATCTCTACTATCATTTTGGATTCTGGTGGTCCAAAAAAAAAATAAATTGTATTGTAGTGGTACCAAATACAGCACCACATTCTTTTTATTTTTTTCATGCCTACCCCATATTGTTTTTGTTTTTTTGGGTCCTACCCCTAGATAGGGAACGAAGTATAGTTACTAAAACATTTTTTAAATTATTTTTTTGAGATTCCGAGCAATTTTTATGATTTTTTAAAAGGAATAAAATTGAAAAAATCATAAAAATTTGAAAAAAAAATTGAAAAAAATTGGGAGAAATGCTATAAATTCATTAAAAATCGTGGTAAAGTGTTATACAAAGTTTTGAATCAAATGCAACACAAAATTTATGATATTTAGCGTACATACTCGATTTTGTCCCACTACAATACAATTTTATTTTTATTTTTGGACCACCAGAATCCAAAATAATAGTAGAGATTATTGCCATACAATTTATGATAGTAGGGATTATTAGAATCCAATATCCCTATATATATATATATATATATATATATATATATATATATATATATATATATATATATATATATATATATATATATATATATATATATATCCGCGCGTGTAAGTCTATACAATTAGGGTGCAAATCAATACTAGTGGCAAGACAGGATCTAGACTTGTATTCTTCACTCATCATGAAGACCTGAATTAATTCTTTCGAACAATGACAAAACCATGAACCACCCACTCCCCCCTCCCTAAAAGCTTTTCAGCCCACTTTCAAACTTCGTGTAATTATTGTGTACCTTTTTCAATGTCAAAATATTTTATTTTTTTTTGAATTTTCGTACGAAAATCTAAATAACTTTTTCATCCATTTGTATGAATTTGTAACTTTTTTCCTCAGTTGTCCTTTAACTTCCATTAATTTTCAGTAGTGATAGAACCACATTAAAAATAGGGGTGTCCGTTCCACTAATTTTCAACAATGACAAGCCACAGTAAGAATAATGGTGTACGTAGATAGACCTCACTTAAAACAAGAAAATGATCTAGATAATGTGTTGTATTAAAGCAATTAAGAAACATAATAAGATATGACATTGATTATACACATTCATTTGCCTTACTTTTTGTTTTACATTTTCATAATTCTAGGTAATCATTTGAAAGTCTTATTTGTTTAGAAAACCATAAGCTAACTAGTATTTTCAAATACCTCAAGATAAGCTTGGAAATTTATTATTTGTTTTCCATGTTCATAAATTGAAGTTCATGAAGCTAATTCATATCTTCTCCAATATAAACAGGGTGCCAAGTGTGGTAGACACAAATGTAAACTATCATTGCACTGACTGACTTTGTTTATTTATCCTTTTCCTTGTGCTTCAGGAAGCTGCAAAGAATGCTTACATTTAAGATACTTTAGTTACAAACCAAACAGACTGAAAATTTGAAAAGAGCATCCATGTACAGCTTGATTGTCTTGCCAAAACAACCATCCAATCTGAGCCGATACCATGAAAAGTCGAAACCAATGACTACAAGCGAGAAACACGAAGCTTCTGCATGAGCATGGGGCGAATGTATTCATGGTAACCCTCAGGGACGACTGATTCATTCAAAGGATCTTTCCATGCTTCCTCGTACAGCTTTGGATAAACATTCCCATCATATCGACCCAAAACCGACCCTAGGAATTGATCTGTATAGTTGAATGCATCAACTAGTGCAACCGCATTGGGGCGAACCTGAGAGAAGAGAGATCTGAGGAGATGACCAGCAAGAGAAGCTTGTTGAGATGAGATGACACCCGTCGACAGGAAATCTCCCAGATGCTTCTTCAGGAGTGAGAGTGCATAGATACCGGAAAGTGCTTCCAGCTGTTGCTTCACTCCTTCTCCGGGTATGTCTTCATGCAGTTTCTCAATGAATCTGAACCATAACACATAGTACAGAGTAAGATAATTGCTCCACAACTCACCAATGATCATGACATGACAGTAATGACACCATCCCACCAGCTAATCGTAAATTACAATACCCACAACTTTAAAGTTAACTGGTCTCCATCTACAGCCACTGATTGTGACTATGACTATCACAACTACAAATATCAGTACTGTCCACTACTCAAAGATGGCAAGGACAACTACCATAACAATGATAACATTATCCTGCCTCTAATTCCACAATGTCACTTTGAAAACACGAGTTTGGGATTAGCAATGCCCTCTCTTTGTGGTTAGGCTTAGTGGTAAAGTGGACCTTCTTGTACAGTACCATTCTTGATCTATACATCCTAGTTTTTCTTTTCAAGAAAAAAAAAATGAAATCAATTAGCAACACTGGTAAACAGGCAGCGTCAAGGCAATCGTAGAGTGCACAACTTAAACATGTAATAATGCAGCTGTTAGTCCCAAGTCGTGTGCTTGTTCTTCTTCATTTACACTCGCATTTTCATGGAGATGGTTGATCATTTAGGTGCCGGAAATTGGTCATGGGCTTTTGAAATAGATAATCAATTTGCAGCATTAATTAAAAAGGCAAAGAAGGTAGTTGGCTCACTTGGAAACCACTATAAGCTGACAGTGTGCCAGAGCTGCTTCAACTAGATCCGATTGTAGTTGCTGGAACCCTGAAATTTTACAGATTATTGCAAACTGAATTTAAGATGTGCTAACAAATAAATGTCCACTGACACATTCCTAAATTAAATTTAATCATTAGTCATAAGAATTATCAGCCAAAAAAAGAGCATAGATTAGGTAACAACGATGGTTACCTTCTTCTGGGTTTGAAAATTGGCTAAGATTTTTAGCACAGGCGACTGACATTCTAAGAGAACGTGCTTCAAAAGCCTCTATTACAACTTCAGGGTTTGACCAATCTTCAGCTGCAGGCAAACAAATGTGTTAAACGGGCTATCTGATGTATACATAACATTCTCAACTACCTAGGGGCCCGAAAGGGGCATTAAAAAGTGGGTTTTGAATGTATAATCTGCAAAACGAGACGGTGGTCAATTCTATCAGAACTTTGCTTCAGAATGCAAATAAATTAGACCTTTCTGAACACTACAGCGGGACTGCAAAAGATGCTGTGCTCTCCCCATATATGCAATTGTGCCACCAAGCTGTTTCCCAGACCCCAGTTCCGCAACAGTCTTCATGAGAAACCGAGCAACCTACCAGTAACAGACATATAAGAATATAACAAATTCTTATTGTCGCTACACAATCACGAGGAAAAAACTTAATTCACTTCTAAGAGATGCCCTTAGATTGATGGAAAACAAGAATGACAAGGTGATGAACATATGGCATATCCTAAGTCCTATATTGACAGAAAGTACGGGGTGTTTCCTAGTAAACATTAGAATATCTGGAGTGGATGGATGAGGGTTTTTCGGAGAGCATGGTAGAGTAGACATTACTTGCAAAAGCAGGACAACATTGTCCCCTTCATACGTACAGGCCGGGACATAGACAGCAAATAGCTCAGGAAGCCCACTACTACAGAGATACCCATGTCCTCCACACAGCTTTCGGCATTCTTCAATCGCATCCTGGACCAAAAGTAAGAAAGCACAAGTGAATCACATACTCAATGCTTAAAAATAAAAGGATTATGTGTTCTTGGCAAAGTGTGGTGTGCAGACAGCTCAAAATAATCAATTTGCAAAACCAATCAACAAACAGAAAAATCTGTATGCTCTAGACCCTCGAGCACACACAAGTAATCTATGCCTATGCAAGAAGAAGAAAAGGCTCAAGTGGGACAAAATTGTAATAATAGGACCTAAAAGATTATTCAAACGCATGATAAACCGTTTAATCTCCGCTAGAATCATTAGTTTCACCTCACTATTTCCAAGTGAATGACTATGCCGTTGGGGGGTGTAGAACTTACAAGTGAAGATGAGCATACAGCAGTAAGGACACCGAGTGACAGATTAAGAAAACCACATTACTAAACAGTCCTTCAAAATAAAGGATTGATTCTTGGAATTGAAAGTTGAAGACCCGAAGGTAGAACATGCAACAGTAAGAACAGGCAAGGACCTAACGAATTGAAATGTAAATCAGACAATCTATGTAGCCGAAAATGAATATACTGTGGGTTGAATTTTCAAGATAATAAGTCATCACATACAGCAGTAACTGAGGTTGTCAGGGACTTCAAGCCGGCAGTGCATGCGTGGGCTTCAGGCAATGTTGAAAAGTCATTCGCCTGAAGCCTCTCGCTCACATCCATGTACAGCCATTTCAACCAGTTTGCAACTATTCTGAAAGCGTAGGCTGAAGCTAGCAAAGGAAAAAGCCTACTTTGCTGAGTTTTGTAATCGATAACCTGCACAGAGCAAATCATTTGTTATCATAATAACATAATCACTGGTAACGCGCAGAAGCAGCCTACCAAAGTTGGTTCATACATCCTCATCAAAATTTGTCATTATATTGCAAAAAACCATTCATGCTAGAGCCTCATACAGAAATGGAGACATCTTATGGGACTGCTAGTTTTTACAATACCTGCGTCTCAGGTCCATTTTGAGAACCAAATTGGCGACGAACAGCGCTGTACCTTGTTGCAATACAAACCGCACGGGATAGTGCACGCGAAGCATCATACACAATAACCTGCCTTACAAAAACCATGGTGCCGTAGATGAGCTGTCTAGGAATATTGGACTGTGCAACCTTCCCTTCCCTTGTCACCTGCAGCACACTAAACCACACACACAAAAAAAAAAAAGAAGGAAAATAAAAATCACAGAAGCCATGATTGGGTTACTAGAGGGAAAAAAAACATAGGTCAATCCAAACAAACTCCTAATCCCAGATACAATTCCCTGGCATTGAAATCAACAAGCACCCAATGATTGACAAAATGGACAAGAAATTCAGTAGAGTTGGGAAAACATACCGCATGAGCATTTGATCCCTAGGAATGCGTACATGGTCAAATCGCAGGACTCCATTATCCATGCTGTTGTATGCTCCATTTCCAAATTTCATCCCAATATCACCAACGGTAATTCCAGGTAATGGCAAGTGATCTTCTAAGCTCCTTAGCTGTACAATGAAACCTTGGGAAACCAGCCAAAAAGGAAAGAAAAGGCCACTATGTTATTGAAGATTTGAAATTGGTATACAAATACGAAACAGAAACCTGAATCTTGCAGAGACGCTGAAGCGGGCATACTTAAAGCAAAATTTGTGATGGTTAGCCACTTCACTTACCATGCACCCCGTGCTCTTGCCCATCTATTATTAACCGTGCATAAACTACTGCATGTGTTGAAGCTTTTCCCAGCCCTCCAGGCCACCACTGCAATATATAATATTGAAAGGCCCAATTTAGAACATCAAAACGTTGATGCCAATAAAAATAGTGATTGACAAGCTAAAAGTGGCACAGAAACCGGATGAGTTTTGAACAACTTTCGTAACTATACATGCCGAATTTCCAACTATCCAACTTACTTTGCAGGAAGTCAATGTTGGAGAGTTTATGACAAATTCATCAGTTTCAGGATCAAATGTTGCAGTGGTCTCCAGCCCTTGAACATTGGAGCCATGGTCAAGCTCAGTTTGGGCATAGCACCCAATAATCTGCATCCTGTATGCCATTGGCAGCCATTTCTTCTGCTGCTCCTCAGTGCCTTGTCCTTTAATAGCAGGAATAAACATACCCTGTCATTCAAAATTAAAATCAACAAACCTTCTCGAAAAGTACAAGCTACACGAATGCTAAACTTAGGAAAGGAGGGGCTTTTGAACTTTGAAATCACAGTGGAAACACAAATCATCAAATATTCAAAGCACTTAGGCAACGCTTCTTTATAAGAGCAAGATTTACCCAATGAAGATCAGTAAAAGCAGGCTCGTCAATGAAGAACCTTAGTAGTCCAGCCTCCTCTTCTGCAACGGCAACAAAATTTCAGTCAATTAAGGGTATTATATATGACTACACTAAAGCATCTCACCATCCTGCAACAAGTGATACAAGAGCAACCAAGTAGGAACCTTGCCAAGGTTTTCCATACATCAAGACATATAGAAATTAAAGAACATAATATCTCAACAAGCACCTCTTAAAAACTACCTGTCAAACGAAGTTCATTAATCCTCTTCCATGCATGTGCTGTTTTTCTTAAAGTGTTTTTAAACAACTCCTTCCTTCCTAATGTAGCTCTGTGATCCTTCTTGAATTCCTGGAATACCAAACGAGGCAGCAGAACGTACCAAGAACCATAAGTAGCAAACATCAGCCGTGACCAAAACAACAAACCAGAAAAAATGAAAGAAATGACTTATATCTCAAGTTTTAACACTTCTGAATCAATGGAATTATGATATACCACAACAAGTGTTTCTTTAGCAAGAAGATACTAAAATGCTACTACTACTAACAAAAGCATGCTATGGATGTTTGCTATTCGCTTTTCCAAGGAAGCATAGAAGCACAAGAATAACCATTGTTTTTCCTTTTTTGTCCAACTCCAAAATCAAGTAGCAAAACCAAACAAACATGTGATCCTTACAGGAATACACAATCAAGCACTCAGGCAAAAGACTAAATTTCTTACAAAAAGTCCAGCATTCATTCAAGAATCAAGATACAAGAAGAGTGAGAACTTTAGCTTTTTCAAAAATCAAGTAACAAATCCAAATTGACCCTTAATCTGTATTTTCCTATAGGGGATGCTATCAAACATTATGGCTATTGCCTAACTAAGGACTAAATTTCTTGCAATATGTTCATCATTCATTCTAAACATAAATGAGTCTTTGATTCTTTGATTCTTTGATTAGTGAACTTCAGTTAAAGGGGAAGGTCACCTACATCTGCTCACTCATGCATGCTTTTTCTAGGAGTTCATTATTGCTGTATCTTTGATTCTTTGACATAATCAACCTTAATAGAAAATTACAGCCTCAAAGAAGCGTCTGATTTCTGCAGTTTAGCTAACTAAACTCTGATATAAACAACAGACCCTGGTCTTAACAAAGCAGCAGTTATATAATTAAAATTAAATTTTGAGAGCGACCCACTACTGAAAGTCTAAGAATAATGACACACACACTAACTAGAACACCAAAAAAATCCACAACTTGAACAATGCAGAACCATTAATATTCAATAATCAGAAACAAACTGAATCAAAAAATAAACTCGAAAATGAATAATCTGTGCAAAGTAAATGAGTGGAGAAACGAACAGGATCAGAGGCAACAAGACGAGCCATGCGATCAGCGACTTGAAACTCATGGGGTCCACCAGCCCAGAAAAGCTTCATAACATCGACATCAAACTCAGCCTTTTTCCTCTCATCTGCTAAGTAATCTACGCCTCCCTCCATTGTTGCTTTCTCTTCTCTCACCTACACTAGTAGTATTATTTGGCTGTATAAATAAATAAAATCACAAGATTGAAATGAATGATTTCCAGAGGATAAATGCAATGCATGTCTATTGTCTACTGCCTTTGAATCTGTGTCCGTAACATAATGGTGTCTTTTCAGCGTGTTTACACTTTAGCAAGTCAAACTCTATATCAAACTTCATTAAACCACGTGAAAAATGGAGTTTGATCGTTGAAATTATCAAGAAATTCAACACTTGGGATATTTTTATGGCCGGAGATAATCGGACAAAAGCCAACTGGCTCTGTCATTATCCTCAACTTTTTCCTATTACTAGTGGAGTGCCTGAAATAATTATACTTCATTTTTGTCCACAAAAAACATAATCATATTTTATTTCGTAGGTGATTAAAACAACAATAAAATTTAATGAAGAAGTTTAAAAACAATTGGATTATCACAATTTAAACAAAAAAAAAAAAAAAACGATCAGTTCTCAGAATGGACGCGAGACTCAGGTATTGTAAAAACTAGGCAGACCCATAAGACTAAGATGTCTCCATTTCTGTGTTAGGCTCTAGCATGAATGGACTTTGGTGCAATATAATGACTATTTCCGATGAGGATGTATGAACCAACTTTGGTGAGTTGCTTCAGCGTGTAACCAGAGATGTTATTACGATAACAAACGACGATTTGCTCCTTGCAGGTGATCGATCGATTACAAAACTCAGCAAAGTAGGCTTTTTCCTTTGCTGGCTTCAGCCTACGCTTTCAGAATTGAAATGGGTATACAAGGATGTGTGAGAATGACTTTTCAACACTGCCTGAAGCCCATGCATGCACTGCAGGCTTCAAGTCCCTGACAATCTCAGCTACTGCTGTATGTCATGACTTACTATCTTGAAATTTCAACCCCCTGTACATTCATTTCCGGCTACATACATCGTCGTCTGATTATCCATTTCAATTGGTTATTCGCTCGGTCCTTGCCTGTTCTCACTGTTGCATGTTCTACCTTTGGATTTTCAACTTTCAATCCTTTATTTTGAAGGGCTATTTAGTAACATGGTTTCTTAATCTGTCATTTGGTGTTCTTGCTGCTGCAGGCTTGCAAATAGTGACATGAACTTACAGATTATAATGGAAATTTACAGTTTATCATGCATTTGAATAATCCTTGAGGTCCTATTTGGAGCTTTCTGCACACCACACTTTGCCTAGAACATATAATCCACATTGGGTATGTGATTGACTTGTGCTTTCTTACTTTTGGTCCATGCATGAGACATCAAAAACTCAAAATCCATACACACAACTGAATTGAAGGATTTGAAACATAGCAATACAATAAGCACAAACACTGTTGTAGTAACCGAAATGCCAAAATCCTTTTTGCATATAATGAGAATGAAAAGTTGCTAACATTTACATGATTCACAACTCCGATCTGTCAGTGCATTACATTGCCCTTTTTCTTGTCTTCATCCTCACACTTGAGGACAACTACAATCAAATTCAAATCTCCTCTACTGTCAAAATTCTCTATATCAAGACTTTGCTCCTGAAAAAAAAAATCGAATTGAAGGCTATTAGTATTACCATTACCCACGATTTCCGAGATGTTGTGACAAAAAGTGGATATACAGTCAAACAGTAACTTGAAACACCCACTAACAATTCAAGAAGTTTGATGTCATTGTAGATCTATTCTAGACTGTCCTGATAAATTGCCCCCTCCAGCATAATGTCAATTTTCTGGGGTTCTAGAATGACACTTCAAACAAGCAATGGTGGTGCTGATGAAGTCATTATAGTAATCAACATCATTTAATAAAACATTTTGAAAGTCCGAGAGATTATAGCAGGATAGTAGTGGGGTCAACTGTTCACCCACAACCCACAATTGAAAGGTATGCCCATGATCTTTTGGATTCTGTGACAAAATGTGATTCAAAAGTGGAGAATCAGCCGCACAATAACTTGAATCCCACTCACAATTTAAGAAGTTCTACGTCATATTAGATCTATTCTAGACTCTAGACTCTAGACCATTATCATGGTAAAGAATGTATAGTTTGCATATCTCCATTGTAATGCCAAATTTAGCAGGGTTATTTATGGAGCTGATGACATCAATTACCTAATAGGGTTTAAGGCGTGCTCTTTTAAGGGTAAGCATAGGTCAGATAAATTTTGACAAATTTTGGTATGGGAAAGTTCTAAGAGTGTGTAAAACTTTGAACATTTTACAAAAACATATCGCAAATACTCATATCACACATTATCCAAATTATCGAACTTTTCCAAAATTTCCAACGTTCTCCCAAAACTTTCCCAACCAAACTTTACAAAATAAATTGCCCAACCTCCCTTTATCCTCTAAAAGGAGACAACATTGGCTATTCGTCAAGGTTACAAAAGTATAGCATTCAGGTCATCGCCAAACCCCAAAATTGAAGGCTACTCATAATCTCACGTTTTTACCACACAAAATGGGAAAAAAGCTAAATTATACCTTCACAAGCCCACTCATAATTTATGCAGTTGAACATCATTAAGTAGATCCATTCTAGAACCATTCCATTCCAACGGCAAGTGATGTAAAATTTGCTTATCTCTACCATAATGCCCAATTTTTTGGGGATCCATAACCACATTAAAAACAAATAACAAGGCATTGATGAAGTCATTAGAGTGATCGAAATCATTTAGGCACTTATCTCGAACGTTTGAGAAGGTAAAAGGAGTGAGCTCATGTGATACACCACAAAATTGAAAGGCTATTACCCATGTAAGTTCTAGGATTTTGTGAATGGAGAAGGACCAACTTAACACCCCTCTTCACAATTCTAGAAGTTCCACATCATATTAGATCTCTATGAACAATGAATAGTTTGTATATCTCCACTATAATGCCAATTTTGGTGGGATTCTGGAATGGCACTTAAACAAATAACATGGCTGATGAGTGATGAGTAGGAATGGCAACGGATCATGGACCCAACCCATATCCGTAGGCCCAGATCCATTTTTAAGGATGTGGGTCCACAACTTTGAGACTGAGAGATACGGGTAAGGATTTGGGTCCATCGATTGAAAACACATATGGATCTGGGTCCAAGGGCAGGACCCAGATCCATATAAGTAAAAGAAATAATCCTTTCAAAGCAAACCCTAGTTTTTCCAATTACTCATTCACTCTCTGTCTTACGCACCTCTCGCACTCGTCTCATTTGGCTCTCGCCCTTTGGCCTTCTCGCTTCTTAGTCTTTCACTCATTTCGTTCACACAATCACACTTTGCAGTCCTCGGTGCTCGGCTCCTCTCCAGTCGACCCCGGATCTCGCCATCCTCCCAAAAAATACCCAAAGAATATGGGTAAGGATATGGGTCCTGTCAAAATTTTGGGTGAGGATATAGGTCCTCCCAAAAAAGACCCAAAGGATCTGGATAAGGATATGGGTCCAGTCAAAAATCTAGGTAAGGATATGAGTCCAGTGGATCTTGCCCAGATCTTGCCCATTGACATCCCTAGTGGTGAGGTTCTTCATTTGGCTCAATATTGAAGGCTATTACTCACGATTGTGCGATTTTTGTGGGGAAGAAGTGGAGAAGTAAACTGAACCCCCCCCCCCCCCTCTGGCTTACCATGTGCTCACCATTGCAGAAGTTCTATGTCATTTTAAGTCTCTTCTAGACCGTTATTAATTCTTATAGTTAACAATATATAATTGGTACATCACCGTAATGCCCATTTTGGGGGATTCTAAATGACATAATAACAAATAACATGGTACTCACTACTCATGAGATCATTAAGGTGATTCAAATCATAAAAACATTTATATCCCCCATAAGGGTAACAGGAGTATAGTGGACAAGTATAGTGCCGAGGTCCTATTCACCCAAAATTGAAGGTTACTAGATCTCAGCTATTCAAGAAGTTTATGTCATATTAGATCTATTCTAGACTGCTTTGATGGTAACCTATTTTGTCAGATCCAGACCAGTCATTAACCCGATTGACCCAGTGGATCACTGGGACAATTCGTCGGACTGTTCTGACAGCTTTAGACTGGTTGGCTTGGATCACTGGTTGGACCGGTCAAAACCGCCATGACCCGGTCATGAGTGGAATTTTTTTTATATAAGTTCCAAAAAATTAAATTTCAAGCAATTACATAATAAGGGCCTTTAAGTTCCAAGTTCACTCCTTCAACTACGCCCATTAAATTTACGATACCCAAAAATGAGCTGCTACATTAACAAATAGTAAATTTAATAATTTAAAAGTTTAATTTATTACTATTGTATGGTTGAAACCCTACCCCCTAGTCTGGAAATCGCAAGGGAATCCACCGCATATTTCTTTGAAGGACTCCGTCATTCATCTTTGCTCCTCACCCCTTTCTCTGGTGCTTATTATGTAATAGCTTGAAATTACTATCATCCATATAGCTTGAAATTACTATGGTATACTACACATATCTCCACTTTAATGCCAAATTTTTGGGGGATCTAGAATGACTCTTAAAACAAATAGCATGGAGCTAATGAGGTCATTAGGACGATCAAAATCATTTAGGAAAATATTTTGAATGTTCAGGAGAGAAACAACACTACAGCAGTGAGTGGGTCATGTACTAGTCTCTACCTCAAAACTGAAGGTTATTACCCAAGATTTCTACAATTTCGTCACCAAAAGAAGAGAAGGGGGGGGGGGGGGAGAGCTAAATTGTACTTTCACACCCCCACTCATTCATGAAGTCAAAAGGCAAATCAGATCTTATTCTAGAACCGTTCTTGCGGTAAACAATGTAGAACTTACATATCTCTTCCGTAATACCCATTTTTATGGGTTGCAAAATCAGAGTTTAGGAGGTCATTAGGAAGAAATGAACTCACTTTGGAAAACATTTTAAAATGACCAATTCAAGATGATGTGGACAGTGGGGGGAAAACAAGATACCACTCACAATTCAAGATGATTTGGAAAACATTTTTGTAGCTTGAGGCCCCACTAACAACTCAAGATGATGTGTGTCATTTAGACCTAGGTGACCTAAATATATGTGTCATTGCCTAGTGGGGGAAAAACAAGATACCAGGCATTTAACCTTACCTTTTGTAGAGTTTGCTTATAACATAACGTCAATAGGTCCATCTGTGTTTAAAAAAGCGCACGAGGCGCCGAGGCGCACCTCCCAGCGCATTGCAGTGTCGGGGCGAGGCGCAGTACATGGAGCGCGCGCTTTTGTGCGCCTTTTGGGCATATTGGCGAGGCGCGAGGCGCGCGCCTAGGGTGCATTATTGATCTTTTACTGTTCACGTGTAAAAAATAAAGAAATAGTTGACTGTTGGGTTCTTTTGGGGCATAAAAGCAACTTTTCTGGATTTCTTTTGGGGCATGAAAGCAACTTTTCTGGATTAAAAAAACCCTAGCATGCACGAGAACTCATCATTCTCTGTTCTCCCTTTTCACGTTGGATTCTCTTCTTCTCCCTCTTCCAAACTGACCTCCTTGCTGCTATTTTATCTCTTCAGCAACTTTTCTGGATTAAAAGCAACTTTTATCTATGTTTGCTTTATGACTATGCTTGTTTTATCTCTTCAGAAGACTATTTTAGCGATATATAGTATGTTAAGACTATTTGCGTGATTTTTCGCCGTATTACTTGTGTCTAATCCATCATTTGATGCCATTTTTGAGCTTATTATGTGAAAATACAACTTCTATGGGATTTTGAAACAAAATGGCACTTTCTTGCGCCTCGCGTGCGTGAAGCCCGCGCCTTCGCCTCGCGCCTAGCGCCTCGCTCCTCAAGGACACGTGCGCTTTTTTGCGCCTCGCGCTTTTTTAATCTAAGAGGTCCATGGGTTAAGAGTCCTTTTGAGATTGTATGTGGATACTCCCCTTGTGCATGAGTTGACATAATTTCCCTCCCTCCAGGTGTTGAATCTCCCAACCTTCATCCGCATTTGTGCCACAAGACACGGACACTACTTCTGAGGTGGGTGACTTTGTTATCACTCACATTTGGCTGAAGGGCTACTCAAAACTTCAACACAAGCTACGGGTCCTTACAAATAGTGGAGAGTTTTGGATCTAACGCATATGTACTTGATTTACCCGAAGAATTGTGTAATAGCCCTATTTTCAATTTGGAAGATCTGACCCTTCACAGTTCACCAAAGTACTTTTGAGCCTCCTGGTCTTGTTTTTGTGCTTCCACAAGTGCCAAGTTCCTAAATTTCCTCCTTTCCACGAGTCACATGCTAACATTAGAGTCGTGTTGAATCAAGAGTTTGTGTCATGATTTCATGGAGGATTCTATGGATTCTCCGTGCGACTGCAATGGTCAAAGCCTAAACCCCATTTGGCTCCTACAGTGGTACCTTCAAGACAACTCAACTTGCTAGAGTTGAGTTCTTATCAACGGGGAGAATGATGCAGACAAATATCATGAGAAAATTTATTCTAGAAGGAGTTAGAATAGGAAGCCGGTGTCTTTAGTTAGCTTCTTTTATCATTTAAGGTTATCATTTTGATTGTATTACTATCCAATATCCTTATCGCTTACTTTGTACTTGGACAGTTGGACATTTAACATCTCTAGCATGCTTCAGGGAGTCAAACTTGGATTCAATTCAATTGAAGTACATTGAGCATTTGTGAGATGTATCATGTATGTCAATTTACTGGGGAGCGTCCTACAGCACATATTCACCAATTGCAATTGAAATCCTTAAAACAACTCCTACTAATTCACAGGCAAACTCAAGCAAACTGTCAGGCCTAGAACCAGAATCAATCTACAAACAAGCATTACAAAAACCGTAATAATCCCAGATCACAAATAGTTCTATGCAAATCTAATGGAAACCATAGAGACTTCAGTAAATTCCAAATAGAATGATTGAAATCAAATCTAAAAGATTTAGGAAACAAAAGCCACATCAAACCGAATATGTCAAAAGGAAATTCAATACATCATTATCACAACTCACTAGCTAAAAGAACTAAGGTAACCAAAAAGCCATTCAACCAGCAGACAATCCTCATGAACTGCAATAGATATATCGAAATCAAACCTAATTGAAGGAAAATTCAAACAAACTAACTCTCCTTGGTCAGAGTGATAAGAATCCCAGTATCCCACCCATCAGAAACAATTATGCAACGGAGAGAAAAAATCACGCTTATTTCTCAGCAAATCTAACAGAAATCACATCGAATTCAATTGAATAAACAAAGAAAAAAAGAATGGGGGAAGAATACCTACGTCTGTTTGGTATAAGAAGAGGAAGAAGGATCACGCTTATTGCGGAACATCATGTATCCAACTGGCAATACAACTCCGATCATCATGACTGCTGCTCCGATCAAGTATCTCATCGGGGTGGGTGGCTCTACCTCCATCAATTTCCCCACCTATTTCAGCAAATTCACCCAAACCCATTCATTATCCCAGGCATTATGATCGATTAACATAGGTGCCCAATTCGCAATCATAGCATTAGGGCTAGAGATCTAAGAAGGACACAGAAGACAAGTACATGGGGTTGAGAGAGAGACTTACCGGCGTTATGGAGAAATGGAATGCGCGACGGACCTGAAGGCTTGTGGGAGATCTGATGGAGTGAAATTATTAATCGGAGTTGTGTGTAGAAAGATTATCTTCTTCAGTTTAAACTCACCTCACCGGTGAAGGACTGAAGGTGAAGAAAACAAACGCGCAACCAACGAACAGTGAGTAAACAGGTAAACGGGTATTGAGAATTTAGATGGGCAGATCCGGCAATTGCTTCGGATCTTGATTTTTGATTAGGATAACATCCAATTCATTCGGGGCTCAAAATTTGGAAGCATTTATGAATCTTAACATCATTTTCAAAGTTTCGGTTATATGATGGAAATGGTTCTCTCTAGAGCTCTTGCTCGTTTGCTGGATTTTCAAGTAAGGTACGGGTGTCCAGGGTGTCAGGTCACGGTTGAGCCGGGAGGTGTGTTGTCGCAAGCTTGGGTAGGACGAGCTCTATTAAGGTGCGAGTGCGTACCAGGTGTGAGGATGCTCCTTAGGAGGTTCCTCGAGTAAAGTGCAGGAAATTTGGGTGTCCGGTTAGAGGGAGGCGGGTTAACAGAGGATTTTAGGAGTTTCTCTGGGTTGGGTTACTATCTGGTGGTTGCGCGGCGAGGGCTCTGGGCCTGAAGGTCTGGTTCGACGGAGTTGGAGACATGGAGCGGTTTCGGGGTTCTAGAGGTGGTGAACTGTTTTTTCGAGTAAAGGTAGCTTTTGGGCCTGGGCTTGAGTGGGCTTAGTGGGATTGGTTTGCTAACGGGGGGTTTGTTGGAGATATAGGGCTTACCTGGGTTTTTAGTGTGTTGACGTGTGGAAGAAGTTGGATTAAGGAGTGTGGGGTGGGTGGTTGAAGTTTTATGAGGGAGGTTGGGATTAATTGCTCTGCATGGAGTGATGTTGTAGTAAACTAGGGAGTAGGCGTTGAGGGAGACTGGGTTTGCAGTAAATCTTTGGGGAGATTCGGGGGAGGGGAGTTAAAAGTAGGTAGGGTTTTAAATGGGGAATACAGGAGGGTCGTTCAAAAGGGGTAAAAAAACCTGAAGTACGTACCCTTATATATTCCGCCCTTTCGTAGGAGGAACAAAAAGGGTGAGTTGCGCCAAAGGGGTTATGATTTTTACAATAAAAGGCAGGGCTGGGAAAGGCAATCGGCATATCAGTCCTTTTCAAGAGTGAGAGTAAAAGCTTCAGAGAGTTCACAAAATCGTTTCTCTTCTTTCCAAAAAAAGGAGGGGCAAAATGAGTGGGGCGCAAGGGCGAAGGAACACAATCAGTTTTCCGGAGGGTCCACGGATGGGGGCTCGTGTTGATCTGAGGTCCACCACCTTTGATGGTGGAGGTGCGTCTGGATAATACCTTTATTGGGTATGTTACGGACGGGAAAGACTGGGAAGAAGGCGCTTTGCAAAGGCTGGTGGACGCGAACTGGAGTACAAGGAGTCCAGTTAGTGTGAAGAAGGTGGGAGAGAAGCACTTCTCCTTCTGGTTCATGCATTCGGAGGATTGTGTGGAGATGATGACGCAGTGAACTGTTAATTTCGATGGGTCTTTGTTGGTGATGCAAAAGATAAACCCTGATTGAAGCCGGAGGAAGTCAGATTCAGGTTTGCCTGTCTGTGGGTTCAACTGGAGGGGCTTCCCTTCAGACAAAAATGGGGAAGTACGGCTATTAAACTTGCACGAACAATTGGACACGTCATGGATGTGGATATCAATGGTGTGGCGGATTTTACCCTCCGAAACGTCCGTGTTCTGGTGCGAGTAGAGTTGGCGAAACCTCTTGTTGCTGTGGCGTATGCGAGAGATGATTAGGGCCAGACTCACTGGGTGATCTTCAGGTATGAGAACGTGTTCATTTTTTGCAAAAGATGTGGTAGGATTGGGCATCATGCTTTTGAATGTTTATTACCTGATGTGGTCGCTAGGGAGGAGGTTAAAAGTCGAATACTAGAGGCTGTGGACTTAGGGCATGCGATTATTCATGGGGATGGGTTTTTCTACACGGGGAAAGTTAGGGCTTTCCCTATTAAGCGGGGTTATCTTACAACCCGACTTAAACTGGGGCAGCGACAACACCCGGATAGGTCTGAACCGGAGTAACATTACCCGGAATTTTTTGAAGTGGAAGAGGCAGGAGTTAATGGGTTTGGGCCTGTCATAAATATTTCGTCTGAAGAAAGGGGTGAAACAAGCAATGCTGGTAGGAGAAGGGAGCGACCAGGGGGGAACAAGAGGGGCGGGGATGTTGGGGAGAGAATGGTTCGTAGAAGGGGTTTAAGGGATGGGAGTCAGGGGGTGAGGGAGGAGGAGATGAGAGCAATGATGGAGGTGGATGAGGGATCTGGTGGAGAGAGTGCAATGGGGGAGGGAGAAGAAGGACATGAAAATAGTGATACTAAGCCGATGGAGGATACGGGGGAGACAGAGGAAGATAAGGAGGATGGGGATGAAGGAGATGGAGAAGGAGAAGGAGAGGATGGGGAGGGTGATGCTGATGATAGTTTTGGAGATGGTGGGGATGATGATGGGGGGGAATTGGGGGGACTGGAGGGGTTGATGGGGGTTTTGGGGATGCTGACGAGGGTGCAAATGAAGGGGATAGGGCTGGCAGGGATGTTCAGGAAAATGGGGATGTACACAGGTCAGGGTATGGTAGTCTAGGGCTTGGGTACTCACAAAGGGAAATCTTTCTGAACGATTGCATGGATGAGTTGCAGAGAACCATCCAGCTACGTAACTTGGGGAGTGCTAGCTTTGCTCTAAATGAAAGTGGGGGCCCAACAGATTATCAGATGCGTGTGCTTCCAAGAGGTCCTTTTTCTCCTGCAGGACCTCATGAGGACCAAGGAGAAATAATTTGTGCGGCAATTCGACGTCTCAATTCTGTGGGGCCAGAGCCAGGTAACCCTTCCGAGGGCAATCTTATATTTTCATTTGATAATGTGGCCACTTATTCTCCCCCATTCATTTCTTCTTTTTTTCCTTATGGGGAGGGGTTGTATTCAAGAGAAGGGGGGACTAGAGTGGCCACTGGGGAGGTTTTGTCGGCTTCGGGAGGCATTGGGTCGCCGCATTTATTAGGTCAAGTATTTGCTAACCCTCTTATACTTCTGAATAGGATGGGGGGTTGGGAACCTGCTTTATATGAGAGGGGGAATCTAGTTCCCACCCGGTTTCTGCTCAGGAGGGGGGGTGGAGCAGTTGGGGTCCTTTCCTCTCGGTATTGGTAGTCTGCAGGAGTCGGAGGGTGTTCCGGAAGGGGGGCCTTGGTTTGAATATACCCCTAACGGGTCTGTTTCGGAAGATAGCCTAACAATGGGAGGGGGGATGGAGTCAGACGTAGTGGAGGATAATTTTTCCTGGCCCCCAGTCTATGATACGAATTGGAGGGATGAGAGAAGTCTAGAAGGGGGGACGCTGAAACTGTTGTTGGTCTAAAATAAGTGGTAAAGTTCACCAAATCTGTTTCTTCCAAATCTAGTTCATTGGATTCAACTGTGGGCATGGTGGATGTTCCTTCAATGAAAAGACAAAGACAAGTTCGGAGTGAAGAAGTTGGTGGACAGGATCAAGGAGATGAAGCCTCTTCGCTTTTTGCTGAAGAACTCTGGGAGGCTAGACTCAAAAGACAAAGGCGGGATCAAATGGTGATCATTCTTCAGAAGGAATTCGAGACTTTTTTTAAGGTCGAGGAGTCGAAAAGGGGAAGTGAATGGTTAGCTCTTCTGGCTGAAAGGGTGGCGGAGGCAGCCCAGGAAGTGCCTCCTCCGACGCCATGATTGTTGCAGCCTGGAATTGCAGAGGTTTAGGCCAAGCGGACCTCTCTGCAATTCCTTATATCCGCTGGGTCTCGAGTTTCCTGAAGCTAGATCTAGTCTGCCTGTTTGAGTCTAAGATGTCAGTAGATTATGCTAGGGTGTTTGTTAGGAAGATGGGGTTTCATTTTGTAGCAGAGGTGGTTTCTGTGGGGGCTGCAGGGGGAATTATTTTGGGGTGGAAGCAGGACTCTGTTTTTTCTGTTGTTGCGTGTGATGAAAACTATGTAATTGTTAAGGTTAATGGAAGGAGTATTGCTATGTGGTATATTGTCTTTGTCTATGGATGCCCTTATCTTCAGGGAAGGCAGGAGGTCTGGGAGAAGCTGGCCTTGGTTTTAAACTCTTTACAGAGAGTTTATGTGGTAATTGGCGATTTTAACCAGGCGGAAAATCTTTCACAAAAAACAGGGGTTCCTCTAAAATCAGAGGGGATACACAGTTTGGGGCCTGGAAGGAACAAATGGGTTTGTTGGATGTTCCGTTTACAGGAGCATCTTATACTTGGACTAATAAGAGGGAGGGGGTTGATTGTATTTGGGAACGATAGGATAGAGCTTATGCTTCGCCTGAATGGTTGGACTTGTTCTCGAATTCCTTCCTGCATAACTTTCCTATTGTCTTCTCTAACCACTCCCTCATTGCTCTGCATGTCAAAGGGCATGAGGTGGTTAAGAGGAACTGCTTCAAACTGGATCCCTAGATCCTAAAGCTCAAGCGTTTTGGGGAAGAGATGGCATTGTTGGTAAAGGAGATACCTAGTAATGGGTGCGCTTCTTATAAGTGTGTGAAGTGGTTGAGCTTGGTGAGGAAGATGGGAAGGACGCTGGTATTGGATTTCAAGAATGAGAAAATGAACGGGGTGAACCAGGCCATTCAAGATCTTCAGGAAGTCCAGGATTGTGTAGCAAAGTTTGGTATGCAGGATTCTGCTTTTGCTCAAGCTTTGATCAAGGAAAAGAATTTGGTGGACATGATCAAAGGGGTATACGATTTTTGGGTTCATAAAAGTAAAATTAGGTGGGTCGGCCTGGGGAACCAATATACGGCTTTCTTCTTTGGGCGGTTTAAAAGAAGACAAGCCTATAATCGGATTAATTGTTTGAAGCTAAAGAATGGGCTCATGTCCTTTAATGAGGCCCAAATTTTAGATGAGTTCTATCACGATAGAAATAACCCAAGAGGAGGATGTAAAAAATCTGCACTTTAATCAACACAACTAGGTTAATAGCACTTTTATATAATGAAAAATATTTCTTTATTAACTAAACAAAGTGCTTGAAGTAAGAAGGTTACAACTCAACTATTTTGAGGATTCTGAGGTCCTCAAACAGCTTATTGGGACAGAAGACTTGGCAGTCGTCTTCTGTTCTTGAGCCCTCACAGAAGGGGTAGTTACAGACAGAGAAAAGTGTTTCAACGTGAGGCTTCTTCCCCACTTCAATTTCTCGACCCTAGAGGTCCTCACCAGTACTCTCACTAGCTACACACAACCTCACCACTTACAAAGAATGGCTACACAGAATATCAACAAGATATTCCTACACTCTGAACTTTCTCACACAAAGTTCCTACTCAGATTTACTTGCTTGGAAATCTCTATCTACAAGAGAGGTCTTCGGCAGATTATATAGTAGCACCCTTGAGACAACAACGACTACTTGCTCTTTGGAGGAGATAACTTCCTTTCTTGGGTTATCTTCATAATCTTCCATGCAATCTTGATATCCTTGATTTTGCTTCCATAAATTAAATATCTGAAATAAAGGAAACTGTCGTTATCAATTCAGCAACAAAAGGAGGGAATAAGATTTAGGGTTTTAGGAGATACTTCCCTAAATTAAGTTTGTCAATCTTTCAAACAAAATCCTTAATGCTGGCGCTGGAGCTGGAGGTCCTCGGAACTTGCTGCGATGAGGTCCTCAATCTCGACTTGAGTTTCTTCAATCTCCCCCTTTTTGTTTGAAAGACAAAATTCCAGAGAACTCCTATGCATTCTCAAAGTACAACAAGTATAGACAGTAGATGCAATAGTACATTCTTGTAATAGAGTATCATATAGTAGCAAGCAACAGTTCACCATATTGTTTCAGTTACATACCAAGGATATCTCCCCCTTTTTGTCTTTTAGACAGAAAGGAAACAAGAGAGTACAAGTGCTAAATTGTGTAGCCAAAATAAGCAGAGGAAGAGAGAGGGAGAAGGAGAAGGAGGGATAGGAGGAAAAGAAATGATGAGGACACCTTGACCAGGCCCTGATTTAATTTTGAGGTGCCCGAGAGGCCATGCTGATGAGGACATCAGAGGTCCAGGCATGTAGTGAGTTGACGAACCTGGGAAGAGGAGAGAGACCACATGTAGGGAGGATGGATTATAGGACTCCCCCTCAATTTGACAGTTTATGCATAGGTTGAGGTCCTCATAGTAGACGACTCCCCCTCGAATGGTGCGAGTGGTGTTGTTTCACGACCTTCCCAATGTCTAGGATCCTGTCTTGGATTTTGTCTCCAAAGGTCACTCTTGCATTCTTGTTGATTTTCAGTTTGAAGAACTTGGTTGGATGTCTGTGTCTGAGGCATACCTGTAATAGAAGACACTATACCTTTCTTGGTCTCTGACCAAGGATGAGATTGTTGCAGTGAGGTCTTTGGGACCCAAATTTTAGTAATGCACGGAGGTCTAGTTCATTTAGACAGGGGATTTGATGAGATCCTTATTTTATTTTCTGTTGGAGGTCCTCTATGATGATTTTCTCTGAGAGGCGGAATGTTTGGGATAGGAAGGAGAGGTCCTTTGTTCGTATGGAAAGGAGGACTTTTAGACAGATAGTTTTTGAGAGGTGGTGTATTGGGTGTGGGAAGGAGAGGTCCTCTGGGAGGATGATTTGTAAGAATTTTGGTCCGAGGTTGAGGAGAGGGGGTTGTGGAGACTGGTTTGCTTTGGTAAGGATGAGAATTAGTGACTGCCTCATTGGATAATTGAGTGATGGTTTTATAGCAATCTTTGACCTTAAGAGACAGTTTATTACTTTCTATGAACAAGAGGTCATTTTGAGAGTTCAGGCTTTCTATGGCCTCATTGAGACTTTGAACGTGGTTGGTAAGGTGCTGTAGACACCGGATTTTTGTACCATTATTAGTTTTAGTTATTTGTAAAAATAAGCTAGCCGAATAGTTTAGTAGCATGCAAACCCATCTCTTTTCTAGCCCGACAACGAGCATAATGGCCCAAATGTTACGGGCCTGAGCATGATAATGAAAATGAGCGGGAACGTCTGGGTTCCTTGGGCCTGAGCATGGCTCATTTCAGCGAGAACCGTGGGTTCTTTGGCCGAGATCCGTCGACGGCTAAACCTAAACCCTAGAACGCACCCCTTGCCTCCCCCATTCCACTATAAATTAAACCCTTTTTTCCCTTCCATAGACATACTGTGGTATGCTAGAGTATTGACACTAGCATATTCTCTCCATCTCTTCTCTCCCTTTGCATGCTGCTTCTCTAAAGGTTAGCATAGTTGATGTAAAACATGTAGTAATCTATTGAATTCGTTTTTTTATTTTCATTATTTTGCATGATTTTAATGATAAAATTGTGAAATTCATATCTAATTCCTCCTTTTTGTTTTGTTTTACTTTAATTTAATTCTAGTAGAGTCTATTTGTTGAATAGGCGGATTTGATGGTTTTAATCGTCAAATTCGTAACCTTACCCCCGAATCCATCTCTGGATTCGCAGGCCGGAGTCTATGTTTAATGGTTTGTTGTTTTTTTTCCTAAAAATCAACTGGCGACTCTATTTTCGTGCCTTGGTGTTTACCCCTTTTTATGATTTTTACCATCTAATTTGTGATTAACGCCAAAGGTAATCCGGCTTGGTTCAATCCATGAACCCAGGCGGGTTCCTGTCCTCCTTTTACTCTCTTTTGTTTCGTCTTTTTTCGTTGAATTCGCAGGTGGCGCAAAGGAACCCGGCTTGGTTCTTCAAGAACCCAGACGGGTTCTTCACTTCTTTTCTCTGCTTCTTTTTTCTTTGTTTTCCTTTTTCGTAGGGTTTTGCAGTTAAGAAACCCGTCTTGGTTCTTCTGAACTCAGACGGGTTCCTGGGTGTTTTCCCTCCCTTTTTTTTGTTTCTTTTTTTTCTTCTTTCCTTAAAGGTAAATCTCGGGCGCGCAAATCGTTTTTAATCTGCTAACGAAAACATTCTTAAAAGTTCAACCTTATTTAAGGTTAAGCAATCCTAGTCGGCTCCCAATCACTTTTAAGTAGCGCCGCGAAAAAAGGTCATCGATCAATTTTTCGGGGTCTACAGATTGGCGACTCCACTGGGGACTTAAACTTAAAAAGAGGGTAAAACTTGAAAGAATTAAATTTTAGTGTTTTTTGTAAAAGAGGAGGAATTAATTTATTTCACATTTTTATCATTGTTTTAGGCATATTGCATACCAGGCTACTCTTGGGCATTTATGGCTGGGGAGCACAAAAGCGTTGGTTTAGGTTTTAAAACTAGGAATAAATCCCGAGAGCGGGAGGTCACTACTTGTGGGATGCACTTACATCGCCAAGCATTTGATCTCTCCTCTCCCCGTGTTACACTCTAAAGGTTTCCTTGAAACCCAAAGAGCAACACCCCACACATTTTTCCTATGAATTCCATAAGGAAAATGCACCGGGGCGAGAACATGTGGTACCCTATTCATCTCCCTAAACCTAGAAAAACCCTGAATCTAAAGCCATGGTTAGGCTCATCCCGCATCTGTATGTAATGTGATTTAATCCTGTAAAAGTTGAGTCCAAGTGTCTAGCCCGATCATGAGTGGGACGTCATTCTAGCCCGCGTAGGATCAAATGAGAGACGTCTTGCCCAAACCAGCACGGGTTTCTTTGTGCACGCCTAGTTGGACTCATTGTGGAATCACATCGTCGCCTATTTGAAAGGGAAGAATTACGCCAAAACCTGCAGGTTTGGGCCTGTTTTCTTCTCCTTCCACATCGGGCCAAATCGCCGACATCTGCGTCGACCCAATCCACTTATTATTGATCCTATTCGGCCCTTTATGACGCCCCTTGAGTCAGTGTCAGTCCGGTCAGTCATCATGCTAGGTCCATATAGAGTTAGGACATGCACTCCCATAAAAGTGGGTGAGTCACCCTTGTGTCAGCATATAGGCGTCGTGTCCATGTCCTAGGTTCATATAGGTCCACTAAGTCATGCATGCATCGGGCGGGTGGCGTAAAAGTTCTTTCGAGCACTAATCAGTTTCCATGCAGGCAAGATAACAGACCATCTCCGAGCTCGCATCCGTGACCCACAAACCGGCAGACTTATTCGCAATCCCAATTACAGACCGTCGGTTCAGTCCAGTGAATCTAGTCAATCCAGTGAATCCACCATGTCAGGATCCCTCGCCAACAACCTTTTTGGGGAGAGTTCTGGTGACAAGCAACTTGATGGGCTATACGAGCGGGTACAGGAAGCAATTACCATCTGCATGGCAGACCAGGAGGACAGAACCAATGAGAAGCTAGAAAAGAAGTTCAGTGAAAATCAACAAACCATGAATGGCATTCTGGAAGCCATTAAGCAGATCAACAAAAAGCTGGGCATCGAACTTGAGGAAGAGGAAAACTATTATGGTTCCAAGTCTGAGGCCGAGGTTGATGATGGGGTTGGAGAGGGTCACCCCAAATCCAAAAATGGAGGCCCAAAACCTAAGTCATTTGGTGAAGTCAAGTCCAAACTTGTACTGAATAACTCTAAGACTTCGGAGGACCCCTATGTCAAAAAACTTGAAGAAAAGGTCGATATGCTCACCAGAAGGATGATGAAGGCTGATCCGACCTTCACCGACGCCTGCATGGATTTCGCCATCCCCAAACATTATATATCGAGAATAAGGGACAAGGTTGAGGTGCCAAACATGAAATTTAAACCCTCTGAAAATCCATCGCATCACTTGGAGGAATTCCTGAGGCTGGCTCCCCTCCATAAGGTAGATGAAGGTCTCTATACCACAGTCTTCCCTTCCACTCTAGAAGGTAAGGCCAAGGTATGGTACCAAAATCTATCCCAGCAAGTTAAGACCAACGCAGATGAGTTATTCAAAGCCTTCATAAGCCATTTCAATGTCTGCGAAAAGGAGGTCACCGGATGACCTAACTTCCATGAAACAAAGGGAGGACGAGTCATTCCTCTCTTATTACGAGCGATGGCACTCCATGCTATCTGAAATCGACGAGTCTGTCCCCTTTAGGATGCAACTAAGCACTTTCAGGCAAGGTATTCATCCCCGCATCACACGGCATTTTGGCTTCCAATCCATCAAAGACTTTGAGACCTTAAAGGACTTGTGCGTTCAAATTGAAGCCGCTAACAATGAGAAAAGCACACAACATTCTGGTTGGAAAGGATCTAGCTCCAACAGGAGGGCCACTAGCGCGCCTAGCCTCGTAAAATCGTGAGACTAATTCCATCCAACGAAGGCCATTCACTCCGAGGTACGACTCTTACCACCCGCTGGATATGTCTTATGCCAGGGCGTTGGAAAGGCTGGTGAAAAAGGGTATCATCCAATTGCCCCTGCCGACCCCTGAACCTGATGTTAAGCCTCCGAGGTGGGATGGGAACAAATACTGCAATTTCCATCGCAGTCGAGGTCACGACACCGAAGCATGTTGGTCTTTGAAAAATAAGATCGAAGGGCTAATCCGAGACGGTGTTATTCCTCCACCAAACCCGTCTCGAAAACCCAACAACAAGGAGAACCCGTTGCCCAATCACACCAACGCCCTCTTTTTGGAGGAGAACAATTTTGATCCGTCCACTCTCATCACCGAAATGGGTCAATTTGTCCCAGTTATTCTCCCGCTTACGGAGGAACTCATCATCAACGGTATTTGGGACAGTGAAAGTG
Organism: Portulaca oleracea; assembly: GCA_029582165.1. NCBI lineage: Eukaryota > Viridiplantae > Streptophyta > Magnoliopsida > Caryophyllales > Portulacaceae > Portulaca > Portulaca oleracea. The sequence continues at coordinate 13,655,545 of CM055877.1, read as the reverse complement.
AAGAAGAGGGTGAAGAGTCCACTGACCATGAAACCAACAGGCATCCATTTATGCGACTCTTACGGCGAAGGAGGGGATGTGGAAGAAGTAACGATTCCCCAGGCTGCAGCCCTTACTCGGTCCGGCCGCTACTATAACAAGAATGCTACCTTGTCAGCAGCGACCCCTAATCCCGAAACGACGGAAACCCCTACACCTCCACCAGAAGATCCTTTCCTCACGCAGCTGAAGAGAACCAAGGCCGAAGTCACGATTTGGCAACTTTTGTGTGCTTCGCAAGACCATAGGCAAACACTGCTAGATGCCTTCAATAAGCTCATGGTCCCTACCTCAGCATCACTAGAGGATATTATCTCTCACATAACCTCCGGGAAGCCTACCATCACCTTCGGGGATGAAGACTTACCCGAGGAGGGAGGTTCTCACAACAAAGCTCTTTACCTCACCGCCATGTGCTCTACTCAAACCATACCACTTGTTCTCGTGGATAATGGTTCAGCCGTCAATGTCTGTCCATGGAGAACCGCACAAAAGTTGGGAGTTCAAAAACAGCATTTGACACAAAATCTTTGTTCACCGGCATACGATAACTCCCCTCGCAAGTCGCTAGGATCGATTGTGCTTCCCATCACCATGGACTACATAAGTAAGAACGTTGAATTCTTCGTTCTGGACATCCCGGCTTCTTTCAACATGCTGTTGGGAAGGCCTTGGTTACATGAGTGCAATGCTGTCGCCTCTACCTTACACCAGAAGGTGAAATTAATTATTCAAGGCCAAGTAGTCACGATCTCAAGTAAACCCCTCAGCGCTGTTTTTGACCCCAAGAAACCCACACTCGAGATTGAACATAGCTCGGTGGCGAGTGCACAACTTTGAGATGGTAGCGGTTTTGAGCCAGGATCAAGCTCACTTTGACTTCGATCCCTACTCAAACCCTAATATCCATGCTATATTGAGGAAGCAAGGTCATTTTCCGGGGATGCCACTCGGCCGAAATCCCAAGAACAAGTTAGCGCCAAATTTCAGGGTGTTCAGAAACAAAGGAAGGTTCGGGCTAGGCTACAAACCAACTAAGGAGGAAGTGAAACTGACGAAGCTAGCCATGGCTAAACGGAAAAGATTGGACAACCCTCCGACCCTATACCAAGTCAAACCGTATCCACACACTCTTAATGGACAGTTCTTGAGAGAGGGTGATGACTTCCCTTATTACGGCTTCCCAGAACCACATTACCTGAAGACTCAGGGTATCCAAGTGGCAGGACTAGAAATTTTCAATGACTGTGCCATCACCACAACCGCCACGTTCATCCCGCCTAGGAGAAGTCGTCCACCTTTGGAATGGACCCACCTCGCCGGAGGCGGCATTTTTGGAATGCTCTTTGGGCAAGAGGCGCGCCAGGAAGAAGTCGTCGATCCGGTCATCGCTGCACTATCCAACCCAAGCTTTGATCCAAGTCTGTTGATCGGAGAAGACGGAGGCCGTAAACCCTTCTTACTTTCAGTTTAACTTGCTTCACTTAGAAAAATCTGGACGAGATCTCAAAAGTTTTTGAAACCTTTTCCTTCAAACCTTCTGATTTTGAGACAAGTTATGAAAGTCGTATCTGACTGCTTTGACTATCTTAGAAAGTATAAATGTGCGTGCCGCAAATCTTTGGGCTAAGTTTAGTTGATTGAGCTCCATCCCGTGAGTCCACATTGCCTAAATTTTGAATTGATAACTTTTATCAATTCCATGATCCCTTGAGTGACTCACCCATTAGTTGCATCTCTAGAACTTGTTTTGCATCTTGCTTGAGACTACACATTTGCATTGCACGCTGTGACAAAGTGATTAAGGCATTCGATTTTTATTTTGATAAGCTACATAGCCAAATAGCCTTCCTTACATTATATTTACCGTTCTTTTTGCCCCGCCTAGCCTTTGTTTATCCTTTTTTCATGATTGAACCCTGACCTTGGCCTCTGATATCCAGTATCCCTTTGCCTTGCTTGGTTGGATGAGAGTTTGTCTTTTTTTTTGGAAGAATCTGAAAGTCCCATATCTTGAGCGATTGGTATTTGGTTATGTTGTTCATATATTATATCAAAGTCGAAGATTCCATGGATATTCTTCTCCCCGATCACCCACACAAAAAAAAAACAAAAAAAAAGGTAAAAAAAAAGTAAGTAAAAAAAAAAAAAGATTTCAAAAGTAAAAGGGTGATTAGGGAGATTCAATTTAAAGTTCAGAAAACTTTGACCTGGTTGTATTCAGTTGAAATGTTTCAGGGTGAAAGGTGAAATGCCATGCATACATTAAGAAAGAAGGAGAGTTTAGAGTGTTTTATTCATTGAAAATCAATCCAAGCATGGCTCTTAAACTCCTCATTTCCAAATTTTACCGCTCCTTACCCTAACCTAAGCCCCGTTTCAACCCGGAAAAGTCTTTTTGATTGTCACTTGTGCATTGCATACCAGTAGTGGAGAGTGAGGTTCTTACCAAGCTTATGGTAGTTTGTTTCTAATGGTTTGAGTATGAGAAAACACACATACATTTTCAAAATTGAGGGTTTGAGTGTTTGTTCTTTCCCATGTGAGGTTTGCTCTTTTTAACTGACCTACGTCCATAACTAACCGCGCACATTTGCATTATTCTTAAGACTGTTGGCGGGTTTATGCCTCTGAAGTACTTGTTCTCTCCTTTGGGATTCGAAAATTTTCTTCCTATCTCTTTCGAACTGAGTTTTGATTTTGTCCAGATTAATCTTTGTGCTTGCTTGTTGAATTGAGTTTACAAAAAAAAAAAAAGAAAAAAAAAACTATACAATCCAGACGGGTTTATGGGCCTCCATTGCCCCGCTTCTCGACCCAGTTCTTGTGGGTGGAACTCCAATTGGGCTTGAACGTCAGACGGGTTTGGCCAAGCTTTTGGGATTCGATCACGAAGCCTCTTCAACTCTATTTTGGGTCATAATGCGGGTCCACAAGATGATTATATGTCTTCGCCGGCCCCGAAACTGTAGTTCGAACGTACTTGTAGCATTTAATTCTCGTTTTTTTTTTCGTTTGGGGAAGTGGGAGTAATCCCACCATGTAGATTGCATATCGCATTGCACATTTTTGTTACTTTGTGCATAAGAGTACATGAAAATAAAAGAAGTGCATTACGTAGCATCATAAGCGTCACATCAGTATTTCATCATTGCATTGCATCGTCCTAAGTGCATAATAAAGAGTCATACATAGCGTTACATAGGTTCGTTGCATAAAGACCCTGCATTTTTCTCAATCCTCATCAACCACCACCACTGGCGCTATCAGCCCCATGGGTTCTGCTTCCACCAGCTCCAAAGTAAGTGTCCCACTGATAATAGGAGGAGTCTACCACCTCTGTATCGCCACCTGAGCCAGATAAGTGCAACACTTCAGATCGCCGTTAAGCCAAGAGTGTTCGAACTCGCCACTCTTGATTACCTCCAGCCACCCCGTGGAGCGGCCAAGAAGTTCTTACTACGGCTCGGGACAGCCATCCCGACCATTCCCGAGTTTGCGTTCCCCATCCGACGCTCGAGGATGCTCCAAACCTCGCGAAGGAGTAACGTACAATGGGTTGAGACGGAAGCATCGATGAGGTGTCATCTGCGAGGGCACTTATACCCCGCAGATGCACGAATCATCGCTGGCACCACGGTAGGATCGCCGCGCAGCGAAGTGCCATAACCTAAATCCACTCGGTCAGGAGACGCAGGAACATACCTGTGCATTCCATAAGGGTACCGGGCGAAGGATGAGAGGGTCGACGCCTAGACCGAATGATGAGATCCTCGAAGGAGTACCTAAATGCGTGAAATGCCTTCTTCGCCGCCACACCCACCAACAGCGCTAGACTCGAGCACGTCTCCACCACGGTCAGGTGCCACGCCGAGAGCCGCGGCTCCGGCGAGAATTCCCATGATCATGAGACCTCACCTGATGCTCGTGCTCACCTAAAGACATGGAGGATATGCTGTTCTCCACAGAACGCTGATAGTCGTGGCCGAAACCCGTGTCTCCATAATGGGAACTGGTTGAATGGCTATCTTCAAGCAAGATACCTTTCCCACGGTCATCATGAGCCGGCATGCCCGTGCTCCGCCTACTCCTCTCCCCGTGCCTTCGGAGAGCAGTTTCACTTCATAAGACCGCCTCGCCGGCCATAAAGGAAGAATGTCGAGGAGGATCAATCCGCTCCGACCGGCCACGAGGCACGTGCGCATCTGAATGGCGAGGAGGATCCACAGGACGAGACTGTGCATCATCATCCACGTTTGAATCCCGACCACGTAACTCGCAAGGTCTTTCTCGCGAGCCCATTTAAGTGTGAAGTAATTTTTGAGAAAGCCTTTTGCTTGCTTCCATCGCCACTGCACAGAATGAGGAAAATCGGTCAAAGTTTGAGCAAATTTCAAGTAGGCAAGAAAAAAGGGGAATCACCTACCGGCTTTCCCAGGATCTTCTCTAATTCCGGTTTGATGTCTTCACTAGTCGCCCTCGGGTAGCCAGAACCGTGTCCCAGAGTTGCTCTGACTCCTCTCGTCATCCTCGCAATAGGGCCCCAACTACAACAAACAAGGAATTGGTCATATTAGGCGATAATGGAAGGGACATAAAAAGAGTAAATAGAGGTCTTCTTCACCACCTTTCTAAAGGCTAGGCGGTCCCGATATAGTTCCCATTCCTCCCAGAATTGGTCGGGCGATGCCATCGATACACGATTGGTATACCAAGAACCACTCTTAGCTGCTACAAACGCCTCGGCATGCAAGGCTCGCGGATCGTTCATGGTCTCAGGAGGGTCTGATGGTATTATCCACCTCTCATGGCCCAGGGTTTGCCTCGTAAACCTCTCACCAAGACTCCAGACCCAACCGGACGGGCTCTCCATCACCAAGCGCAGGGTACTATCCCTATGCGCCGCATCTCGTGAAGGGATAAAATCTTGCGGAATATTGAAGCCAGCCCAGGCATTCCAATTGACATCATCCTGCACAAGTAAAGGAAACATAAGCATCAAAGAAATGCAAGAGAGATTACATGAAAAATGTACCTCTTCAAGGTGATCCAGGATGCGGCGCAACTCATCTAAGCTCCCAAATGGTTTCTTCTTTTGCTCGAGGTAGTTTTTGTGCCACCGTTCTGCTACTGGCACTGTCTGGGCGTGTCGGGTAGGGATAGTGAATCCCTTAATATACTCGTACCCCCATACCTGCAAGTACGTCAATACCAAGACTCACGATATAGGAAAAGAGAGAAAAGCATGTAAAAGAGAAGTGTCTCGAAGATTACCTCGAGCACCTTCCACATGCTCGGGCCGCTCATCTCCCGCGGACTCTCTGGTGCGAAGAATGGGTCCACATCAGTACCAGGCCGTACACCAATGCGAAGCCAGCGAATGAAGTTAGCATAAGCAGCTTTAGCCCAGTTCCGATGAATGACCTGCTCTAGATCAAGGAGGTTTTTCCAGGTCAAGTAAACATCGTCTCCTCGGTTGGCAAACATCGTGGCAGAGATGAAGTATGCCAGGAAAATGAAGCGACGCTGAAACTCATCCATATGAGTGAAGTCGGCGGAAGTGATGACAGCCTCGAAGGAACCATAAGAAAGCTTCATCTTTCGACCAAATCGGCGCCGTTCGAGCACAAGCTCTAATAGTTCCATCACCTGGTCCGGCACAACAGGGTCGAATTCGACATCTTGACCACCCCAGCGTAGCCCGGTAATCATCACAAAGTCAACAGGGGTTATGGCCATTTCTCCTACCGGGAGGTGGAAGGTGTTGGTGGAATCCTGCAGCGCACGCCCCATCACCCGTGGTGTACAAGGTTCCCAGGCCTTGACACATTTCCAGAAGAGGTCGAATCCTGACTCTTCTAAAAGTGTAAGCGCCCAGTTATCTTCTGCAAAATGCTCCACCACCTTGATCGGCTTTCGCATATTGCCACCAGTTCTAAGGGAGTCTTCCTGAGGATCCACCACAAAAATTCAAAAAAAGGAAAGACAAGTCCCTACGGTAACCTACCAGGTGATCCCTAATTTAGCAAAAGCTAAATTGAGCTTCCACTAAATTAGGGGGCTAAAAAAATAAAAAAGAAACAAAAAAAAATCGTTCGGCCCACCCGAGAAGAACTCAGACGGGTTCTTGGGAAAAAGAACGGAGGCTGGGCCTTATCTTCTTTCGGCCCACCCAAGAAAAGAGGATTGGGCCTCGCTGTTTTTCGGCCCACCCGAGAACGCAGACGGGTTCTTGCGCCGAACTTTGGGTTGCATCAGCCCAACTCAAAAAAAAAGGTGGGCTGGGCCGTATGATGGATCCCAGACGGGTTCCTGCGCCCAGAGAATGAAGGTTGGGCCTTGTTTTCTTTCGGCCCATCCAAGAGAAGTAGGTTGGGCCTCGCTGTTTTCGGCCCAACCAAAAGAAAACGCAGACGGGTTCTATGGTTTGGGCCTCGCTGTTTTCGGCCCAACCAAAGGAAACGCAGACGGGTTCTACTGCAAGGGGGCTGGGCCTTATTTTCTTTCGGCCCATCCAAGAGAAGTGGATTGGGCCTCGCTGTTTTCGGCCCAACCAAAAGAAAACGCAGACGGGTTCTATGGTTTAGGCCTCGCTGTTTTCGGCCCAACCAAAGGAAACGCAGACGGATTCTAAGGTTCGGGCCTCGCTCTTTTCCAGCCCACCAAGGAAACGCAGACGGGTTCTATGGTTTGGGCCTCGCTCTTTTTCCGCTCACCCGAGACAAATGCAGACGGGTTCAAAGTTTGGGCCTCGCTGATTCCGGCCCACCAAATCATCTAATTGCAGCCTATCATCTAATTAAGGGGTGGATTTGGGCCGAAAACTGAGACGGGTTTTCACTATACATTCCATTCTAAAAAGGATCGGCCTATCATCCTCGGTCCTCTAAAGCTCAATTTGAACAATACGGGTAATTGACATAAATTACTTCAATAATAGTAGCTAAATCAACAAGCTAGAATTAAACATTTCTACTTGCAAATTTATGCTATAATTAAAAAGCAGAGTCAGGAAAAAGACCTTACTCGGACATGTGAATGCTTGTGCCATACATGATTCCACGGTTCAGGCACCAATATCGACGGTTCCCAACCCGGCCTGGGAGTCCATGCTCGCCGGGAGGACATTTCATGTGCCCAGTTTGTTGCATGGGGTTGAACGGGCGGATCCCTAACTTTCCTAACCATTGCTTCCTAACTAGTGAATGAAGGATTTCTTTGAGTAAGAAATGGAAGTGAAGAGTGAGATGTGTGATTGAGGGTGTGAAGAGGCCCCTTTTATAAGGGAATTGGATGCATGCACACCACACAAGTGGCCAAGCGGCGGGTCCCAGCAGCAAGATAATGGAGAGCATGCATTGGCCGAAAATCTATCCTAAAATCTATCCATGCATTGGCCGAAAAAAAAAGAGAAAAAGAAAAAAGAGAAAGAGTAAGGCCAGACGGGTTCCCGGCGCATAATACCGGCCCAAGAAACATGCCTCGCGTTTGCAGGCCCAGTACAAGAAGAAGAGACCCCAGACGGGTTCTCTGCGCAAAGTACCGGCCCAAGAAGCAGGCCCAGTGTAAAAAAAAAAAAAAAAAAAAAAAAGAGAAAGGCGAGACGGGTGTGCCCAAACGCAGACGGGTTCCTGCGCTCAGTGTTGCGGCGAAACTGGGCCCTGTGTTTGCAGGCCCAGCGCAGACGGGCTTGTGGGCTTTGCAGAATATCAGACGGGCTCTTGCTTGGCCCAGAATGCCGGCCCAACGCACGCAGCAAAAGTGGGCTTTGCAAATTGCAAGCCCAATTCAAGACTTCAGACGGGTTTTCAGAGTCAAAATGGGCCCAAATTCGTCGCTCCAATTCAAGCCCAAAACAATGGCAAACTTAAGCCCATTTCTGAGAACTAAAGCACAACTGACAGGTAAATTCTCTGACTCGTTCTGATTTTCATATAAACTGATGCCCTTCTTCTCTGTCTTGCAGGACAATACACGAGATACGTCGGTCGTCAGGCGGTTACAAAAAGACGAACCCATCTTCAGCGGCCGTCATCGGGCCCTCACAATGCGATGACACCCCTCGGTCAGCTTTACGGAAGAAACTAAGCAGACCAACCAACATCGACGCATGACCAAGCTTCCAAGCGTCACCTCGGTCCGCCTCACAGCGAAATGAAGCGGATCAACCCCGACCGGCTTTACGGAAGAAACTAAGCAGGTCAACCCATCTTCAGCGGCCGTCATCGGGCCCTCACAATGCGATGACACCCCTCGGTCAGCTTTACGGAAGAAACTAAGCAGACCAACCAACATCGGCGCAGGACCAAGCTTCCAAGCGTCAACCAGCTTCAGAACAGGCTTCTGATTCATATCCAAGATCATCAAGACTACTTTGATCATCGTTTTACTCAAACTCGATCAAAGTGGGGGCTATCTGTAGACACCGGATTTTTGTACCATTATTAGTTTTAGTTGTTTGTAAAAATAAGCTAGCCGAATAGTTTAGTAGCATGCAAACCCATCTCTTTTCTAGCCCGAAAACGAGCATAATGGCCCAAATGTTACGGGCCTAAGTATAATAGCCCGAAAACGAGTGGGAACCCGTCTGGGTTCTTTGGGCCTGAGCAGAGCTCAACTCGGCAGAACCCGTCTGGGTTCCTTGGGCCTGAGCATGGCTCACTTCGCGAGAACCCGTGCAGGTTCTTTGGGTTGAGATCCGTCGACGGCTAAACCTAAACCCTAGAACGCACCCCTTGCCTCCCCCATTCCACTATAAATTAAACCCTTTTTTCCCTTCCATAGAGACACCAAGGTATGCTAGAGTATTGACACTAGCATATCCTCTCTACCTCTTCTCTCCCCTTTTGCATGCTGCTTCACTAAAGGTTAGCGTAATTGTAGTTGATGTAATCCATATAGCATAATTTATGGAACTCTTTCTTTTTTTATTTTCTTTGTTTTGCATGATTTTAATGATAAATTTGTGAAATTTATACCTAATTCCTCCCTCTTTTACAAAAAACACTAAAATTTAATTCTTTCAAGTTTTACCCTCTTTTTAAGTTTAAGTCCCCAGTGGAGTCGCCAATCTGTAGACCCCGAAAAATTGATCGATGACCTTTTTTTCGCGGCGCTACTTAAGGAGTGATTGGGAGCCGACTAGGATTGCTTAACCTTAAATAAGGTTGAACTTTTAAGAATGACTTTGTTAACAGATTAAAAAACGATTTATGCGCCCGAGATTCACCTTTAAAGAAAAAAGAAAGAAAGAGACGAAAGAAAGGGAGGGGAAAATACGCAAGAACCCGTCTGAGTTCATGGCTGAACCAAGACGGGTTTCTTAGCTGCAAAACCCCACGAAAAAGGAAAATAAAGAAAAGAAAGAAACAAAGGAAAAAAAAAAGGTGAAGAACCCGTCTGGGTTCATGAATTGAACCAAGCCGGATCACCACTTGCGCTAAGCGTAAAATAGGTCATAAAAACCATAAAAAGGAAAAGAAAACCAAAGTACGAAAATAGAGTCGCCAGTTGAATTTTAGGAGAAAAACAACAAACCATTAGATACAGACTCCAGCCTGCGAATCCAGAGATGGATTCGGGGGTCAGGTTACGAATTTGACAATAAAAATCATCAAACTCGCCTATTCAACGAATAGACTCTACTAGAATTAAATTAAAGCAAAACAAAAGTAAAGAGGGAGGAATTAGGTATGAATTTCACAAATTTATCATTAAAATCATGCAAAACAAAGAAAATAAAAAAAGAAAGAGTTCCATAAATTATGCTATATGGATTACATCAACTACAATTACGCTAACCTTTAGTGAAGCAGCATGCAAAAGGGGAGAGAAGAGGTAGAGAGGATATGCTAGTGTCAATACTCTAGCATACCTTGGTGTCTCTATGGAAGGGAAAAAAGGGTTTAATTTATAGTGGAATGGGGGAGGCAAGGGGTGCGTTCTAGGGTTTAGGTTTAGCCGTCGACGGATCTCAGCCCAGCAACCCAGACGGGTTCCTGCCGAGCTGAGCCATGCTCAGGCCCAAGGAACCCAGGCCCAAAGAACCCAAACGGGTTCCCACTCGTTTTCGGGCTATTATACTTAGGCCCGTAACATTTGGGCCATTATGCTCGTTTTCGGGCTAGAAAAGAGATGGGTTTGCATGCTACTAAACTATTCGGCTAGCTTATTTTTACAAACAACTAAAACTAATAATGGTACAAAAATCCGGTGTCTACAGGTGCTTGATTCTTTCTATCAAGGACTTACAATATTTGAAAAGATGCATACACTTATGAGCAAGATGTAATGATGAAAGATTAAGGAGGTCATCAATGTTTACCTCGTCATGAGATGAGGTTGGATCTTGCTCCTCACTTGTGTTTGCCATCAGACATACATTTGTTATTTCTTCTACCTCACTATGGCCTTCACTGGAATCACTATCACTCCATGTTGCCATCATTGCTTTATGGTTATGCCGTTGAAGTCCCGTTTCTCTTGTCTTTTTTTCTTCTGGCGTGAGGGCAGTCCTTCATAAGGTGTTTTGAGCTGCTACAAACAAAACAAGTAAATGGGTCAACATTTTTTCTTAATGAAGACTTACCTATTGAGGTTGCTTTTCTGTTTTGTCCATCCTTGATGTATCCTCGAAAGGTTGGATTTTTCTTGTATAATCTTCTGAACCCTCTAGCCATCATTGCCATTGTATCTTCCTCCTCATCATCATCTGACTCACTGTCAGATTTACATACTGCCTTAAGGGCAATTTCCTTGGGTTCTAAGAGGTCATTCAATTGGATCTCATAGGCCAATAGTTTTCCAATGAGTTCCTCCAGTTTGAGGACCTTGAGATCTTGAGCTTCTTCAATGGCTGTGACTTTTGGACCCCATTTTCTTCTAGGCAGGCATCGGAGGACCTTTCTAACTTGTTCCTCATTTGGGTAGTTTTTTCCTAGTGATATGAGGTGGTTGGTGATGCTGCTGAATCTTTTGAACATCTCTTCAATAGTCTCATTTTCTTCCATATTGAATGCCTCATACTTCTGGACGAGAATGTCCAACTTGATGTCCTTAACTTGGCTTGTGCCTTCATATGAGGTGACCAAATAGTCCCAAACCTGTTTGACATTTTCACAGTTAGAAACACATTCAAAGTCATTTGAATTCAAACTGCAATATAGCAAATTTAGGGCACGAATATTTTTTCCCAAAGTTTTGAGCTCTTCAGCTGTCATTTCATATCTTTCTTTTGGGACATCCTGGTTTGCAGTGTTCTTCTTTGTGGGAGTGGGGAAATTTCCTTCAGTGACTATGACCCAGAGGTCCTCATCCTGATCTCTAAGGAATATTTCCATCTGCCTCTTCCATATTCTATAATTTTCACCAGTGAGGAGTGGAGATCTTGTCCACGAGAGTCCTTGAAGAGTTGTTGAGGCTGGCCATGATCTTTACCACGAGTTGTTAGACTCTTGAGATTTGTTGACCTGCTCTGATACCAATTGAAATAACCCTAGAGGAGGAGGGGTGATTAGGGTTATGTAAAAAATCTGCACTTCAATCAACACAACTAGGTTAATAGCACTTTTATATAATGAAAAATATTTCTTTATTAACTAAACAAAGTGCTTGAAGTAAGAAGGTTACAACTCAACTATTTTGAGGATTCTGAGGTCCTCAAACAACTTACGGGGCCAGAAGACTTGGCAGTCGTCTTCTGTTCTTGAGCCCTCACAGAAGGGGTAGTTACAGACAGAGAAAAGTGTTTCAACGTGACGCTTCTTCCTCACTTCAATTTCTCGACCCTAGAGGTCCTCACCAGTGCCCTCACTGGTTACACACAAACTCACCACTTACAAAGAATGGCTACACTCAGAATATCAACAAGATATTCCTACACTCTGAACTTTCTCACAGAAAGTTCCTACTCATATTTGCTTGCTTGGAAATCTCGGGGAAACCTCCACGTAGTCGAGGGGAGAGAGGATCAAGTTAGACAACTAAAGGTGGAGTCTCTGGCGACGATAACTGAAGGTAACCGTATGAGGTGGAGATGGGAGTTTTTGCAGCAGGTGTTTACTGGGGATACAATTGCTAGCATTGAGCAAGTGTTTCCGTCACAAGGGGATGTGGAAGACATGCTAGTGTGGGAGGGGATAACGAAAGCTAAGGTATACGGTGAAGGAAGGATATTATGAATTTTTGAAGAGAGATACCAAGGTGGGTCAACCTTCTGAGATTGACTCCAAATTCTGGAAGAGGTTATGGCATACGGCTATTCCCCCGAAGTGGAAAACTTTCTTATGGAGATGCGCTGTTGATGCTCTTCCTACTAGGGAGAATCGCCTCAAAAGGACGTTTGTGGTGGATGGGGGGTGTTGGTGTGGGATAATGAAGGAGGATATGAATCACCTGTTTAGAGGGTGCACAATGGCTACTCACATGTGGAAAGGAAGCAACTTAGGAATCGTCCCTGATGTGAATCCTTACATTGGGTGGTGGGAGTGGCTAAGAGGGTGGGTTCTGTTTCTTTCCAAACAACAGGAGGTGGGGACGTCCCAACTCAGAGAGTTTGTGGGGACCATGTAGGCTATATGGAAAGCAAGGAATGCGGTATGTATAGGGAAGGAGACTGTGTCGCAATCTCTCTTGGAAACCATGATGGGGCAGGTGAAGCAGGAGGTGGAAAGATGGCGAGAGGGAAGAGAGATGGGGAGTAAGCACGGCATGCAGACACAGGAGGAAGGGGTAGTAGAGTTTTCTTGGGGAAGGAATGAGGGTTTGGAGGGGCAAGGGGTTTTTTTTGGTAGATGGGGCTACTCGTAACAGGAATAAGGATGTGGCGGCAGCTTGGGTTTTCATTCACCAGGGACTGCAGTTGAGCCAGGGTGTCCGACAAGGGGAGGGTGAATCGGCTGTGTTTTGTGAGTTGCTTGCCATTATGATAAAGGGGATGATATTTTTGTCTCCAATTGCATTCCTCTGAATTTGGTACTCCAAATTCTTGACAAATTGCATCATGGCCTCCAACACACCAAAGAAGAGAAAAAAAAACCCAAATTTGGAGTACTAGCCGATCCAAATCCAACGGTGCTAATTCCTCTACAGGAGAAAAGCGCATGAAGCAGACCCAACAATGGAGACCTGTCGGGCAACCTCTATATAAAATCCATACCCAGCTTTTCCCCCTCCCCCAACTACAAAGCAAAGTAAGGAACCCTTGTAACTGTAAGCCTAGGCACTCTTGGAAAGAAAAAATAAAAAGAAAGAAAAGAGAATTAATCCTAGTGGTGCAGAACATCGGTGTGTCCCTGAGCTCAACAACATCATCATCTCCATCACCGCTCATCTCATCTCCACCACAAGTATCATGTCCAGGCAGAGGAGCACTACTCTCCCTACCACCATCAACACTCTGATTCTTACTAGCAAATGATGGAAATGGAGAAACAAAGGATGCAACTTTTCAAGGATTTGGAGTACCAGATTTAGAGGAAAGCAGTTGGAGAGGGAGAAAGAGGAAGATAGAGGGGATGAAATTTTTGTCTTTTCATCATACAATACATGGGCATTTTCGTCTATTTAATACATCAGTCCGGATTTTGTGGATATCTATCATTAACTATAAAGGTGAGGTAGGGTATATATGATTTCTCAAAAGTAGAGGGTAAAATCCTCTTTTCCAAAAACTTGGAGGGGAGTAAATATTATTTGTTCCTATGTGATCTATATAAATACCCAAGCCACTTAACCACAACCCATAATCGTCACCTCCATTTTCCTCAAATCTTCCCGTACCACTATCACCATTATTATCCACCACCACAGCCGCCTTACGGCTTTCAGTCACCATCTATTGGCCACCATGACTACCAAAATGCACCCAACCAACCTCCAAGAATTCATCATTAACATCACCTTCTCCATTCTTAACTCTACAATTCATAAACCATTTAACCTCAAATCAGACCCAAAATTATATTAATCTCCATCGATGACATTCTGAACCACCATAGAACCAATCGAATTGTTACCTAGAGTTATTGACAGCCGTCCAAAATAATCCCAAAAATGCAGCTGTGCTTCCCCATTTCCTACAACACTACCTTGATAACCACTTGCATGACTGTCCCCCGAATCATCTTCTGCAAGAGTGACCCATCGGTCACCCTATTGCTACCCTTTGACCGACCATTGACCGCTATTAATCATTTGTGCAGTCCTCCTCTGTTTCTTCTGGGTGTGGTGTGAACTGTGAAGAGAAAAAAAGACGGACAAAGTTGTCATAATTTTCACAAATTGAAACCTCAAAATACCCATTAATATTTATGATCCCTTTTGATATTAAACCATCCTAAAGAAAAATATCTAACAAATTCAAATATTTGGATCACACCAAATTTTGCAAGCACCAATTCATGAAATCTTGGACTCAAATTCGCATCACACTCACAAAATGACAACTAAAACATTTGAATCCAAATCTTTATCCCGAGGCCCGCGCCCTGACGGAAGTACACGCCTAAAAACTCTTGCTTCCCCCGTTGGGAATGAACTGGAGAACTGGAACTCGTAAGGCATCCATTTTCAGCTCAGCGTCCCTTCTCATGTAGCCGCGGGCGAATGAACACGAATGCCCACCAAGAGGATCAAGAGACTGAGAAAAGGGCAATTCAGAAACACTGCAGATGAATCTTTGTCGAAGGATATTCATATCATCATCCCAACCCCTCTTCTCCAACATCACCAAAAGATCCTTCAAATACTTGAAATCTCCTGAACACTCCCTTGAACCGCCTCTCACTCACGGCATTCATGTCTTCCATTGCCCCGTAACTTCTCATCACTCTCTTTTTCATATTTCATTTCATGGGTTGTCTTCATTTTTGCAAATTCTATCAATTTCTGTTGATATTCTGTGTTTTCATGGAGAAATCTGATATGGGTCATTCCTAAAATGCTAGGATGCAGTTGGGATTCTTGCAAAGTTGTCTGAATGTATTGCTTCAAGGGGTGGAAATATTCTTGGAGCTGATGTTTTCGTCCCCCAAAATATGAATATCTTTTATTCAAGGAGGTAGGTAATATTGCCTTTCGTTCTCTCATTCTGTGCTCATTCACTTTCTGTTTACATCTTGTTTTCATTCACTTGACCTGTTACGGGATTTCGGGTTGGGTACCATCAACCTTGTAGTGTAAACAGTTTGTACTTGTGTTTACCTTTATTATGTTTGGTTTGGGAGTATGGTAAAGGTTATATTTGTAATCATGATGCTACACTTTATCTAGTCATGATCACATGAGACAGATGATTGTATCATATTACATCCAGCCAAAAATTACATATGGAAGTTCTCCATTTGGATTGGAGCTTATGAAGCCTAGAATTTTGTTCTTCACACTTCAAATGTCCTTGTCAGAAACTTTTGAAGGGATCTATGTTTGGTTGTGTAGTGGATTTTGCTATGAGTTTTGTTTTCTGTCATTGTCAAACTTCAAATGTCATTTGACTGTTTGAGAGCTTCCTTTGTGGTGTAATTGAAATAGCAAGCCTAAGAGACATATATTGGTAATAATCTCTGATAGTCTGATTAGAAATGTGCAAATTCTGATATCTTATTTGCAAAAAAGGTTTTAAGTCATATGCTTTTGCAGTGAATTTGTGTTCGATCCCCAAAAATGGCCAAGGCAGCAAGTAGAGGAGGACTTCTTCAAACTTGCTGAAACATTCAATGCTGTGAAATCTGTGGTTCGTGTGCCTAATTTAGATCCGAAATACAAAATTGCAGTTCTCGCTTCAAAGCAGGTATCTTTGTTTTCCATGTTTTTGTGCTATGTATGTATTTTAAATGGATTTATGATGCTGTGCATGATTTAATCTCACCTGGCTTTTAATTTACATAGCTATTATTGCCTCGCTATAGGACCATTGCCTTGTTGAACTGCTCCATGCATGGCAGAATGGAAGATTTCCTGTAGATATAACTTGTGTCATAAGGTCATCAACGAAGACCCTGCAACATATGTTTGTTAATATTTCTGCCAATAGTGGGGTTGACTCTCTCTTCCCTTCTTCTTTTTTCGTTTGACAGTAATCATGATAGAGGTGCAGATACCCATGTCATACGTTTTCTTGAGCGTCATTGAATTCCTTATCATTATTTGAGGACAGCTGCAGGAAATGAAAGAGATGAGGAGTTATTAGCTTTGGTACAGGACACCGATTTTCTAGTACTTGCTAGATACATGCAGGTACTCTAAATCATGCCATTTCTTCCATCATCTTCTGCTTGTTTAATCTTGTCTGGTAATTTGAAAAGCAAGTTACTTATTAATAGTTTATATTAGCGAATACTGTTCTAGTATTGGTCACATATATAGTTGTCTGTCTCTGAGATAATGGAGTCAATGTGTTTAAAGAAAGCTAACTATTGGGGCTTTTCTATTTGTAACTTTGCTCTGTATGTTATATATTACTGGAAACTCAACCTAGAAAACATATAATCATCAATATGTTATGTCTATTTGTGAATCGTATTATTGGACCACATTCCAATTTTCACAGTGGGTGTTCATCCATCCTTTGCATTCTTGTCAGTATGATTTTGGGTAGGTTTGTAAGTTGAACAACACTTTTTGTTTCTTCCTTCAAAGACACATTTTGCATCTGAGAATTGCAACAACAACTACAATCTACATAAGTCCTGTTAGAGTTAAAGGACCATTTTTTTTTTCTAGAGGTCAAACCCATTACTTTGAAGGAGAATTAGTTTTCAGTTTTCCATAAGGCTAGATAGACTTTGTTCTGATGCCATACTTGCGATTGATATGATATATTACATCAGTTCTTTTTAAAAAAAATTTAATTTACAGGTATTATCTGGAGATTTTTTGAAAAGTTATGGCAGGGACATAATAAATATTCACCATGGCCTCTTGCCATCGTTTAGGGGAGGGAATCCTGCTAGACAGGTTTGGTTTTTATTTTTTTTTATTGTGGTTTATCATTTTATTCCATTACTAGGGTTCTTGTCTCCATTTTTTATTTTTTATCTTTGGTGGCTAATTTTGTTAGGCTTTTGATTGCGGAGTGAAATTGATTGGCGCGACCTCTCATTTTGTAACAGAAGAACTTGATGCAGGACCGATCATCGAACAAATGGTTTACTTCTCAACACACTATAGTCCTCTACAAATCCAACTTCTATAAAATAGTTTTTTCTTAAGAAGTATAATCAATGCTTCTCTTGTCATACATAGCTGAATATCTTCATTGTTGACCTGTTAGTGTAGTTCCATTTCTAAGGGTACTTCTTGGGATTCATATTAATCCAAGTAGTGGCAGTGCTGTATTTGTTTGTGTTTGGCACAGAGTGGGGGAAACCTGTCATGGCACAATTGCCAACACAAACTGAGCTCAATATTAGATGGGTTAGGTATAGATTTTCAACCCATTTGGTAAACCCAGTCTAATCAAATAGGTTAGGCAAATTATGGACACGAAAACACATTTAACTTATCATAATCAATTTGATCCAAAAACCTCCTCTGACATTCTTGAGAATTAAGATTGCCAAAATTTTGATCTTATTAAATCCTGTTCAGGTGAAGTAACTAGTGCTATTTTGGTGTTGTAGGTTGAGACAGTCTCCCATAGAGATAACTTGCAGAGCTTTATACAGAAATCAGAGAACCTTGAGAAACAATGCCTTTCCAAGGCAATCAAGTATTACTGTGAGCTTCGTGTTCTACGCTACCTAGACAACAAGACTGTGGTTTTCTAATCCGGAAAATTATGCCCTTTCTTCCCAGGTAGCTCAACACCCAATGATCATTGACCAACAGTTGATTTGATCCGTGCTTGTAACTTCAGAATCGTGATTATGTGGTTAGAATGTCATTGGAGGTGACATTTTTGGACTACCCCTGGGGATATGTCTTTGTGTCTCTATTTGCAACCATCTTGATAATTTTTTCAATGAAAATGCCTACAATTATGCGGATCTCTTGACATCAAATTCTCGGGTTCTTAGTATGTGGTTATTTGTTCTTTAGTATGTGGTTATGTGTTCTTGTATAAAAATTGTATTCATCCGGTTTGGCCTAAGACTGTGGGAAAAAGTGAGGCTCACATGAAAGCTAAAATGTCAGAGACTAACTTAAGCTGAGAAAAAGCATCTGTAGTTGATTTACATTGGAAGATCAGCTCAGTCTGTTTACAGCAACAACTCTCTCTCTCTCTCTAAAGTATGATACATGAGAATTTCCCAGAAATTGGTCATGGGAAACAAAAATCCTTGATGCCTAAAACCTATTCACAACCCAGACAAAAAAATTTAAAAAAAAAAGAAAAAGAAAAGGAAAAGAAGTTGGTGTTTGGTGATTATTTGGTGTGAAGACGTTGCAAGGAGTTTTCCAAGTCTTCAACACATCCTACTTTGTCCAACATCTTGTGAATCCCATCAACCCATTGCTGTTTTTGGGCCTTGCTTTTGCACTTGAACTCCATAAATCCTTGGGCTGTTTTCAGCCCGAAATATGTCTCCAAATTCTCCCTTTCTTTTCCCATCGGCCATGCTGTCGCATCCTCGCTAACTCCGTACACCAAATCTGTTATTCCAAATTCATTCATATTAATCCAAATAGTTAAAGTTTTATACTGTATTTTCTAAACGGGTTGATTTGATAAATCGAAAAAGGATCATGACTCACATTTGTCTTTCTTAGAGAAGGCTCCACCAACATGTTTGCTTTTCAATTTCACCATCACCTGAGATTTCTTGTTGATGTAGACGGAGACATGCTTCCATCTTAGTCCACCTGTAAATTTCAAACCATCACTTTTTTAGAGCTAGCTAACAAAACTGAAGTATATGAAACTAATTTATCAAGAAATTAAAGATTTTCTCAATTTTTTTGAAGAGTAGAGCTTTATTGAATAAGGAATATGAAAGATGTGTGCTTCACAAATCAAGTTCATGGGCAACAAGTAATCTTCCATGTAGTGAAGTCAAATATAGATTCTCCCTTTTATTATATGGTATGATGTCTGGCTATAGAATTAATACTTTATTTTAAGGTTTGGATGAATAGGTTGGGATAAGGTGGGATAAGTTATGATGTTTTTTAGGGAATGGTGTTTTAGAGTGTGTTTTTTTTTTTTGAGAATTATGTAAGGTTTGGATAAGTTTGGATAAGTTAGGAGAGTTATATCTATCCTAACCAAAGAACATGGCCTAAATCTCAGGAATTTACAGCTGTAACTCGTAGAACTCCATGGATTAATCTTCATTTTAAGTTCTATTTGTGCATGATATAATTGATTGAATGAGTACCTTGTCTGGTGTGCTGCAAAAGTTGTCCAGTGCAGGGGAATTTGTTGTCCTCAATATCACTTTGGAAGGGGTCAAAGCATTGAACTTCTCCTAAATATCCTTTGTCATATGGACTAATGCTTGCATTTCTCTTTGCATCTTTTGGCAATCTTGCCCTCAGTGCTGCCTCTGCTCTCAATGCTATATACATCATACAAAACAGTAACTTTGTCAACATCATCCCATACTTTGTAGGATTGGCAATCATAAATCTCATATTATTCCCCCAAAATTAATCCACATTTGATCATATAACTTCAACAACTCGTAAATTGGATTAACTTCAAATATCGTAAGTGGCTTACATACAAACTCAAAAGGTAGACTGTTTAGTGTGACCTAAAGTCACATTCATCACTTAAGTTACACAATGTCATGTGCATGTACCCATCTAGACCCAACATTACACATTTCATTTGAACACACTTTTTAGTTGGACCAGCTAGCTAACAATAAATTCTGACAACAACAATTCCCAACATAGTCTTGCTAATGCAACTTTCTACCGTGAAGAAATCTAATTAGATTGTCTACATGTTAAATTTAGTCACCATACCAACCATACCTGATATTCATATGAACCAAAATTTTTTACATTTTATTTCCTACTAATAAGCTACTAAAAAGGGTCAAATCAAAAAAGCAAGATTATGATATATGATGATATATACCGGTGGCAGCAGCGGCAGTAAGGGTCATAACATCGCCAGGACTGTCAACATCCACAGCAGATCTAACGGCTGAGGCGACACGATCATGTTCAGCTCCGGCTTGCTCAGCCAGCTCGATGCAATGGGAAGCCAAGAGCTCGGTGGCCGAAGCCACGGCTCGGCTCATCTTGGAGCCGGAGGTGGAGTTATCGGCTGCAGCCACAGCGGCAAGTGCGGTGGCTAAGCCGGCTATGGTGAGGGTGGCGTGGATGTGGGCCTGCTCGGCTCGAGCCCTGTCCTTTTTCTTCACCGAGCTGCTGCTGTGGCTCGACTCCTTGTCCTTGTTGTGATTCCCGAACCACTTTCCTAGCCCTCCCATTCTTCGGGTTGTACCGTTATTGTTGCTCCCTGTCTTCTCCACCTGCTATCAAAATCTCTATTTTGAGTATTCATTGTTTATCTAACATGCAAAAAACATCTAACAATCATGTTGAAATTTCAAGACATAGACAAAGTTAATTAGTTGTTCACTTGTTCTTTGTCCTTCAAATAATAAATATCACTCCAAGGCACCATTCTTTTACACGATGGAATTACGGTGCGGTAAGTTGCGGTGGAAAATAACAAATGGGTGTTGATATTAGTGAAAAGGTAAATAGTAGATCGCGGTGAGTTGCGGTAGATTGCGATACATTGCGGTACCGCATAAAAGATAACCGTGCCTAAATATGAGTTCCGTTTTCATTTATGATCGAATGAAAATGCATCTAGTGATGTCCGCAAATTATATGCTATATATTATGATGGACATGCCTATGATCACCACAGGTAATTTTAATATGTTTAATTTATCATTTATAATTTTTTTTATGACAAATTGATAAATTTACATATATTGATAGATTTTTACAATAATATTGACAAATTTGTAGTGAAGTTTATAAAAAAATATTTATGAAACTTTTTGTTAAAAAAAAGAAGCCTTGGATATTTCCCTCTGTTAATTTTCACTCCTTTATAGGCAAATCCTAGCATTGCCAGTTGACCACAAAATGTTATTTTAAAACCCAGATGAAAAATTACAAATTCAAAATAAACAAGAGCTAGAATAAAATTAAAGTGCCAAATATGGTTATAAAAGAAAAAGAAGAGAGAAAGATGGGGAACTTACAAGTTGAGGAGGAGAAGAAATGGGTGGAGAAGGATGATAGGGAATCAGCAAAGGGGATGATGGATTACTGTATTTATCTTGATCCAGTAAGAAATGTTTGTGTTTATTAGCAAGAGCTTTTGAGATTTCTTCAGCTGAAACACTCCATGATCTCGACAAAAACTCCATTGGTTCGCTCGGTGTTTGTGGTTGAGCTATTATCAACTCTTCTTCCTCGTCTTCTTCTTCTTCAAAATCTTCTTCGAATTCGTCTTCAAAATATCCTCCTGCTACTTCTTCCAAGCTTGCTTCTTCTTCTTCTCCTATGTCATTCAACTTCTTCTTCTTCCATGAGGGGTAATTATAATAGTATTGACTTCTCTCCATTTCAACAAAAAATATCACTATAGCTGCCTTGTGCCAGCTAGCAGCTTCCTGCTGTCATACAGATGGAAGATTCAGATTTATCAGAAAACAAATTACTTAGAAAGAATTTGTCAAAAAAATGGGTTTTATATGGAGTATAATGTTTAAGAAGATTGTGGGGAAGCACAAAAATGCATAGGGCATGATGGAGTTAGTTTTGAACATTTCAAACTAAATATATAGCAGGCTCAACACCAGCATGTACCATGAAACTGGATCTACATATATATGCAGTAAGTGTACAACTAAAAAGATTCAGATGCAGTCGGTCTTATTTTTTGTATAACAACACATAATAATATGATTAATGAGTTATGAGAAAAAGATGGAGAAAAATATTTGCATACCAGGTAGCAGATGAGTTTTAGGTTGGAAGGGGGGGAATTGAAGGCAAAGAGTATAAGGTAAGATGAATAGATGTATTTGCTTGAAAGTGAAGTAGTGAAGAGAAGTGGTTGAGTATTTAGTGGGAGAAGAGAGAGACAAAAATCCACCCCAAATGAGGCCTCACTCACTCACGTTAGGGCTAATCAAACCTCACTCTTCTTCCCCTAAATAAGAAAGATAGGGACTGAGAATAAAGAAAAAGGAAAAAGGTGGAGGAAGGAAGGAAGGAAGGAAGGAGGGAGAGTTCATTACACATATACACTCGTGCTTCCAAGGGCGCAAATCTAGGGCCCTCCTTCATTCATTATTTTCTATTTCTTTTTCTTTATTATTATTAAGCTTTTAGTTCTTTTGTACGCTTGGAAAGGTGTGAAAATGGTGCAATGTAGTCAAATTGTGGAAAACGCGATGATATGTGGAATGATATGTTGAAACTTGTGGAAGATGTTGTTGATTTAGTAGGCAAGGAGAGAAAATCTGAAAAGTACGTAGAGGAGAAAAATGAGGAGATCTATTGGTAACTAATGATTATAGTAAGTGTGGTATGGTATGATAAAGTGTTAAACAATATTGAGTGGTATGGTGAATTGTGATACTGCACTGTATAAAAGAACAATGCCTAAGAGTTATAAAAGACTGGAAAATCCGCAATGTAAAACAAATATATGCAAAAGCAGCTATACTATTTGTTCTAAAAATAGTACAAAGTACATAAAATTAAATAACAATCTCATAAAATGAAATAATGCTAAGATTGCAGTTATATCATGTAGAATTAGTTTTCTTTAATTTAAGGTTATATTGTTATAGGTAAGATTGTTAATTTATTATAATTTACTTCTCCTTATTTCCACATTAATTATTTTTTTAATAAATAATATGCAATCTACTATTTTTTTTACTAAGAATTTTTTATGACATATTTTATTAAAAAATTACAACATTATATTTCTATGATAAATATCCTTTTGCTAATTGAAGTAGTATTTTTGTATAATTGATACATACATCAAGGTGGCAATTAATATATATATGAAATAGAGGGAGTATATAAAGCAATTTCGGGGAATTTATTGTTAATGATCCAATCTTAAGATTTAATTTCGATAATATAAATCACTACACCCAAGACTCAAATTAGAGGCAATTTTATTTAAACATAAGTTAGGATTGGTTGGTTCCAACTTCAGAAAATTCATCCAAAATATTAAAAGAAAGCCCATACTGTCAGTATGAAAAAAAAATGTTAACATGACGCACTAAGACATACGACAAGAAGTTGCATTAAACAACCCACTATTTTATTTATTCAGTACTAACTATACCTGCTAAAAATTAGGAAAACATAGTGTAATTTGTTTTTACGTAGTACTAAGAGGAGTATAATAATAATGTGGGTTATATTCCCCAAGAAAATAAACTAGAAGTATGAGCCACTTTAGGAGCCCTTTGACTATTAATTAGGACGGTTTTGGTTAAACTTAATTGGATGCCTAAATATGAGTGGGTGGATGTATACATTCGGCTTTAGATACTTGCCAAGTGTTACATTTGCCTTTTAAATCAAGGGATCGATGGACATAAACAAATAATCACATAAATTGACAATTCAGTATTAAAATTTTATTCAATATGGTTTTGCCTTGTAATCAAGGTTACAATTTAATTATGTGATAGATTCATTTGGCGGGCAAGTTATGTTACTTATATATGTACTATCAATCTATCTAATCACGAATGATGGTCCACTTAAATGAATATCATTCAACATTTCACTTAACTTTTTTATGTTCATTTTTCTGAACTTCGACAAATATAAATATAACTTTATTTTGATTGATCAAGTATTATATTTAAGAATATTTATAACCGTTAAAGTCATTTGTAACTTTATATTTCACAACCTACACCATTTTCTTGGTCTCAAGGGGTACAAATACCTTATCTTTCAAGACATCCAAACATACAACATCAATGGTCGGTCTAAAGAATCGCTTCACAAACCGCGTGAACATTTATAACGATGGTAACTATAATGGGCTAACCTAAAAATAGTACAAGAGAAATAATAGTTGGACATTTTTCTAGAAAATATTATTAACTACTGATTTGATTTCTCACAACAAACATATCATGTGAAGCAATAATAATTTTGCATGAGTTAAATATATATACACGGTCAATAATCCACACCATATTCATGACAATTAATTCATAGAGAAAATGATCTTCCTTGTGATCTTCGTATGATTTGGAGGGTTGGCTTGGGAGGTGGGGGTTGGCAAGTGATAACAGTCTTCATTGATGAATTAATTCCCACACAGTGCTGTTGTACTATACCTAATCTAGCTAGTTGGAATCCTGTCATCATTGGAAATTGTTCGTTAATTGTTCGTTAAGGCAATATATATTCTCTAAAGTATTATATGGCATAAGTCATATAACCACATTTCCATTAAAAGGATTTGTTGCTCTTTATTTTGTTCCTGCTATTTTGTTATTGTTGCGGATATTTTGTAATATCTTTTATGTTTTATAGTCTTTTGACTTCCAACTATCGAAAAAGAATATGCAGAAATCAATCCATATTTCTCAATATATTTTCTTTATAAATTCAAGAATTGTTATTATTGAATTTGCGAGGTGTTTTTCTTCGTTAAGTTTCAAGATTGATGAGTATATAATTGGGCTTTTTGCATTTTGGACCCCCGCCCGAAGTATAGGGATATTCATTTTCTGGTTTCACGGTTTTCATTGTTTATTTTTTGGACCCTAAAGTTTATGGGTTGAATAAAAATGAACCTTAAAGTTTGTAGGTTGAAAAAAGGCTCATGTACTTTTTTTTTTCTCATGTTTGAATTTATCTCCCGATTAACGCCAAACTTCAAGAGCAAGGTCAAACCTGATATTAAAGTTATAATACACCTCTCTTATTCATGTCGGAACTAATTAGACCCTAAAGTATCCAAGGTCTAAGTAGCTCCGACATGAATAAGAGAGTGTCTTACAACTTTAATATTAGTTTTAACCTTAGTCCTGAAGTTTGACGCTAATCGGGAGATAAATTAATTAAAACATAGGAAGAAAAAGAAAAATAGTACACGGACCTTTTTTTCAACCTACAAATTTAAGGTCATTTTTTATTCAACCCATAAACTTTAGGGTCCAAAAGATGAACAATGAAAACGGTGGGACTAGAAAATAAATACCCCTGGCCTATACTTTGGGGTCCAAAATACAAATAACCCGTATATAATTAGCCTTTTTGTCTGCTACTAATAATAAAAAAAAATGCAGGGTTCCATAAACATCAATATAGCCCCTTATGTGTATGTATCCAGGGAGTATATATGCTTGCTATTGCACTTGATATCATTTCGAAATGGGTGATGATAAGTGTCTTGCCCCAAAACACTGCTTAAATGTCTTCTGTCTTATAAAATCAATATTTATTATCATTTTTAACCTCAATTTTTTTGACATATACTATTAATTATCAATTATAAGTAGCTTGGAACATGTTGGCTACGCCAACAATTAAAATTGGCACGCTAACGAATGAACCCCATCTGTTGGGCATATTTTGGACGCATTTTCATAAATTTTAAAAAATATAGAAAAAAATGTGATTTTATAACATTTATATATATTATTATAGTTGTAGAAGTCAATCATGTCATTTTTTTGCAATTTAATTTACAAATATATAAGTTTTGTAGCATCACGAGATACTTAACAAGTGTCTTGTCCAAGACATTTATCATTTCTCATTCGGAATATATATATGCAGATGAGATTTGCTTATGTGTAGAATTGTTTTTACTAAAACTGGGCTGTCAAATCCTTTAGCTACATATATAGTTGGTAACAAGTCCTCTTCAAACAAAATCCTTAATTGACAATTCAAGGATATATGCATTTTTGTTTCTATACATATCCGATTTGTCTAATTCGCATAATGATTAAGTTCAAAATCCACTTGGTTGAATTAATTGATGTAGGTTCAAGGAGAGCAAATAATGTAACTTAAACAAGTGGTCTCCAAATGTAGAATTTATGTCTTTATAGACATCTAGATGTAGACATATCGATCGATAATCTTGTAAACATAGGATCTAATACGAGGATTCAAAATTTACAATTATGCGTTTGGTTGAAAGGAAAATGATTCATAAGAAAATGATTTTTTTTTTAACGGGAAATAGTTTTGTATGTCAAAATTTCCCTTATTTGGCAGAAGGAAAATCGTTTTCAGAGAATGATGATGTATGTTAATTAATAAAACTGTTTGAAGTTCAAAATACATATTTAAGCTTTTTTTTTTTTTTAAAAATATAACCTATCCTATCAGACTATAAGAAATGAGAGTTTTAGTGCAACGATTGAGTTGTTGTTGTGTAATTGTAAGATCACCAATTCGCGTCTTGGAAGCAATCTCATAGAAATGCAAGGTAAATATAAGCTAAAAGTTGAATTAGCATGGAAGTTTCTAGCCCAAAAATTAAATAATGTACTATGGAAGATAATGTAAGACAAATGCCAAAACTTATCTTATGAATGACTCATGTAGTTGATATAAACTGAGGTCGTTTTCATGATTAAATAGGATGTTTGTAAATAATTGTCACGCGGCATAGCTTATGATGTGATTACAACGTGCATTTGCCGACGATAATTGAAGGTAATGCTAAAATGATTGAATCACATTTCTTGTCATGAAGGGCTACCCACTCTAAAAACATTCATGCATGGTACGTACGTATTATTAGTATGGTACGCATTCACCTCAAGTATATATTTCCTACGTCGTCTCAATTTCAATAATTTCGGAAAACAAAATTGTACGTTTGACTTAGACCTTCACGTACAGCTAGCTTTCTAATGTGACTTATTTGGGCGGTTCTCAAAGCTTGTCACGAGCACTGACTACTGATGGAATGTAATTTGGAATCATTCTCATCAACCTCCAACAAACATTCAAGGAATACTCAGAAAAGTAGGTACTAGTCCAGGTTAAGGAGATCAGTAATGAGGGAATACCAGCCCAACTATATGGTTAATTAAATTAATGTTTGAAAGCTGATTCAGGGACCTACTAATTCTACTAAAATTATGATGAGCATAAGTTATATGGTACACTATGGTGAATTCACCTTGATCCAGTTCACATGTATTAAAATAAGTCAATTTTTTATTTTATGAACTTATTAAAAAAATTCATAAAATATTGATAAATTTTACAAAAACATTGATGCATTTACGATGAATTTTATATAAATATTGATAAATTATTTTTATAAAATTTAATACTTTAATAAATCTAACTAGATACTCCAAGTTGTATATACCTTATAATAAGTTTTGTAATGACTAAGCATTCAGATTTAAAAAATTTAGATTATAACTAATTTTGTGGCACGTGACTAGGGCCCAAACGAAATAGGGAGGAAGCCATGCATTTTAATTTTGGTGACCCATGCAATTAGCCAGCAAGAGAATTAGAGAAGGCATATGTTTTTGTCCCTCCCTCTATTGATTGATGTCGCGTGTAATCCTCTCCTCTCCTAATAATGTAAGTACTAATACTTTGAACTTGTGTCATACTCTTAAGTATCATATTTAGATCTTGTCATAATTAAAGTGATAATAATACAAATCATGAATGGTTCTAATCAAATTAAGGTTTTGTATAGTTCTAGTTCTTGTGATGTAAGTGAGATTCAAAGGAAGCTTCTAATATTATTGATACATCTTGTATAAATTGTGCTACAACCATTGGCGGATCTCGAGTTAAGATAAGGGTGGTCATTGCCATCGGTAACATAAAAAAATTAATTTAGTACTACCTCCGTTTTTATTTATCAGTCATATAAGAAATTGTGTTAAAAACTTGAACTATTAATATCTTAATTTGTATAATGATTCATCATACAAAATTGATGTCATTAGATTCGCAATAAAAAAATACTACTAAAAAAGTATAATATTAATTTTTTATAAAAGTTTTATATTAAAAATTATTGATTAAAAATTGACTCTGAAAACCGTAAATGACAGATAAAAAAGAACGGAGGGAGTGTATGATTTGGAATAAAAATTATAAATTTTTCGTCTGCTGAATACAATAGTGTATTAGTCATCCTTAATAAAAAAAACTAGATCTGCCACTGAACCTACAACATATGACTTGACAGTTTCTTCTTTTGGTATATTGGGTTTTGGAATGCATCAGTACTCATCATAAGGGGCTTGAGTCTCTTTAGTCCCAATCCGTGGTGTTGTATAATCAATGCAAGAAAGTAAGAATCAATTGACAAATACTAAACAAATTTAATATGGATTACTAATAATATGTTAGCTATGTTTATAGAAAATAAAAGTAATTTTATTAATTTGATTTGATAGAAAGAATATTATGCATTACATATGTATGTAAATAGTTGCTAATTATGGGCCTAGAAACAAAAAACAACGTAACGTAACCCAAGTTGTGATTGGTGGTAGCCATTACCAGCTTGAAATCCGAACATATTTTAATTTTGTTATTTCTTGGGTTTATGTTATAATTTTATATTTTACATTTTTATTATTGAATTCAAATGATTAGAAAATTTATGTAATTGATATTTTCCGCCTTGCTTAATTAAGACATAATAATAATAATAATAATAATAATAATAATAAGAAGAAGAAGAAGAAGAAGAAGAAGAAGAAGAAGAAGAAGAAGAAGAAGAGTTGTTGAGTACTATATCTTATGCAAGAAAGTGACTTAAAACATTTTACCAATCAATGATGCTTTGTTTTTGGATAGCATCCATCAATAATGTAGCCCTTGAAACTATTTTTCTATATCTTTTTATTTGTTTCTTTTTGGGGGGTTGACCAATGGCTGTTCACCTTTATTAACTAGCTTTGTATATTTATTTATTTAAAATGATATATAGGCCACCCAGGGGAGGATCCCATGGGAGGTTCAATTCACACGTAACAATATCATATAAAACTATTAAACCTGTTGATGATGATCCTTTAATTACCAATTAATTAATTAGATTAAAAATAAAGATACGTTGGTGGAAAAATGAGCCAGCCTTTTTTTACTTTTGGCCCAACAAATAGTGAACTTTAACTTGCACGTTAAATTTGGTACTTTATCATGAGTAAACATGGTGCTGTTAATGATGAATTATTATTACAAATTAGGGCATGGCATGCATCACAATTCACAAAAGAAAGAAAGAATATTTGCTTTTTACTGTCATCTACTTTCTGCGCACTACTATTACAGGGTTAGTGTGACTAGTAGTGGTGGGTGCCTTCATGGTTGGCTTCATTTTGGACATCCTGTAACTCACGTGACTATAAACACAAGAAAGAAACAACCTAAACACCTATTCTTAGATTTAAGCAATCTAATTAACTCTACTTAATTATTCATGCTCTCTCTTATCTTTTCCACCCCCCCCCCCCCCCCACCGTTTTCTACCCTACCTACTACTGTCTATCTGATACATTTTGGAGTACCACCTAAATTGTTGTTTAGGGCATTAAATTTTTTTAAAAAATCATCTATATTCATTATAAATTAGTCAATATTATTGTAGAGTTTATCTATATATTTCTTATAGACGATGATACATATTTTGAATTAAGATGATTATTTATTGTAAAAGTCATCGATACTTTTTAATAGACAATAATACGTGTCCTGATTTGATTAGCGATATAAACAGCGCACTACTCTCCCCTTATACTCAGACACATAAAAATATACACTAGTAATTCTTCTCAAATGTACAGTCAAAATTTAAAAATTGAAGTTTATAGGGATATTGGAATTACTAGAAACTGCATATCTATATGCTGAATTAGATCTTAATATAAGCAGTAGATGCAATCCGTAAATAAATGGGGATCTAGTTTGAAAACAGTTAGTTGATGGATCGACTACACAACATGCACTCAATAGCCAAGAGATAATTTTGTCGCATAAGAGGCAAAAAGTCCCCAGCATTCATAGTAGTAATCTTTCAGTAAAGTTCAATTTATATCCTTTTGCACTTCTTTTGTCTCTCCAAAAGGTTAAAGTTAATACCAAAGTTAAAAGGCTGCATTGACAATCGGTTAAAGTTAATGCCAAAGTTAAAAGGGTGCATTGACAATTTCCATAACTCTTTCTTTCTTTTTGTGTTTGTATATATATTTTTCTTCCCCCCCCCCCCTAGAATTAACGGTAGTGATTTTTATGTGCTCTATTTTTTGACGTCTACCGTGTAATTAAGTTTAGTTCTAATAGTTTGTGGTATTTTATAAGTTGATTTGGATTTGAATGCCTTGTGAAAAAAAGTGTAATTAGCTCTTTTTATTTTTATTTAGTTTCTTTTAGGAGAGATGGATATATATAGGTGGAGCTAGGCCTCATTCTTTCATGTGGCTAGTTGGTTGCAGTTCCACGACACACCACAACTTTTCATATTACACCACAACCCACCACAATCTACCATTTCAATAAAAAAATTCATCTCACTTATTCCAATTACAATTTCAAATATACCAACCCACTTATAATTATTTACACCACAATCTTCCACAATCTACCACAATCTTCTACATTTCATCATAACTTCCCACAACCCACCACAATTTTCAAATTTTCACCACATCGCAACCAACGGTATAAAAATATGGGGCTTAGTGTCACATTGTGAATCATTTTGCTTGAAGATGCTATGCAACACTAAGCTTTATTATAAAAAAAAAGGCAAAGAATGATATTATTACCATGCCATTTGTGTATCATGTTTGTTTCATGGTGTCCGACTTTAACAGGATACTTTAAGAAGCATGCTTAGGAAGAACAAATGACCAATGCAACTTTATACCACATTATACTTCAAAGTCAACACGTGAATACCTATACATCTTTTTTTAGATAACGTTGTGCTGAAAATTATAGATGATTAACGGTAAAGATTACATCCAAACTAACATCATCAAATGTTGGGTTTATCATGAAGACATCACACACTAATGCAATATAAATTATAGCAGTTAGAAACTTGTCTCATCACACGGTTCAACCAGTTTCATACTTACAAAATATCGCTAGAAAAATTTTGTACCTAAATATCCGATTTATCCAACCCGAAAACAAAAACCTCGTTTTTGTTCGAGCCCAAATTTGACATAAATCGAATTGACCGAATATTCAGACTTGATATTTATCCTTTTTCTATTGTCTGAACCCGATTTTAACCCAAATTAGTTTAACTTTGTCTGAACTGTCTGACCCAAAAAAACCGAGTCCAAACATCAATTTCTCGCCCAACTTTTAACATTGACCGAATTTGACCGACGCGAATTTGCGCTAACACTGTACCAAAATTTCTTTTGCCAAATCCCACCTTACCCCTTCACATATAAATTGTTTGTTAGCTTACAGCAGATGGGGCCTAGCTAGTTGAATCAAGGGTATGCGAAAGTGAGAATCGAATATGGGACACAACGATCGATTTGGTTTATGGGTTTAAGACAAGGTCCACAATTGAAAAACTTGGCAACTTTATGCAAATTTGTGTCTGGGCCATACTTCAATAGTTTGATCGCTATGCCCACCAACCCATGTTGGACATAGCTTCAATATTTTGCAGCAAAGATGAACAGTGGCTCAAAAATTTTCATTTTTCTCAGGCATTTTCCAAGATTAAATGAATAATAATCAACATGGAGGATTAATTAATTTGATTCCCCATGAACCTGTTGCATACAGGAGGCAACGAGAAAAGCTTAACTTGAGTAGTGAATTAAGCCTCAAGAAACATGAAAAAGTTGCAAGAATAAGAATTTTTCGAGTAGTAAATAATGAGGCTATTATTATCAGAATAAAACAACCAAAAAAGAAACAATTGGAGCAGCTTCAGATTGAAAAGAATCAGGGATTATAATAAAAGATTAACCTCATCTAAGGACTATACAGACAAAGACAGGCTATCAGAATTCACAAGGCGTACAGTCACTAAATACGAACGTGTCTCTGTTTCTGATTTAACTTGATCGGCTTCAGCTTAGCTGTTATAGACTTAATACTTGTTATACTACAGATGGCCAAAACTGAAATCTTCAATAGCTGCACAATTCTCTTGCTGCTTAATTTCAGTTGGATTCTCCAACATCTGAGTCACAAAATCTGCTTTCAACCTCGTCGCGCACTTTTGCAGCCAAATCCTCCTTTCCACTCCGATGAAGCTCGTTGCACAACTCTGATAGTACTGATGAGTCAGGAACCATACATCTTCCCAACATTTCCCTCAATATGTTAACGGCTCCATCAAAATCTTGATTTTGACAGAATGATGAAATCAACATCCCGTATGTCCAACTGTTTGGTTGACAACCACTCCTAAGCATACTTTGATATAGTTGAAAGGCACGCTCGGGGTTGTTACTCACACACTGTCCTAAAATAAGAGCGGAATAGGTTGAGGAATTCGGAACTAAATTCTGCCTGTCGAGTTCTTTGACCATAAGTGCAGCCTTCCTGGTCTTACCCTTTTTGCAAAATCCCAAAATCACGGCGTTATAAGTCAGTATGTCAGCCTTCACTCCGTTTCTCAACATTTCCTCGTAAAACTCCTCGCACATATCACTATTTCCCAATTGGGCATAACCATTTATCAAAGCGTTGTAAGTAATGGTATTTGCGTGCAAATCTTTGGCTTTCATCTCGTTGAAAATCTTGTTTGCTTCATTCAATTTCCACTGCTTGCAAAATCCACTTATAAGGGTGTTATAAGTGGAACTATCTGGCTGAAATCCACGCTTTTCCATTGAAGCTTTTAGTCGCATGGCCGAGGAGAGAAGACCCTTGTTGCAATATCCAGCAATCAGTGTATTATATGATATAACTGTAGGAAGGATACCCATACTTCCCATGTCTTCGAATATCCCTTGGGCCTTTTCCAACTTTCCAAGCTTACAATAAGCAGAAATAACCATGTTCAGGGTATAAACATTTGGCGAAATCCTACATCTCTGCATTTCCTTGTAGAATGCCAACACAATATCTGCCCTGCCCAAGCTGAGTAAGGAGCTCAGAAAAGTATTGCACGTCTCAACCGTTGGTAAGAACCCATAATCCTTCATTTGGTTGAAAGTGTCTGTAGCATTTTTAACCTTTCTCATTTGAGCATGAGTCCTAAAAAGCGAGTCAAATACATTGGGGGATGAATCACACAACCGATACGAGTACAAAATCACCTCGAACAGCTTGGCAGGAAGATCAATAGAACCCGAATTCATAATGTCTTTAAGAATAGATTCCGCGGACTTGAATTTCCTGTGCTTAGTTAAGATATGGACAATCATGGAATGAGTCTCCAAGGTACCAAGAGTAGCCTGCTTAAGTAGAGCCCACTTGTAGAACTCATATGAGAGTACATAATCCTTCTTAATCTTTAATAAAACATGCTTAAATCTGAATGTGTTTAGACTTGATGACAATCCCTCAAGTTTGTCCCAATCAGAGTGTATCAAATGGCTATATGCAACATTAACAAAATCGAGGTCTTGACCTTTTGGGTCAGGAATTGTTCCATGTGGAATCGGTAATGCATTCGACTTCCTTCTCACCACACTGCTTGCAATCAAGGAACTACTTGCTCTTGAAACCCTCATGCCACAAATCTACCCCAAGATTTGTAATTTTAGCCCCCCAAAACAACCAATTACAACACCAAAATGATGCCAAAGTGCAGACACTCCATCACAACTTGAGGCACCAACTTAAAAAGGGTTACCTGGTTAGGACAAAACCATCAAAATATTAACAGGAAGAAAAACAACTAACATTAAAGCTGCTGAAGAAGAAGATAGAGCAACATGTAGAATTGGTGCCTTTTTGTTGTATGTTTACTACTGGGTCAATACAACACCAGCATATTAGCAGTGGCGAAGCCAGAAGTCAAAATTAGGGGTGTCAAGATAAAATTTAATAAAACAAATAAATTATATAAGAACAAATTCTACAAATTTAACATATTCGAGTAACAAAAAGTTTAATGATATTAGTTTTGAAAATAAACATACATACCTTTAACATAAAGTTTGATGAGTAGTCTTATCTTGAGACGTAATGAAAAAATTTGCGTAGCAGAACTTGAACCATTTAATGTTTTAACTCTCTTACTGAAAATTTTCTCAATTTGAAATAGTCAAAAAATCAAAAGAATGAATCAAATTTTATAAATTTAAAACTTCCACTGAAACATATTCATATTTAATGATTAGAAATCAACATTTAAAAATTACGCAATCACACATCTCACAATAGTATTTTAATTTGTAACCGAACAATCAAATAAATAATCTAGTAATTTGAATTATGAATATTTGAACAAAATAAAACCAAGAACCCAAATCATTCTATCTGTAAATTATAATTTAATCAAAAAATTACCAAATTTAATAATTTATTTAATAAAAATTTAACCAAATTTAATAAATTAATCTGTAACCGCTAGGTAAATTACTAGGAAAAGAAAAATATTAGGTTGAATAAGAAAGCATAGGAAAAAACTATATTGATTTGCAAACAAAGACCATCGAACATCTGACCGCTGGGCACCTACTTGGCACTAAGCAGCAGGAACATTTGTAGAACCACTCAGCTACTGCATACGTTTGTGTCCATCTATGTCACATTTACTATAAATAATTTACATTTAATCAAAACAGCTCTAAACTAAATTTTTTTTCAAAACAGTTGGGAGGTCAATTGACCCCCCTTGACTCAAGGTGGCTTCGCCATTGCATATTAGTATTCCAGAATCAAATGTGTAGCATGTCTGCTATATATACTCCCTTTGTTCTATATTAATTGTCATAATTTTGACTTTCACGGTCCCCAACGCAGTGGCGGATCTCGACTTCTGAAATAGGGGTGTCCACTTACACTAATAACCATCATATATTTGAAAAAGAAAATTACACAAACCGTCAAATTCTTCAACAGTCAACTATTATAATTGGCCACTACATTGTTTCATTTTTTGATATGGACTCATTGTCATCTCCCACATTTTCTCCACTACTTTCCGGTTGTTTTCTTTTTGAGGCGTAGTATCGTAAAATTAAATTAGAACGATCCATCTAATATTCAACACTTTGCTACTCACTGAAAAACAACATACAAACACAAAACAACAATCACAAATCACAGCAAAATACTCAACACTTTGTGATTCACTGTCCACTGATAGTAATTTACTAAATCACAGTTCACACAATATTCAATAATTCACAAACAAATCACAAATTATAAATTTCAGTAATTTACCAAATTGCAATGAAAAACCTAAAATTAAAAATTGAAATAGTTAACTGTAAACCCTAAAATTGAAAATCAGAGAACTCACAAGTTGGATTTCCGTTCAGGGGGGTCGCAGGAGTGGGAGGCTAGGCTGGGTTGCTGGCGGCGCCGGCTGAGACAGGGCAGACCGACAGAGAGTGAGTCGTCAGAGACGGAAGACAGAAGACTTGAAGGTCGCTGTAATCGCTCAAGTGCTGAACTGATGAACGCCCTTCACTCCTCGTGCGTCGGAGGCGCGGTGGCTGACGGAAGGTGCCGCGGTGGTCGCTGGGGGCGTGGCAGCCGTCGGGGTCGAAGGTCCAAGGAAGTGACCATGGGAGGGGATTGAGATTTGAGAGCGTGCGGCAGTGCCGGTGCGGTGTAGTCTGGGCTGTCTGGGTAGAAAAGAATTTGAATTCTTTTTTATTAAAACTAGTACAAATGCCCGTGCCATGCACGGGGCAAATCTCCATTGTTCGAGTAATGATATGATCAGTTTTATCTTAAGACATTATTTATGTGTCTTACCTTTTATTAAATTGGTATTTCTTAATAGTTTTGTATTTATTTTTTAATAATAAATATTAATTATCAAAGAAGTTCGAATGTGTAGGTTGCGTCAACGAAGATAAATTATCATGATCAAATCAACCATTTCCCTTAAGCATATTTTAATTTTTTTAATATAAAAATAATGGATAAAATATAACTTTATGCAATTTATTATGCAATATTATGTTTATAGAATTCAATCACATTATGTAATATCATTTTAATATATAATAATATAGTTTTAGTGATACGGAAAGACAAATATTAGGTAAGGAACAAGATGTTTGTTAAACATTCAAATAAATTTGGCAAAATTTAGAGATAAAGCCATATTAATTTAACCTAGTAAAAATGAAATTAACAAGGAAGCAAAATAAAGTACCAAAATTGTACAACAATTTAGTTTCCATAAAAACATAAAATCCTTTAAAGATTCTCGTATGTTAAAAAATTTTTACTGTCAAAGAACATTTGACCTATACTTACTTGAATTTGAAATACACTTGATCATATTTATTTAAACCTGAAATACACCCGAGTCATGTTTTTTGAGTGAAATTTACCTAAAACCAAAATACACCCGATCCGTATTTACCCTAAAAAAATTTACTATCAAAGAAAATCTGACCCATATTTACTTGAATTTGAAATACACCCGAGTCATTTTTAAAAGTAAAATTTACCTGTAATCGAAATACACCCGACCCGTGTTTACCCTAACCAAATATATAGTCGACCTATATTGCCTAATTATTATATTCGAGGGCAAAAGAGTCAATTTGCGTGTGAACACAAACTAAAAATAAATTGTGAATTAATTATTATATCTAAGGGTGAAATAAGAATTAAATTTGTTGTGAGCAATAATGCAAATGAAAGAAACAAAAAAACCAAGTGCAGCAAAACAAAAAAAACCAAGTGCCACTTTTAATATAGAGTAAAGATTTTTCACTTAATAGTACCTCCCGTCCGTTGTTGAATGTCCATAGAAAACTGAGTAACAAAATTATACTTGCACATGCATGCCCTTGTCATTTAGCAATGACGGTTCATATCTTAAGTACTATTTCTGTCCTATATTGTTTGTACATCCAATATATTTAAAAGTCCAATACTCATGGGAAATAGATAAAAATGTGTAATATATCGATATTGTCCTTATTTTTCTCATATACCAATATACCGATTATTATTATTTATTAGTAGTAGTATTTATTATGATATAATAGGATTTACAATTGTTGAAATTGTAAAATTGACAAACATTTTGAGACAAGGAGTTAGGTGACAAGACAAATATTTTGGGACGGAGGTAGTAATACTTAAACTTTCAATGCTTCATTAATTATGGGTAATATGAGTATTTTAATAATTGAAATTGTAAAATTCAAATAAAAATGGACAAGGTAGTTAGAAAATTTAGCACTTATTTAGGGACGGAGGTAGTATGTAATTAACAATTGTAATATTATATTTTTATGATAGTAATTTTCCTTAGAAATCTAACCGTGGCAATTTTATTTACCAACTTATTGTATATATTAAAAAATTTATGGTCAAATTTTGTGAATTTTGACTGTACAATTTTCAAAGATGACAATTAACATAGAACGGTAGGAGTATATATATATATATATATATATATATATATATATATATATATATATATATATATATATGCTACTATCTTGGTACAGGTGCTCCCCCCCCCCCTCCACGAGGGCTCAGTTCAGTTAGACATTTCATCGAATAGTTGGTGGACAATTGAGGGTAGCAAAAACACTACACAAAGATCACAACTTTAAAGCTAAAGGAAATCTCTACACTAATTTTTTTAAAAAAAAAAAAGAAGAAGAAGAAAAGCACGCACCGTTGAGGGGACTCTGAATGTTAGGATGGAATAAAAGAAAGGTCACGGGGATTCAAGAATTGAGGAGCAGCAGGAAAATGGTGTTCTGAAACTTGGAATTGGAGTGATTTGTTGTGGACACATAGTTAGAGGAAAGGCTATTGGGTCCATGAACAAAAGAAATTGTATTGGGCCGATGAACAAAAGAAGTTCATTTGGGCCGGTGATCCATCAAACCAATTGGACTGCATTTGTTGGCCCTTGCTAGCAAACTCCTTTCTGTTATACAGTTTATTAGGTACATCCTCAATATATTCTCCGAATGTTATGATTGTTCATTCATATTATTATGATTGTTCATTCTTATTATCGTGACTGTTCACTCCAAAGACCCTTTTGAAGTTTTTTTTTTTTTTTGTCTAATTTTGTACCTATATATACCCAACTTGTCAAATAATGAGTCATAAATATTTGAGTTGTTGGCACACAGCTCAAGTTACCCAACACATTATCTTCCACTTTCCAATAAGGGTCTAATATCGTAAGTGGTAACATTAGGTACTGCATTGTAGCCATATATGATGTATACAAAGTAATAAAGCATATAGATGTACATAACTTTGACAAAGATGAAATGAAAATGGATGATGCATATATAATGAAGAATCTGAGGCCAAAGAGCTTGTGGGCATGCATGGCATGAGTAGGTTTCCTTCCATTGTGGTTGGCATTGGGAGTTGAAAATCAAGAGATATGGAGCAAAAAAGCATGACTGACATTTGAGGTTGTGGCAGTCCACCGGAATTGTAAGGCAACACTCACCAATTTCAACATCAACGGAATCAATACACTTGACAGACCAAACATTTTCCCAAACTGGAATAAGAATGAGATTATCAGAGCCCTGTTCTCCTCTTCCTCGAATGTATATTGTTGACATATAAGAATAAGACCCAAGTGTATTTAAATAGGCCGGGGAAAAAACTAGAATTTCATAATTATTATTAGAGGGGAAAAAAAAAAGAGAAGAAGAAGACAGTGATGGGAAATTAGTTGGGGAAAAAAGGTGATGGGAGTGGACTTGTATCCCGTCCCACTATGCAATGCCCTTCCTTTAATTTGTAGCTATTACTATCTAAGGAGCTTTTTCTTCATGATGATATGATGAATGCACGTCCATCATCAATCATTTACTGCTCCCTTCAATTTCAGAAAGCGTTTTTAAATTGTTCAACGTTGATCTTAGTTGCTGAAAAGCATTCATGAACCGTTGTTAGCTATGTATGTGTGGTCATTCATTCGATGGGAAAACATAGACTTGAAAGTAGAAACTCATCATCCTCCACTAACATGTGTGATTTGATACTATTGGAGTTACATTCACTAGCCAACTTAATTAGTGCACTCTTTAATTTTAAATCCATACACAACATCATTCCATTGTCAGAATGCTTCGTTACCATGTCATTGAGTCCACCGCCTGTGGTCCTTTTAGGTGTCTTATCTAGACCTCACAAAATTTTGCCCCGTCCCCGAAAAAAAAAAAGGGGTTTGACTTAAATTTTTTAGAGAAATTGGATTATAATAATCTTTATTTTTGTAAATTGGATGACAATAATTCATATTTTAAATTTGTATTCTGGTGGTCCAAAATAAAATAAAGTTGTATTGTAGTGGTACCAAATCCATCACCACATTCTTTTTATTTTTTCATGCCTAACCCATATTGTTTTTGTTTTTTTTTCCTGCCCCCAGATAGGTAATGAAGTATAGTTACTAAAACATTTTTTAAATTATTTTTTTGAGATTCCGAGCAATTATTATGATTTTTTAAAAGGAATAAAATTGAAAAAAATCATAAAAAATTGAAAAAAATTTGAAAACAATTGGGAGAAATGCTGTAAATTCATTAAAAATCGTGATAAAATGGTATACAAAGTTTTGAATCAAATGCAACACAAAATCTATGATATTTAGGGTATACTCTCGATTTTGTCCCACTGAAATACAATTTTATTTTATTTTGGACCACCAGAATACAAATTAAAAGTAGGGATTATTGTCATCCAATTTGTAAAAGTAGGGATTATTATTTTCATCCAATTTCCCAAAATTTTTATCTGAATTTTGATACTGACCAAATATTCGGATGTAAAATTTTCTTTTTTTATTGGCCGAACTCGATTTTAACCCGAATTTAACTTCGTCCAAATTGTCTGATGCAATCCAACCCAAAATAAAACCGAATTTGGATATAAATTTTTCGCCTGAATTTTAACATTATCCAAATTTATCTGACCCAAACTTACATGTACTCAAATTTTTGCCCGCACTAGTCCTATCAATATTCAAGATTCTTTTTCCTATTGCATCATTTTCTTTCAATTCTGCCCTCTTTCTTAGGATAATATTAATTAATATTTTTGTCTTCTTAAATAATATTAGTAATCTATACATTATAATAGAAATTATTGTGGATCCCACGAAATAAAGCCACGGGAGTGACTATAGGGGAATTAGCCAATTACAACGTAGAAAATTATTATTTTTTCAATCCTGATTTTTTTTAAAATTAAAAAAACCAGAATGTATCACTAATCTTTAACTGCTTTGGACTCTGAATTAAATTATTTTGGTGTAAATAACAGTATTTGTTTTGGTGTTGCCTATAATAATAATAATAATAATAATAATAATAATAATAATCTATCTATATATTATAATAGAAATCATTGTGGGTCTCACGAAATAGAGCCATAGGAGTGACTGTAGGAAAATTAACCAATCACAACGTAGAAAATTATCATATTTTTCTATTTTCAGTTTTTTTTATTTTTAATCCGAATTTTATTTTAAAATTAAAAAAACCAGAAAATATCACTAATCCTTAACTGCTTTGGACTCTGAATTAAATTATTTTTGTGCAAATAACAGTAATTATTTTGGTGTTACCTATAATAATAATAATAATAATAATAATAATAATAATAATAATAATAATATGGTACACCATGTAATACCTACTTGGTATGACATAGGACTCCTAATTATACAAAAAACAATCGGCCAACATCCACCAATTAGAGCATTGATTATTATATGGTACACCATGTAATACCTACTCATATCTACTAAAGTGTTAAAATTTTCTTAATAAATTTATCAATAATTATTATAAAATTCAATGTAAATTTGTCAATATTATTTTAAAATTCATCGATATTTTTTACTTAAACTGTTGACCTACATGTATTTTTAATTTTATATATTTTTATTTCACAATTTTTCGTATCTTTAATTTAATTATATAATTTATGTTGTAGTTGTTTTAATTCAAAAAATTACTCGGAGGTACCCTAACTTTTGGTGAAATATTTTTCAGGTACCCCAACTTTTCAAAACTCATTTTGGGGAACCCTAACTTTTTGGGTTAGAAATTATTAGGTGCTTTTTTGGTCACCAATTTGGTTAAGTGACCGAAATACCCTTGTTCTTTCAATTTTTAAGAAATACCCTTAAAGAAGAAGAACAATGATATTTCGGTCATTTAATAAAATTGATGGCGGGAAAAGCACTAAATAATTACTAACTCAAATGAAGCTAAAATGCAGATCAAAAATAGCTTTCAAACGTTAGAGACTCCGAAAGAATCTTTTAGTTTTAATTTATATGTACAATAATAACTTAGGCTCTTTTTTATTAAAAATAATATTTATTTTATTATATACTGTGCATTGCATAGGTTCAACACTAGTTATCTTTTAAATATCCAAGATTGTGATATAAGTATAATCGGTGCCTCTTTCCACCGGTGGTCCTTAAAGCTGAAGATTTCTGGTTCAATGATGTTGACATTTTGTATTCATGCCTTGGAGAAATTCTATGACAAGTAACTCCAATAATATCAAATCAATAAACCATATAGGCTTACTAACTCACAAACTTTCAAATTATGAGCTCATAATCTTTACTAACTCAACCAACTCTTGTCAACAATATTTATCGATCTTTTTTAACTTCTTGTTTGATTCATTTTTTTCCTTGTTATAGGTGATTTCATAGTTCTCTTAACTTTCTTTTTCTTATATTTTGACCTGGTTTTTTTATAGGGTTATTGGATAACAATAATACCAACTTTGGGGGTATTGACTGATAATAATACGAACAATTTTGTTGGACACTAATAGTATCAACTATTGACTTATTTTCCAGTAATAGTACAACACTGAGTTAGTATGTTTTTTTATTTAGGAGAAAGATGATATGCCACCTAATTGTTTGAGAAAAAGGCTGCAGTAAGTTGAAAAAACGTTAACTACAACATTTTTTTTGCTATTAAGCAACGCTAACCAACTTAGCAAAGCAATAATGTAAAAAATAAAATTTTTAATTGTTTTTAGCTAAATTGGTCAATGTTGCTTAATTGACAAAAGGGAGTGACAATGAACATTTTTTCCACTTGCTTCGGCCTCCAGCTCAGACAATCTAGGTGAGACTTCATCTTTTCGTCAAGTCAAACACTTACCGACTCGATGACGTACTATTAGTGGAAAATATGTTCATAGTTGGTACTGCTAGTGTCCAACAAAATTATTGGTATTATTTTCGGCCAATACCCTCAACGTTGGTATTATTGTTATCCAATAATCCTTTTTTATAAGGTGAAATATTTGGGTGTGTTGGATGAAATATATATTAGGTAGGAAATCAAGAGGAAACAATAGTTGCTAAAGGAAGAAATACACTGTGTCGTGGACATAACCACTGCCTTGAAAACAATTTCGGCGTGACCATGGTACTAATTGACAACGCCGAACATTTCTCCAAGGTTAACACAGTCACCTTCAGACCCGTGCATTTGAGGCTGGGAGGTTGGATTATGCAGTAATTGTTGCCCAGGAAAATATTGTGAGAGAAGAGGAGTAAGAAAGTTGTTGTGCATCAAAAAGGATGCAACACAGGGTATTTATAGCGGAGATGAAGCCATTTTCTAAGTAATCGCAGTCAAACCAAGAGGAGGAAATGGGGGAAGTGGGGGGAGAGAAATGAGGAATGTTCAATGACTATTGAACAACAACGGTCAACAGGAAAAAATAACCCGAAAATAAAGCCATCCAAACTCAACCTCACCCCGTAAAACCATGGATAAAGTCGTAAAACCATGGATAAAACTTATACATAAGATCCAAGGAGATGGGAGCTTATAAACCCAATACCAACCCCTACAGTCCTTCTGTGTGGGACAAAAGGGAGAGAAACAAAGACAGAAAAACCTTATGTATATCATTACATTCAACATATTGTGATGTAGATATTGACATGGGCGGATCCCCATGGTGCTTAGGGGTGGCCATGGCCGCCCATAGGCCAATAAAAAAGGTGTTTTTTAGTAGAATTAAAGGGGAAAATTATGAATTTTGTTTCCTCGTGTAAGTGAAGTAGTATAGTGAACACCCCTATTCGAATCTCTAAATCCGCCACTGAATATTGATAATTCTAAGCTTAGTATAATTTTTATTAAAGGAAAAGTATGTTAATTGCGGAAGTGGTCCATCGTATGTGCTTTTTTTTTAAGTCGATACGGTAAATAATTCTTCCATCAAGGACTCAAGGAGAGATAAATTAATCAGACAATTAGTTACGAAGTTCCTTGAAGAGAAGAAAGTTTATCTAAAGGTTATATGGAGTAATACATTATGGGTATCCCACAAAACAAGTGATAACTCCAATTACATGATCCAAAATGAAGTTATACTACTTTTTGAAAGGGGAAAAAAGAGGTCTTAGAGAAAAATAGAAAACATCGAAAAGATAAGGTCTTACATACACTATGATCACATAATTTACATTACAACTGATAACAATACATGATAATTGAATTCACTTGATGAAGGACATATATGAATTAGGTCAGCTGCCATGGATGACAATTGCATAGGCATAGTTAGAGGTCATGGCAACATGGTAACACCCCATCGCAATATAATACACTCTGAAGAACAAGGGTACCAAACTT
The DNA here is from genome assembly GCA_029582165.1 of Portulaca oleracea. Classification (NCBI taxonomy): domain Eukaryota; kingdom Viridiplantae; phylum Streptophyta; class Magnoliopsida; order Caryophyllales; family Portulacaceae; genus Portulaca; species Portulaca oleracea. Next base: position 13,611,776 of record CM055877.1, on the reverse strand, counting down.
GACAGATGAAAAACACTCAACATCTTCCTTGCTGATAATGATGATGATGATGAGGATATATATGGAAAGAGAGGGGAAAGAAATTGAAGGTTTGAGGTTGTAGGCAATGGCTTCTGGTTGTAGGGTGCTAGATGGGAAAACCCAGAAAAAGAGGGGTTGAGTTTCACACCCTTTTACTTCTTCAATTCATCCCCTCTCTTTTCACAACCTTACTTACATTTGTTTATATAGAGATGAAAGGAATATTCTCTCTATAATTTCACCTAGTGTGAAAACCATTTGCTCCTTTTTGACTTTGCATATATTGTCTAATTATTCATGAGATTATTGGATGATAATATACTAAACTTTAGAGGTATTGGACAATAATGTATTGAACTTTTTTCTTGAACTCTGATACACTGAACTTTAAGGGTATTGAACAATAACGCACTCAGATCAATTCAGCTGGTGGTTGACAAGGTAGTTGTCCTACATTTGAGGTGTCGTTTTTCTATTTTTTTTTCAATAAAAACTTTTGTCATGTAAAAAAGTAGACATAGCAAGATGACTAATAATTTTTTTTTGGAAAAAAAAAAATAGAAAAACGATACCCAAAGTAGGACAGCCACCGCGTCAACCACGAGCTGAATTGGTCTGAGTGCACTATTGTCCAATACCCTCAAAGTTCAGTGAATTAGAGTGCAAGAAAAAAGTTCAGTGCATTATTGTCCAATACCCCTAAAGTTCAGTGTATTATCATCCAATAATGCACACATGTCCTTCAGCCCTGTTGTTTTATGCGGTTGGTATGATGCAGAAATGGTGTGATGTGACGAAATAGTGTAAAATGTGGTGTAATGTAGAATGATATGGTGAAATTTATGGAAAGTGTGATGGATGTGGTACGTGAGGAGAGAAAATTTGAAAAATAGAGGAAAAAAGTTATGAGAAAGAAAAGTGAGGAAATGTATTAATAATGATTATGGTAAAGTGTAGTATAATATGATAAGATATGAAATGATTTGATGGATTATGATACCGCACTGCACTGTACCACAAAAAAGAACAGGTCCTAAAACTATGTCCATCATCTGAATTTAGGGTGCAATATATTATTGTTTGACAACCTAAAATACAAAATATTTTTAACCATGTTTTTTGGATTGAATAAAATGAGGTTTGGATGGATTGGATTAGATAATTTTTTGGGGAATTGTGTTTTTAGAGAGGAAAAGTGTTTACAAAATTGTGTAAAGTTTGGATTGGATTGGATTGAAAAGAGATACAAATCCAAAGAACATGGCCGCAAGACCTAGCCTGCAAGTGCAACCCTCGGTGTTGGAGCAAAGAGTAGATAACGTTGAGAATGATGAAACAAATTAAATGTAGCGAATATGCCCAAAAGTATATTGAAAAGAAATGACTAATTAATTAATACCTTTGGATTAGTCAATTCATACTTATCTAATCTCAATACTTATAAACATAAAATGCAAGAAGATGCCAGGATTAACTCATATTAAACAACTTTTTAATAGCAATAAGATGAGTTCAAGAAAGGTTGAGGTGTTAGCTAGCCATAGAAAGTTATATACCAGTTAAAACGTGCTGACAGATCCTTATTTAAAAATTGAACAGAGACAAATAGAAGTTGCCCAAGTACAATTTTTCTGATGTTTGACTCAACATGTCATTATTGCCTCATGTATAGACACACTATCATGCACAACACTTTTTTTTTTAATTATTATTGTTGAAAACCAAAAGATAAGAGGAAAATTTAGAATCTGAAAGATTGCATTCGCAGAAAGAAAGACACTAAAAGACAACAACCAACAAGAAGCCACACGACCAAATCAAACAGCACAAATGAAATACAATAATTAACATTTTCGTTCTCTTCGCCATTTCTCCAAAAGCCGCTTTTCGACAGTCACAGGGTGTCTACGAATGAAACCTGAATTACAGCCAAACTTAGCCACTCTATGCGCCAAGTCTGCCAGATGAGCCTGAGAATGCTCTGATGATTCAATTTGTAAGCTCGTAGAATTAACCTTCCTTCTGACAAGTTCTTTAGACCGAGTTGTTTTAGAGCGGACCCTACCCGATGCACAACACTTATTATAACTGTATTTAGTCTGCTGCCTTGAGATAGGGATTGAGTGGAGTGGTTAATTAATGTTTATCCCAATAAAAACAAAAACAAAATTAAATGTTTAATTGTAGATAAATTCTGTTTAGATTGATATTTTAAGTTGAAACACTTTTTTTCATCGTTAGTTGGATGCAACTATATAATGGGGCATGGTCACACCCCAAGTTTTAAATCTCATACATATCTTTGAAATATTGATTTTGATTTGTACGTATCTATGAGGATGAACCTGAACCTGAACTTGAACCCATGCTCACATGAATTTCGGACTGAGTAGTCTTGTTGGGCCTCCACTTCATACACTATGATGGACTTGGTCAAGGTAGAGTTGGTAAATATTTGGATTCGGGTAAATTCAGGTTAGTCAAAATTCAGATGAGAAATTCACGTGCAGACCCGATTTTTATTCAGGTCAAACCGGGTCAAACAAGTCGGATGAAGCTATATTCGGGTAAGAATCTGGCTCGGACAATAGAAAAGGGAGAGATATTATGTCCGGATATTAATCTGTCAATTCGGTCAATATAAAAATTCGGACAAAAATTCTATGTCCAGACCCCTTTTTTTCTGGGTCAAACAATTCATATTTTACGGGGCGGACAAAATTTTTCCAGGCGCTGGGTCAAGCTTTTGATATAGTTTAATTACATGCATATTGCAAAGCTCCAAATTACATGATGAGGAAGAGCATTGGTAGCAACAATAAATCCTTAAATCGATTACACAACTTGAACGTCTAATACAATACTCCCTCCGTCCCAAATTAATTGACGAAATTAGAGTTTTCACACATACCAATATAAAACTATAATAACTACCAAACCTCAATTGTATTTGACTTTTCTCTCTCTATTAAATAATGTAAAAAATAATAAATTAGGTATTGGGAATAGAAAAGTGACAATTATTTTGAAACAAAATAAATTAGTTAAAGTGTCAATTAATATGGGACGGAGGGAGTATGGTTTACATGCATGACAAATTGACAATGGAAGCAGCAAACCTTAACCCAAAGCTAGCATTTAGCTGAAAGGACAAATACTCATGGTTGACTAACGTTTACAACGTAACAAGCACTAATTAATTTGTTGTAAAGTTTCCAAAGTGATGAAGATGAAGTGAAAGGTCAGAATACTGGTAGCAAGAATAAACCCTATACCACACTGATCGATCATCGGGACCAACCCTCAAGTCACACAATTTTGTTGCACAATTTTTGTGTTGATTGTATGCTACGACTTGACCCGGAATCGAAAGCACAACATCAACACCTTCCTCACCCCAACCCTGTGAAACAAACAGCACATCACACTCATAGCTTGACAAAAAAGGGTGTACATTGTCATCAGATCTTCGTCGGACAACCGGAAAATCTTGTGATAGAGCTTTCAAATCGATCCGGGTCTTGAAAATCCACCCTGTATAGTCCTCCTTCATCTGAAACACCTCCAAACAAGGGAAGTCAATGCATGCCAGAACGTAGTATAGACAGCCCTGAGACTCTCCAAAGTACTCACAGCTAACAAGGGAACATCCTTCCTTTGTTGAAGGCTTAGGCATTTCTTTGAGCTCCTGTTTGTCTATGTGGAAATACAGACCCTTTGCTGGGGCCCACTTCATCCAATGAACCGCCCCGTTGGAGAACACCCCATGGGTCAAGTCTAGGTCTCGTGGGGGCTCGAAAGGGGCCCCACAAAGGGTCCATACTCGGGTCTCGGAGGAGTAAATGGATAGCTGGTGATGATGATGATCATTAGTTTTATGCACACAAATGACCTTGTAATCAGGTGATGTGTAGGGATCATACACCAAATTCAGCGCGAATTGATCATCCACGATGAATTCAGACGTGGGAATAGATTCCAGCTCTTGGGTTGTAAGATTGCACACAGAGTATGACCTGGAAAGATGGGAAAAACATAGGAATAGCCCATTACATGACTGCAAAATCTCTAGACTCTGACTGCTGAAAAATGTGACATTCGGAGCTCTATCTGAGGATAATGAAACGTACTCGATTTGGGGTTCTTGAATTCCATGGTTTGGGACCAAGATGAGCCCGGAAACCAAGAGGGGATCGAGTTCAAGAGAAAAGACGCTGTTGAGAAAATCATCAGAGGGTATGGAAGGGAACAATGGCTCAGTCAGATAACAATCAAACTCAGCACTTATGTCAGGTAAAGAAAAGTAAAGCCCAGCAGTTAACTCATCTTCATCTTCATCAGAATCGGAATCGACATTGCTTTCAGCTGATAAGTAATCTATATCAGCATTGAAATTGTCGCTGCTAGGTAACTTTTTCTCCATTCCACCTTACTCTGCAATTAGATTTTCGCTCTGGTTTTGAAGCTTTTTGTTGCAAAATTGTGTTGAATTCACCAAAACTTTTCTCATGAAGAGTATGGAAAAACTTATGTGATCAGACGTGGGAGCCTCTTTACTCAAGGAAAGCAGTTTGGCTGGCTCTATTATTAACTTCTTAATTAAATGTCAGATGCAAATGCAGCTATCACCAGTCAACAACCTTATTGTCAATACCTTTAGTATTTTGTAATATTTTTATCTAGAATAGCCATGAATGGATTATGTCTATCTGAGCAAAGACTCTGCAGATTTTTTCCAAAACTTTACTAGTACACTTGATGGAACCCCCAACTGAAGGAGGCTCCAAAAATTAACGTATGCCACTTAATAACAGTGAGCACACGGTATTCTTTAGTAAAAGGCGAAAAAGTAGTTCACTTTGTACTCACTACATGGCTGCGTGAGTTCCTTGATGGACTTTTCTATGAATTTATATATGGCGAATGTCATTGCTCTTCGTCATCTATCGATGTGGCGCTCAACCTGGGCTTTGGAAGTCAAGAAGTATTCCTACAAATTAAGTAGAGTTCAGCTTCAAACTTACTCGTGTAGCATCAATAGTCAGGTTACAGTGCATTTGAATTAGAAAATGTCAAGCATGAATATCTGGTAGCTCTTGTTTGTAATTTACTCAGGAGATGTATTTTCATTCATTCACATTTCACTCTAATAGTATTGTAGTGAATTGTGCACCAATTCCATATTTTGATATACAACTTTATAGGTACATGAAACCAACGGAACAAATTGAAGCAATGTATTCAATACTATCTATTAGTTTCAATTGTCAATCTTCATCTGTTTATAAGGAGTAATGTAGAGCAATAACCTATTACTACAGGATGTAGTATCTCAATCAGTTTGCTGTTATCAAATGCAAATTCGAACCCATTTTGGTAACTTTTCATGCAACTTATAAACACACTCTAGTTTAGTTTGTTGGGTTGTATGCTCCTAGTATGATTTATATTCAATCACTTATTTCATCACTCAATTAATCATTTTACTACTATGTATACTCTTAATACATAACTTTATAATCAATGTTAATTGCAACTACGTGTACTTTTGTTATTTTGATACACATACATCTGTTGCATTTGCTCCTCCAGCTTCGTTATTTTGATTACTTAAAAACTGGTTACATTTGCTCCTCCACCACATTAAAAAAAATGTCACAAACCATGGACTCTCTCAGTAGAGTAATGGATACATACTTCAGCATTTTCCGGTTTTTCCTGTAGTCTCTTAGTTTTTTGTATAACAAACGCCATACTGCAAGGATCAAACAAACTTATACTGAATTGTTGGAATCCTCCAAGTTAAGGAGGCTCCTCCAAAAATTAACATATGCCACTTAAAACAACGACCACACGGTATTCTTAAGTAAAAGGCGAAAAAATAGTTCGCTATGTGTTCATTGCATGGCTGCATGAGTTTATCAGTAAACAATCATATGTACTTATAAGTAACATACCTGACTGTTTACTTTGTTTTCCTGCTGTGGGACTCACTGAGATGGCCCTGAAATCAAGCTTCTCTTCTAACAACTTCAGCTCTGCTTCAAGTAAATTATCCTTTGTCTAGCAACCTGATGGCAGTATGCTACTATTTTTAATACTTACCTAGTTATCTCAAATCTTGTTTACATTCCACCCTATTCAAATAAGTTCATAGTCTGAATTATTTGTCTAGCAAGTTCTGTTTACGCATGTTTAATCCTTATAAACTTGTCTCAGTTCTTAGGGATTCTAAATACCATGCCTAAAAGACCGATTCAGGTGGTAAAACAATCAGATGATCACAAGAGATAATGTGAGATTCCTTCCCATACAGTATGACTTTGGACCTATGGAACATATAAGTTTTGAGCTTCGTTTCAGGATATCAGAATCAATATTCCGTCTAAGCTTCAATTTATTCTATATAATTATAAGTTGTAAAGGGTGGCATTAATGGTTAATTGTAGTAAGTTGCAAAGATTGGTATACTTAGATTGTACCATATAAAATCATAAAAGGTTAAAATATTAAAACTATGGTTGATAGAGGCCCCCAGTGAGGAATCCCCTTCGAAAAATACACATATGCCACTTAAGTGCATTGAGCATATAGTATTCTTTAGTAAAAGGTGAAAGAATAGTTCGTTTTGTTCTGAACACATGGCTCCGTAAGTTGGAAAGGTTGTATTCTGATCCATTTATATGTGAAAAACTTGCCTTTAGTTTTGTTCTTTTCATGGTGGGACTCAGCATGGAATGCGGCAAAATTGTCCGACTAGATTTGATATTAATTGATTGAATAACTGGGACAAAAGTTAATTCTGACAAAACGATCCATTCTTTAGCTTAAGCAGATACTTGTACAATTCAATCAGACAATATAGTATATACCGAAGATTCAGAGCAGACCATTTCCATAAGAATTCAGACCTGAAAACTTACAATTAGGCTTCAGTTTACATATCTAAACAAAAGCTTACATCATACATATGGAGAATGCCAAGTAGTATTTGATGTGATCTTTACATCAAGGATATAAAATACACATCTAAACAAAAGCTTACACTGTATGATCAAGAGAAGGAACAATCCAACACTTGACATAATTGTCAGTCAACTCAGTTTGGCAACTTAACTAACATACTAGAACCTAAACTAGCTGGGGTAACAATTAATCTGATCCTAAAAGTTGATCTGTAGCAGCTTTACATAAATGGGAAACTAAACTTATGATTACCAACAGAGAAGCTGCTGGGTGCTGGCTGCATATTCAAAAACTTTAATACAAATATCAACTCATAAAATACCTCAGTTGTAGACTTATTAATTGAATTGTTGGAAGCTCCTACAAAAGTTAACATATGCCACTGTAAGCAACAAGTACACGGTGTTCTTTAGTAAAAGACAAATGAATAGTTTGCTCTGTGCTCATTGCATGACTGCATAAGTTTAATGAGACACAACGATCAATATAAACGAAGTCGACTTGTCTTTTTGCTTTGTTTTGTCAATAAGGGTAAGTACTCATTTTTATTTTACCGACTCTGTTGACCCTAGAGGGACCCGACCTTTTACCCACCCTATCAGACATACATTTCTCCAATAGATAAAAGGTGAAAGTAGGAGGAGAAAGAAAAGTATTTGCAGTTTTATTATATACATTGCTTGTACAATCAAGTCACACCAGAGGCAAAAAAATGCCTTACAAATGCACTCACAGAAAATGGGAAGCAAATAAACGGAGGGAAAAAGAAAATGTTTCCCACAAAAGTTTGTCAATTTGGAAGTGAACCAAAAGAAGTTGACAGTCTAGGCTGGGGTGTAACAGCCAATGAAGGCTACGTCATAGACCAACCCAGCAAGCCCACCTCCGACGAGTGGGCCAACCCAGTAGATCCAGCTCTGAGACAAGTTACCACTGACAATGGCCGGGCCAAATGATCGGGCCGGGTTCATTGACCCACCACTGAATGGGCCAGCAGCCAAGATGTTGGCCCCAACAATGAACCCAATAGCAATGGGTGCAACAATTCCAATGTTGCCCTTCTTAGGGTCAGCTGCTGTGGCATAGACTGTGTAGACAAGGGCAAATGTGATGATGATCTCCATCACAATCCCCTCAACTGTGCTCATCCCTGAGGCTACTCCATGAGCTGGGATGCTCTGAAATTCAATATTCAATCGTTATAATCAGTCTTTACAACTCATAGGGTGAAAAAAATTTCATGAATTTGAGCGTAAAATAATGGATCCCATCAAAAAAAAAAATAATGGTCAACCTGAAAAGGTTGATGAGGAAAATAACCCAAACAAATGCACCTTGGAAAATTTAGTTGTGAATTGAGTAAAGATGCATATATAGGTAAGTTAGTAGTTACTACTTACCATGCCATTGGAAGCCAAGTGGAGGAGGAGACAAGCAACAACAGAGCCAAGGACTTGAGCAATCCAGTAAAACAAGCCAGTTAGGAGAGTGATGTGGCCTCCGACAGCCAATCCGAAGGTGACAGCTGGATTCAAATGTCCACCTGAGATATTGGCTGCCATGGACACCCCAACAAACAGTGCAAATGCATGGGCCAACGCGATAGCCACCAGTCCAGCCGGGTCCAATGCTCCATCACTTGTCACCTTGCCTATACATTTACAAACCCTCATTAATTCTTAGTAACATTGTTTAGTGTTTCTAGTTTGAGTATAAACTTATTGACAATTGATCAATGACTAGCTTAAGTTTTTGGTTGAACTGGTTATTCCAAGTTTAAAATCGACCAACGGTGCAATAATAATGGACAAAGAGAAAAAAACTACTTACTGAAAGCAATTGCGGAGCCAACTCCTGCAAAAACAAAGAGAAGGGTAGCAATAAACTCAGACAAATATGCCTTAATTGAACCAGCACTGAAAGAGTCACCAAAACTACCAAAAGCCAACTTCACCATTTTTGGTGATCTTTTTAGACACAGAAATTAATTCAGAAAGAAAAACTATGTAGGTTAATTAGCTGCAAATTAAGTTTTTGATGATCAATCAAGGGTCAATCACTCTGCTTATATAGAAGTAGGGTGCTGTATTAGTGCATAATCCTGAATTAATTAAGCTATTGCTAAACCGTCCAAATTAAGGGACCTACATAACATAACATAACATGACATGGCTGGGTGGCTGGCAACCCCAATTTGATTAGAGAAGCCGACCTTACCGGCCATGTTTATTTGATTAAGGGTGTATTATGAGTACCTAAACAAGCCCCACTCACTTAATTAAACATTATTCCTATTTCCTACTCCTAATTAAGTCATAAACATATTAGTATTAGCAAGACTTTGGACTTTATTGATCATGACGATACCCAAAAAAACTTATTAATCCAAATTTCTTTGGTTTTGTGTTGGTTATCAAGTTTCTGAATTAGTATAAGTATATATAATTGTTACCTGTGTCGCTGTCCTCCCTCAATTTGCACCTTTAAAAATTACGTGCCTTATCTTCAACTAACGAACTTACATGTTTTTTTTAGAAGCCCGTGGTAATTAAGGCAATAAGGGCCGCTTCGTTTAGCACTTGGAGTACTGTTAATTATAAGAGAGCATTCGGTAGAAATCCCAAGAGATTTTTCTCGGGGGACAATTTTTCATGGAAAGTTTTCATGATAATTTTTCCTTAGCCCCCCTAAGGGAATCTTTCCCATAGAAAATGTAGGAAATAATGGACCTATCGTAAAAATCTTTTTCAAAGTCAACCTACATTTAAACATAAAGAAAATAATTAAGTCAATTTGAGAAATAATTGACCATTTCCCCAGAGTTTTTGACTAACCAAAAACACCCTTAAAGTTACTTCAAATAAATAAATAAACAATTGTTACTAGCTCCTTTGAAACCAATCTCTCAATTCAACATACATTTAATATAGGAAAATTGGATTTTAATAATCCTTACTTTATGGTTTTATATGCTAATAATTTCTATTTTATTTTTGTATTTTGGTGGTCCAAAATAAATAAATATTGTATTTTGATGGTACAAATCTACCTCTACTTTTTTAAAAAATTTTCATTCGTGCCTCATATTATTTTTTGTTCATTTTTTTCCCAAGAAAGATAGTGAAGTAGTTACTAAAAGAAATTTTAAATTATTTTTTGGGAATTCAAGCAATTATTATGATTTTTCATAAGGAATAAAAGAGAAAAAATCGAAAACATTTGGGACAAACATTGTAAATTCATTGAAAGTTGATTGGAAGCGTTGTGCTAAGTTTCAATCAAATGCAAGTCAAAATCTATAATATTTAAGTTATACACTCAGTGGCGTTCCACTATAATATAATTTTTATTTTTTTAGGACCACCAATATATATATAAAAAGAAAGTATATATCTATATAATTGGTATATATCTCGTTAAATTCTGCACAAGCAAGATCACTAGATTAATGAGAAAGTGCACGTTAAATAACTAGTGACTAGAGGATATGTGGTTATACTAACACTCGTCAATAGTTAATATTATCTTGAAATTATTGGTTAATGAAACTTAGATTAATCAATTAAGGAGATGGGGAATCTAATAATTGCATTGCATTCATGAGATCATCCAACAACTCCATTAAACTGTAGTTTGTGCTGGAACGTCAGAGACAGAATATATAGAAAATATAGCTGTGAACTTGGTTACGTTTTTATGCTATTGTTATGTGATAACAACACCACGGATATATCTTTTGTATTAGATGACGACGTAGCCATTGGGATTCATGTCAGAGTAAAATGTCCCATATTAGAAAAATGAAGGGAAAGGTAATGGTATATATAACTAACGCACAACTAAAAATATATGTATTATCAATCATTCTTTTCCAACCAGTTTAGGTCATGTTCTTTGGATTGGTATCTTTTTCCAGTAGTCTAATTGTAACACCCTGGATGCAATGCAATTATTAAATTCGTGGTGATTTGTGGGGCCAGTCAGCGATTCTTAAAGACGTTATCGGTAATGTCCGTGGCCCGGGGAGGGGCCGAGCCGTTACACTAATTCAATCCAAACTTTATACAATTCCCCAAAAAAGCAACTATTTTAGCAACTATTTCATATTCCAAGTATTTTTCAAAAAATTTAGTTGGAAAAAGGGTTGAAAATTCTAACCAATACACAAATTTTTAGTTATGATGAAGTGTGTTACTTGTAATTAATACTAATTGGTTATAATATGGAATTTTACTTAGCTGGTTACTAAAAGCTCTTTGAATTGCCCGAATAAGAATGAGAGTATCACTTTCAATGTAAACCTTTTTTATAGTCTTTCTGTCTTTGTGAATAGTATGTTGGATACTAAACTTTAGAGACAGAGCTTCTACTGGAAGAATAGGTTTCGAATGAAGCTTGAATGAACCTACGGGGATTAATCTACCAAAGTGATTGTAACACCTATGTAACACCCCAGGTATATGGTTAAAGTGTGACCTAAAAGGATTGAAATGACTACTTATATCACCAAGGTGCACCTTTTTTTTTATGGTAGCTCATCCGTTGGGAACTCCTCAGTTAAACGTGTTTGGCTGGGAGTAGTCAAAGGATGGGTAACCTCCTAGGAAATTTTCCCAGGCAGCGTGTGAGCGAGCACGAAGCACGCTGGAAAGACTCGTGGTGATTTTGGGGCCAGTTGTTTAAGCTATAGTATAGCCGGGGTTGTATATCGTATCCTCAGGGAACTAGGTCAAGTTCGGTCTGTTTTAAGCAAAAGAGTTCGGATTAAACAAGAATTTTCAGCAAAGATGAGATTTAGGTTAACTAGAATAAACTAACGAGAAATTAACACTTAAGAGAACAATCACAAGAAGGAAGGACCCGGGGGTTGTTCTAGCCACCTAACTTAGCCTAACCCTAGAAGATAAAGGAAGAAGGAGTGATCAAACAAGGCTAGGAATGGGTTGTTGATAAATTTAAACCATTCTAAGCTCCCTCTTCCAAATGAGACATTAGATTGAAACCTAATTACTTTCCCTCATTTCCATGAAGGAAAGCAATTAGGAGTAATTAGTTCAACACCCCTAATCAACCCATCTCTCATTCTCATGAGAGTAAGGTAAATCACTCCACCAAGAACCCAAATCAATGTGTTAGAGGAGTTTTGACAACTTTCCAGACAACCAAACCTCCCACAATGATAGAGTAAAAGGTGAGAGAATCCTTAAACCCAAAATAACCACCCCCTTTCACTAAACCTTCAAGGTTAGACCTCGTTAGGGGCCATTAAACCCCCATGCCCAGAAAAACTTAGCCTCTTATCATATTAACAAACACTAAACTAATAACATTCAAACCTAAGCTAGCAAAACAACCCATATTCAGCAAGCAAAACACTAAACCTAACATAAAACACTTAAGAAAGCAATAAAATAGTAACAATGAGATAAATTATACCTTAAGATGACTTTCCTTCAATTAATGCTTCCAAAATAACTTAAATATCCTTCCAAAGTCTTCAAATGGTGAAAATAAACCAGCACAAAGCAATAAATGAAGATAAAAAGAGAGGTTTGTAGAGAGAGATTAACACTAATTAAGCTAAGAGTGCTCTAAACAAAAGGGGTTTTAAGGCTAAAACTAGAGAGAATACAAATAAGGGTGACTAAGTAACCTAGGGAATGATGAAAGCTGCTGAATTTCAACCCTAAAAATCTATAAATAGTTCCCTAAAAACATCCCAAAGTGCGTCGTTTTGAATCCGGAAACAGGGCTGAAATCCGATATCGGCACGATCGTGCGGAAATTCGGCACGATCGTGCCGTTTGAAAATTCTGGCGATTGCTAAGGCAAGGAGTGGCACGATCATGCAATGAAGCGACGCGACGCGACCGTGCGGATCTTCCAGAAGGTGGTACACGATCGTACACCTGGGACTGCACGATCGTACTCTTTTCTGGGCAGGGCTTCTTCAGAGCAAGGGGACGGCACGATCGTGCCGATGTGATGCACGATCGTGCCCCCTGTTTTCTTTGATATCTCGGCCTTTTTGACTCCTCTTGGCTCCCGACTTCTTCTATGATCTCGGCATCTAACTTTGAGTCCCGGGCCAGCCTCTAGCTCTAAGGATCTCGCTCTTTACCCGAGTCTTTTGGGTCTCACACTCAAGGCCTACAAAACAGGGGAAAAACATAATAAGTGGCATTATTATCGTGGAAAACGAGCTAAAAGACCAAGCATGGAGGTATAAATAAGGCTAAAAAATGAGCCTAATCAACTCCCCCATACTAGCCTTTTGCTCGCCCCGAGCAAAACAAGGCAAAACTTGCCGCCTAAACAGCTACTCCGCTTTCGTGGGAGGCAACGGGTTCATTTAGCATATGCACCAAGCCTACTAAACTAGGAAAAAGGACACAAAAGAAGAGAAACAGGAAAACGCGAGAAATCCCAACCAAACTATGTACAAGCCCCCTCAGGTAATCATTAGCAGGACTTTCAAGCCACTAGGTCTAACCAAGGCACAACCAAAAGCGATTAAAATAATTTGGCACAAGGCAGAGGGAGAATTTCGAAAAGGATTTAAGGGGAGTTACACCATCAGGAGGTACACCATCAAGATCAAATCAATCACCCCTCCGTCACTGAATCAGTGAGAAAGCACATGTAAGAGTATGAAACTAAGATAGTTGAGAGCAAACTTCACTCTTGGGAATGTGGAAACGCTCCTCTCATATGTTTTGAAAATGAATTTGATGTTTGGTTCTCCCAATACTCTAGCCTAGGAAACAATCTACCATATGCTTGCTAATCATCTCAATTCTCTACCGCTATATGCAAAATGCGAATGACAATCAAGAGGTCTTTGAAGGGGTTGTAACGGGGCTAAGGATAGGGGTAAGGGACGGAAAGTATTTGGATAAGTGGAGCTCGAAGCCAAGCTTGGAGTTATACTTCGCCAAATTCACGCAATGTTATTGAACCTTACTCACCCATAAGCAATTACAATGAACCTGAAACATTTATTTGAAACCGCCTCAAAACTAGATTCCTCATTTGTCGTCACACTTTTGCTTCCTTTTTTTTTCTTTTTTTTTTTTTGATTTTTGCTTTCTTTCATTTGCTTTTTCTTTCTTTCTCCTCTTTTTTTCTTTTTTCTTTTTTCTTTAGAAGCGTGGAATAAAGAGAGGATTAAATACAGAGCACAAAACTCGGCGGGTTTCATTAACGCAATCAAGCTAATTTAGAGCTACATAAGTGGGAACAACGCGTCACATCCTAATCATGACATTCCCAACATACATTCTATGGAAATATTCACAAGCAACCTTACTAATCGCACTTCAATAACTCCAAGCAATGGCTTAGGGTAGGAAGATATGCACTCGGCCAAGGTTTGAAATTTCGGTTTACTTCAAAGGGAAGGAGTAATCAAAGGCTAAAAGAAGGGTTAAAGGTGGGAAATTACATGATTCGGGTGGCTATTTGGCTATGTAGCTAAAATAAACGAGAATGAATGCCTCAATCATATTGTCAATGCATGATGCAAAATGCAGTTTCAAAGAGATGAAAAGCAAGTTCTAGAGATCGCAACCAAGGTTGAGTCACACATGGGGATACGAGACTAATAAAAATGATTAGTCGTTTTGGCTTAGTAGTCTCACGGGTTTGTGCTCATCAACCAATTAGAGAACATACACGTTCGTGCGCAAAGCTCGCATCAAAGGGTCAAGAAAGGCCATCAATCTTTACTATCAAATTGCAATCCCAAATCAAGAAGGTTTCGAAAATTCTTTTCAAAAACTTTGAATCACAGTCGGTTATGCAAAGGTTAAACCAAGCTACAAGAGGCACTGCTTAGCCTACAAACATCACCGGAGGATTGCCTAACCTAACCTAACGACGTTCTAACACTTTTATATTTTTTTTTCGTCTTTTCCGTTTTTTTTTCGAAGAAAAAACTAAGAAAAAAAATAGGTTATCTACCCTTGAACATGAAATTGCCCTCCCCCACACTTAAAGCACCATAATGTCCGCATTGTGGGAGGGTGTCACAAAAGAAAGGTAGGGAGACCCACAAAAAGAAAATAACCAAAGACAACTAGCAAGCAAAAATGGTGCCGACCTGAGCCCACACGGCTCCAACAGCAAGAGATCCCAACACAACGCACAATAGGGGCGCGCCACCAAAAAGTAAAAACAAGTATGCAAAGAAAACAAAAGCAAAACACTAAAGAAAGAAAGAGAGGATTGGAACGATCTTACCAAGGATCCGCATAGCTAAACGAAGACCGGCCATCCACGAACAAACAAAGAAGAAAACCAAGGTTAAGAAAACAATGCAAAGCTAGCCTATATGCACTAGATTAAATGCGAAAGAAGTTAAGTAATGCGGTTCAAGTGAACCAATTAAAAAGAAGAAAACTACATGCAAGATATATACAAATGTACATTATTTGAGACTCAATTCACCATCGATCACCTAACAACGAAAGTATCTCAAACCACATGCAAAAACCTTTGGAAATACTGAAGGGGGGAAGGGAACATGCCTCACTAAGCCACAACAACCGAAAGACTCAAACTCCCAACCGACCATAAGACCTCCCCCACACTAAAATAAGAATAATCCTTGAAGAGAGCAGGGTGGGGGCGGGGAAACTTACATATCGTCGGGCCCCAGAGGGGGCGGTGGTTGGTGTTGGTAGCTCGGAGGATACCAACCCGGGGGAGCTCGGAGTCCGCCACCTTGATAGTAGCCATAGCCCATGTCGAAAAGGATTTGCTGTTGTTGCTAGAGCATATGGTCTATCCTCGTGAAGCCCGATTCAACACGAGCGTTGAGGTCGTCGAGTCTTTCGGAGTGCATGTCAAGACGCGCCGATATTTGCACTTCGAAATGGCCAAAGCGGGCGGATAAGTCATTGATGGCTTCTAGGTAGAACGGATTCCCATGCCCTCCTACCTCCTCTTCTTGTTCCTCTTCCTCCTCCTCACCTTCTTCTTCCTCTTCCTCCTCCTCCTCACCTTCTTCTTCTTCCCTCGCATCACAAGACCAATTGCGCTTGCCGGACGGGTCGATCCACTCTTCACGTTGCGGACCAAGGAAGAGCAAGATCTCGGGGTTGCTCCCATGGATGTAGGAGAATCCCCAGTTAGCTTGCTTGATAATCCGCATGTTCACGAGTGTAACCATATCGAGGGGCTCACAGTGGATTTGAGGCGGCCGTCGACGCATGTATGCACCCATCCCGACACGGTCGACAATGTGGCAAATGATGTGCCCCATTCCGATGACGCGACGAGCACTGGTCAACCGGCTAATCTCATGCAGTTGGTGCACTATATACGATCCCGTGTTGATTTGTTTGTTAATCAAGGCTCGGTAGATAACCGCGAGATCGTCCCCTCGTAGATTTGATCGACCATCATGCCTTCCGCAGACCGAATTGGCTACTAGACGAAGAAAGTAGCGGATGGCTGGGTTGCAAAGGTCGGAGGCCTTTGTGGTGCGGGGATTGTGGTAAATGATTTGATCCATTCTATCCTTTTTCCCGCTCTTTTCTGGCCTAACACGTAAGCCGCCGGACGACCTCATTAGTGTCAAGGCGTCTTGCCTTGATGTAGGTCTCCCCGTCAGTGGGTAACCCAAGCAACGAGTTTAATTGGTCAAGGGACAAGTTGAACTCAGTTTTATCAATCTCGAAGGTTATGGAGGCTTCAGCAGTCATATCATTGGCAACCTCCAAAGAACTGAGGAACTCGAGAACAACTTGCCCAAAGATGGGATGGTCAATGTTCTTGAATTCTCCCCACCCCAAAACATCAAAAAATCTTTCCAAAGCCGGTTTGATTCCCATGTTTTCGCAAGACAACTCATGATAAACATTGGGCACACTAATCTTTCTAGTTTTGAAAGCTTCGTACCTCTTCCTATGGTCATCATTACGGAATTGGATTCTAGCATTTTGGTCGAAATCGAGAGGTTGTTCTTCAGATTTACCTCGTTTCGGTGGGGGAGGTTGTGAAGATGATGAAGAAGCCCCTGACCTAGCACTCCTTTTGGGCGTCATTGACTTGAAGACCTTGAAGAGGTTGAACACTTGCTTTGAGAAGAAGGGTGGGATGAATTTCTTTCTCTAATGCCCTAACTCACCAAGATGAGGGAGTTAGTGATGCCAGAGAGAGAAATTAGGGCTTTTTGTGGGAGAAAAAGGGTATGGGTGCTTGAATTTGTGGAAGAAGCGGAAGGATTTGTGAGGGGTGAGGGATTAGCACAATGGTGAGGGTTAGGGTTTGAGAAGTGATGAGTGAGAATGGTGGTGATAGGGAAATGGAGAGTGGAGAGTGGAGATGTGAGGTTAGGGTTTGAGAAAGAGAGAGAACATGGAGAAATTAGGGTTTAGGGAGGATGAAAATTGGGGAAATTCAGAGATGGAGGATGAATTTGAGGAGTTTGGGGCTAGGGTTTGAGAGGGGAGTGAGAGTGAGAGAGAATGGAGGCTCGAATGGGGGAAGAAATGAGGGTTTGTAGGGTGAAAATTGGGTTTAAAAGGGTTTGTAGTATAGTGGTAAGTATTCCCGCCTGTCACGCGGGTGACCCGGGTTCGATCCCCGACAACGGCGCCATTTGTTTAAGCTATAGTATAGCCGGGGTTGTATATCGTATCCTCAGGGAACTAGGTCAAGTTCGGTCCGTTTTAAGCAAAAGAGTTCGGATTAAACAAGAATTTTCAACAAAGATGAGATTTAGGTTAACTAGACTAAACTAACGAGAAATTAACACTTAAGAGAACAATCACAAGAAGGAAGGACCCGGGGGTTGTTCTAGCCACCTAACTTAGCCTAACCCTAGAAGATAAAGGAAGAAAGAGTGATCAAACAAGGCAAGGAATGGGTTGTTGATAAATTTAAACCATTCTAAGCTCCTTCTTCCAAAGGAGACATTAGATTGAAACCTAATTACTTTCCCTCATTTCCGTGAAGGAAAGCAATTAGGAGTAATTAGTTCAACACCCCTAATCAACCCATCTCTCATTCTCATGAGAGTAAGGTAAATCACTCCACCAAGAACCCAAATCAATGTGTTAGAGGAGTTTTGACAACTTTCCAGACAACCAAACCTCCCACAATGATAGAGTAAAAGGTGAGAGAATCCTTAAACCCAAAATAACCACCCCCTTTCATTAAACCTTCAAGGTTAGACCTCGTTATGGTCCATTAAACCCCCATGCCCAGAAAAACTTAGCCTCTTATCATATTAACAAACACTAAACTAATAACATTCAAACCTAAGCTAGCAAAACAACCCATATTCAGCAAGCAAAACACTAAACCTTACATAAAACACTTAAGAAAGCAATAAAACAGTAACAATGAGATAAATTATACCTTAAGATGACTTTCCTTCAATAAATGCTTCCAAAATAACTTAAATATCCTTCCCAAGTCTTCAAATGATGAAAATAAACCAGCACAAAGCAATAAATGAAGATAAAAAGAGAGGTTTGTAGAGAGAGATTAACACTAATTAAGCTAAGAGTGCTCTAAACAAAAGGGGTTTTAAGGCTAAAACTAGAGAGAATACAAATAAGGGTGACTAAGTAACCTAGGGAATGATGAAAGCTGCTGAATTTCAACCCTAAAAATCTATAAATAGTTCCCTAAAAACATCACAAAGCGCGTCGTTTTGAATCCGAAAACAGGGCTGAAATCCGATATCGGCACGATCGTGCGGAAATTCGGCACGATCGTACCGTTTGAAAATTCTGGCGATTGCTGAGGCAAGGAGTGGCACGATCGTGCAGTGAAGCGACGCGATCGTGCGGATCTTCCAGAAGGTGGTGCACGATCGTGCACCTGGGACTGCACGATCGTGCTCTTTTCTGGGCAGGGCTTCTTCATAGCAAGGGGACGGCACGATTGTGCCGATGTGATGCACGATCGTGCCCCCTGTTTTCTTTGATATCTCGGCCTTTTTGACTCCTCTTGGCTCCCGACTTCTTCCATGATCTCGCCATCTAACTTTGAGTCCCGGGCCAGCCTCCTTGGCTGCTGCTCCTTGGTTGTTGACAGGGCTATCACAGTTGAGCTTTACCCAACCAAAGTCCGGTCTTTCCCAACCAATATGGGTCAGATGGTGTCTTCTTGGGTGGTTAGGATGGCGCTTTTGCTGAAAATGTGGGGATGCCCGGTAAAAGTTCCTGGCTTGCCACTCTGTATAGCTCCTCTTTACCCAAACAATAACTCTAAAATGGTTAAAAATAAAGTTGTTGAAGACGCATTCATTTCACTCTTTCCAAATACTCCCTATAAAGTAGTATATTCTCTTGAGTTCATTAGGGGAAAGAGCGACGACTCGAAGAGATTGAAGAATTAACTTGCTATTAGCATCTATTGGCCAAACTATCGTGGAACTCAACCAGTTATTATCCTTTTCTGATTTCAACACATTTTCAAAAAAATGACACTGATGAATCAGGTGTTTGATGCCTTGATGGTTTCAATTTGTTAGAGGTGAAACTAGTCTATTTGTGAGCACTCGTTATGTGGGGAGCTTGGAAACAGCTTCTTAATTAGCATGCTTGAGCAATTTGGCATTTTGAGGACCGTTGTAAGTGCAATGCTTGATTCTGTTCGTTTAAACCCTTAATTTCTTCTGCTCTTCACAAGGTGCTAAAATAGACAAGCTCTCATTAGTGAGGCAATTGCTGATATATCATATATGTCTCATCACTTGGGTTATTTGATCAACCCTTCCTTACAATTGCTCCCAAACCAAAGGTGGAAAAAAGGAAAAAAGAAAAAAAAACTGCAAAAGGAACATTTCCCTCACAATTCACAATTCATTTCTGAACCAAAAGAACTCTAATAAAAAGGAAGGTACACACTACACAGTTATTTAAGCAGGGGTGTAACAGCCAATGAAGGCACCATCATAGACCAGCCCAGCAAGGCCACCTCCGATGAGCGGGCCGACCCAGTAGATCCAGCTCTGAGACAAGTCACCGCTGACGATGGCCGGGCCGAACGATCGGGCCGGGTTCATGGACCCACCACTGAATGGGCCTGCTGCCAAGATGTTGGCCCCAACAATGAACCCAATAGCAATGGGTGCAACTATTCCAATGTTGCCCTTCTTGGGGTCAGCAGCTGTGGCATATACAGTGTAGACAAGGGCAAATGTGATGATGATCTCCATCACAATCCCCTCAACTGCACTCATCCCTGAGGCTACTCCATGGGCTGGGATGCTCTGAAATTCAATATTCAATCATTATGATCAGTCTTTACAACTCATAGGGTGAAAACAATTTCATGAATTTGAGCGTAAAATAATGGATCCTATTAAAAAAATAATGGTCGACCTTTTCAGGTCGACCAAGAAAATTTAGTTGTGATTTGAGTAAAGCTAAGTTAGTAGTTACTACTTACCATGCCATTGGAAGCCAAATGGAGGAGAAGGCATGCAACAACAGACCCAAGGACTTGGGCAATCCAGTAAAAGAGGCCAGTTAGGACGGTAATGTGGCCTCCAACAGCCAATCCGAAGGTGACAGCTGGATTCAAATGTCCACCTGAGATATTGGCTGCCATGGACACCCCAACAAACAGTGCAAATGCATGTGCCAATGCGATAGCCACCAGTCCAGCTGGGTCCAATGCTCCATCACTTGTCACCTTGTCTACATTTACACACACATAATCATACTTAAGGTAGTTAGTAATTAACTAATTATATCTACTGTTTTCTCAATTATTCAAGCTCAGAAGAAATTGCAACAAAAGTTACAAACAACTACAGAAAACAACAGTAAAATGTAATACAGTGAGGGTCATGATCAAATGTAAATGTAACAAGTAAAACAACTTTTAAGATTTTTCGTTCAATTTTTCCTTTTCTTTACGCCATCACTCGTCATAGTGATGTTTATCATTTTCCTTATAGTTAAGAGGAGTCTTAATTAGGCATCCTAAAGGTGACCAACAATCTGATCAACCCTAGCCCTGGCCCTCGGAGATTGGACTAATTAGGTTAAAAATTAATACAACTTTCAATTTGAGTCCCGTAATTATAAATTTTGGTAATTAAGATCCTACGTACTATATGGCAACTTTATTACTCCTACAAGAATGGCTATAGAAAAAGTGAAAAAGCACTTACTGAAGGCAATTGCGGAGCCAACTCCAGCAAAAACAAAGAGAAGGGTGGCAATAAACTCGGATAAATATGCTTTAATTGAGCCACCACTGAAGGAGTCACCAAAGCTACCAAAAGCCAACTTCACCATTTTTGGTACGTACGTAGTCTTTTTAGTAGATAGAAAGAAACCAAGAAAGAAAGAAACAGCCTAATTTAGATGCCTGCAAATTAAGTTATTGATGATCAAGTAAGCGTTAATCACTGTGCTTAAATAGAAGTAAGTGGAGCGTTGTAATATTAATCTCAACTTAAGCCACAAGGGCACCGTCCAAAAACACAACATGACATAGCTGGCATTATCCCAATTTGATTAGGGAAAGGCCGGCTTTATCGGTCATGTTCATTTGATTAATTAAGCCTGTATTATCAGCTCTTAAACAAACCCTACTCCCTTAATTAGTCTCGATTAATGCCCTACCTTACGTTGCTCCTACTAACGAAACTCACAAAAATATATTGTTAGTAATTTGGACTTTTCTGATCGTGATAGTCACCATGAACTAATCCCAATTTCTAGTTTTATGTTGGTGAATGGTGATGGAGTTAACTGCATTGCTATATAGTATATTTTTCTTTAACCAATTAAGTATGACCTGATCTTTGAAGGTATAAGCTAGAATGGTTTCTACTTTAATTCTATGCTCCAACACAATGTAAATGGTCTTTTAACCTTGTAGGGATAAATATGAGGCTGTGAAACTCGATCATACTTAAATTTCGGTATCTTGCATAATAATCAACTCAACCAAAGGCATAAATTATTCCATCGTCAAAATGTGTATCATTGTCCTTAATTAAATAAAGGGACATATATCTAATTATTCTCATGTGTGGATAAACATTGAAATATCCAATGTCTTTATTGTTTTTACTGAAAACACTTTCGATAACCTTTTTACAAAGAAAAAAAACAGTATAGTCCCCCTATAACAGTATGTTGGTTTAATTATATATAAATGATAATGAATAGTTAATGTTATCTTTAATGTTGATTAATGAATATTGTATTATATATTTTAATGAAGTGTTGAGGAGATAAGGAATCTAATAATCATAAATTCATAATGGAACCCTCCATGAAGCCATCGAGCAAACTATAATGATAAATAATAAATAATTATATGTATGTGGCTGAAAAAACTTCAGAGAAAGATGCGTTGATCATGAAAAAAGTAGGCAGCTATAAGCCATATGAATTATGAAATATGAACATGCTTATGTATTTATTTAATACTTGTGGTTACGACGTGATAGATGTATATTTTAGTTAGTGTTGGTAGGGTTTTTTACATTTTGGACCCTGAAGTATAGGAATATTTAATTTCTGGATCCTTGGTTTTTATTGCTTATTTTTGGGATCCTAAAATTTATGGTTGAATAAAAGAGGACCTTAAAGTTTGTAGTTTGAAAAAAAGGTCCGCGTATTGTTTTTTTCTTTTTCTTTCCATGTTTGAATTTATCTCCTGATTAGTGTCAAACTTCAAGACTAAGGTTAAAACTAATATTGAAACTGTAATACACCTCTCTTATTCATATCGGAACTAATTAGAGCCCGTTGTAAATTGTAATACACCTCTCTCATTCATGCCGGAAATACTTAAACTCTGGGTACTTCAAGGTCTAATTAGTTCCAACATGAATAAGAGATGTGTATTATAACTTCAATATCAGTCTTAACCTTACTCCTAAAGTTTGACGTTAATCGAGAGATAAATTCAAGCATGAAAAGAAAAAGAAAGGCAATACACGGGCCTTTTTTTTCAAACTACAAACTTTAAGGTCCTTTTTTATTCAAACATTAATTTTAGGGTCCCAAAAATAAATAATGAAAACCAAGGGTCTAGAAATTAAATATCTCTATTCTTTAGGGTCCAAAATGCAAATAACCTGTGTTTGTAGTTGTTGATGCAGTAGCTTAAGGCCCGGTTCGGCAACAACGTTTAGATTAGCGTTTCTATTTTTCTAAATTTTAACTGTTCGGTAAATTAATGTTCTGTACCAGTGTATAGCGTATATGAGAGCATTTGATGCTACTCCTTTTGACGTTTATAAGAGCAACGTCAAGCTTGATTGAGGGAGCGTTTAGAACTTGGTTCCCAATTATACCCATGCTTTGCCCTCATATTCCCAGATGTAATCCATGTAATTAAAGAATCATTGGCTGCTTCTCTAGTATTCTCTCTGTAGCTAGCTTGTTGCATGCCTCCTTTAATTTTGAGACCTTCAATTAACAATTGCCATCTTTCAAATGCATTGATACACTTTAAAGATAATGACAAAAATAATAAAATCAATAATAATAATAATAAAATAATGATAGTAATGACAATAGTAATTCTATAAAAAAACAAAAATAATAAAATAATAATAATAATAATAAATAACAATAATAATAAAATAATAATAATAATAATAATAATAAATAACAACAACAATAATAATAATAATGTCTCTTTTGGTCATTTAACATTTATCAGCTACTCCAACCCCTAATTTATACCCAACACATTCATTGTAAACATCTATTTTAACCACTATCAGCTATCCGCTAATCTGCGACACCTATCCGCTACCCCAACAGCTATCCGCTGGCTAAACAACTATCTGCTATCCAAACAACTCTTTTTGCCGAACAAGGCCTAATACCCTCTCCATCCCATACTTGCCATGTTCTTTTGTAAGGTTAAACATAACTATCTTAATTTATTTTAACTTATCCTATTCTAACATAATTCTCCAAAAAAATATTCACTCTAAAAACAGAGTTTCCCAAAAAAATCATTCTAATTTATCCTAACCTAACTATCCTAACTTCAAAATAACTCATCCAAAGAACATGGTCATTTGTCATTTGTTGACTATCACGGACTCACAATTTCCAATATTTTTCTTTGATTGATAATTTCTTACTACCTCCATTTTTATTTATGTGTCGCCTTGGAAATGGTGTTCGAAACTTTGACCGTTGTTAGAACCCCTCAAGGACATTGATAGACTCAAGCTCAAGGACCTCGGTGACTAGATCGGTTTTGAATGAAAGTCAAAATTCGAATATCCAGAAAAGATATAATGCGCAAGGAAAGAAATCTCAAGAAGGCAGAAGGACATTCACCCAAGGCATCATAAGAACGTTCACCCAAGGCAGCATAAGGACGTTCACCCTATGCGAGGAGTTTTGAAAAGCGCAGTCGAAATAGGGAAGTTTTCTGGAAAATTAATATCCAATCTTTCTATCCATATTTCTAATCAGACTAATTGATTGCATCTACTTTGATTTGTAGGAAATAATCAATCAAGAAATTGGAAGGAAGATAAGATTACAATTTTCGGAAATCTCATAAAAAGGAAAGAAGATCGGAGCAAGATTGGAAGGAAAGGCAAACACAAAGAAGGAAAAGATCAAGGAAGAATCAATCTCAACGTCTATATTATGCTCAATCCCAACGTCTATATTCTGCTCTTATAAATAGAGGAATCGTAGAT
The DNA here is from genome assembly GCA_029582165.1 of Portulaca oleracea. Classification (NCBI taxonomy): domain Eukaryota; kingdom Viridiplantae; phylum Streptophyta; class Magnoliopsida; order Caryophyllales; family Portulacaceae; genus Portulaca; species Portulaca oleracea. The sequence goes on along the minus strand of CM055877.1, from coordinate 13,587,127 downwards.
TGAAGAGGTTAACGATTCCATGGAAGAAATCGGGTGTTCGAAATAGAAATAGCGTTTTCTATTTTGTGTTCTTGCGAGTTGTTGTGTTTGTGAGAAGTTGAGTGTAATCAATCCTTAACGGATTTAGGGTTGATTGATACTTGTAAAATCGATTCCTAGACGGACTTAGGATCGATTGAGTTTAAACACCAAAGGGTGATTTTGGTGGGTGTTGCTATTCATGAAATAAGAAGCGTCCTCTGCAAGGCGCTCAGTTATGTGTACGCTTATTGTCCTTTATCTTATTCCTGCATTATATTGAATCTTAATCTAGTTAGATTAAGAACCTAACGTCCTTTATAAGTGATCATTTGTGCAGAAAATTTTCATAACCCTATTCACCCCCCCCCCCTCTAGGGTTCTTTCAATTGGTATAAGAGCTTGGTCCACTGAAGATTCAGCGACTAACCGCTCTGTGGTAAAGATCATGGCTGGGATCGAAGATGGTGATATAGGGCAAGGACGTTGCTTAAACAGTCCTCCTTTATTCAGAGGATCAAACTTTGCACACTGGAAGAAGCGTATGAGGACGTTCATCATGGATCAAGACTATGACCTTTGGGACAGAATTGAGAATTGAGACTTTGTCCCCATGATCACTGTTAGAGAAATCACCAAACCCAATTATGTCCAAGTATTCTGCCAAAGAAGCAGAAAAGGCGGATAAAAATGTTAAAGCATTACATATCCTTTACTGTGGACTTGATTCTAATGAGTTTGAATTTATCTCTGGTTGTGATACAGCAAAACAGGTGTGGGATACCTTAGTGAACACATATGAAGGAACGAGCCAAGTTCAAAGAATAAGGCGTGACAATTATGTCAAGCACTATGAATCCTTCAAAATGAAGAATGGAGAATCCATCAAGGACATGTACAAACGATTCAATGTCATAGTCAATAATCTCAAGTCCTTGGGGAAAACATACTCCAATGAAAATGTCATGGTCAATAATCTCAAGTCCTTGGGGAAAACCTACTCCAATGAAGAAAAAGTTCACAAGGTCCTCAGATATCTTCCAAGAAAGAAATGGGAATCAAAGGTCACTATAATAGAGGAAGTTCACGATGTTGAAACCCTCCAATTAGATGACCTCATTGGAAAGCTTCTTGCTCACGAAATGCGTCTCCAGGAAGAACAAAATGAAAAAGAAGAAGTAGCCCGTAAGGACATCTATGGTCCTAACAACAATGATAAGAACCAGATCTTGGCCTTGATGGCCAAGGAACTCAAGGAATCGTGAACGAAAAGTCATACCTTCTGAGGACCTTCATCCAAACGAATCAACCAAAGAGGTAATGACTCATCTAATAACAGAACTAACTCACTCTCTTGTTTTTTTTTGTGGTAACCCAGATCACTTGATCAAGGACTGTCCCTACCATAAAAAGAACAAAGAAAAGAGAAATCACATGGCCTTGATGGCCACTTGGAGTGATGATGAGGAAACTACTAGTCATTGCATCATGAGAAAAGACACCAACGATGTAGAGGAAGTTGGTGCAGCCAGTGATGACTATCCGGACAGTGACAAGGATGAATCAAGGGAGGTAACCTTTGATCATCTCCTCACTTATCCTAAAATGTACTTGGGAAAATGCCTTTTAAAGTTTGTAGGACAGGAGACCAAGCATTTCAATGAGATTAGGTCACTAAAAGAAACCAACAAAGGCCTAAAAGAGTCCAATGAGAAATTGGAGAAATTATGTGAAGGGCTTACCTCCAAGGTCGACATTCTCAAAGCTGAAATACTAGACCTCAAGGCCAACCTTGATGATTGTCACAAGTCTCTGGCTAAGGCAACCAAGCAACAAGAAAACCTTGGAAAGTGGCATAAAAGTTCATCCCCTGTTAAGGAGCGAAACTGTCGTCAAGGACATTCTGTCTCGCAAGGACCAGCCATCAGAACCAGGCACCAAGGACGACACAAGGACCTTAATGAGCAATACCAAGGCCACAGATTTCACGCGTGGCACCAAGAACGACACAACTATCTTGGAACAAGATATCAAGGTCATTCATCTCTTCCCAAAAGCAAATATGGTAAATTTCACTACTTCAACCATTATCGTTCTAAAATTGTACTAGTTTGGTTTCCAAAAGGAACAAGACCACCTAACATGGTTGTTACTAGTAGTCAAGAACCTAAATTTAATGTCAATTATGGCTTGAGGAAGGGTGTAAGAAATTTTTGCAGGTACATTCAGCATCCAGGAGAGTAAATGCTTAAGGGAGCTTGGAGCACTCAAGGACATTACTTACATCAGCAATAAGAACTCCTCAAAGACCTTGTCAGACCTATCATCAAGGACCTTGACAAATGGATCTACTCAAATAGCAGCGTTATTTTTATGGCACATATTGATGGGGAGCACCCTCTACTAGGACTAACAGGTTTTTTGAGTCTTGCAGGTTATTCGAAATGGTTACAATATTAAGGAGGAGCTCTCTATAGACTTTTTGATAAAAGCCAAAAAGGGGGAGAAGTGTTACAAATGAATTTTGCCTTTCATCAAAAAGGGGGAGATTGTTAGAACCCCTCAAGGACATTGATAGACTCAGGCTCAAGGACCTCGGTGACTGGATCAGTTTTGAATGAAAGTCAAAATTCGAATATCCAGAAAAGATATAATGCGCAAGGAAAGAAATCTCAAGAAGGCAGAAGGACATTCACCCAAGGCATCATAAGGACGTTCACCCAAGGCAGCATAAGGACGTTCACCCTATGCGAGGAGTTTTGAAAAGCGCAGTCGAAATAGGGAAGTTTTCTGGAAAATTAATATCCAATCTTTCTATCCATATTTCTAATCAGACTAATTGATTGCATCTACTTTGATTTGTAGGAAATAATCAATCAAGAAATTGGAAGGAAGATAAGATTACAATTTTCGGAAATCTCATAAAAAGGAAAGAAGATCGGAGTAAGATTGGAAGGAAAGGCAAACACAAAGAAGGAAAAGATCAAGGAAGAATCAATCTCAACGTCTATATTATGCTCAATCCCAACGTCTATATTCTGCTCTTATAAATAGAGGAATCGTAGATTGAAGAGGTTAACGATTCCATGGAAGAAATCGGGTGTTCGAAATAGAAATAGCGTTTTCTATTTTGTGTTCTTGCGAGTTGTTGTGTTTGTGAGAAGTTGAGTGTAATCAATCCTTAACGGATTTAGGGTTGGTTGATACTTGTAAAATCGATTCCTAGACGGACTTAGGATCGATTGAGTTTAAACACCAAAGGGTGATTTTGGTGGGTGTTGCTATTCATAAAATAAGAAGCGTCCTCTGCAAGGCGCTCAGTTATGTGTACAACCTAAGGACATTCATCTCAGGTTGTATTACTTCATTCTATTTCAATATAATAAAGGAAGTTTTTCAATATACGCTTATTGTCCTTTATCTTATTCCTGCATTATATTGAATCTTAATTTAGTTAGATTAAGAACCTAACGTCCTTTATAAGTGATCATTTGAGCAGAAAATTTTCATAACCCTATTCCCCCCTCTAGGGTTCTTTCAACCGTTAATATCTTAATTTGTATAATGATTCATCATACAAAATTGATATCATTAGATTCATAATAAAAAAATACTATTTAAAAAGTATAATATTATCATTTTTTATAAAAATTTTATATTAGAAATTATTGATTAAAGATTGACACTGAAAAACCGTAAATGACAGATAAAAAAAATGGATCTTATTAACAATTACAATATTATAATTTTAGAATAATATTTTTTGCTATCAATATAATGATAGTAATTTTATTTAATAAATTATTATGTATATTGTAAAATTTATGGCCAATTTTTTTAAAATTTGACTATACAATTTTCTACGACACAAATAATATGCAACGAAGGTAGTAACTTTTTTTTTTTTTTTTTTTTTTTGTAAAGCTGAGGTTTCGCAGCTTTGGATCTGAGATTTCTTTGGAGAAATTTTTGCAACTCGTTGCTTTTTTTTCCCCAAATATTAACATCTAAAAAAGATTCAATCTTCTCAAAGAATCATTTTTATGGCATAAGAAAATAATTGTGGTTGGTCACTTATATTTGCTACAGCATGGTCTGTCTATATGCATAAAAGCATTGAAAGTTATTATTTACATTTTTGTAATTATTTACTAAAACTATTGATATAAACATTAAATATTTCATGGTTGAGCGAGGCTTCTAAAATTTGCTAAAGAATTATTACGTAATAATTCAAGGTCATTAAATCTATATCTATATATTATAAATTACAATGGGACTCCCTCAAATCTCTTCCCATCCCATCTCTTTAATCTCATTAATCAGACAATATCGGTCATTGATTTTATCTAATACAAAATCTACACCATTCATTCAAAAAAATATAACTACCCAATTATTAATTTTTATATTTTTAATGATCCAAATAAAAAGCGAACTTCAAAAAGACTAAAATAAAATAAATAAATAATTAAGTAAATGACCAATAGAATTTATTTTCCATGCAGACTCATATTTCAATTAAAATTGTTGTCAGTTATATAGACTCCTATTTCAATTCAAATTGCTGCCAGTTTATCTCCAGGTAAACTGTTTAAATAATCATAATTCCATTAACATTATTGCTTGTTCTATATAGACTCCTATTTCAATTATAATTGTTGTGTTAGTATAAAATATAAATAATATAGGAAAATATTTACTTTTATAAACATGATTATTATTTTAATTTCTAATATTTTATTAGTATATCATTAATATGATAGTAACAAATATATATATATATATATATATATATATATATATATATATATATATATATATATATATATATGGGAACGGATCCAGTAGGAAAAAGAATACGGTAGGAAGGTAAGAAGAGTCGATCTAGACCCTTGATCTATGATCTAACAGCTTGGATTAGATGCAACCACAAATGTGAAAAACCACCTTTTATTTTTCCAAAACAACTGGTGGTTTTCCAAAAAAAAAATATTAAACCATTTGCATGAAATATTGTGGGCCAGAATCATGCATTCAATAACTATATATTAATCTTTCCCAAAAATAACATGATTTGATCTAATGCTAATTGTAGAGATTTATTCCCTAAAATTTACATTGACAGTGGGGGGGGGGGGGGGGAGAGAGATAGCAGCCATTGATGCGAGTAATCGTGATTTAGATGCATTGTCATCCATTAACATGAATTTTACAGTGGTCACACACACCTTCCAGTGTGGACATACAATTTATACTCAAATGTAAGTTCGTATATCGCTGTGGTCATATGCACTGAGTAGTGTGATCGTATACAGACTTAAATATAAGGTAAATATTATTGTATTCACATGACCATTGCAGTGTGGACATACATTTTGTGCTTAATTGTAAGTTATATTTAACTGTGGTCATATGCAATGAGTGGTGTGGTTAGACAATACAAAAGACAAACATTATGGACTTATATATAAGATAAAAGTTACTGTGGTCACATACACTTATGTTGTGTGTACATACACTTTTATAATTAACAACTCTTTAATGAACGTCGTACAAATACTTTCTCAAAATACTAAATTGGTTACTCTAAATTACTGTGGTCATATGCATTGACTATTGTGGTCAAACAATGCAAATCTTTACATAATGACCACATTAGATAAGATCTTTATCCGACCATACTTTGATATACCAACATGACCACACACTACACAAATATGTCCACACTCTGACATACCCAACATGATCATATTATAAGTAATGTGGTCAGACACAAATTTTACTATTGTCACATTAAATGAGCTTGGTCAAATTATTCTCTCTCCTCAAACATAAAAGCAATATATTCATTGACTCCCTTCTTTCCAATATTACATTTTCTTTTAAAAAAATAAATTCTCAAATATCTCACAATTTCCTAAATTTCCACTGTGTACAATCAATACTTTCCCATAATAAAACTAAATTGGCCCACATGTGGTGGTTTCTAATATTTTATTGGTGGTATTAATTTCATCCGTTGGATACAAATCAAGGGCCTAGATTGATCCTTCTCACCTTCCTACCGAATCATTCTTCCTACTGGATCCATTCCCTATATATGTATATGTATATGTATATATATATATATATATATATATATATATATATATGGGAAGTGATCATATGAGCATTGTGTTTATGTGAGCATGTGTGGACCCTTGGATCTTCAACCTATGGATGAGAAAAAAAGTGGAGTTTAGCTTTCTTTTTTAACCCTTTTAACACTGCCCTCACGTGAGGCTCAGTGGTGAAGCCAAGATTATAAGTTAGGGGTGTCAATATAAAATTTAATTAAAAGATAAATTATATTGGAATGAATTTGAAAATTTAGCATATTTATATTACACAAAATTTAATGACATATTTTGAAAAAAAAATACATACCTTAAACCTTAAGTTGTCCTCGATGAGTAGTGGTATGTTGGTAGTAAATTAAAGCATGATTTCATAGTTGGGCAAAACAATATTTTAATCTGTTACTAATCAATCAAACAAATAATCTTAGACTATTTGAATTATGAATATTTGAAAAAAATAAAATCAAGAACCCTGATTGTTGTATTCATATATTATGATTCTATCATTAAATTGGCAAATTTACTAATTATTCAATAAAAGTGTAACCAAAACTAATAAATTTAGGAGGACAATAGCCCAATTAAAAAATATGGGAAAAGAAATTGGTTGAATTGTAAGAACTATTCCTTGAACCCTTGACCTCAAGGTCTAACTACAAGACTTGTTGAACTATTTGGCACAATGTACTATATACTCTTTTAACAATCAAAATAGCTGAATTATAAAACTTAATTATCGAACGCCTGACCTCAAGGTCAAATGCGTGTTAATATGTTCATTTTAATGATCAAAATAGTTGAATTGTAAAATGAAAACTTCGAACCCTTGACATCAAGCTCATGCACGCAAGCACAGGTAAATGAGGAGCTAAACCATTCAGCCAACGCACTGCTTACTACATTTTGTGCCATTATTTATTACCTATTTAGATTTAACAATGAAAATAGCTGCAAACTGAATTCTTTTTTTCAAAAATGCTGGGGGGTCAATTGACACCCCTTGACCCAAGGTGGCTTCGCCACTAGTGAGGCTGGGAGCAAAAAAAAGAAATGCAGTTACCCCTTCCCAAGAAACGACACATGATCAACAATTTCAAAACACAAATTGAAGTTTCAGCATCCCTCCTCCTCCAGACTGAACATTCATCTCCTTTCTTCCTCCACACTCGACGGCGAACTCGACGACGAATACGACAAACTCGACAGCGAAAGACGAACCTGTCGGCTAAAGATGAATTCGACAGCGAAAGACGACGGAGTTGGAAAGTTTCAGGTAGGCTATTTCGGTGTGGGTTTTCGGTGCAGAGTTAAGGTTTCAATTGGGTGTAGTGTTCTTTAAATGGTGTTTTCCAATGTGAATTTGTTTATGTGATTATTTTTAGGGTTTAATTCATTGAAACGATTGTAAGTTTTCTAAGATCCGTGAATTTTCGAATTCAATGGCTGAACAAGGAAGCACGAAGGAGGCCCATGTGGAAGAAGCAAGTAAAAGGTTATCATTTTGGACGGGTTGAATACAAAACTTCGATGTGTATTTTACATTTGATGAACTGGGTGAATGTTGTCCACAATAGCAATAATAGATTTCCACAGTTTGGGACGTAATTGTGTTGTCAAGAATGAAATTTTGGTGTTATATGAGTGTTGTCCACATGGATATTGGTGGATGTCCACTAATGTATCTGATGGTGTCCACAGTATTTGGTTATGTGTTTTGAATATAGGAATTCGTTATGTAGATGATATTTCAAAAGGTTAGGTTTTTGGGACGGTATTCCCAATATAAAATCGGTGTGTTATATGAGTACTGTCCACCGGGGCATTAGTTGATGTCCACTGATGAAACTGGTGGTGTCCAAAGTATTAATTATGTATTTTGAATATACGAATTCATTATGTAGTCGACATTTCAAAAGGTTGGGGTTTTGGGGTGGTTTTCCCATTATGAAATTGGTGTATTCTATGGTTGTTGTCCACAGGGACATTAGTTGATGTCCACTGATGAAACTGGTGGAGTCCACAATATTGATTATGTGTTTTGAATATACAAATTTGTTATGTAGCTGACATTTCAATATGTTGGGTTTTGGGGGTGGTTTTCCCAGTATGAAATTGGGATGTTATTTGATTGTTGTCCACAGACATTGTTTTTATGTATACTGAATTAAATTGGGGTGTTATATGAGCGTTGTCCACATTGGCATTAATTGATGTCCGTTGATGAAAACCCACAATACTGAGCTACCACATCAATAATAGTCTTTGTATGTATTCCTCTTTTTTACATGATGTTGTTTGAATAATGATATATTGTTATTTTGTGGGCAGAAGTCAAGATAGCCCTATTAGTTATAGGGACCCTAGGAATGCGGTAGCTTTAGTATTGTATGTATTCTTCTTTTTTACATGATATTTTGTGTAGTGGAAGCCGGCGAAGTCAACGACGATCAACCATGACGCTGAAAAAGTATAGTGGCCAACTTTATGTGGCGGTTTCAGGCGGTGGAGAAGGTTGAAGTTTTTTTTTTTTTTTTTTGAGAAATCTGGATTCAGTGTGGACATCAAGTGAGGCCATAGTGGATGTTAAGGTCAGCGAAAGGAGACATTAGGAAAATTTGTGATGAGTGTGTATGTCGTTCTATTGTACTTGTGAACGTTGGTATTTGTTGATGTCCACAGTATAATGGTTAATGTCCACTGTTTTGAAAGTCCACAGTTAAATGTGCTCATCACAGATAATGTTGTTGATATTCACTATATGAGTTATGAAAGTCCACATTTAAATGTGTTCATCACAAAATACATCATTAGTGTCGTTGATGTTCATTTGTGAAGAGTGAGGGAATCCATCATTTTAGACTGTGGACATTAAGTATTACCAAACAGGACATCATGCATGTGGAATGTGGACACGACATTCATCATGTAATTTTATTTATTTGTAAATAGTAATGGGCATTCTGTTTGGATTGTGGACATCAATTATTACTAAAAAAGACAATGAGTGTATGGACTGTGGAGAATATGTTTCTTCATATGCATTATGCCCAATCATAGAGGGATTTAATTGGTGTGTACTTGATATATTTTTATTCATTTAATTGGCATGTGGGCACTCATCATGTGCGTGCACTTGATATATTTTTATTCATTTGTCATGAGTGGGGGCATCCATCATTTTATGTTGTGGACATTAAAAAATAACAAAAGTGGACATCATGTTCTATCAACATGGACATCAAGTATAACGTCAGGGGAATCAAGTATTAACATTATTGACTGACAATACACTCACGCACATTACTACTTGGCCTTGAAATTACATGAGGTGGACATCTAGTTATGTCTATGTGAACTTCAAGTATAAATTGCAAGGACATTAGGTTTATAAATCATTATACAATGCATTGTGGCATCATACAAACTAGACATCTAAGAATAACAGTAGTGGACATCAAGCATTACCAACATGGACATCAAGTACAATAACATGAGACATTAATTATTACAACAGGGGACATCAAGAATAACAACAGTGAGCATCAGGTATTATTAATTTGGACATTAATTATGACAAAAAGGAACATTCAGTATTAACATTATTGACATACAATATACACTCAAGCACAACAGCAGGGAACATCAAGAATAACAGCAATAAACATCAAGTATTATCAATATAGTCACAAGTATAACAAGGAACACCAAGTATTATCAATATGGACAACCAATACAATAACATGAGGGCATCATGCATTATCATCATAGTCGCTCCTAGCCTTCCATACACGTCGTTATGCAATAGTCTTACTCTTTCTTTTTTTTTTTTTTGGATACATAATAATCAGTTTCACACTTAAACAATTCCTCATGCTTCATTAAATGTCTGCATTCTAATATTTCATTGTTAACATATTGCATTATATTGTTTATTGAGCTATGAACATCAAAATAATATGGATGTGAACATCCAACATAATAGCAGTGGGCATCTAAACATTATCAAAAAATTACTCGGAGGTACCCCAATATTTGGGGAAACATGTCAGCAGATTAAGTACAACGATGATGAACATGGATCTCAATTGTATAAATTTTCAACCCAGACAAATGATGACATAAAGTATAGTAGAATGGGACATTAAGACTTATCATGATGAACATCAACTATAACAGTAGGGGACATCAAGCATTATCAGTATGGGCATCAAGTATAACCAGTAGGGGACATCAAACATTATCATTGTGGACAACAAGTATAACAATCGGGGACATCAAACATTATCATTGTGGACATCAAGCATACCAGTAGGGGACATCAACCATTATTTTCAATTCATACAAGAAAGGAACGATTCACTCCAAAATCATTAAGAATGAACCAAGAACACTCACTTCTCCTTCAACCCATCAGCATGGCCTCCATTATTCACCATTGTAGTCGAACTTTCATTCCATGTCAATAATATAACATCTTTCAATTATATCCTAACAAACATTTTTCATTGAAACCCCAACCAAGAAGTTAAAAAAAGAGCATACAACAAGTTGGATTCAAAAATTACTTGACAAGGACTATATATATATATATATATATATATATATATATATATATATATATATACACACTCTGCGTTGAATCTAAAACCACAAGAAAACAGAATTTCAGCCACCATCAAAACCCACACCGACGCCTTGCCCGGAAACGAACGACGACCTGGGACAAATTTGGGTGGACGAACTTAAGGCCTTTTGCTTGACCGGGAACAAACGACAATGGTTGAAGTATGTTCTGATCGATTAGTTCACTAATCCATTCCACGGTGTTGTTTGATGGTGAGTGTGAAGTAACATTCATTCCTTTATCATCAATGAGCCATATGTCTTCCCATATCCTGAAGATTTGGCCTTTCTCACTCTCTTTGAGGGAGAATGATACACTGACCTACTGGGTCAGTGATCCACCCTAGGTGGCAGATGACATGAAGGAGGCTGGCTGACGTGGCAAGATAGCATTCTCTCTTCCTTTTATTTTTTTGTTTTTAAGAAAATCTCTCCTTTTTTTTTCCAATCTAGGCGCTCTACTCTCCCCCCAAAAACAAACTTCCCCAAAATTAAAACCCCGAAACCCTACAACTTCCTTTTCTCTTCTTTGTCTTCCTCTTTCTCTACTTCTTCGACTTCCCCTTTCTTCCTCTTTCTCTACTTCTTCATCCCCTTCTTTCTCTTTATCTGTCCTTCTTCCTCTTATTCTTTATCTGTTTTTCCCTTCTATTTCTCTTTCTACAGAACACCCTCCTACAATTCTCTTTACACCCTAAAAACTCCACCCCCACCATCTGAGGCGGAGAAGCCATTGATTAATACCTGGAGAAACGCCTTCAAATGTCAACAAATCAGGGTGAAATCAACTTGAATTAGAGCGATTAGGACAAAGGAGCAAGTGAAATCAACCAGATCAAAGAAATAAATTTAGAAAAGGTATGCACCGATTTTGAATCTCCATTGTTTGTTGTGTAGATTCCGGAAAAAAAAATTGAATCTTCATTGTTTGTAGTGTGGATCTTGTGTACCCATTTTTAGGGTTTGGGTGTGGTTTTTTAAGTTTTTCCCAAGTAAAATTAATATTGTATCTGGAAATTGATTAGGATTTGGGTGTGATTTTTTAAATTTTTTAAACGTCAACAAATCTGGATCTTGTGTACTCGTTTTTAGTGTGGATCTTGTGTACTCGTGTTTAGGGTTTGGCTATGGTGATGATTGACGAGAGAAGAAGAAAACACAGATACGTACAGAGTTTTGGGGTCCTTCTGGGGGGATTTTAATTTTAATTTTATCCTTTTGTCATTTCCTAAATTTTTTGAAAAAAATCTAGTTACAGGCTATTTAAAAATGTTATGTTCCTAATTAGTCTAAATTGTCGTTATTAATTGTTAATATGTTGACTCACTTAAGCTTGTTGACACTCATAAGATATGGCAACGTCATCAACGAACTTGAGCTTGAACTTGAAGGATCGATTACGTATAAAGTATCGATATTATTGTGGTCGTAAAGCTGATTTGAAGACTTCAGCATCAATAAACAACCCTAACTCACAGTACTTCAAATGCCAAGTTTGTGATAGTTTTGTTGATTGGGTTTAGACCTGTTCAATGGGTCGGGGACCCGCCGACCCGACCTGGCCCGGCTCGAAAAAGTCCGGGTCAAGGCCATATTTTTTAGACGGTGACCTGGCCCGGCCCGAAAAAGTCGAGGCACCGAAGTATGGTCGGGACAGGCTCGGGCCAAGGGTCTGTGACCCGACCAGGCATGATGACCCGACTAAATGCATTAACTTTTTTAAAAAAAATCCTAATTTAGGTTTTATTTTTTGTGACCCGACTTGGCCCGACGACCCGACTAAACATATTAACTTTTTTTAAAAAAAAATCCTAGATTAATTCCTATTTTTTGTGGCCCGGCCTGACCCGACCCTATGATCCGACTAAATACGTAAATTAAATGCGTAAATTTTTAAGTTTTTTGTATATTAAAAAAATTATATTATATAGTTGTCGACCCGTTGACTTGGCCCATGGCCCGTAGGGTGGGGCTTGGGCCGAAGGTACTTGGCCCGAATGTCGGGCCGAGTCGGGCTCGGGCCGACAGGTCAGAAACTTCCGGCCCGGTCCTATTGTTGAACAGGTCTAATTGGGTTACATCAAGAGATGTTAATGACGATGGTTACTCTGGTTCAAATTCTCGTCTTTACGATGGTACTCTAGTGCAAATTCTCGTCTTGATAATATTGATGAAGTAAGGGCGTCTGTTAGTCCTAAAAGACTTGCATAAACACTTGTACGATTTCTTTTGGATTATGGTTAAGTTTGGTGGGATGTTGTATTTAGTATTACTTGTGGTGGTGTTGTTAAAATAGGGACAAATTAGCCTAAACTAATATATTGATATTAAAAGTAATGTATTGTTGGTTTTTATTCACTTGCTTATGGCACTTTCATCTACAAATTCTGATTCGAATCAGGCATACAAACCTGTTTGTAATCCGCACATCTTTGTCATTGTTGTCTGTATTGTTGTATAAGCCCATAATAAAACACAAATTTCTTGAGTTTCCATTACCCTTAAACGAAATTAAATTAGGCAGAAAATTAATCTAGAACAGCATATAGTTGCAACTTGGAAGGTTGTTGCAGTTGGTTCCATTGTCACTTGTATTACCAGAACAAATTTCTTGAGTTGCAAATTGATCCAAAACAGCATACCTAGAGGGACTTGCAACAAACAATGCCCAAAAAGAAGACAATCAACTATAGAAAACTAGGCAAAAAATGGAAAACAAATTACAAAGGTTTGTATCTGTTCTTTCATCCAAAGAATATATGTATCAGCATTGTGCCTGTTAGGAATGTGAGAATGTATGTTATCCATTCTCTTTACTGCTACCCAAGTACAGTATGTTATCCATCCAATCCTACCAATTCAGTATAGGTAGTTTCTCTCTCAAAAAAAAATAAAAAAATAAAAATAGGTAGTTTCAAATTTTCCTAAACATACATATGCATGGCCTTTCTACCTTGTATCAATCACCTTCAAGAGTAGGTTGCTGGGGAGTTACAATACAAGTGAGGAAAATGTTAAATGACTTACATCAACAGCACATCCAGACAACATCTATAAAACCAATTAAAACCTTCAGCGACTCCTGAAAAGTGGAAGAACAACAGTTAACCGCCATCAATGATCAATATCTTTCCTCCAAGACTACATTATTTTTATAAGAGCAATCAAAAAGTTTATCAATATGACACAAAGGGATGTCGCCAATTCACAACAACCCAAAAACATCTAAAGGTTTAGGACCTAAATAAAAAATATGCACTCCACGACTCTATTTGAATGTGTATCAGAAAAGATTCAGATGTCACATATATTCCAGTACATAATAATACTCCTTATTTCAAAACAAAACTTCACAAGTCAGAACTTAATAGAGCTAAGGAACAATACTCAAATTAGCATTTGTGCACATATGAACAATGTCAAGGGAATCTGAGTATCTAACCCAGCATTTTGAGGGCATATTCAAAGTCAGCATGTACTTTAGATAGAAATTAAGGATGCAAGTAAGTTGTTGTGTTCTATCTGTTAGAGAGAGAACACAAATATTCCAGTACATAATAATGAACAATAAGAAACATTAAAATTATATAAATCCAAGAAAATTACAATAACGTTTGTCTTAAAAAACTACAACAATTAAAACTCAATTTTCTCGTTAGAAAGGTGTTGTGTTCTATATGTTAGAAATATTTCTTTTTCAAAGACTATAAATAACAACGTTGATTTAAGATAAGAAACAAAATTCACTGTTACAACATAGCTTTAGATAGAAATCCACACTGACCTCTAAATAAAAAAGAAGAAGAAAAACCTAAAACTTCATCACCAATTGATAAGTGGTATGCTATATCCCATTCGATCAACACCCACAGTTCTTTGTCCCTGCCTTTTTCTTGGGATGGAATTTGATCACATGCATAATTATATATGGGCGTGACAATGAGTTCCAAGTACATATTAGAAGCTCCGGAAAATTACCTATAGAACTTAGCACGACAATTGAAGCAGTCTACAAGAGGATAAAGATGGTTCGCACAAAACATGGCACATTCAAGTCAAATGGTACAAATCAAAACCGATCATCTAACACTTCTGTCACCGGGTGTGGTTTCAAAGTCACTGCCACGTTCCAACAAAAAAGCGTCAAATACAAGTTGACTACAGTCGCCACAAACCACAACCACGAGTGCAACCCTGCAGACACGAAATACATGCGAAACTACAAGTTCATAAGTTTCGAGCATGAGAGGAGGATGAAAAATAACGGCACAGCCGGCATGCTAATCTCTAAGAACTCCAACTCAATTGCAGTACAATACGGTGGGCATGATCAAGTTCCTTTCGACGAGAGAGATTGTCGCAACGTTATCAGTAAGGCAAGGAGACTCGCATTGCAAGACGGCGACTTCAGGGCGAAGAGGGGTCTTTTCAGGAGATTATGTTTGGTAACTCCAAATTTTCTTCATGTATGACACCGACGACGTCGGAACTCTAAGGAACGTCTTTTGGGCGAATGGAAGGAGCAGAGCAGCTTGCGAGGACTTCGGAGACGTGGTGTCGTTCGACACGACTTATGTGTGCAACTAGTATAAGATTCCATTCGCTCCTTTCATTTGAGTTAACAATCACGGACACTCCATCCTGCTCTGCTATGCATTGTTGGCTGGAGAAGAAGCTGATTACTTCGTCTGATTGTTTCAGACGTGGTTGGCGTGCATGTCGGGGAAAGCTCCGACCTCGATCATAACAAAACAATGTCAATCCATAGGTCAGATTCACTAATTCTTTTTATTTTTTTATACGTACTTAAGTTTTCCACGTGCATGACACTTTGCAACAAGTTAAATGTTTGACGTGTAAACAAGGCTATCACAAAGGTATTTCCAAATGCACGACACAGATGGTGCGTATGGGACGTGATGAAGAATGCGAAGAAGCATCTATGCAACAAACCAGAGAGGAATGATATTCTTCGAGGCTCAAAGATACTCTTTACAATTCTCTTGATGACGAGGAATTCGAAGATAAATAGAAAGAGTGGGTTGACACATATGGCCTGCAAAACTCCAACTGGTGCAATGATATGTATAATAAAAGGCATAGATGGGTGTCCGTATACTTCAAGGACGAGTTCTGGACATGAATGTCAAGCACACAAAGAAGCAAGGGAATGAACTACTTCTTCAAAGGATTCGTGAATGTCAACACCACTCTCAAACAATTTGTTGAGCAATTCGGATTCACTCTAGCAAAAAGAGTCAGAGAAGAGGACAAAGAAACGTCTGATTAAAAGGATAATCAGTCTAATGTACATCATACTTTGTTTATTAGCATGTATTCCATCAGCTATACACTTCAAAGAAGTTCGTTGATATTCAAAACAAGGTGAAAAGCTTGATCTATGTAGTGAACGCGGAGAAGATACATGATGAGGAGAGGACATGCACTTATGAGGTCATTACGAGGAGGCCAGAGTCGAAAGAAATCACAACCCAACAATCCAGGTTTATTGTCAGAGAAGATAGAGAGACCCTAGAAATGAAGTGTGACTACAAAAAGTTTGAGTTCAAGGGAATCTTGTGCTGCCACATAATGCGTGTTTTCGGCAAGGAGGGACTGGATTACGTTCTAGAAAGGTACATTCTAGACCGGTGGAGGAAGGACTTGCTAAGAAAACATCTAACAATCCAAGTTCCATACTACAAACTACACTGGTCTAAAACAAAAGAGGTTATCCAGCTTGAACAACTGCAGAGTGCATTCGAGTATGTTACGGCACTGGCCATGATGGACGAGGCAATGTTCAAAGAGATGATGACGGCTCTTTCCGAGTTGACTAAGAAGGAACCATCCATTATCGGGGACCGTAATGGGGTCGTGTCCTGGTGCATTAACAAGATCAAAAGAGCCTACGGTAGGAGGCCTGCTGAGGACAAAATTTCTCGAGGGGGTGTCAACGCCAACACCAACGACTCTGTCCCCGTAAACAACCCCGTCGGTAAAGGGGTAGGGGTAGCAGACAAACAAGGAGAACATGTTATCATAATGAACAACCTCGTAGCAGAAGAAGATCACAACAAATGCCACCGACATCCAGTGTTCCACAAGGCTAATGCCACCCGGACCCATTGTTCACCCAGGCTTCCAAATGACACCAGGATTTAGGGATCAAATGTCACAAGGATCTAATGCTCAAATGGGTTCCAAATGTATCAGGTAATGTTGTAGAATCCTTTTATTTTACAATGTTATGTTTTTGTTATCCGAATATTCACATTACAAATAATTTTTTATCTACATTTATGCAATTCATCCAGTCCTATGTCGTGTTTAACAACCATGTAACTAATCCGCCTTTTCAATCTACATCGGTAAGATTATTATTTGATATAATTGCATTTTGTCAACAATTTATTTATCTCAAATGCGTTAAACCTAACAGTATTTATACTTACAAGGTTAGGGTCAAACACCTCATTCCAAACAAGCAAGATGAAGATGAAGATGATGTAGATGAAAATGAAGATGAAGATGATGGGTTTAGGTAGTAGATTGGGGAAATTAATTTCTTTTTTCTAGTCATTTATTTAATCTAGGGTGAATGCAAGTGATGGGTTTAGGTAGTTCGGTTGGGAAGTCATGTAACATAGGAAAGTATGCAACAATGTATTATTTATATCTATTTCAATTTCAATCAATGGAAAAGATAAATCATTTCTATGTCTATGTTAAAGTTTATGTCTTCCACCTAGAATAATTTTTCTTTTGCACTAATCTCAATTACATGGTACTAATCTCAACTCGTATGCAACTTGTCAAGAAAGGTTATTCAATTAATTCTCTATTCGATCTTTAACTTGAAATTTTACAATCATAATCAGATGCATTTCAAACCATAAATTAAAAAAAAAAACTCACATTTCATAGTAACTCATATGTTTTTTTATTGATTATTTATGATAAGTAATAAGAATATTATATTAAAAGCAAAATCTTTTCAATGTCAAATTTTTGACAACCATTTCTTTCCATGTTTTCTAAATGAACATGTACTTCAAGCATTTAATATTAGACAGATGTTAGTAAGCATGATTAAATAAATAATTTAGTTCATCTTGCAAGGAACTTAATATTTCATACAATTGGTCACTAGATTGATTCTTACTTGGAGCATTACATGCATTTTATTTTTATACGTTTAGGGTTTGGAAATTATAGGAATCCATGGTGACCATATTTTATATTGTATTTATGGAATTGTGCTAACAGTAGAGTCCTTTTGGACTTTAGTTTCAATTTTATTTCCATATCAGTGAAAGATGAGACAATATTTTACTTTGGATGAATAGATATAATATCAGTGCCTTACAATCCTGTGTAGACACTACAAAAACAAACACAACCTAAGCCATGAATCACTTCCTTCGGACCTACTTATTGGAAATACATTAATAACTGTAGATTTCAATTGGATAAAAATAATTGTATATATCAGTAATACTAGCTACAAAACTCTCATCACATGCAGCATGCTGCAACATTCAAGGGATCTTTAATCCATGCAAACTCATCATTCTCCAGCTCAAAGTCGGCATCAAACCCACCAGAATATAATTGATGTAATCCAAATATGTTGTACTATGAGTTGTCTCTCAATCCAAACAATTCCACTGCAAGGTTGACCACACACATAAAAAAACTAGTAAAATACTTGTTTGAGAAGCACATATGATTGTAATTACATAGAAAGAATCAAAAGCACAACCAAGTTGGAAAACCTAATTGTAAGATTAAAAGGAATCAGAAGCATATATGTGTCAAACAACCAAGCAGGAAAAACCTAATAGTTTGATTGTGAGAACAACATAGGTCACTAAGTTTCTCTATAAATACTAGTAGCTCTTCTTCAATTATCATTACATACAAACACCATTCTGAAACACAAATAAAATGGAGGCCCCTTCCTCTTCCACGAAAATAGCTGCAACCCCAACAAATGAAATTGGTCACCAAAATAGCAATTCTGAAACGACATTATCTCGCACACCAATGTTTGTTTCAATCGTCAAACTGGAAACTCCACAATCTCAAACACCCAATCCTTCACCCAATGCTTCACTAATTACACCAAAATCATCTAGGAAAACAGTAACACCTAGAACTGTTGCTGCACAGCCCTACGAACAAAAGTATGAAAGTTGGAAGTCAGACATTGAAGAGTTGTTCACAAGAATGACTGAAAATGACTCTGGGGGAATACTGAAGAAAATGATTTGGAGTGGCGGTGGATTGGTCGAACTTGACATCATCCTCAAGGGAAGCCAATCTAGTCCTAGGAAGTGGAGTATCGCTAAGCAACTCCAACCATTTACTTCCCCATGAAGTATTCTGGGTAGGAGGAGGAAGAACCCTGAAGGAACTCCTATTCCTAAAGGAACTCCTATCATTAACCTTGAGGATTAGTAGGGTTTAGTCCTTCTCCAATTTTTCTGGTGGTGTCTCTAGGATACTACTTTGACTATGTAATTTTTCTTTTTCATTTTTCAATTCTGGTGTTTAGGTTCCTTTTGTCAATTATGGTGTCCTGTAAGGCACCAGTAATCTATATCAATGAAGTTTGCCTTTTAGTTTTTAAACTTTTGATGCTTTCATTTGTTTTGAGATTTTTGATAATTGAATTGAGGACAAAGTGAAAACCAGAAACCCAAGAATTTCATAATAGAAAAAACAAAATCAAATCCCTATAGTGAAAACAAGAAACCCATCCTAGAAATTGATAACCCAAAAAAATTTCAGAATCAAAATGAAAAAATTCAAATCAACACAAACTGAACACCAAAAACACTACAAATTTGATAAACCGAAAAAAGTTTAGAATCAGAAAAAAATTAAACAGAGTGAAAACCAGAAACCCTAAAAATTTGAACAAAAATGAAGGCAAACAAAGAGTTCTGAACCCAGAAAAGAAAAGAAAAGAACAACCAAAAAAACCCTAAAAATTGAAGAAAAACGAAGAAACTTATCTGAATCCGCCGTCGTCGCCGTCTTCTGGAAGAAAAGTGTTGTCTTGATGGAGGGTGGTGGTGAGTGGATGTGTTGTCGAACCCACCGTCGTCTTCATCTCCGACGTCTATGGTTTCGCCGTCATCGACATCTTCTAGGTTTTAGGGTAATGGAGGGTGGTGGCGAGTGGCTAGGGGTTGGATGGGTTGGGGAAATGGGAGGGTCGTTGTCTTGATCTCCAACGTCTAGGGTTTCGTCACCGTCGGTGGAGAGTTGCTAGGGTTTGGATGGGCTAGGGAGATGGGGAGTCATCTAGGGTTACAAAGATGAGAGAGGGAGGCGGTTTTGGGAATTGATGTTGGTTAGCATGTGGGAATGGAAAATTGGGGATGATGATGAGGGTTTTGGGAAAATGGGGGAGGCGGTTTCTGGGAAAATGAGGGAGGGAGTAAATAATAGTAAATGATAGGGGAGGGAGTAAAGGATAAGAAATAGCTGGCCCTTTCCTCCTCATCTAGCTCATCAGTCCAGCTCATAAAAAACATGACATGTCATGTGGATCATTGACTCAGTGGGTCAATGTAACTTTTTCCAATGATAGGAGATGGAGTAAATATTAGGAAATAGCCGGCCCTTTCCTCCTCATCCGGCTCATCAGTCCAGCTCATAAAAAACATGACATGTCATGTGGGTCATTGACTCAGTGGGCCAATGTAACTTTTTCATTCTTTGAGCAATGTCTCGTTGGCCCAAATTCTCTTTCATGCGACACTTGGGAATTTGGCTTTCATCACTTGGCTCAAAAGTCAAAAGAGATTCGTCATGGGTTTGGTTCTGCCATGTTTATTTGGCAAGTAAAGGATCAATAAAAATATCCAGCTTTCGAAACCTAATGCCCCAGGAACCTTGGCTTGAAAAGGTGATCCTACCTTCCAGGCTTCCAACACTCTTTTTTTTCTCCATTACTAGAGCCCATCATAACTTAGCACACAACTTGTGTAAGGGTCTTTTAAATTCATGGGTAAAAGGTAGTGCCAATTCTAGCGTAAGACGGTCTTATATAAGAATTACTGAAAAGGTAGTTGAGTAAAAATTAAGTTTTTGGTAATTTTCGGTAAGTTTTGGTCCGTTTTGTCAAATTTACTCTAGTATACCAAAATTATTTTTTATTTTATTTTTTTAGTTCTAGTAATTCTGCTAAATTTTGGTAAAAACTTATCTTACCCATTTTACCTAGATATTTGAAAGGTCGTAAGTCATTAATTAGGGACAGAAATTTTGAAAATACTCATCAAAATGTAAGGATCACTTAGAATAACAAATTGGATAAGGACCTTCTTGCCTTCGCGTGACAAGAATCTCTTCTTCCATCCGTTAAATTTTTTGCTCATTCCATCTTTGAAGACCACAAAAGTTGTCTTTTTGCTCCTGCCATTGAAGTTAGGTGATCTTAGATACTTGCTGTACTTGATTTGTTTTAAATTATTTGTCTCTTAATTAACTGATACATAGTTTTCAATGTTACTCTTTATTTGATAATTTATTATATAATATTTATCAACAATAACAATATTATATTTATAAGATAATAATTTTCGTTATAAATCTAATAGTAATTTATTTAACAAATTATCATATATATTCAAAAATCAGGCCATGTTTAGTAAAAGTGTTTGAAACAACGTTTAGCGTTTTGACTGATCAAAATGTTATTTTATCAAATTTTATATGCTCAATAAAATGGCTTATATCACCAAATAGCGTTGGAGATAACATACTCTAGACGTTAACACCTCTAACGTCTAAAAGTTAGCTTTTAACATTTTGTTTTTTCATTCCAATACCACTCTTCTCTTTCAATTCATATTACAACATTGATGTTATAAACTTTTTGACTCACATAGTGATTAGTCTCTACACTCCATGCAAGTCAACATGTCACCCATCCCTCTTTCATAGTTGTAATTATGATAATGTTTTAATTATTTTAAGTACTATCAAACGATATTTTACTAAATTACCCATTCCAACAAATTTTGTAAATCTTTCCTTTTTTTCTTAATAATGATAAATCTTAATTAAATAGTACTTTATCATATGGTAATATGACATTTATTTAAATTTTACTTTAAATGCTAATAACAGTTAATTATTTTCTACATTATAATAATAATAGTACTAAGAATAAGAATACAAATACAAAGAATTATAATAACTACAAATATGCCTTTTTTTGGTTGTTTCATGTTCATCACTTAGTCAAATAGCAAATTTTATCGAATACATTTTTCAGAAACACCTACATAAATAACTATCAGTCATAGCTGAAATATAACAATTATCCGCTGTAGCCACCACTAATACATAAGACTTTGTCGTACCAAACTGTTAATAACTAACATGTATGCCAAACAACAACTAATACGTAATAACTAACATGCATTCTAAAGGGCTAACAGTTTGTTGCAAAACATGGGCTAAATTTAGTGCTCCTTCCATTCCTTAATACACCCTCCTTCCCATGTTATTTGTCACTTAAAACATAATAAAAGTTTAATTAAGCTAGTTAAACAAAATGCAGAAAATAAATTTCGGAAAGAAAAGATAGACAAAACTCGGTAGGGTTCGTCCGAACTCAATTTCGGAGTACGTCACCGCCTAAAATTCTCCAACTCTAGGATTTAACCTCGAATTATTATTAGGATGGATTTCTCACAATCGATCTTAAAGCCTTCTCTACTCTCAAAATCTCACAACTTGATATCGTCTCTCAATCAAGTGTGGAGAGTTGACCTCTCAACTCCTAAATCCTCTCCCTAATAATAATAATATCAACAACTCTAAACAATAGCTCAATACAATTCTTTCTACTCTCACACTCAATAATAGTAATAATTAATAATGCTCAAGGTGAGATACTTCCTCGTGTGTCTTGTATTCTTGAGATATCAAAGACACCACATATTTACAATGACGATATGGTGCTCTTGATTTCGGCAACTCTAGATGTTATAATATGATATGATACTCTATGATACTATTGTCATACCTACATTGATCTTCCAAACTTGCCACTTCTTCAATTCTTGCCTTTTGCCCTTTATACTTTCCTTGACAACAAGTATGATGCTTAAAGGAAATCAAGATATATGTTATAAAGAGGGTAAGCCAACCATATTATATTATCATTGTGATTGACATAAAAGAGGAGCTTAATCAGTGAGAATCTTTTTGATATTACGATATATTGTCAAAGAACAAGTAAATTAATTTGAATAAAAGGAGGCAACCATATTTTTATACTTGCAAATATAATATCAAATTATCTCAATAATAATCAATAACTTAGATCAAATTAATTAATCATAACTAATTCGTTCTTTTTGTCTTACATCAAAATAATATCAGTTATATGCTCGATATAACTCAACAATCTCCCCCTTTTTGATGTGAGACAAAACCCAATTATCGTACCTTTAGATCATCAAATTTATATTTCTCTCCCCCTTTTTGTATTACATCAAATAGATAAAATTGTAAAATAATATTGCAAATTATCATAAAACCACCAAGATGTTTTCTCCCTCTTTAAAAAATTTTGAAAAAGAATCGAGTATTAAAAAAGTAAATCATATTAAGGATGATAAAAGTAACTCAAGTGATTCAACAACGGGGAGGATTAAGACTTAATAGCTCCACAAAAAAAAAAGAGTTAAAACATGAAGCTTTGATTATCGGATTGATATAAATTAGACATCCAACGAAGAAAAATATTTTAACATAATTAATGGAAAGCTCCCCCTTAATAAGTGCATTCATATAAGTATATCTACAAAATTAACCATCATGATAAATCATATTAGTAGATCTAGTTCCTTTTGGAACCCAAATTTGAACAATTCTAGTTGTTGAATTTTTATTGTGACAAACTGACATAATATGCATGATACCCATTTCTTAAGCAATATTTGCATTTGCTCAAAGTTGATTTATGCGATGAAGGTCTAAAGAAATTGTTATAGTTTTTCTTGTTGGAAGTGAAGGTAATAGTTACAAGGTTTTCTCTCTTTTTACATCTTTCCTTGTCCCACATAGGAGGAAGAATGAAATATTTTGTTGTTTATATATCTTCTTTTCTTTCCTAGTGTTGTATTAGCTTGGAAGTGGGTTTTAGTGAGGAGGGTATGGTTTGGGCCTCCACACGCCTTGCTGCCGCCGCCACTGCTCGTCTACTCAGTTTATTTCTATAAATTGAGTTATGCTTGTGTTGATTTGATATACCAGAAATACTTTCCCATCTCTTATCTCCTCTTCCTTTTCCTCTTCGTGGGCATAGTTTTGCATACTCCAAATCTTTGACCACGAGCGCACATGTCCAGAGATTATCTGAGTTAACCTTGGGGAGCGACCGGCAATCCCGATTGGCACCGAGGTCGGGCCGTAATCGCTTTCAAGGCAGTGGTTTTACCACGGATCAGTTTTCCTTTCGTTTACCACATCCTTGTTCTGTTATCCAGCAGCCTTGTTTCTTTTTCCAACAATTTGAAAACGATTAATATCAATGGCTGCTCCTCCCAAAACCCTCGCTGAGATCTACAAAATTGAGCCTTTCGATGGAACCAACTACAAACGATGGTCCCAAAAGTTATTGCTCTGTCTTAAACAGTTAGAGATTGATTATGTGTTGTCATCGCCTCATCTTGAAGATCCAGAAGCACCACCTCCTCAGAACGATCCTGAGCAAACACCTACTGCTCCAAGAAACCCTGTTGTTCCATTAGATGAGAATGCCAAAAAGAAACTGGAGAAAGACAACAAATTCGCACGGAGTTATCTTCTCAACAACATGTCGAACCCTCTGTTCGATTTGTTCGTCAGCTTCAAATCTGCGAAGACCATATGGAAGAAGCTTGAGATCAAATATGGCGCTGATGATGCTGGGAAGAAGAAGTATGTCGTTGGCAAGTGGTTGCAATTCCAGATTGTAGATGACAAGCCTATTATGGAGCAGGTTCATGTGTACGAGAATCTTTGTGCTGAAGTTTTGAATGAAGGAATGAAGATGTGCGAGGTACTACCAGCGAATGTGCTGATTGAGAAGTTTCCGCCATCCTGGAGTGATTATAGGAATAATCTGAAGCACAAAAAGAAGGATCTGGCCCTTCAAGAATTAATCAGCCACATGAGAACTGAGGAAGCAAATCGTTTGAAAGATAAGATGTCTTCTCTCTCTTTGAATTCTGTTAAAGCTAATTTAGTTGAATCTTCTGTACCTACTAATAAGGACAGGTTCAAGGGAAAGAATAAGAAGGATCAGAAGCAATCCAAGCATCAGAAACCTTTGAACAAGTCTAACGTTAAAATCCAGAAGCAGAAGGTTACTTGTTATGTCTGTGGCAAACCAGGCCACAAAGCATATCAGTGCAACCAACGTAAAGGAGCAAATCAAACCCACCAGAAACCCGCTGGATAGAATAGCAATCAGAATCAAGCTAATCTGACCGAGGAAACTGAAGTATTTTGTGCAGTAACTGTGGAAGCTAACCTCGTGATTAACAACAACGAGTGGATTCTGGACAATGGAGCAACTAGACACTTCTGCACCAACAAGGATCTAATGCATGACTTTGAGGAGATTCCTGATGGTGAACATGTCTTCATGGGCAATTCTTCCACAGCTGCGGTACTGGGTAAAGGGAAAGTTCTCCTTAAATTTACTTCTGGAAAATCTTTATGTTTAAACAATGTGTTGTATGTCCCTTCCCTTCGCAGAAACTTAGTTTCTAGTAGCCTCCTTGATGTTGCTGGTCTTGAGGTGAACCAAAAGGCTGGGAAAATTGTTATTCTTCATAATGGGGTATTTGTTGGGATGAGGTATCGTAGTGATGGCTTATATGTTCTGAATGTTGCATCTGATGCTAATGGAAATGTTTCTACTTCTGCTTATATTGCTGAGTCTGTTGATCTTTGGCATGGTAGACTTGGACATGTGAATTATGCTTCCGTGAACAAGATAAAGAACATGAAATTAATTCCAAATGTTAGCACAGAAAGTTGTTCTAAATGTGATGTCTGTGTAGAGGCGAAATTTGCCAAGAAACCTTTTAAATCAGTATCTACAAGATCAACTCAGTTGCTTGAACTTGTTCATCAGACCTAGCCGACTTTAAGAACACAATGAGCAAAGGAGGAAAGAAATGGTATATTACCTTTGTAGATGACTTCTCTAGATATACAAAGGTTTACCTTTTGAGGTCTAAAGACGAGGCTGAAGAAGTGTTCTTAAAATATAAAATAGAAGTTGAGAATCAACTAGACCGAAAAATCAAGAGGCTTAGATCTGATAGGGGTGGTGAATATGATTCAACCTCTTTAGCTGTTTTTTGTGAGAAAAATGGTATTATTCATGAAACTACCGCCCCTTACACACCAGAACAAAATGGTATAGCTGAACGTAAGAATCATACCCTTAAGGAAATGATGAATGCTATGCTTCTGAGTTCTGGATTGCCTGATAACATGTGGGGGGAAGCTGTTTTAACTGCATGTTTTATACTCAATAGAGTTCCCCATAAGAAGAGGGACCATACCCCATATGAACTCTGGAAAGGATATGCCCCGAATCTGAATTATTTGAAAGTGTGGGGGTGTTTGGCTAAAGTGGCTTTACCTAGTCATAAGCGTACCAACATAGGCCCAAAGACCTTTGATGTTGTTTTTATTGGATATGCTCAAAACAGTGTTGCTTATCGTTTCATGTCTTTAAGTGATTATTCAATTTCTGAATATAGAGATGCTGAATTTTTTGAGCATGTGTTTCCGTTGAAAAAGAATGTGCCTAATGTAGTATCTGATGTTGTGCCTAATGTTGTACCTAAGAATGTGAGCTTGCCTGTTGCTAGTTCTAGTACTAGAAATGTGGAAATTGAGCCTAGAAGAAGTAAAAGGCAAAGAACTACAACTGATTTTGGACCTGATTTTGTTACTGCTTTCCTAGTTGAAGTTTTTAATCTTGATGATGTGGATGCTTTGACTGAGGATTTTGTGTCTTTATTTCTAATTGATGAAGATCCTAAAACATATGCTGAGGTTATTAGGTCTATTGATGCAACCTTTTGGAAGGAAGCCATAAGAAGTGAAATAGATTCCCTAGAGTCTAATAAAACTTGGGAATTAACTGATTTGCCTAAGGGTTGTAGACCTATTAGTAGTAAATGGATTTTCAAAAAGAAATTGAAGTCTGATGGTTCAATTGATAAATATAAGGCCAGACTTGTTATTAGAGGTTTTGACCAAAAGAAAGGGATAGATTATTTTGACACTTATTCTCTTGTTACGAAAATAAGCCATTAGAACGTTGATTGCTTTAGCTGCTATTTTTGATCTTGTTGTGCATCAAATGGATGTAAAGACAGCATTTCTTAATGGTGACTTAGAGGAAGAAATCTATATGACCCAACCTGAGGGTTGTGAAGTACCAGGTCAGGAGGATAAAGTTTGTAGATTGAGAAAATCTCTTTATGGTCTAAAGCAAGCTCCTAAACAGTGGTTTGAGAAGTTTGATAGTTCTCTTGTGAAAAATGGATTTATTGCAAATTTGTCTGATTCTTGTGTTTATTCCAAGATGATAGGATCAGATTGTGTGCTTATATGCTTATATGTTGATGATATGCTGATCTTTGGTACACATTTGCTTGTAGTCAATGAGACTAAAATGTTGTTGTCTTCTTTGTTTGAAATGAAAGATATGGGTGAAGCTGATGTGATCTTAGGGATTAAAATTCGGAAAACCAATTCTGGTTATGCTTTGTGTCAGTCACACTATATTGAGAAAGTGTTCAAGAAATTTAACATGTTTGATGTGACACCTGTTAGAACTCCCTATGATCCCAGTATACCTTTAAAGAAGAACAACGGTTCTAGTGTGTCTCAATCTGAGTATGCTAAAATTATAGGAAGTGTAATGTTTTTGATGAACTTTACTCCTCCTGATATTGCTTATGCTGTGAGTAGATTGAGTCGCTACACTCATAATCCTAGTCAAGAACATTGGAATGCACTTCATCGTTTGCTTAAGTATCTGAAAGGTACAATGGATAGGTGTTTGCACTTTAATAAATTTCCTGCTATTGTGGAAGGATATTGTGATGCAAACTGGATTTCTGATAATGATGAAGTTATTTCTACTAGTGGTTATGTTTTTACCTTAGGTGGAGGGGCTATCTCATGGAAGTCTGCAAAACAGACTTGCATAGCTCGCTCTACCATGGAATCTGAGTTTATTGCTCTTAAGTTGGCAGGTCAAGAAGCAGAGTGGCTTAGAGGTCTTTTAGCAGACGTGCCACTATGGGAGAAACAAGAGACACCTGTCTCTATACATTGTGACTCACAGGCAGCAATTGGAGTGGCTCATAACAGTGTCTACAACGGGAAAAGGAGACATATCCGTGTTAGACACAGTGCAGTGAGACAATTGCTAAAGTATGGAGTAATATCCTTGCAGTATGTGAGATCCGAGAAGAATTTGGCGGATCCTCTCACTAAGGGGTTGACTAGACGAGTTGTTCTAGAGGCATCGAGGGGGATAGAGCTTAAGCCTATGGCTTGAAGAGGTATGGTGGATACCAAATATTATTTGGTCAAACGAAGCCATACTAATCTTCGAGGTGCACTACATTCTTATCCCTATGGTGCTAAGTGGTGCTTCTAAGGTTGAGATTATTCTCTTAATGAATCCACGTCCTTTGTGGGGTGTGCTTGTGAGACGCACTGGATGATTCACCGATAATTTGTTGTAAGGATGAGCTAGTTGCTCTTAATAATTTCATAGTCACATTTGTTGTGGTCTATGTTGAGATAAACTTGATGGAATTACCTACGTAAGTGTGAAGGTTTGGCCGCCTTCTATGAGAGATTTGGGCTATCTCTCTAGAGCACTTATGAGTCCCAAAGTGTGCGCATGGCCATAAAGGCGCAAGTGTTTTTTATCGCGGAGTATGCTTTTCTGTAGGTTGATACGTGTTGTGGGGGTCTCAATCAAATTCTTCCAAGTTCAAGGCCTAGTCCACTGGTTAGATTATTGATTGTTGCCTCACATCACTAATGTGTCAATTCAAATCGAAAGATATTGACGCCTAAGTATCTGACCTGTTTTGCCCTGTTCTTGTTTTTTCTTTTTCTGGTTACCTTGTAAACCATTAGTGGGGGATTGTTGGAAGTGAAGGTAATGGTTACAAGGTTTTCTCTCTTTTTACATCTTTCCTTGTTCCACATAGGAGGAAGAATGAAATATTTTGTTGTTTATATATCTTCTTTTCTTTCCTAGTGTTGTATTAGCTTGGAAGTGGGTTTTAGTGAGAAGGGTATGGTTTGGTCCTCCACACGCGCGCGCCGCCGCCGCCGTCCGTCCGGCCGGTCCGGGCTGGGCGTGGGTTGTGGGCTCCCTTTTACCCGGTTTTTGGGCCGATTATGTTTCGGAAGATCTTGCGTCATTATTTGGTATCTTTTAGCCGTTAATTGAATTGATTTCATTCATCAATTCTTTCCTGATCTTCCGGTTCTCCTTAATGGCTCCATGATTCTCGCCATCTTAATGGTTGTTGCCTCTTCAGTTTCTTCTTCCTCTACTCAGTTTATTTCTATAAATTGAGTTATGCTTGTGTTGATTTGATATACCAGAAATACTTTCCCATCTCTTATCTCCTCTTCCTTTTCCTCTTCGTGGGCATAGTTTTGCATACTCCAAATCTTTGGCCATGAGTGCACGTGTCCAGAGATTATTTGAGTTAACCTTGGGGAGCGACCGGCTATCCCGATTGGCACCGAGGTCGGGCCGTAGTCGCTTTCAAGGCAGTGGTTTTACCACGGCTCAATTTTTCTTTCGTTTACCACAGCCTTGTTCTGTTATCCAACAGCCTTGTTTCTTTTTCCAACATTTCTTCTTACTAGATGGATTGTATCCAATTCCTTCTTTATTAAATGATGCCCGTTGAGTACAAAGTAGTTTATCTAAATTCTCTTGTCCTCTTGAAAATTTTAAAATTATTTTCTTATGATCATCACGTTCATTTTGTAAATCACAATTTTCTTTTTCAAGCTTTTCTATCTTTTTGCGATAATTGTTATTCTCTTTTCCTAAGGTGGAACTCTTTTCATTCAACACTTGTATTGTTCTTTTTAATTCTTTAATTTTAGACAAGTATTTTTCTTCTGCTTTTGTGCACTCAATTAAAAATTCAATTAATTCACTTTTTGAATATTCATGAAGAGGAGAGAGTTGTACCTCATCCGAGCTTTCATACTTGGTTATATCCTTTTCTTCATCACAATTGCCATTATCATCGATACTCTTCTCACCATCATCTTCAAAATCAGACTCTTTTGCCCATTAAGCACAAATGACTACGTTCACCTTTGAGTCACTAAACGTATTGTCCCTTTTTGATCCATCAAGATTTTTTTCGCTTGGTTGTTCATATATTAGCAAGAGCTTTTACCAAAGGCTTTTGGCTGTCTCACAAGAACAAACGCGAGTAAATATATAGTCATTTAAAGCGCATTGCAAAATATATAGAACTCTAGAATTTCTCTTCAACTTCTCAAAATCATCTTGACTATATTCACTCTTTGGCTTGTTGACAATAACTCCATTTCTCATCCATGTGGGGGTAAATGGACAATTAATAATAATGTCCCAAAAATCAAAATCGATGGATTCCAATCATTCCATAAGTGATTTTATGCTGCACTTCCAAATCGAAAAGTTAGTACCATCAAATGTTGGTGGATGACAGATAGATGCATTTAATAAATTAAACTAGCCATGGATCAATCATACAGACGGTTAAGTCTAGCAAAGTAGGCTAGGCTCTGATACCAACTGAAAGTTTAATTAAGCTAATTAAACAAAATGCGGAAAATAAATTACAGAAATAAAAGATAGACAAAACCCGATAGTTATTTACGATGTTCCACCGAACTCAGTTTCGTTGTACGTCACCGCCTAGAGTTCTCCAACTCTAGGATTTAATCTCGAATTATTATTTGGATGGATTTCTCACAATCAATCTTAGAGCCTTATCTACTCTCAAGATCCCACCACTTGATATCTCCTCTCAATCAAGTGTAGAGAGTTGACCTCTCAACTCCTAAATCCTCTCCCTAATAATAATAATCTCAACAACTCTAAACAATAGCTCAATACAATTCTATGTACTCTCACAATCAATAATAGTAATAATTAATGATGCTCAAGGTGAGATACTTCCTCGTGTGTCTTGTACTCTTGAGATATCAAAAACACCACATATTTATAATGACGATATGGTGCTCTTGATTTCGGCAACTCTAGATGGTATAATATGATATGATACTCTATGATATTATTGCCATATGTACATTGATCTTCCAAACTTGCCACTTCTTCAATTCTTGCCTTTTGCCCTTTATACTTTCCTTGATAACAAGTATGATGCTTAAAGGAAATCAAGATGTATGTTATAAAGAGTGTAGCCTTGTGATTGACATAAAAGAGGAGCTCAATCAGTGAGAATCTTTTTGATATTATGATATATTGTCAAAGAGTGTCAAAGCACAGAAAAAGAGAGCAAAGAGATGAGAAAAGCTAAGGTATCATTTACGCAATTCTCACTAAAACACGTAGGAAACCTAAACTATTTATACAGGACTTGTAAGGAAGGAAAACAGAAACAGAAGGAAAAGAAACAGTTACAATTTACAACAAAACTCTTAACCTAATCAAGAACCATTCTTGAGGAGGATATACTTCAATATACTTCACACCCCCTCCCCCTAAGGTGGAGTGGGAGGAGTATCGACCAAACCAAGACTTGATGTTAACAAGTTATGTTGGTGCTCCCCCAAGGCCTTAGCCATGATATCCGCCAATTGATTCTGACTAGATACATGAGCCGTCTGAATCAGCCCATCTCGTATTTTGTCCCGAATGTAGTGACAGTCGATGTGAATGTGTTTCATTCTTTCGTGAAAGACCGGATTGGCAGCGATGTGTTGTGCTGCTTTGTTGTCACAAAAGAGCATGATTGGCTTGTGGCAAGGAATGTGAAAATCATCAAGCAATTGGGTGATCCATTCAATCTCCGAGAGAGTAGCTGACGTAGCTCTGTACTCGGCTTCTGCGGAAGATTTCGAAACCGTCTTCTGTTTCTTAGTTTTCCAAGAGATGAGAGAATCTCCAGAAAAATGCAATACCCGGTTAGTGATCGCACAGAAAACTGACAGCTACCCCAGTCGACATCGGAATAAGCGGTCACTTCTAAGGAATTGTTGTTGGGATAAGAAAAGGCCCTTGTTGATGGTATGTTTGAGATATTTGAGGATGTGTAAAACAGCTGAGTAATGAACATCAGTTGGTTGCTTTAGAAACTGACTGAGATGTTGAACGGAATAACGTATATCAGGCCTTATCAATGTCAAGAATAACATTCTACCAATGAGCCTTCTATACGGTGATGGATCATGGAGAGGAGTTCTTGTGTCAATTGATAACTTCAAGCCTCGTGGGAGAGGAAATTTGCAGGTTTTGATGCAGTAAGACCCGAGTTAGAAAACAAATCAAAAATAAATTTCCTCTGGTTTAAAAGGGTGCCTTGCGAAGATCTTGCTATTTCTATGCTAAGGAAAAAACGAGCAAGGCCTAAGTCCTTGATAGTAAAGGTTGAATGAAGACTCCGCTTGAGATGAACAATCCCTTGTTGATCATCTCCTGTAATAAGCAAATCATCAACGTAAACTAAGATGTAAATAAAACCAGCAGGAGAGTTTTTAGAGAAAGAGAATAGTCATTGTGAGATTGAATGAATCCTTGCTGTAAGAAAAACTTAGTAAGTTCTAAGTTCCATTGTCGGGAGGCTTGTTTCAGCTCATACAAGGAACAGATTAATTTGCAAACCTGGCCTGGCTGAGCTTTATGATAGCCTTTCGGAGGTATCATGTACACCTCTTCATCGATATATCCATGTAAAAAAGCGTTGTTGATGTCTATTTGATGTAAATCCCATGCTTTAGCGGTAGCAAAGGCAATAAAAAATCGGACTGTGCCTAATTTAGCTACAGGAGAGAAGGTATATTTGTAATCTTTGTCTTTTATTTCCAAGAAACCCCAGACAACAAGTCTGGCTTTGTATCTTTCAACTGATCCGTCAGGTTTAAATCTGGTCTTATAGACCCATTTTGAAGTAAGCGCTTGTTTTCCTGGAGGCAAGGTAGTAAGCTCCCAAGTACCATTTGTTTCTAAAGCTTCGAGCTCTTATTCATCGCAGCTATCCACTCTGGGTGTTTTTGTGCTTCAGAGAAGGAAGAAGGTTCAAAGGTGTGAAGAATTGCAGTAAGAGAAACAATGTCGGATTGAGATAGATGAGAAAAATCATTATTAAACAATAAAGGGTGTTTGACATAAGAGGAAAAACTCTGAGATTGAGAAGGGGAAGAGTTAGAAGATCTATCATGTCTGCTGGTGGGTTGAGAATAGTCTTGCAACCAAAAAGGAGGATGTTTGTGCCTGGTTGACTGTCTGACAGGAATAATATCTTCAACAGAGGTAGCATCATCAAAGTTAGTAGAAACAGATTTATGAACTGAATCTAAGTCTGACGTGTGCTAGTTATCAATGTTTGGCAAACCAGTATTTAGATCAAGCTGTGTTGTAGGTAGTGAAGCAGAATCAGATCAACTATTGGTTCAATGATGTATGTTGGAGCATGGTCAAGGGCAATAACATTTGTTGGATCATGGTCAGGGGTAGGAACAACAGCTGGATTCGTGTGCATATTGAAATTAGAAGGATCATCATAAACATATGTCTTCAAGAATTGATTTTCCCAGTCTGACTCAAAAATTTTATCAGGAAATTGGATCCTGTTGTTTTCTTTATAAGGGAACCTATTTTCTTGAAAAACGACATCTCGGCTATGAAAAATTTTGTGAGAGGTTAAGTCATATAGCTTATAGCCTTTAAGACCAACGGTATAACCAAGAAGTATGCACTTAACAGCTCTGGCATCAAACTTATCTTTATGTCCAAAATTTACAGAATAGCACAAACAACCAATAGTTTTTAGGGCATTTAGGTCAGGAGCATGCCCAAAGAGCATTTCAAAGGGACTTTTCCAATTTAATTTTGCTACAGGTAACTTGTTAATGATATAGGTGGCAGCAAGCACACATTCCCCCCAAAAACGTTTAGGTAAGCCAGCATGAAAGCGCAAAGCTTTGGCGGTTTCTAATAGATGTTTGTGTTTTCTTTCCACAGTCCCATTTTTTTGAGGTGTGTAGACCTTAGATCGTTGGTGAACAATACCCTTTTCAGCAAATAAGGTAGAGCAATTGTGATTTAAAAACTCAGTACCATTGTCACTACGAATTATACAAACTTTAACATTAAATTGTGTAGAAACCATAAACAAGAACTGGGAAAGAATATTATGCACAACATATTTATGGGCAAGAAGATATGTCCATGTTGCTTTGGTATAATCATCCACAATGGTAATAAATAATTTGAACCATCAATGTTTGAAGTTTTGTAAGATCCCCAAAGATCAACATGAATCAATTAGAAAAGTTTATTAGATTGGGATACACTTTTGTCAAAGGGTAACCTATAGGCCTTAGCAAGGATACAAGTTTCATAAAAAATGTTCTTTAGGAATTAAATTCTTATAGCCAGGTATATGCAACATTTTTGAGGTAGAGGTATGCCCTAAACGAGCGTGTAAAAGACGAAAAGAAGATACTGATTTATCGGAAGTCTCAGATGATGTTGTTGAAACGCTAGAGGACCCAACAGTAGCAATCGTAGGAGTAGTGGAATTAAACTGCAATAATCCAGCAGAAGGAGCAATGGAGGCCAAGATTTCCTTAGTCGAAAGGTCCTGAAAAGGCAAACAGGAGGATACACATGTAAGCATAGGTTTTGATCATTTAGCAATTTTAATACAGAGAGTATATTAAACTTGAATTCTAGGATGTACAAAACTCCCTGAAGAGTTGTCTTATTATTTAGATGGAATTTACCAGCTGTGACAACTCGCTTAATAGATTCATCTAGCTACACTACTTGAACAGGTTTAGCAAGAGTAACTATATCATGGAATAAAGATAAATTGAAGCTCATGTGATCACTTGCTCCCATGTCAATAATCCAAGAACTATGAAAAGAACTTTGGACATTGCCACAAATAACAGTGGGGGCAAGGTTACCTGAACATTGTTGAGTGCCAGCAAACTGCGCCTTGCTCGGGGAAGGTTTGTTGTGTTTGTTATGATTAATCTGGGCCACTTGTTGAGCCAAGGCTTGTAAAAATTCACTGTCAAAGTGAGGATAGGCAACAGGAGAGGGATCTAAAGGATTGTCAGATGCTACATGGGCAGCTACCCTGGAGTCATTCGACTTGTTTTTGCCATTTCTTGATCCTTGATACCAAATGGGGTATCCTACCAATAAGAAACACTGGTCCTCGGTATGACCAATTTTTTGACATTTGTTGCAGAAACGTTTGGATTTGGTGTTCTTGGGATCCTTCTTGGAACGGGAGAAGCTCTTGGCAAGATGCGACTCCTGACGGTTGGTATCAGTTTCTGCATTTGATTCAGACTTGTTAGTGTAACCGGCAAAATCCCTGGGAATGTGAAGGCCTCCAGTAATTTGTCTCTGTCTTTCCACTCTTTGTATCATGTTAAAGGCTTTGTTCAGTGTGGGTAAGGGTTCCAGAGAGAGTATTTATCCTCTAACGACTTCATAATCCTGTTATTCAAATGCATGAGGAAATGCATCAGTTTATCCCTTTGCTCATTCTCAAAAGCTTGCTTGATAGATGGACAAGTTTTGGGGCAGGTGCACACGGGAATATCGGACATCTCAGCAATTTCATCCCACACCTTCTTGAGTTTGGTGAAGTAAACGGCAACGGAATCGTTTTGATGATGCAGGTCATTCAACTCCTTCAATTGGAACAGGAGAGGTCCATTGAGTTGACCGAACATCTCAACCAACTCTTCCCATAATTCTTTAGCGGAGGTAACATACAAGAAGGCGTCAGAAATATCAGGAATCATAGCAAATAATAGCCAACTTACAACCATAGTGTCGACTTTAATCCATTGGTTGTAACTAGTAGAATCCGCAGCAGGTTTGGCACATTTTCCTGTGATGAAACCAAGTTTTTCCTTGGTTTGAAGACCAATCTTTATTGATCTACTCCATTTTTGGAAATTAGATCCGGTGAATTTCAGATTGGTAATCTGCATAGACGGGTGATCAGAAGGTTGCAAGTACAGGGGGTCATTGTTGTAGTTGTTTTCAGTCTTTGATCCACTCATGGCCTCACTTTCAGAAGTCATCGTGGATTGGCAGAGGAATCAAGATCAGCAAAAGAGGAATCAAGAACAATCTTGATCGAGGCTTTCTCAGAAAAGCAAGAACTCAATTGATTACAATTTGAGCAGCAGAAGGAAGGGTTCATAAAAGACAATGCTCTGATACCATGTCAAAGCATGAAAACAGAGAGCAAAGAGAGGAGAAAAGCTAAGGTATCATTTACCCAATTCTCACTAAAACACGTAGGAAACCTAAACTATTTATACAAGACTTGTAAGGAAGGAAAAGAGAAACAAATCGAATAGAAACAGTTACAATTTACAACAAACTCTTAACCTAATCAAGAACCATTCTTGAGGAGGATATACTTCAATATACTTCACAAAAAGCAAGTAAATTAATTTGCATAAAAGGAGGCAATCATATTTTTATACTTGCAAATATAATATCAAATTATCTCAATAATAATCAATAACTTAGATCAAATTAATTAATCATAACTAATTCATTCTTTTTGTCTTACATCAAAATAATATCAGTTATATGCTAGATATAACTCAACACATAGTTCAAAAAATCAAGAAAACTTCCAATTTACATTTATTTTCATTCTTGGAAATAAGAAAATGATGAATAAAAGGGTGAATACTAAAGAAAAATGGTGAATAAAATAAAAGAGAAAAGTGGAAGAAAAAGATGTATTTAATAAGGTTAATTTGATAAATTAGTAATTAGTGTATTATTGAAGTTGTAAGTGACAGACATTATGGCGAAAAAAAATTAGTTAAAGTGACAGATAATATGGAAAGGAGAGAGTATTTGTAAAATAACAAACCTTTTTATTTGCACAATATTGGTAACATCACAATTTCAATGCAATATTAATTAGTATTTCACCATATTTATCATAAATTTTATCGTTCTCAGTAAAAAAATATTTACTCAAAATAGTTTTTTTTTAGTCAATATCTACATTAACTAACTTTGTTCTTTAGATTGGTAGGTTAGGTTTAATCATACTTTACCTTACCTTACCATTCAAAAGAACAAGACTATAATTCTAGATAATTTATATTTAAAATTCTCTATTCAACACACATAATTTATTTAAAAATAAAAAATAAGTGATGTGACATTTATCTACTTATTCTACTACTTTCTTCACCTTACCTCTTACTCTATGCACTTCATAGAGAGAGAAGTGCTAGAGAGAGAAAATCCTCTCTATTTTCAAACCAATATCCAAGTTGTCCATAGAGAGTTCTAGTAACAGTTCTAAACCCAGCCTTCAATAGGAAACTCCCAAAAAACAACCCGCATTTATTTCTTTTCTTCCCAACCACTCGCTGACGTGGGGCAAGGATGACCAAGTATTACGTCGGCATTTAAGGGGGAATTAATTCCTTGCACAAGGTAGGGCGCCGTAGCCTCATCATTGCTCAAAGATCTCGACCGGGACTTCAATCGTCGTCTGAGCTGGGCGTAAATCAACGGCTGCCAGTGTCTTGAACCAAGATCAGTGTAATCCAAGGGTCGAGGAAGCATCAAATCTTTCTCGGCACATTCCTAGGGGAAGCGTTTAAGGTTGATGGGATAGCTAAGCTCTATGGTGCAGATGTGACGGCGGATGATGGAGAAGATCTGCGCGATGACGTCTAAGAATTAATGGTGAGCAGAGAGGGGGTTAGACGTCGGATCAAGTAAAAGCGGGAGGTCTTTAATCTCTATAAAAAGAAGGTTTGACATGGCAGTGGCATCTCCATACCTGCCACCCCACAAAAGGAAAAAATTACCAAAAATGGGGTCTTCACACTCTGGATTGAGGTCCTTCCTTTTTCCGTTTAACAACCCTAGTGTAACTGAATCCAACGACTGTCCTTTCACTAGAAAGGGACTGCACGTTATAGTTGATGAATTACCTCCTGAAGTATGCCAGGACTTGAATTTTTCGTTCTTTAGGCTGGTGGCGGACATGAATATCTGGCAAGCCAAGGCGCTAGAAGAAGAAATAAACAAGTTCTGGGGGTCGCGAGGACCAGTGAGAGTAGCAGCAGTGGAGGACAATCCACTGCTGTTCAAGATAAAAGTCTCCCGCGTAGAAGATGTTCATGATCTTTACAGAGCCCAGAATGTAGCGGTCAAGGGATCCCTGATTATTCTCAAGTTCAGTGGAGAAGGGGGTATACCGGAAAGAATGAACTTTCACCTTTCCCCCATGTGGATCCAGCTTGAAGGCATTCCTTTCAAACACAGGAGACTTTCAGTGGTTCGAGGTCTGGCAGCAACAGTTGGGGAATATATTGAATCTAACATCAAAGGAGAGGTGAATACCTCGAAGGACAGGCTGAAAATGCGCGTCAAGGTGGATCTCTCTAGGCCCCTGATCCCAGGAGCGTATCTGAGTACCGAAAAAGGTGAACTACACTGGATCAAGTTCAGGTATGAAGGGGTGTTTCACATGTGCAAGAGATGTGGTCTCATTGGAAATCGGATCTCGGTCTATCAAATGCAACTAGGAGCAGCGGAGAAAGAGATAGTGCAGAGGTTCAACGATTGGGAGAATCAAGGATACCAGCTTATTTCTTCACCTGAACCTCTTTATTCAAACAAGGTATTTGATTTTCCCCCTATTGAGCCTTTTTTAACGACTAGACAGTTTCGTGGTGTTCTAATCCACACAAAGGTAAATCAACGTCAAATGCTGGTCAATACCCTTTTGCTGGATGAGCCGGGGCAGGTGGTCTCCAAAAAGCTTCCGGTTGTCACACCGATATCTCCAGGGATGAGGGAGCACATCAGCTCCATGGTAGCAGGTTTACCCACGATGAACGTGCATGGGGTGTATGCAAATGTTCCCACCAACCTCCCTTCAATTATGGACTGGACCCCAACGTTGGGTCACTCGCTGCTTGTACCAGGAGGTCCAGGGGGAAGTTTTAAACTTACTGCTCCGGCACTTGAGGAAGCAGGAGGCCAGGACTTAGTGTCAGGTCCCGGGCAGACAAAGTGGGTGGGATCCGACGGCGCACAACAGCAGGGGGGCCATGGTCTCCAATTTCCTGGGGCGCAAGGCCCACAAAATCTGTTAGGTAATGCTCCTTCCCAACCTCCTCCTCTAGCTGATGTGTACAGTCGCTTTCAGGAAAAAAGGAAGGGTAAATTGGTATTGGGGATGGCCCATCAAATCCCATTATTATACCTTCACCTACCCAAGAGGGACCCAGTTGTGAAAGCTTTTTAAGCAACGTTAATCGGGATGGCGGATCAGCTACACCTCCTCCATTCAACACAAAAGTGAATACTTCTCTCAGTTTAAGCAACACCTCCCCACTCACCCTCTATGGAAGAGCAGAAGGAAGTACCTTTTGGGACCGACGACAAGTGGGAAAACAAGGAAGAGCAGAAAGTGGTCGAGGTGAATTTGAGGAATCTGAAAGTTTGTGCCAAGGAGGAAGGGACACTCAACCTCCAACTGACCCTGGGGAGACCGGAGGAAGTGGAGTATAAGCCGATGGATCTGGACAATCAACCCACCTTGGGTAGGGAGGACCACCATATGCTCGTGGAGGAGGATTGTGGACAAGCGGGGCGTCGAAGCAGGGCTAGGAGTGTGGAACCACTGGTGTCTGGTCAAGGGGCCGGTAAGTTGCTCAGCAACCTGAAAAGGAAAGCAGCTTCAAATCCGGAGTTGGGTAGCATGACTTATGGAGCAAGCCTGTATGAGGAAGTCTACTCTTCCTTGGCAAAGAGAATGAAGACGATAGAAATGGAAACTGTGTGCAAGAGGAACCTACAGGGCAGTGGGGCACGGTTGACAAAGAAAAGTACCAGAGTGAAGTTCTATCACTGACGATCTGAGGCCATGGGGAGCGGTCGGACATGCTCCCCAAAGAAGCCATGAAAGTCTGTGCTTGGAACTGCAGAGGGCTAGGGCTGGCGGAGACCTCTGCAGTTCCTTATATCCAGTGGATTCTCCGCTCTTTTTCCCCCAATCTTTTCTGCCTATTTGAATGTAAAACTAGTGTCGATGTAGTGGGAAAAAATGGTCTTCTTTGCATGTCTCTGTAGTAGGAGGGGTTAATTCAGAAGGTCTTAGTGGGGGTTTGTTTGTTTTTAAGTATGCACCTTGCTACAGTGCAAATGTTTTCCTTTGTGAAGTAATGGAAGCTGGGGGTTTGTTGCGTTATGTTTGCTTTGTGTATGGTCATCCGGATGTGTCCCTCCGTAGATCTGTTTGGGAAGAGATTGGTACTCTATGCAGAAACATTGACAAGCCCCTCGTAATGTTAGGTGATTTTAATCAAGTGGAAAGCAACATGCAAAAATTGGGGGGACTGGAGGTGATTAAAGGAAGGGACTTATTTGTGGAATGGAGGAATGAGATGCAATTGATTGAAATGCCCTCTATGGGGTTGAAGTACACTTGGACAAATAACAGAAAGGGGGATGAACTCATTATGGAGACACTTGACAGAGCGTACTGTAATCAGTACCACATCCATCGGTTCCCGGGTGCTTTTGTTCATAATCTGCCGATACTCCTCTCTGACCATGGACCGGTAGTGTATGTAGACGCGGCTGACCACAAACAGCGAAGGAAAGGGGGGTACAGAGTTGAAGTCTGGTCCCTCCAGATTGAGGAGCTCATTGGCATACTGCAGGACAAATGGAAGGATGGTCTTGGTGCGGATGGGAGTGTCTACCAAGTTGTCCGGAAATTGAGTGGTCTCAGAAATCTCTGTAAGTCTTGGTGTAACAAATGGAAGCTGGAACGTCCTAACCTTATGAATAAGGCGATCTCAGAGGTCACACAAGCTTAACGAGAACTGGAAAAGTTAGGCTTAGAGAAATCCTCCATAGCCGCATACTGTCAAGCAGTTTTCCAGGCAACTGATGCCATTGAGTTGGCTACTTTATATTGGAAACAGAGGGCCAAAGTCAGATGGGCTCTTGAAGGGGACAAGATGACGAAGTTCTTCTTCCGACACTACCAGGTGAAGAAGAGTTTTTCTAGAATTAAGAGTATCCGTACACGGGACGGATCTTGGACTTCTGAGATCACAGGGATCATGGGGGAAGCTGTCTCCTTCTTCAAATCTATTTTTTCTAAACCTGAACATGCCCTTACTTCAGTGGTTGATAAGGTGGAACACAAGCTTCTCAGCAACTATTCTAAATCTCTTCTCCCACATCATTTTGCTAGCCTCGTCAGACCTTTCCAGGAGGAGGAAGTGGCAACAGCCCTCAAACAAATGGGCGATAATAAGGCCCCTGGGCCAGATGGAATCCCGACAGAACTTTACAAGAAGTTGTGGTCAACAATTGGGCCGGAGGTATCGAAGGCAGTGCTGCAAATGCTCAATTTGGGGACAATCCTTAAGGAAATAAACCACACGCACATTACCCTAATTCCCAAAAAAGACAATCTCGAATCCATGGGGGATTACAGACCAATAAGTCTATCCAACGTCCTCTACAAGCTACTGAGTAAATTTCTGGTGAACAGGTTAAGACCAGTCATGCGGGAAATCGTTGATGAAACTCAGAATGCGTTTATCCTAGGCAGGCATATGACAGACAGTTGCTTCATTGCCCACGAGGTTCTCCATTTCGTTAAAGGAAAGAGGCAAGGACGCAAAGTTGGAGCCATCAAAATTGACATGAACAAAGCATATGATCGAGTCAGATGGGATTTTCTGGGCAAAGTTCTGAAGAAGTTAGGGTTCCCGGCACTTTGGGTCAAGCTTATCATGGAATGTGTTACTTCTGTCAGGTACTCTGTCTTAATCAATGGACATCCTTCCCCAGTGATCATTCCAGAAGCGGGACTATGTCAAGGGGACCCCTTATCCCCATACCTCTTTATTCTCTGTCTTGACGTTCTGGCGGCCAATTTGACCACTGTTGTATACCGGCAACAAATTGCCAGAATTAAAGTGGCTAGGGGGAGTCCGGAGTTGACACATCTATTCTTCGCAGATGATTCTATTCTCTTCACGGAATTATCAGGGGCGCATTGCCTAAACTTGAAGAATCTCCTTGATGACTTCTGTCTAATCTCGGGACAAATAATCAACCTAGGCAAGTCTCATATTATGGTGTCGCCCAATGTTTCGGATGAGGAGAAGGAGGGACTCAAGGTTCTGTTCGGATACCAAGTGGAGGAGTCTTTCACGAAATATTTGGGCATTCCCCCAGTAGTGGGAAGCAACAGAACAACACAATTTGGATTCATCCTGGAGACCATTGAGAAGCAACTTCAGGGCTGGAAGGCTTCCCTCTTATCCCCAGCAGGTAGGCTAGTTTTAATTAATGTAGTGCTTGTTGCACTGCACAAACATATCCTTGGAGTGTGTAAACTTCCCAAAAAGCTAGCAGATAAGGTGGATGCTCTCATGGTGAACTTCTTTTGGTAGACAAGTGGTAACAACACCGGGAAACACTGGGCGAAAAAAGAAGTCATTCTGGCCCCAAAAAACAAAGGGGGTCTGAGGCTGAGAAGGACAACATGGGTGAATGATGCCCTTTTAGCCAAACAAGCTTGGAGACTGGAAAACAATAAGTCAAGCTTGCTAGGGAGCATATATAAAGCAAGATACAAGCAAGTTTCTCCTCTGGGTATTAATTCAGAGAAACCGAAGCGTGGGTCGCCGTGCTGGAATAGCTTGTGTAAAGCCACCGAAGCGATAAAGGAGGGCATCAAGGTGAGGGTTAATTCGGGCAGGCAATGTAACGTACTCAATCACCAGTGGGCTGGCCATAAGAAATTACAGTTAAAAGATGAGTCCGCGAGGTCCTCTTGGAATCACAGAACTGTACGGGAGTTAAGAACCGGTGATAGGCAGGGATGGAACTGCCATCTGGTTCGGCAGTTATTCACACCATCATCACCCAATCAAATCCTTTCATATCCAGTAAGAGATTCAGAGGAAGATGATGAGGTGTATTGGGGGTTCACACAAAATGGAGAGTACACCTCCAAATCTGGATATAGATTTTTGTGGGATAGAGCGTGTGCCAAAGAGTATTGGGGGAAGCTAGTGACAGAGTAGGAGAAGAGGAATTGGAAGAAGCTCGGGCAACTTGCAGTGCATACGAAATGGAAGGTCCACGCCTGGAAGATAATTCAAAGGGGACTACCCACAGCGGGGAAAAGGAAACACTGGGATCGAAGTGCGAATCCAAGATGTCCGATGTGTAATATAGAGGAAGAAACGGAAGGACATCTTTTCAAGAATTGCCGATTGACTACAATTCTTTGGTTTGGTTCCAGCCTTGGGATAATTAATCAATCACAGGTTCAGGTGCCAATCTCCAATTGGATTCATAACTGGATGACTCTTCTTTTTAAGGAGAAGGGGACGGAGAAATGTGGAGTTCAAGAATTCCTGTGTATACTCTGGAACATTTGGTTGACCAGAAACAAGAAAGTTTTTAATAATTTGCTGCAACTTGTCCACGAGGTTCTTTTTATGATTAAGGAAGATCTAAGAGAGTTAGCATCTTTGCAATCCAAGTGGAGAGCACAAAGTGAAAAGAACAGAGTCCAACAATCGGGCAACCCAATTGATAAGCCTGTGGAGTTTCATTGGACATTGGGAGGAGGTTGTCAACCTCAAGCCATTTA
Source organism: Portulaca oleracea (assembly GCA_029582165.1). NCBI lineage: Eukaryota > Viridiplantae > Streptophyta > Magnoliopsida > Caryophyllales > Portulacaceae > Portulaca > Portulaca oleracea. The sequence goes on along the minus strand of CM055877.1, from coordinate 13,543,377 downwards.
TATTTGTGATGGAGCCTGGGATAAGCGGTCGATGAAGGGGGGCATAAGATGGATTTTACGTAGGGAAGACAAGGTGATTGCCAGAGGTGGTGAGCCCATCTTGGTTTTGTCAGCTTTTCAGGCGGAACTTCAAGCGATTGAAAGCATCTTAAAGGACGCTTTGGCCAAGCGTCTGACCAACATCAGAATAGAGACAGATGCAACCCAGGTGATCCAAGCGTTCAGATATCCTTCCAAGGTTATCCAGAGTTGTGGCAACCTTCTAGCGTCTTGTCGTTTTTTATTATTGAATTTCAATATTTGTATTATTGCCAAGGTTAGTAGAATCACCGTTAAGGAAACACATTCTCTAGCCCAGAGGGCCAAGAGGAGAGACCTTCCATAACGGATAGGTGTTAGTTATGTACTTCTGTCTTTCCACCCTAAAAAATAAAAACCCTCTTACTCTATTGAACTAATTCTACACCTTAGTGAACATAGCCTTAATTAATTTTTATGTGTCACTTTTTAAATTGATAGTTTAGGCCCCGTTCTTTTATGCGTTAGATTGCGGTGCTATACCACACCTAGGGGTGTGCACTATTCGGTTTTGAACCGAATTAAACCGATAACTGAATCGATTTTTATTCGGTTCGGTTTTAGATTTGGAGTTTATCCTTTATTCGGTTTTCTGCTTATTCGGTTCGTCTCGACTCCATTCCGATGAAAACCACAAATAAAACCGTGTATTATTCGGCTTTGAACCGAATAAACTGATAATCAGACCGGTTTAATTTGGTTCGGTTTTCGGTTCATACTTTGACTCTTATTCAGTTTATTTGGTCCCGTTCGATTTTGAACCGATGAACAACTCTAACCACACAGTACCGCAAAATCTTTAATTTCTATCACACTTAACCACACCACACCGCACCACAATTTTTTTTTTTTTGTTTTTTAAACCAAACATACCGATTTCATTAATAGCAAGTCATACGACACTTATAATGAAAATTGGATTGAACAATTATAGATCTAAAACATAGATATGAAATTCAACTTCCAAATAACTAATACTAATCTTACTGACGTTCGGCTTCGATGACTCTGCATCATTACCATTGATGGAGAACCTCACAGCCTGTTCTATAGCGATTTGAAAGTCGATCTTCATCCAACGTATTAGACCATACTAACTGAACAAAAACTCTATAAAGAGATTAAAAACCCTAAATAAGGGTACAAAAAAACTTTTACAAAAAAAGAAACTAACTTTCTTTGTGTAAACGTAAAACCAAACTAATAATTGGGGTAGAAATCAAGTTAATTGGGGCTTACCATTGACAAAAGAATCAATGAAAGCCTCCAAGAAGATGGAGACTAGAGTTTTCTAGAGAGAAAAAGAAAAGAGGAGGCTAGGGTTTTTTTTATCATTAGGAATATCACACCACAATTATTACCAATATATCTCTTCATTTTTTTTTCTCTCCTCATTTTTTCCTCTACTTTTCATATTCTCTCTCCTCATCTACCCCACTTATCATAATTTTCACCACAACTCTCTACAATTCACCACATTTTTTCAAATTTCACCGTACCGCACCATTACCACAACGTAACCAACCGTATAAAAGAACGGGGCATTAGTATACAATATTTTATTAACACTTGCAATATTATATTTATAGCATAATATTCTTTTTGTTATCATCTAATAATAATAATAACAATTTTATTTAATAAATTGATATATACTCCCTCGGTCCCAAATTAATTGACACTTTGACAAAATTTTGACCATTAATTATTTTCAAATCACAATGAGTTATAATATGAAATTACCATCGTTAGAAGGATACTTTGCTAAAAATTATAATGGAGATTGTAACTTATTATAATTTGTAAATAATTAACTGTCAAAATTTAGTCAAAGTGTCAATTAATTTGGGACGGAGGGAATATATTAAAAAATTTATGGCTAAAATTTTTAAATTTGACTATACAATTTAATAACAATAACAATAATTTAATAAAAATAACAATAATATAATTGGGGTTAGCCATTTTCAATTTAGCGAACTGGGCATGGATTCAAGCTCTATCAATCCCGATTCCCGATTGACGATCATTGATCAAGATAATTCAACATCGATTCAAGCTTCATCCTAGTGAGAGTACTCTTCACCGATTCGAATTGGTAAGAAAAGAAAAGCTGCAGGTGAAATTAAATGGACAAATGCCCACCTCATTCAATGCTCTCAACGCTATACCACTCACCTCATTCAATTCAATTCAATGCACTGCGAGCGATTCTATTCCCTGCTCTTCAGCTTAATCTACTCACCCATTTGCCCTACAATTTAGGGGTAACTCTCTCTCCTCTCTTCCTCTATCTAATTCCAGTACTTAAAATTAATTCATTTCATTAATTCCTGATATTCTTCCAATTTTACTGCCATATTTATTATGTGACGAACCAGATATCAATTACCAGGTTTTATTTTAATTTTATCAGCACCCTTTTCATGCTTACTTGCTGAGTTGTCTCTGTCATTGTCCTCACTCATTTACTACACCCCGTCACTGCTGTTGGAGTTGGTTGAACATATGCAACATATGATGCTTTTTTATATCTTCCCTCTTGACATTGTCTAGTTGAAATGGGGGAATTCAGGTTTCTGGGTACAAGGCTGAACAGTTGAAGAAAACCCAGAAAAAGAAAAGGGGAATGATTTCAAATTTAAGTTGGGGTTGTTGGTAATTTGGAATAGAAATGGAGGATTTGGGTTTTTGAGTGCAAGAGTGAACAGTTTGAGGGTCAAAGAAAGGGAAAGATTTTTATCTTTACGCTTTCCAAATTTTGATGGAGGGGTTGAGTATGGTTGGTGAAGATGAAGGCATAATTGGAATGATGGAGAGTGGAATTTCTGTCCACCATAGGCGTTCAAGGAGGTGACAACACTTCATTACTCACTCACTCTCCCTTTAAATTGTTTTTTCCTATGTGGGTGCTTTTTTTAATTGGTGGGTTGTATATTTTATTGAGTAAGTTTTGTGGTTGTCTTGGCTGAAATGTATAGTTATTTGAATATATTATGTGTGCCAAAAGTTCACTATCAACTTCTAGGTTGGTGGGTTTGTCAGGATTGTGATTGACATTTGACAGTGTGAGGAGTTGATTTCTGAATTACCTTTTTTACTGCTATTGGGCTCTTTGACAAATGGAGTTGAGAGTACATTTTGATTTGGTAAATAGAAAACAATGTGATTGTGCCATGATTATTATAGCCATAGACTCCTTTTCTCTTTTGCTGAAAAGAGTAAGAGCAATTTTGTGACTTGCTTGATGGTTCTGTGATCCATTATGTGGAAGTTGAGGGTAGTAGATGTCATCTATCAACTAGTTTGTTGTTGCAAAATTGGTGAATGGTCAGTGCATTTTACCATATCTAGATGAGCATATCATTGTCTTGATTTTTGTATCAATCTTTTGGGTTTCAGTGCTTCTGACAGGAATGTCTATATTGGCGTAGTAAAGGTTCCTCATTCTAGTGAATGCAACCACTGCTCATCCATTGTAAGATCACTCTTTCTCATTATTAGTAGTATCTCGACTTTAAGTAAAACTAAAGCAAAGAAAAAGAACAGATAAATTGCGAAAACTTAACCTGTGAAGAAAGGGTTAGAAATTATGTTTGTGTACCTTGGAGGTATTTATGGAAAGCATACATTCCTTTCTGGTTACAGGATTCACCAATTTCTTCGAGGACATTCGGCTCACAAACACCTTCCAATGGACAATCGGTTGCTTCAAGTACGAGCTCGTCAACCCAGCGTGCTTCCTTGGAAAAGGATGTGAGTCTACATAATGTTCTTTCCCTTCAACTATTATTATTTCAGTTGAGATAATGGTGAATGCGAGATCTCAATGACTGACGTATTTTTTCCTACTCTGGTTTTATGTTACTTCAGATACAGCTACTTCAATTGCGGCTTCAACAAGAGAAATCTATGCGAATTATGCTTGAGAAAGCGATTGGGAGAACTTCTAGCACTTTGTCTCCTGGTCATAGGCATGTTGCTTCCCAGGTGAGCTAAGGAGATTATGGAAAAGTAATGACTTGTAACTGTGGACTTCCTGATGCAAAAAGATGTCATAGAAAAAGTTGATTGCTGAAGCCGAAATCTTGCTTTCATCTTTGTTTTCTTTCATTCTATTTAGATCATGGAGATATATTATCATCAGTTTGATAGTATGACTTTTCCAGACTAAGGAGCTGATTGCTGAGATTGAGTTACTTGAAGAAGAGGTTGCCAACCGGGAGCAGCATGTTCTTGCTCTGTATAGGAGCATTTTTGAACAAGTTAGTCGGCCACCTTCGGAACAAAGCTCAGGAGTGACTTCTCCTGCTGCCCATGTCAGAAATAATGCAAGGAAACATCCTAGCATAATTTCAAGTGCTTTTTGTTCCTCAAAGTCATTCCCTTTGCGAGTCCTTTCTTCAAAGAGTAATTCTGGAAAGAAAGACAGCAAGCCCAGACATGCCTCAAAATGCATGGCAAAAGTTGATATTCAGCTTGAGAAATCCTCTTCTACCCTTAGTAAGGTAACATGCTACATGCTTGCTTCTTCTACTCATCTTGAGGACACCACTTATATTGCTTAGAGTGATATCATTGTCTCAATTTCGATGACCAGAGGATAAGATTTGTTTTTTGAATATTAAAAATAAGAAATGAAAAATGTTGAGTTCCTATAGGCTGTAATGTCCAAGAAACATATCTCCATCTCCCCAACAAAGAAAGGGAAAAAAGGGTAATCCCTTCTGAACCGTTTTGTGATCAAGTGTTTGGATATTGAAGAAATCTAATAAGCTCCAGCTTTCACCGAGTAATGATTCATACCGAGTAATGATTCATTAAGTTCATGCAAGCATAGAAAAGGTGAAAGTTTGTGGCTTGAGCTAGGTGATGATTATTTACATATATTGCCGTAAATGTGTATTGTTGGATATTAATGGTGGTTATGAAAAGGATTCCCTCAGATTTATTAGGTTCTTAAGTGTTGGTGGGCCTGGGTACAATTACATTGATGATCACCAAGCACGTTCTAGCTTGCCAGCAAAATGGTCCATGAAGCCTTAGTGTCAATATTGTCAATTTATCATATTCCAGAGAGGGCCTATGTGCTATGTCATCATCAGGGTTCAGGGTCAACCCGGGACCATGGACCATGTTTGTATGAGCTTACGAGGACAATTATCTCACATGTAACGACAAAAGAAACTGGTTTTCAACCTCTGTGGGCCTAGGTGGGGGAACATGCACTGTATCTAGCTACCGGAGATGGCCTGTGAATTTGCTTGACCAGTAATGAGAGGATGTGGGGCAAGATAAGTGATTTAGAAGTTGCAAAGGAACAATTACTGCAATTACTCCGTTATTTCATGTTTGGCATTGAAGCTTAGATGATTAAAAGGCATGCTGCACTTTGGAGAAGTGCTAAAATTAATTACATTAAAAATATGAAGTGTGTCGTGCATAAGTCATAAGAGTGATAAATTTACTGCCTTTGACAGACCAGATGTCATTAACGACGTAAAGAACTGCATCCTAGACACCTACAAGGTTCAAAATAGTCGTTTATCCAATATGAGGAATGCAATCAACTTCTACAACTTCATGCAGTTAGCTGCTTCACATATCGGGTCCCTAAAGTCACTTCATCAATTTCCCAGTGTGGATGGTCTTTAGTTGTTGGAAAACTGTTGTGTTACCATATAATGAGGAACACACTGAGTCTTTGACAACTCATGATATATTCTATTGTCACCCCTGAGAATAACATATTATGGAAGGGGTATTTATAACCTAAAAACTACTGAAACATAAGAGAACAAATCTAGTATCAAATACTAGTCTGTAAACAATGATAAAGCTACAACCCATGACCTTTCTTTCTCCTTTGTTTTATTAACAAACGGTATCAGAGGACATTGATTATCTATGCTATTATGGCTATCAGAGTTTTATTAAGTTGAAATTTCCTCTCTATTATGCTGTGTAGTGTTTGTACGAAGCATCAAAACATAAGTTGATAACATTCTCATCGTGTTCCAGGTTCATGGGAAGCCGCCTATCAGAGAGAAATCTTCTGGTGTGAGAACTTTAAAAGATCATCTCCATCAGTGCCCGGGCAAGTTGTCTGAGGAAATGGTCAGGTGTATGGCAGCCGTGTATTGCTGGCTTTACAGCGCAGAAACAACAAAAGCAGAGAGTAACCTTCCGTCTGCCCCGTCAATGTTGGGTGCTAATCTTCCAGGACAAATTTCTCTTGCAGAGAACCGTTCTCCAAAATCCATGGTAGAGATATGCTCAGTGCCATCAGACAAAAGTCGGTTTTCTCGTGCCTCATATGCGATTAGCAGCTACAGGTGAGTCCCATTATTCCACTTATTTTGTTGGCAAAAAGAGTTATTGAGATCATCAAGCTTGAGATGTCTGTATGGCTCTAGACGAGATTTGTCTTGTAGCTTAACGAACGAGTCCTTCGCTTGGTCCAAAGACCATCAAAAGCTTTATAAATGTGGAATTTAGGTTGATCCTATTCTTTTGAATATACAGTAATCATACTTTTTTCCTTACATTTAGTATATGCTAGTAAATCCTCCCTATTTGACTTCAAAAAAGTTTATCAAATTGATTTCTTAATTGGGTTTCCATGTCTCTGTGGACCATGGTCTTACCTGCTCTATAAAGTTGGAGTTTTACATGTTGGTTTACACAGAGTTTCACATGTCTATCTTTTTACCAATCTTGAATTTGTTTTTGTTAAAGGGCCCATAACAAAATAATTGTTACTTGTCAAATTCCATGAAACTCAAAAGTGGAGTACCCTTAGAAAATTTTTCTAGACCCTCTACTGTTAGTAATACCAAGTTGATCTAGTTATGCTTCGGTGAGATTCATGCATAAGGACTGCATTCTTGATGATCTTGCTTCTGAGCTTCTATTCGTGCAAATACTGAAATTTTTGCTGTTCTACAATTGCAGAGCTCTTGTTGAGCAATTGGAGAAAGTGGACATCAGTCAAATGGAAGCCAAAGCCCAAATTGCATTCTGGATCAACATTTATAATTCTCTCCTAATGCATGTAGGTGATATATGGATTTGTTTGAAGGTTTTTTTTGTTTTTTTTTTGGCTGCATTTTCATTTTTCCTTTTCACTGCTGCAGGCATACTTAGCATATGGTGTCCCTCACAGTCCTTTGAGAAGATTAGCGCTATTTCACAAGGTAATACACCTTTGTAACTCACAGCTAGTTACATTTCTGGCCTTTTTTTTCGTTGGGGGGGGGGGGGGGGGGTGGGGGGCATGGTGATTCACCTTTTACGGTGCTGTATATGTCAAGGAAATTGTCAGGCATATTTAACCTATCAGTGTAGATTGCTGAAAATCTTTGATCCATTTTGCCCTGTGGCTTTTACTCATCAAAAAAGAAATGCATTTGAAGAAATTTAGACTGCAGTTATAGGGTTCTAGGGTCTATAAATGGATGCTGATGTTATGTTTCTTCTGTATTGCCCCTTGTACTATGTTCTGATTCATAAAACTTCATAGTTCATATCAATTATGATACAATCATATTTGCTGATTAATTGAGAAGTTTCTTTCTTTTTTCTTTTTTCTTTTTTTCTTTTTTTTTTTTTACTGCAGGCAGCTTACAATATCAGTGGTGTTGTTGTGAGTGCAAATGCCATAGAAAATGCAATATTCTGCTTCCATACACCTCGAATTGGAGGGGTAATTAATTCTAGTATTTTTGTCATTTACAAATACAACTTAATAGTTATCACTCTCTTGCCAGTTACAATTGCCTTTTTTTTTATCAGATACTGCACACTGTAATTCACAAAATTGATGTACTATGGAAGTTCTCTTTCTTGTTTGCACGTCTTCTGGCCTATGATAGAATCCTGTATTTTCTTGCTACACCTATTTATTTGTGTGACATCCACTGGACAAGAATGAAAAGGGTATTGTGAAAAGCGAATTCATGGATTAGTTTAAAAGGATCTGCCTATGAGCTCTGTCATTGAGTATGTACACTTGATATTTTGACAATATGGAGAGTTGGTTTCTGAGAGATGATGAAGCTACATTCTTATTATTGTGTTTGCACTTTGCAGTGGATTGAGATGATTCTATCAACCGCCTACCGAAAGAAATCCGGTGAAGAGAGGCACCTTATCAGCTCAAAATTCGGCCTCCCTAACTCACAATCCCTTGTATGCTTCGCACTGTGCACTGGAGCCTTTTCTGACCCTGTGGTAACTTTCTTGATACTAGATCCGGCATGTCTTGCGCTAAATATATATCGCAAACTTTTTCTTCATTCTGTTATCATCTTCCCTGCATCAGTCATGGATGCAGCTACTCCCTCCGTTCCTTATTAATTGACACTTTGACTAAATTTTGACCGTTAATTACTTACAAATTACAATGAGTTATAATATGAAATTACCGTCATTAGAAAGACACTTTACTAAAAATTACAATTGAGGTAATTTCATATTGTGACTCATTGTAATTTATGAGTAAATAATGGTCAAAATTTAGTCAAAATATCAATTAATATGGAATGGAGGGAGTAATATGTAGCATACAAGAAACTATTATAGAACAGCTCCCACTACAGATGTGGATCCTGCTTTTGCAAGGTCTTGAGAAATCTAGATGTAAAGTTGTAAACAACCTTACCTCTTTTTCAAAAAAAAAAAAAAAAAAACCTTACCTCGGCATGCATCCCTGCTTGTGTTTATCTTAGAGTACTTTCAAATGAGTTGATGTTGTTTGGGGGGGGGGGGGGGTGGTGTCAGGTCATATTTGGACCTATTGTTGCTATAGTTAACTAATAATTATGCTGTACCAAGAGCATGTTGCTGTAGCGGTAAGGGTTCGGATCTCGGTGACCACAATTTCATCGGTAACTCTTGTGGTATTTCTAGAGGGGTTTTTATGGGCCTGCTTTCAGAGTTAGGTCTATGATGGGCCTCCAATATATCATCGGATCTTGTCAATTTGGGACTGATCTGATGCATGTCGCCGGTGTGCAGCTTAAGGTATACACAGCCTCAAACATAAGAGAGGAGCTAGAAGTGGCAAAGAGGGAGTTTCTTGAGAGCAACATAATGGTGAAGAGGTGTAAGAAAGTGTTCCTTCCAAGACTACTTGAACGATTTGCCCGAGAATCCTGTATTGGTACAGAAGAGCTTCTGAAGTGGGTCTGTGATAATGTTGATCACAAGCTCGGGGATTCCATCCAACGGTGCATAGACTCCAAGAGCATCAAAAGATCGTCTCAGATCATTGACTGGTTACCCTACACCTCCAAATTTAGATATGTATTCTCAGAAGAACTAGCCGCTAAGCCTTGGTGGATTTGAATTGTGATTATCATTTTCAGGGGCAGGAGTATGTTTCTTTTTTTGATTAATAGATTTTGTTGATGTAATGTTGATGTTCTGGTCACTATTGTACAGTAGTTGGAGTTCCTATGTAGAGCAGTTTGGTTGTTCTTGCCTATTTTCAGTGTTTTCTTTCACAAGTAGAATAAATTGTGTTTTAAGAGGTTGTGAGGGCCTTCTCAAATGTTCTGTTGTGAATTTTCTTGTGGGAAGACAACTTGGGTGACAAATTTATTTATTTTTTCTTTAAAATGGTAAAGAGCGGTACAATAAGATTTAGGGAATGCTTCTTGAGACATCTTCCTAAACTGTAGTCTATGGTCGAATTACTAACCTCTGTTTTAAAATTTTAGAACTTCTAACACAATTTCATATTTTTGGTGAATGGACTCTACATATAAACTCTAAAATTAATACTCACAAATTATTCATACCAGTCCTTAAACTCGTGCGTTGCACGGGACAAAATTAAACAAAACATATTGTTTGGATAATAAAACAAAATTTATTGTTAAAAACTTTCATTATATCACATAATAAAATGAGTGTATTTATAATTTTCTAATTTACAACAAAATATACAAAAAAATTGAATTTATAATATGTTAATAGACTCATTATACTTTTTTTCCAATATTAATTTCTTCCAATTAAATATCATAAATTAAACAAATGATATTTTTTTAAAGCAATTAAACAAATAATATAAATACAATTCAAATAAGATAAAACAGTATTCCGCCCAACATAAATAATTGTAATTATATGTTATGAGTTGGAAAAAAACAATGTTAATTATATGAATATTTGAAGCTAACTTATTTTTAATTAAATAATATCACAAATTGAATCGATAACTTGTAAATATTATTAACTAAAAAAATAAATTTTTAATATTATAACAATGAATAGAATTATCAATGCGTAAAGTTAAAAACAGTTAAAAGATAGATTTTATTTATATCAAAATAAAACCAACCAAAACTCTAAATGTTAGCATTAGCATTGGTCCTCATCATCATCGTTATTGTTATCATTATTATCATAATCCCTTGAAATTTGAGTATTATAAAAAATTATCATAAAGATACAATTATTTATCGTCCTCATCATCATCGTCGTCGCCATCATCATCATCATCACTGTGATTATCAGATATTCTAACATGCACAATATATTCTTTTTCTAACGTAATAATACATATATTTAAATGAAAAGTAATAATTAATATTCCAACAGTTGCACTATAATTAAAAATTAATATTTAATATGTATATAAAAATTTAAATAAAAATAGGAAAAAATATAGAATAATTACAATTTTAATGCAATCAATTATGTAGCCTTTTGCTAAACATAATTAAAAATTAAATGATGACAAAAATAAATCAGTAGAATCCTTTTTCACATTACTTCACAGTGACACTCCTATACAAAATAAAAATTTAGGACTATCGTATTATATCACATATAAATATTCTCTTAAAAAACGATCGTACTTATCCACATTTAACAAACAAATGGTTATATAATATGAATTGTGAAACTCCTTTTCTATACAAAAAAAAGTCTCTTTTTGAAGGGTTGAGTTGTAAATTAGAATTAGAATGAAAAACAAATTAAACTTGAAATGCATATGAATTTTAACTATTAAGAGGAATCGAATTATACAATTACTGACAAATGACAATGAATTAATATCAACCGCCTAATAAATAAATAAATATTAGAATATAATTATACAATCATCTGCATGATAATAAAGGTATTTTGTCTTCTACATTCTATACATATTAAGTCCTATATGAAGAATTAGTAATGAAAATTTAAAATAAAATAAAATAGAAAAGACTAATTCAATACAAAAGCTTTATAGTACTCATTGAATAAAAAGAAATTGAATTAGAAAATAAATGTTATAAAATGCTATATATTTCTTTTTATAAAATGAAAGCTAACTTTTATAGTACACTTTTTTTAATGTTTTCTTTGATAGTTTTTTTTTTGAAATGTAACATATATTATTTGATTAAGTTATAATCATTTTTAGAGTATATATGTATAGTATGGTTAATTTTACCTTTGAATATTGCCATGATACTTACATCATATTCGACAACCTGCAATAACATACATATATTATTTGATTAAGTTATAGTCCAGTAGTTGAGATATAATATAGGAACAATTAAAACTATATTCAGCTTCAAAATTTGACTAACGAATTGAACTCGATCTCTTTGATTATTCCTGCAACAATGACACAAACAATGTTTAATATTCTCGAACTGAACGGAAAATATAGAGATGAATTAACCAAAAAAAATTAACACAATCTAAAACAAAGCTAAACATGGGACAATTACCTCTCAAGAAATTTGTGCAACAAAACTACGCACATGAACCTATATATTGCACCTATATATTATTCATATTATTTATAAAGTGGAATAATTACTCTTGAATGACATGAAGAGTGAATGCTTCGGTTACCAACAAAGTCAATTAAAAACTGTTAGCAATTAATGTGATTTATATTTTATAATAAAATAGATAATTACTTTTGAAATGTTACAAATAATTATTGTAAATAACCAATAGCCTTATTTATTTCTATTAAGGATTAATTATATTAATTGTGGACATGAACTATAATTATAAAATCATGACATGAAATATAATAATTGCGTAGATAAATCCTCCATGACTTTTATTATTTATTTTTAATACTCTATTTTATGTATTACAAAAAGTATAAGAATAATCGCAAACATATACCATATTTATTTTATTATTTGGATAGAATAACAATTTTTTTATATAGACACACAAATTAAAATTTCATTTTATTTTATTATTTGGATAATTTTCATTTTATATTAGAAATATCACTTTAATAAACATTTTTCTTATTAAAAAAATATTATATATGAAATGTAAATGATGATTTTATTTATTTTTATATTATTATATATTTGCAATTAGTTAACGTTATTTATTTTTCCTAGAGTAACTTACCTTATCCATTAATATGTGTACAACAATTTTAAAGAAAAGTAAAATGTTCAATTATAAACTTCGAAAATTGTCTTCTTTAAAATGAATATATTTCAATCCTCACCCTTGTACCCAAATATATATATATATATATATATATATATATATATATATATATATATATATATATAGGATAATTGGATTCTAATAATCCCTACTTTCACCAATTGGACAATGGTGGACCGTACTTTCACTTTGTATTCTAGTGGTCCAAAAAAAATAAAATTTAATTGTAGTGGGATATTTTCGAGGGAATCATAGATTTTGTGTTGCATTTGATTCAAAACTTAGTATATCACTTTACAATGATTTTTAATGAATTTACAGTGTTTCTCCGATTTTGTTTCATTTTTTTACTATTTTTTTACGATTTTTTCACTTTTATTATTTTTAAAAAATCATAATAATTATTCGGAGTCTCAAAAAAATAATTTAAAAAATGTTTTAGAAACTACAATTCATTAACTTTCTAGGGACATGAACAAAAAAAACAAAAACAATATAGTGTAGGAATGAAAAAAAATAAGAAGAATGTGGAGGTGGATTTGGTACCACTATAATCCAATTTTATTTATTTTTGGTCCACCAGAATACAAAGTGAAAGTACGGTCCACCATTGTCCAATTGGTGAAAGTAGGGATTATTAGAATCCAATTATCCTATATATATATATAAAATTATAATTATTATTTTGATCTATGCATGCGCACACAATGATTAAATTTCACATAATATTGTTTTCATAATTATATATGAATACTTTTCTAAATATTTGTAATAATTTTATCATTTACCAAAATGTTATACGCAAGCGACTAAGTGAAATATATAGAAAAAAATTTGGATACTATGAGTTTCTGTTACTCGAGAATAAGCACGTTTTATACCAAATGAAAACCCAAAAGCATTTGAGGCAAAAAAAAAAAGGAATAAAAGTTAAAAGTCAATTACTAATGAGACGTACATCACATATTTTACTAATAATAAAAAAAGAAGAATAAGAGCTACAAAATATAAGCACTTTTTGTATATAAAGATTGACTTAATTTTTTTTATGATTATCTAGCTAAATTATTAGACATAATAATAGTTAGACTTTTACTTTGTAAAATAGTGCAAATATAAACTTACCAATCACCATAGAGCAATTATCTTCCTTTATTCAGGACTCAAAATTTGTTTGAAGCTATCCTCTTGAATTATGAACCTGGAAGTCATCAAAATTTATACTATTAGAAAAAGAAGCGTAACAAAAGTTTTAAAATATTGAACAAAGACAAAATATATGCATGTATAAAAGTATAGTTGCAAATGTTTTGCTACTTTTTTTATAAATATATACAGTAGCATTTTTTTTTTATATAAACTTTACTTTGAAAGTTTCTTTTGTCTTTTTAAGCAACATGTGAATAAAATGTGTGCAAATATAATATCTTTGGAATTGAATGATAACAATGGATTGCCATGCAAAGTATAGCTAACATCAAATGGTATTTATAAGAAAATGAAAGAGCATTATCTAAGAGGAAGATGAGAAATAAAAGATAAGTTACAACATTTATAATAATGATAGAAATTAAAAACAATAAAGATTATAATAAGTGCATTTTGATGAATTATAAACGCACAAATTGATGTTAAAATATTAATGTAAAATATTGGGATTAAACTTTTCTCTTGCAATTTTTTTGTTTTATATCTTTTCATCTTCCTTTCAATTTGACATGCATATGTAGAATATATTTGTATATTTTTAGTTAATAGAATAGTATTTAATAATGTATATTTTTAGTTAATAGAATAGTATTTAATAATTTTAGTGATGCTTAATTTTTTAAATATTATTTATTTTATGGAAGTGTTGACAAACAAAATTGATAATATGATATGGAGCTTTTATTTGCATAATTTTAGAAAAATAAAATTATGTGTGAGTTTTTTTTTTCATTTTAAGGTGTTGCATAATAATTTTAATAGAATATTTCTAAGAAGAAGCTTTTCAATGAAATAAAATTTAATATTTCAAAAGATACGTCAAATTAAAATAAACTAAAATTATCACAATTAAACAATTACAATTTATAGATGTAATTTTAATAGATACATCTACCATGTCAACTCATCAATGTGATTTAATATATAGTATTATATCTCAATTTGAATACCCATTAATTAATAGATAAGTTGCTACAAATATTTCTCAAAAAAAAAAAATGAAAAGAACGTTACTTCTAACAATACCTATCAATTAATCAATATGTATAAATTTTTATTAAAAAATTGACCAATTAAATAATATGCATCAATGATTTTCAAAATAAAGGTGAAATGACAAATTATAGATTTCCAAATCTACCCTCATTAAGATAGACATATTACGATTCTGACCCTTTATACCCAAATATATATATATATATATATATATATATATATATGTATATATGATATATAATATGATATATATGATATATAATATATGATATATGATTATTGGTCAACTGATTAACTCACATTCTCCCTACAAATTGCTTGCCCAGTCTTGGATCAATATGTATTAGAATTTAGGAATGTTATGTGATTATTAATCAGTATTACCCAAAAAAATCTTAATTAATCTGTTTATTATCTATGCTAAAGTTCTAAAATGTGCCAAAATAAATAAGAGCTCAGAAATAAAGAAATAAACAGCCCCCAAAAACATTTTGAGAGAGAAATTCTAGCAGGTGTTGATTCATTGGATGCTCCAAATTCCTCGCGGCAGTTACTGCGACTCCCCACCACTCTCTTTCTCTCTCCTCTACAGTGGCAGTTATAAGCGGTTATTCACTCTCTCTGCCCTTAAACCCTACTCTCTCTGCTCTTTAGTAGTCTTTGCTCACTCTACTCACCATACTCAAACTTCTCTCTCCAAAATTGCTCCTTTTTCCTCAGCTCGTAGGCAAGAAAACCAAAAATCAATGGCATTAGAGTGGGAAAATGTGTTCAATTTCTCCAACCAAATTTACCCATTTGATCATCACCAGCAGTTGCAGTTGCAGCATCAGGAGAACGATGAGCTCTTTCTCTCTCTAGAAACAGAGCTCCTTTGCTCTGACTCTGTTCCTCCTACTCTCCTTCCCCCCAATGATCCCCTCCTCAACCCTCCATTTCATAACCACCTTGATCATCATCATTATGATCATCAAAATCTGATCAATCATGATATGATGACAATCAACGAATGCAACAGTTACCTGAATTTTGATTTCCTTCCTCCCCTGCTTCTCCCCTGTTTTCAACCCAACTCAATTCCAGAGAACCAACAACCCACATTGCCTTCTGAAAATCTCCCCAATTTCGATAACTCCAATGTTGATGTCATTACTAATCCAAAAACTAAGGTGGTATCGGCGCAAAGCAGAGCAGCTAGAGAAAGGAGGAGGAAGATAACAGAGAAGACACAGGAGCTGGGGAAGTTAGTCCCAGGTGGGTCCAAGATGAACACAGCTCAAATGCTTAAAGCTGCTTTCAAATATGTCAAATTCTTGCATGCTCAGCTAGGGATTCTTCAATCCATGCAAACATTCATCCAGGTACTAAACATAAAACACATCATCTTTTGCTTTCTTCAGTTTCTGGGTTTTTAGCTATTGTGCAAGTTATGGAGTAGTATTTTACATCTTTTTCTTTGTTTCAACTGATTATGTGAGGTTTCAACTGATTTTGGGATGCTACTTTAGTAGGGACTATAGTTGGTTGGGTAGTAGTATTTGCTAATTAATTAGGTGAAAACTCATGTCGCGGGATTCTTACTCTCCTCTTTTGTAGATTATTCTGTTTTGGGCGGTTATTAGACATACTTTCAGCCAACAAAAACATATTAAATGTTTTTTTTTTTAAAATACTCAACCAAACCAGTAAAATCAGAGGATAACTTTTGTTTACTTGACTTGTAGCTATAGATTCAGCCGTAAAATTTATCCAAATTTACATATTCCAATGCTTGATAAAATTTATTTTTATTGATTAAGTTATCACAATTACTCCCTCCATTTCATATTAATTTTCCCGGCACGTCATTAATTTCTCAACATATACAATGTTCTAATATACGAAAGTACCATCATTAGATTTATAATGAAAAGTATTATCATAAGAATATAGTTTTGTAATTTTTTGATAAAATATACTATAAAAAATCTTAGTCAAAGACGACATTTTAGATAATTGATATGGAACAGAGGGAGTAACTTTTATCATATGATATATTTATTCGATGAATTTCATAGGCACCCAACATGTGTTGGATATTACAATATATGGAGAATTTTGGCGCTTGGATCAAATTTGATAATATGAATCCAAATTAAACTATAAATTTATCTGTTTTAATACTCACTTGAATAATAATCATTTTTTTTAATGAATGCTTGCAGAAAAGTGAGCAAAAGGTGAATTTGGACAAGCTCCCACTGTTGGCATCAAATGTTGTCCAAGAGAAGCTCTACACAAATGAGAAATGTTTGGTTCCCCTAGATCTTCTACCAACATTACAAGAACATTGCAATTTTGACATCAATATTCCCAATCCTAAATAATCTTTACTCATGTAACGACATGGTATGTTTTATTTAGCTTTAACTTAGTGACCTCAGTAATTTCTATCTTACCCTTTTTTCTTTCCCTAACCATCCCTGATCCCTCATCCTATTCCTTCCCCTATTATTAGATTGGGGTTGGCCAATTTTCTTAGTAATTTATTCTTTGTTTTTAGATATATGTATCTTTTAATATTGTTCTATAGAGTAAGATTTTTTATCAAAGCATTTTTGTATGTTTCCTTTTGCATTTGTAATTTTTTGTCGTTATTTTTGGAAAATTATGAAATTAATATCGAATAAATTACAGCAAATCAACTTCTAATACTAACCAACTCCTTGAAATAAATCATCAAACGACCATGTTTGTTACCTAAAGTAACAATAAAATCTGGAAATTATCCGTCTATAATCTTGATTTTACTTAGCCTACCAATTTTTCTCATTCAAGAAGACTTGTATTATTTGTTCAAGTTATCATCATATACTCGTGGCGATGTATTCGATTGCTTAAATTACATGGCTAACTCAATATATATATTTTTATATCAAATGACATATTCTTCGTCGAAGGTGTAACTTAATAATGTGGCTAAGATTTATATGATAGTTGAAATACATCTAAAAGGTTCATTAGAGCTTCTGCAACGCTGGAACGATGCATGGAAATTTGTGTAAATGACTGAAAATATGTTCCAAGAAGGAACTCAATATTGCAGGAATGTAGTTCTGGAACGAAATTGCATTCTGGAATGGAAGTTTTAAATTGTTTTTTTCTTACTTAATTGCTCTCTTTTCTATGCTTTAATACATTGTTTTAGTTTCTTTTTATTTTATTTTTTATTTCCAACAAATATGTCTATGTTGTTTTTAATTTTAAGTTGTTATAAGACAATAAATAGATGAACGCGATATAGAGAGAATAATAAACAAGAACAATAGAAACACAGAGATATTGAGAGAGGAGAATGAGCGATGGTTTTATTCATGACCCACAAGGGGTATTTATACTAATTACATAGAGAGATCACATGAGAAAAATCCTCCTAAACCCTAACCACCTAAGAGATATTGATGGACATTTACAAATAAATATTATTTCATAACACTCCCCCTTGAATGTCCATTATCCAAAAGAGTATGCATCATTAAAATCTTACCAGGAAAAACCCAATTGGGAGAAAAACCCAGTGAAGGAAAAAGAGTACACACTTCTTCATACGCAAACATATGTTGCCTCATTAAAAACCTTTCTAAGGAAAACCCAGTGGGACAAAACCTCAGATAAGGGAAAAAGAGTACAACGCGTATTACTCCCCCTGATGAGAACATCAATTAAGATATTTGAGCTGATGTAATTCAAATTCATGACTGACATTTAAACTTTGCAGTTGAAATTGGCTTGATACATGAATCAATTTAATTCTCACTGAAACGAATTTGCTTAATATCTGTTTCAACATGCACATAACTAGTATATGATCGAGTGTTATAGGATTTTGTTAAATATCCAAGATTAGCATGGCTAATCAAACCAATTTAGAGTCGATGAAGATAATGAATATCTAAATCGCTAGTACTTTTGAGGTACTGAAATAGGTTAAATCATGTATGATCAGCAAAATACATCAGTGCTTTAATATCATTTTTATATGGTACTTAAGGAACCAAATACAGTACTTCACGACTCAAATACGGTACTTCAGGACCGCTAAATTTCTCATCTTCTTTTCGGGATCGAAAGGGGGGTTGTTTTCATATCAAATGACCATACCACTACCGGGGTACTTAAAAGGGAGTGTGTTGCTCATGCAACATCATTTTAGCACTTTTGCTACAAATCTTGCTTTATGCGCAAAAAGTTCTTTCTCAAAGTGTGAAACTTGTAAACAAAGGCAATAACAGATTTTACCAAAATATTTCATTCCAAATACGCTTGTAAAGCAATCCACAACTTTTGAGACTCTTCGGGAGTTCAAATCATCAATAACATTTACAAACAATAAGGATCCGGATCATTTAATCATTTCCTTTGATTATGCAATATGCGTTCACATTGCTTTAATCATGTAAATGTCTATCAACTAAATAACCAATATTCTCGAGAATTTTAATTTATGCTTCCGGTACTTTGAACCCTTCAGGAGTTTTATATAAACATCATTATCAAAAATTTCATAAGCTATAGCGATATTTCATATTTATAAGATGCATACTTAATTTTTCATGTACTGCCAAATTTAAGGTATCGTGATGTAGTGACATGGACTACATAGGAGTATATTCCTTCATAGTTGATACCAAGTCTTTGCGAAAGCACTTATGCAACAAGTCGCTTCATGTGCCTTATATCTCACAATCTCCCTTTCTCATTCTTTTTCACACAAAGACTTAACCGTATCCCACAATTTTTTTGTTACACCAGTCTGTTGTATGGACAACGGGTCCTGATATTTCCGATTTTACAAGTGAATCTAATTCTTAAATGCATCTTTCCACTTGGCCAATCTCATCTTTGTCTGTATTCATTAACAAACTTAAACGCATGATCCTCATGATTACTCACAGTAGTGAGTATTATATTTTATAATCAAATGCTATATCGACGTCGACTTCATTTCGGTTCCACCTTATCCAATTCATGATATAATTAATTGAGATCTCATCATATTCGCAAATTTCAGGTGCCTGAGCTTGTGGTGTAACTTCCACATTTGTCATGATTGAGGATTCTTCTGGAGTCAAAATTTCCTCATTTCAGTTATCATTAATTATTCGCTCCTTTTCCTTTTTTCGAGGACTATTGTCTTTGGAACCGACTGGTCTGCCATGCTTCATATGTGGTTGAGACTCATTATCAATTCAATTTGTCCTACTGGGACATCAATTCTTATAGGAACATTAGTAGTTGGGACATAGGATCTAACAACTCTTTGTGGGTAAGTAGAATATCTGGCAGTAGATTCACTCAAGTTTGCAGTTGAATTATATTTGAACTTCCAGTTCACATTACATTATATGAGGATCATAATAATTCGTTCCAACTTATTTCCTTGTCCAACAACTTGATTTCTCCCCCTAATGTTGGGAAAAGTGTGTCGTCATAATCGACAAACCGTTCCATAAGTATATCTCCAATGAATGGTTCTATTATATTTAAGTATGGATATACCCAACATAAAATATTCCCGATTCCTTTGGGGTCCCATCTTAGTGCGTTATCATGGAGCATACATCGCACATGCTCAAATTCATAGGTAGGAGATATTTGGTTCATGGCTAAAAAACATTTGTAGGGGAGGAATAAACATTCATAATAACCTCTTGGCCTTATTTGGATCAATGTTGGTGCATGCAATATGACATGTCCCTGAACAGTTGTAATAAACTTCGCTCTCAAAAGTAATAGATTTGCCATTTATTATATACTCAACATCTCATATATTAATGATTCTACATGATCATTTTACATATAAACATTTTACATAGGATGCTTAACATCTATGTCCATTGGCATATAAAAACTATCAAAAGTCTTCACCATCACTATCAAGATGAATCTTCTTGATTGATGATTTGAAATGTGCGCTTAAATTAATTGAGCAAACAATCTTGCAAGCACCAAGTTGCAAGTTGATAGTAAACATACAAGTGATTATCTCATTGATGTATCAAGTAAAACCATACTATATTCAAATGGTTTACATATGGGTCTACAGGACCAACACAAACATCACTTGTACAGAACCCAGGAATCTAAGGGATTCCATCCATATCTTTGCCAATAATGTAATAATTAATTTTCTTTGATATCGAACAACTAATTAGAACTCATTTGATTAAGGATCTTCTAGCCCTTTAAAATATATTCATATGAGCTCTTCTTGAGAGGATTGGTCCAACATGCTTCTACTATGATAAATTCTTCATCAATAGTAAACTTCTGGTTGACAGGAGTATATACTTCAATTGGGTTAGTTGTGTAGAATAACCCAGAAATAGAATAACCCAGAAAATAAGGATGATATCCTTGTTCAACACACATGTTGCTCAAAGCAATTTTCATAATATATGAATACTAATTGTCTCAACATGGTATTCATTGCCACGAATACCTTTGAAACTTAATTAATAAGTTCCCTTGACACTAACTTGGTGGAGAGAAGTGCATCCACAATAAGAAAGTTAGTTCCACCAAGTAGCATTATATGCGCTCTTCGGGAGCCTTTAATCAAAGTAGAGTGTCATATATATAATGCTAATATCTTCTTCCCTCATCAACGGACAATAAATGATTTATTATCACTAAAAATGTGTGTTGTTCTGATGTCTGCAGGACACATATATATCACCTCATTTATTCATGGTTCCAATCAAATAAGTATCCATGAAATTCAGTTTAAGATAAATATAACATCAATGCATCTAAAGCATATAGTGGAAGTGTTATAACCACTTATTCATAAAAAGAAACTTCACTTCAGAAGCACATACATGACTCTTGAAAGTTAAATACTCCATAGTGAAAATGCATTAAACATGGATATCGATATCATTGATTACTTTTAAAACATGTCTATGAGCATAATGAATAATCACATGAATATCATTAAATTCTCACAAAGATATATTCCATCCATATGCTCATATTAAATTTGTATTATGCTTAGGAAACAAAGTTCATGCATATTTGGTCAATCAATAACAATGCACTTTGTGATTAGACATTACGAAACAAGCAGTCAGGTTCATGATACTGGAAAATGATTAATAATTCAATATGATCAACCAATTTCAATAAATCATTGATATCATATAGTCTTAGACAGTTGAGAGCATATTTCTCACAATTTGTATGCGAAACATTTTTCAATAAGGTGCATATATCAAATCATACGAATATCCATGAAATAATATCATCACATGAGGACTCATACTAATCCATAATTATATACATATCAACAGGATAATATTTCCATGAACTCAATAATCAATATTATATTTGATCACCATGCATATAATCAATTTTCTAGCAAGTATGTCAAATTCATAATGCTTCGACCTAGTTTCCCCCAAATAGATCTTCATGATCAAATCAAGTTTACAGTTAACACTTAAGTTACCAAAATTAGAAAAATTTAATTGTCCAGGACAAAATTCAATGACAATCAACAAAGGGGATGAAAAAATAATTAAAACACAACAATTGCTAAAGTATTTGAACAATGCCAAGAGGGAGATCTAAGAAATAACGACTTGAAATAACGTGCACAACATAAATAATAATATCACTTACTCTCAAATGTTTATAAGAAAATATCTTGTGCTTTTTGATTAAGTTTGATAAGGTTCAACAAGATATTATGACGTACAACAGGTACGTGTCGTTTCCATTTCCTCGTTAATAATACATTTCTCACTTTTGTATCATTCATGCTATTCAATTCCGTGTTCCTACTCCTGGTAGGGATATCAACTTTTAAAAGATTAGCATGACTACGATCACGACTATGTTGACTATCACGGCTACTGGCATGACCTTTGTTTTGCTCATGATTGTTGAGATTATATCCTGCCACATTTACTTCAGGGAATGAGACAAAACCATTTGGGGGTTATAATGATCCCATAGGTCATTATTAATAAAATTATGTAAATTTTTCATCTAAACATTATACTCCACACTTGTAACAAAAATGCTCAATTTAATCGACCATATAAACTTTAATAACCTCAAGTATACTATCAATCGTCTTTCAACAATTCTAATGCCAATTGACAACTCTATACTCTAATTGGCAGGAAAGCGAACTTCTGGTTCACCAACGATATTATATAGAGTTTCAATGATTGGAGTGAACTTCTGGTTCACTACTGATACGTGTAATCAACTGAAATAAAATTTAATATTAGTGGTAGGACAAACTTCTGGTTCACCAATGAGATAAGAATTTTTTTTTTCAATGACAGAGTGAACTTCTAGTTACTAATAAAACTAGATAAAATTCTTAACATCAGAGTGAACTTCAGGTTCACTAATGAAAATAAGACAAAATTGATATAACTTCTCGTTAACTAATAAAATTAAATAACAGTACTAATATTAGAGCGAACTTCTGGTTCACTCATAAGATAAAATTTTCGACATATGAGTGAACTTCTGGTTCACTTAATGAAATAATGTAAAAATTCTTACTACTGGAGTGAACTTCTGGTTCACCAATGAAATTATACAATCTTTAGCTATAATCATAATATCAAATAACAAAAGACTTTAACCATACAAATGCGATGGAGTGAACTTCTGATTCACTAATAAAATAAAATAAATTTCGTATTATTGGGACGAACTTCTGGTTCGTTAATGAAAACACATAAAATCTTATATCTAAAGACTATAAATTAGTACACAACAATCTGACAACAAAGTTGTTCATAAATATAAATTATATAAATTTAATATTAACAGAAGGGTGAACTTCTGGTTCACCAAGAAGATTATACAAATTTCAATGTCATAGTGAACTTCTGGGAACTAATGAAAATAAATGTTTCATTATCAAGGTGAACTTCTGGTTCACTACTAATATTTACACTCCTTCAAATAAGAATGACAATCTTAATATTAGTGATAGGGTGAACTTCTGGTTCACCAATAAGAAAAAGAATATCGGAATGAATCCAATATGAATTGAATAAGTGATAGGGAACGAAGAGACAAAAAGCATACGTGCAATTAATTACCTTACTTCCAATTGCTGCTTGGCATCGCCATCGCTGTAGAAGGATTTAGATTTTGATCTCATAAATTACTTCTAATTCTACATTCTTGACCCTTGTCTTTTCATCAAAACTCAAAAACCCTAAACCCTTCGCCATCGCTGTAGAAGGATTTAGATTTTGATATCATAAATTACTTCTAATTCTACATTCTTGACCCTTGTCTCTTCATCAAAACTCAAAAACCCTAAACCCTTATAGAATATAGAAAAAAATAGTAGAGTCTGGTGCTGATAACGTGTTATAAAACAATAAATAGATGAACGCGATATAGAGAGAATAATAAACAAGAACAATAGAAACACAGAGATATTGAGAGAGGAGAATGAGCGATGGTTTTATTCATAACCCACAAGGGGTATTTATACTAATTACATAGAGAGATCACATGAGAAAAATCCTCCTAAACCCTAACCACCTAAGAGATATTGATGGACATTCACAAATAAATATTATTTCATAACGCAAGTGATGTTTTAAAATATTTTTTTTAAATTGACTATTTTATAAAAATTTAGTCAATGTTAAAATCAAGCTCGGACCAACCTGAATATTAATTGTACATAATTAAGATAAAGTAAGCTCTATAAATAAATATTTTAAGGTGAAATAATAGAAATGAGTTCCTATTGTTGTAAAACAAATGGAATGAAGTTCCAAAAAGTAGGAATGTTGAGTGATGTGGAAATGATGGACCCCTACTTATATTCCAAAACTTTGGATCACTATTGCATTTGCTCTTACAATGACTTTTCAATCCAATCTATATAATATAATGGAAATATATGGGGCCCACTGAATCCTTGCACGAGAGTGTTTTGTGGATTTCCAACCAATCCCATGAGAGATAAATAGATTTTTTATAATTTTTTTATTTATTCATCAACTTCACCAATTACAATAAAACCCTAATTAGTCAATCGATCCATATAGTCAAAATTATTCGAAAACCTACGATCTGATTACCCACGGATATCTCGGTAACTGTGCAACGCCACGATCGAAATTCATTAAATCAATCTGTAAACTTTCTCACGACCGTTACTATTCAATTATCACTCCGCTGTAAGTATCGAAATTCTATTGTTGCCCGTCCTGAAGATTAACCATTTTTCATCTATTGTTGATAAGTGCATTATTTGCACTTATTTTTAGGTGTTTTAGAAGCATAATCATGGTAGATTCAGACGAAAAATGTGTTTAGTCTTCCCCATTTCTCTATTTACGCTTGGTCTTTGTGTTTTTGGTATTGATTTGCAGGTTCAGGGCCAAAAGGTTGATTTTAGGAGCAAATTTGGTAAGACCAAGGGTACCAAGGGCATCAACTACTGTTGATCAGACCGTGGTAAAAATTTCAGCAAGAAACGAGCAGAGAACAGCCAGACAGCGCCAACCACGGGCTGCCCGTGGTGACACCCACGGACCGTGGTGGCCGCTGTTTCCTCGCTTTGGCGGTTATTTCTGCGGAAATAAATTGGGAAGAGAAAGGGAACGCCGTTTATCATTCATTCTGGGCAGAAAAAGAGAGAGCTTCTGGAGTAATTCATCACCAAAACACATCCATCCATCAAGAATCAATCCGAAGAATTTGAAGAATTGGAATTCGAGAGGAAGCACGCGCACTCGTGAAGTATTTTTCGCTCGGAGATCGAGAGATTCTACGGAATTCCTCCTAGTGTTTGCTTTACTCTTCTCATATTTCTTTCTTAGCTCTAGAATTGATTATCATGTTTAGGACGTATTTCTTGTTTCCAATGAATAATTGTGAGTAAATTTGGTTCTTTCTAGGGTTTTATGAACCAACATTATGGTGGTTGATTAGAATGTTTTAGTTTTTGCTTGAATTCTTGATTTAATCAATAGAAGGTTGAGTTTTTCATGCTTACGAACGTTCTTAAGGCCTTAGATGTTTGTAATTCTGAGATTAACTTGAGAATTATCGAAAGGTGAATTAGGGGAATTTGACTACCAACCTGTCTACCTAGGATTACGAAAGTTGAAAAAGGAGTAGTAAACTAGAGAATCATTAGATAACCTGACTTTTGAGACCTTCAATTCTTTTTAATCTGAAAGGCAGACGAAAGTTATTGATTAGGTTAGTCAGGACAATTCTATTTAGCATCGAAAGGGCGATAGAATTTAGAGGTTATCGATTCTTGATTCGTTTGAGTTACTTTCTTGCGCATGCTTTAACTTGTCTTTCAGACCCTGTTGTCAGGTGAGTAAAACCCTAGAAGCCTTCATCCATTGAATTACTTCAAGCTCAACTTTTCCTGTCGACCTTAGTTTTAGTTAGTTCGTTAGAAATCATCAAAAATCATCAAACCCGATTGGCTTAGCAATTAAGTAGAGGGATAATTCACTGCGTTACTAGACTAAGTCCCTGTGGGATCGACCTTGACATTGCTACAATAGTACCCGTGCGCTTGCGGCCCTATCAAGTTTTTGGCGCCGTTGCCGGGGACGTTGTCCCTAGTAGCCTTTAAGCGAAGACTCTCAAATTGACTAAGCTATTTTTTATTTTATTTTTTTCTTTTTCTTTCCCTTCCTTGTGATCCCTTCTCGATTTTGATTGTGTTTCATTTCTTGTTTTTGCTAGGTACTCTCAGTGTATGCAAAAGATTCCGGAGTTTGAGTTCGATCCCGAAATTGAACGTACTCTTCATTTATGCTTGAAGCGACTGCGAATAGAGGAAGCTAGCAAGAAGCAAGAAGAGAAGTCTGCACCACAATAAAAAAAAATGGCTGGTAGAGAAGAACGACCGAAGACACTGGCCCAATACATGACCCTGAATGTCACCGATCCTCCTATGGCCATCAATGCTCCCAACATCGCGAACAATGATTTTGAGCTGAAGAACTCTTTGATCAGTCTGGTTAAAGTTGCTCCATTCCGTGGTCACCCTAATGAGGACCCCAACCGACACCTCGGTATCTTCCTCCAAGTGTGCGATACGTTCAAGGCCGACGGGGTCTCACCGGATGCGATCAATCTGCGATTGTTCCCATTCTTACTGGAGGACCGAGCGTGGAAGTGGCTGGATTCCCTTCCGCCGAACTCCATCACCACTTTTGATCAGATGGCAAGCGCGTTTCTTACCAAATATTTCCCGCCAAGTAAGCTGACGAACCTGCGCAACCAGATATCTACCTTTGTCCAAGAGCCGGATGAGAACTTGTACGAGGCTGGGGAACGATTCAAAGATCTACTTCGCCAGTATCCACATCATGGTCTTGAGCCATGGGTTCCCATCCATGCTTTCTACAATGGAGTGGATGATCAATTGAGGGCGATGATCCTCGCAGCAGCTGGGGGGAACATCATGAGCAAGGGGGTTGATAAGCTCTACACTCTAATTGAGCAAATGGCGTCCAACAGTCATCAATGGTCCAAGCCCCATTCCTCGAGAACGGGAGGTAAGTATGATGTAGATGCTATTTCTGTTTTAACTGCTAAAATAGATGTTGTGACTCAAAAGATTGACCGCTTGCATGTGAGCGCCAACCCTCCCCAAACGTGTGCTTCTTGTAATTCATTTGAGCATGAGACCATGTTTTGTCCTGTTGGGTTAGCTAGTCCCGAGACCTCGGACCAGGCCAATTACATTAGAAACCCAAGACAGAACTTTGACCCGTACTCCAATGTTTACAACCCGAGATTGAGATATCATCCTAATCTTTCCTATCGGAATAACAATCCCACAGGACTACACCAACAACAATAGGCCCAAAGACCACCTGGTTTCCAAAGACAACAAGCCCAACCCCAACCTCGAAAAACCCAAGAGCCTGACTGGAAGGCATTGGTGGAACGTATGATGGTGTCTCATAATCAGCATGAAGAGACCATCAAGCTTTTAGTTGATAGAGTTGACCAGTTGGCAACTCACAACAAAATACTTGAGTCTCAGATTGCTAGCTAGGCTAGTACTTCCTCCACTCCTCCAGGAAAGCTTCCTAGCCAACCTGTAGTGAACCCAAAAGACCAATGCAATGCCATAACCTTAAGAAGTGGGACGCAATTGCAGGGCCTAGGGCTATGTGTGATGAGCATGTTGTTGTTGATGTGCATGATGATGTTGCTGAGAATGTGATTGATGTTGAGAATGTTGCTAGTGATGCAAATGTGAATGCTGATGTGAGTGTTGGTGTGCATGAAGAGGTAAATGTACAAGGTGAAAAAGTTTCTAAGGACGCAACGAGAACTCCCCAAAGAGTTTACTCTCCACCTTTGCCCTTCCCTCAAAGATTGGCTAAGGCTAAGAGTGATAAGCAATTCGGGAAGTTCTTGGAGGTCCTCAAGAAACTCCATATTAATATTCCCTTCACCGATGCCCTGTCTCAAATGCCTTCCTACGCTAAGTTTTTGAAGGAAATTTTGACAAACAAAAGGAAGTTGGAAGAGCAGAAGACAGTGGCATTGACGGAACAGTGTAGTGTCGTGCTCCAAAATAAGCTTCCCCCGAAGCTTAAGGATCCTAATAGCTTCACCATTCCTTGTGAAGTTGGAAAGATTTCCATTGACCGTGCATTATGTGATCTTGGTTCTAGTGTGAGTCTTATGCCTCTCTCTTTATCCCAAAAGCTTGGTATGGGTGAACTAAAGCCCACTACCATTTCCCTCCAGTTGGCCGACAGATCGGTCAAGTTTCCCCATAGGAATCTTAGAGGATGTTCCCATTATGTTGGGTAGTTTCTTTGTTCCTGTTGACTTTGTTATCCTTGAGATGGAGGAAGACACTCATACCCCTATTATTCTTGGTAGACCTTTCATGGCTACGGCTGGGTGTTGTGTTGATGTGAAGAATGGTAGGATGTCCTTTAATATAGGAGGTGGGAAAGCTGAATTTAATCTGTTTGAAGCTGCTAAATTCCCTGCATTTGTTGATGTTTGCCTTAGAGTCGATATTCTTGATTCAATTCTTAGGGAAGATAGCACTAACATTCGTTCTCATGATCCTCTTGAGCTTTGTTTGTTGTCTAACAGAAAAACTCAAGATCACGATCCCGAGGTTGCCCATTGTGTGAAGCTCTTGCAGGCATCCCCAGAAGTTCCACCGACGCTGGAAACGGTGGAGGCATTAGAGACTGAAAGCGAAAGCGAAAGCAAGCAAGCTTCGAGTAAGAAGAAAGCTCCAAAGGTAGAACTGAAACCTCTCCCTTCCTCTCCGAGGTACGAATTTCTTGGCCCCAATTCCTCTTATCCTATGATTGTGAATGCAAGTTTGAATGATGCTGAGATTGATTCATTGTTGAGAGTCCTTAGGTCGCATCGTAAGGCCATTGGTTATACCATAGCCAATGGCCTTAAGGGAATTAGTCCCTTAGTTTACATGCATAGGATTTTGACGGAAGATGATTATAAGCCCACCGTAGAAAATCACAGAAGGTTGAACCCTAACATGAAAGAGGTGGTGAAAAAGGAGGTCTTGAAATTACTTGATGCTGGGATTATCTACCCTATTTCTGATAGTGAGTGGGTGAGTCTGGTGCATGTTGTGCCTAAGAAGGGGGAATGACTATAGTGAAAAATGAGAACAATGAGCTGATTCCCAGTAGGATTGTTACGGGGTGGAGGATGTGTATTAAATATCGCAAACTGAATGATACCACCCGTAAAGACCATTTCCCTCTCCCCTTTATTGTCCAAGTGCTTGAAAAACTGGCGAATAATTCATACTTTTGTTATCTTGATGGGTATTCCGGGTGTTTCCAAATCCCTATCCACCCTAGTGATCAGGAAAAGACTACCTTTATATGTCCTTACGGTACGTTTGCCTATAGGAGAATGCCATTTGGGTTGTGCAATGCACCTGCTACCTTCCAACGATGTATGATGGCTATTTTCTCTGACTTTATTGAGGACATTATGGAGGTTTTTATGGATGATTTTTCAGTCTATGGCAATTCTTTTGATCATTGTTTGAGAAATCTTGCTAAAGTGTTGTCTCGATGTGAAGAAGTGAATTTGGTTTCGAATTGGGAGAAGTGCCATTTTATGGTACAAGAGGGTGTGGTCCTTGGTCATGTTGTGTCAAGTAAAAGCATTGAAGTTGAAAAAGCAAAGGTTGAGGTGGTTGAAAGACTACCACCTCCAACCTCTGTTAAGGGTGTTAGGAGTTTTCTTGGACACGCTGGTTTCTATCAACACTTCATAAAGGATTTTTCAAAAATTCCTAAACCTCTCACCCGATTGCTTGTCAAAGATGTTCCTTTTGTATTTGATGATGTTTGCTTGAGTGCTTTCAACAGGTTGAAAGAAGCTTTGATCACCGCGCCCATTATGCAAGCCCCGGATTAGAATTTGCCTTTTGAAGTGATGTGCGATGCGAGTGACTACGCATTGGGGGCTGTTTTGGGGCAAAGGAGAGATGGCAAGCCCTTCGCCATCTACTATGTGAGTCGAACTCTGGATGAGGCTCAAGTCAACTATGCCACCACGGAGAAGGAATTCTTGGCGGTTGTTTTCGCCTTGGAGAAGTTTCGACCATACTTGATCAACTCCAAGGTGATTGTGTTCACCGATCATGCCGCCATTCGACACCTCATGAAGAAGTCGAACTCTAAAACTCGGCTCATTCGCTGGGTGTTATTGCTCCAAGAGTTTGACTTAGAGATTCGGGACAAGCCCGGATTGCAAAATGTGGTGGTCGATCATCTCTTTGGATTGGAGGATGTTCCGAAGGAGAAGCTCCCTATTTATGATTCTTTTCCGGAAGAGAAGCTCATGGCTGTGTGTACCCCATTCATTCCATGGTATGTCGACTACGTCAATTACCTTGTATGTGGAGTGCTACCACCGGATCTATCGTATCAATAAAAGAACAGGTTCTTATTCGAGGTGAAGAGCTATGTATGGGAAGAACCACTTCTTTTCAAACTATGTGCCGATCGGGTATATCGAAGATGTATTCCGGAGGAGGAGATTCAATGAGTGTTGCATCATTGTCATTCTACTACCTATGGTGGACATTTCGGCCCTGACAAAACTGCTTCCAAGGCCTTGCAAGCCGATTTCTTCTGGCCAACTCTCACCAAAGATGCAAGGGAGTATGTGGTCACATGTGATCAGTGTCAAAGGACGGGCAACATTTCCAAGAGGCACGAGATGCCCCAAAGCGGAATTTTAGAGGTTGAGCTCTTCGACGTGTGGGGGATAGACTTTAAGGGTCCTTTCCCTCCATCTCACAAGAACCTCTACATCCTTGTTGCTGTGGATTACGTATCCAAGTGAGTGGAGGCGATTGCATCTCCGACCAATGATTCAAGGGTCGTCATCAAATTCCTCAAGAAACATTTTCACTCGATTTGGCACTCCTAGAGCCTTGTTGAGTGACAATGGCACCCATTTTTGCAACTGACCGCTTGAAACGCTCTTGAAGAAGTATGGGGTATTCCATAAGGTGGCAACGCCTTACCATCCTCAAACAAATGGTCAAGTAAAGCTATCTAATAGGGAGTTGAAGAGCATTCTCGAGAAGACGGTTGACCAATCCCGGAAGGATTGGTCATTGAAGCTTGATGACGCCTTGTGGGCGTACCGCACGACGTTCAAGACTCCCCTTGGCACCACTCCATTCCGGTTGGTGTACGGGAAGCCTTGTCATTTGCCCGTAGAGATGGAACATCGAGCATTTTGAGCAGTCCGAACTCTGAATTTTGATGTCAAGGCAACCGGTGAGAAGCGAATGCTTCAATTGCAAGAATTAGAGGAATTGTGGTTGCAAGCTTAAGAGAGTTCGAGGATATACATGGAGAGGACCAAGAAGTGGCATGACAAGTTCATCTTGCCAAAGAGGTTCAAGGAAGGAGACATGGTCCTTTTGTTCAACTCAAGGTTGAGATTGTTTCCGGGAAAGTTGAAATACCGGTGGTCTGGGCCATTCCAAGTTATGAAAGCATATCCCCATGGAGTTGTGGAAGTATGGAGTGAGTCTACCGACACATTTAAAGTCAACGGACAGCGGCTAAAGCCCTACATTACGGGCAAATTGAGGAGAAAGTCGCATATTATGCCCTCGCCGACCCCGTATGACTTGAGGTAAGTATCGTCTAGCTTAAGACGTTAAACTAGCG
This sequence comes from Portulaca oleracea, assembly GCA_029582165.1. Taxonomy (NCBI): domain Eukaryota; kingdom Viridiplantae; phylum Streptophyta; class Magnoliopsida; order Caryophyllales; family Portulacaceae; genus Portulaca; species Portulaca oleracea. The sequence goes on along the minus strand of CM055877.1, from coordinate 13,511,440 downwards.
CTTTTTGGGAGGCAACCCAAGCTTTTTAGTTACTTTTCTTCCCTTTTCATTCCTTTAGTCTTTTGTAGGAGCTTATTTTTCCTTGTTTTTCATTTCTTTCCCCTTTCCTAATTTTCTCGTTTCCCTAGTTCCTTTCCTTTCTTTTAGTTTCTTTTCTTTGCTTACCCTTTTGTTGTTTTAATCGTCTGTTCTTTTGTATAGTGTTAGTATATTGGCAAAAAGAAAAAGAGAGAGAGAGAGAGAGTGAAGAAAGGAGAGAGTTTGAGGGAGTGAAAGAGTTGAATTTGAGTGAGAGAACTAGCATAGAGTGGTTAGATTGAGGGCATTTTGAAAGTTTAGAGAGTGAAGAAGAGCTTTGAGTGAGATAAATGAGTGACATCTTTGAAGGTGAGTTTTGAGGGAGTTAGGGGAGTAAAAAAAAAAATTGAGAGAGTATGAGTGAAAAGAAGACAGAGGGAAGAAGTGTGGAAGGTGCTCAAAAATCGTCTCAATATGAAGCTCCACTGCTCACCACGGCCTGCCCAAGGTTTCCACCACGGGCCGTGGCCATCTGAGCTCCATTTTTCCCTCAGAAATCCCATCTCCAGCGCCTACCACGGTCAGCCCGTGGGCTTGACCATGGAACGTGGTAGCGCCCAATCCTTCCCCCATATTTACCTCCCAAAAAATTCCCAGAACCAGCGCATACCACAGTTCGCCCGTGGGCATGGCCACGGACCGTGGCAACCGATTTCCCATTTCCATCAAAAACCCAAACCAGCGCCAACCACGGTCTGCCCGTGGCACACGCCACGGACCGTGGCGTCTGGTTTTCGCGCAGATTTCAACTTTTTTTCTCCCTCTTCAACCCAATTCCCTCATTCCTTTTCTTCCTCCTCGCAAACCCTAAACCCTAACTCCTCCGTCTCCATCTCCATTCTACTCCTTCTCTTCTCCCTCCCTCACAAAACCAAACCCTACAACCACCCATTCCTCCACCATTCCTTCCTTTCTCTCTCATTCGTACCTCAACACTCGCGCGACCACCCACCATTCGCCCAAACCTCACCGACTGTTCGAACACCACCCAGGTTCGAACCCACATTCAAACCACTCGTCCCTCGCCGCACCTCGCGCCAAGTCACCAAACTCGAACCCTAAACACCCCCATTCGACCCTAACCACCGCACCACTTTCACCTAAACCCTAACCCTATTCGTCCCTAACCATCCCACCAACTGTTCGAACCCTAACCCCACCTTCACAATTCGAACCCCACCACAATCTCTTCCATCCTTTACTCTCACTTCCCACAAGTCACCATTGTTGGAGCTTCAAGTTGCAATGGCACCAAAGAAGAGGAGAACCGATGCTGCGGGGCCCTCAAACCAGCTGAATCCAAGGGAGCTTCGTGCCCGGCGAGCCGCTAGCTGTGCAGCTATGGAACCTGGTAACGACTCAATCCCTTTTCAGTTTAATAGACCTATGCATACCGCTAATTACTTGCGTTTAAAATCCCGTGGATTTGTTGCTACTCGTTATATGGATGATGCTTTGCTACAGTCTTTGGGTATTTTAGATGATATAAGATGGTTGTTTGCTAGAGGGGAGATGGGTGACTACCTAAACATCAAGGAACCCTCATATTCAGACTTGACCTTAGAGTTTCTGAGTACTCTATACACTAAGGTTCAAAATGGTCAAAATTGTCAAGAGGGGGTCATTAGGTTCCGTCTACGTGGCCGAGATTATCAGTTGAATTTGCGTGCTTTCAATAACATTTTCCACCTACCGCCTTCTTTAGATTTGAGTGAGCGTAGTGTGCCTCCGAGGTATAACCCGGATCCCTTCCGGGAACTGATCACCGGGCAACCACAATTTGACTCTAGTAGACCAAAAGCGACTGACATTAAGAACCCCGTGATTAGAGTAGCTCAACTCATCTTCGCGATGAGCTTTTTCACGACAGATGACAGTATGAATATGCCTTGGATGGCGGAGTTGTTTTTGATGAGGAAAATGTATGAAAGTGAACAAATGGACCCAGGCTCCTTTTTAATAACGCATCTGCAGGAGATAGCTAATAGGAGTAAAGGAAAGATTACTTGTCGGGGGGGTTGTCACTAGGATTGCAAAATCCTTAGGGGTCGTACCGAATGAGGAGTCTAGGATTCCAGGTTCTGAGAGGCTAGATCACAACACTTTGACTACCATGCTCTTTATTGTCTCTTGAGGGGGGTAGCATTTACTGGAGGTACCCTAATAGGCAGCTCATGCAGTTGCCTAATGTATCCCGAACAACGATCCAAAATCGGGCCAACTTCTCCTCTCTACCTGGGGAGGATGGTGACCCAGCTCCCCTAGACCTTATTGAGTACGAGCCTGAATCCGACCAAGAGCAACCCCAACCCCCTCCTTCCTCTGGCCCTTCATCCTCTCACGCCTTTAACATGGATGACTTCTCTAGTGCACTTCGCGAGATCCGCGACGAGCAAACCTCCCTTAGGGAGTATGTCCAATCGGAGCATGCTGAGCTCCGGGGCATGATTGCGTCGCAAAACCAACACTTGACCAACATGAGCGAGTGCCTATACGCGATGCGTGGTTGGTACGAGAGCCATGGAGCCTAAATTCTTAACCCTTACCCTCCGCCTCCACCCGATGAGTGATGATTTGATCATTGACCTTTCTCCCTTTCCCGCTTATGATGATTGCTTCTTCTTATCATTGAGGACAATGTTGTGTCCTAGCATGGAGGGGTGGGTTTTGAGTGATTTGATTATCTCGTTTGATTGATTTGGTTGCCATGTTTGATGTTTGGTGATAACTTTGGGAGAGTGACTTGTGTGCATATACATTTGTACATATTTTTGCATCATGCATATAGTTTGCACGACATATAGTTATGTTTCAGTATCTAGATGTGTCTTTTCTTTCCTTTGTTTTTCTTTCCTCTTCATAGGTAGTTACATGAGCATATAGGTTGCATTTACTTTAGTTTGCATTTAATTTCTTTAGTAAAAAAAACAAGGAAAAGCCAAAAAATAGAAAAAATCATGAAAACAAATCATGAAAAAAAATTAGAATAGCATTAAGTTAGGTTAGGTAATCCTCCGGTGATGATTGTAAGCTATGTAGTGTTTCTTGTAGCTTTGTTTAGCCTTTGCATGAGAGGAGTGTTTCTACATTCCCAAGAGTGAGGATTGCTCTCAACTGTCTTAGTTTCATACTCATACATGTGCTTTCTCGCTAATTTGGTGATGGAGGGGTAATTGATTAGATCTTGATGGTGTAATTCCCCTAAATCCTTTTCGAAAATTTCCCTCTATCTTGTGCCAAAATGTTTTAATCACTTTTGGGTTGTGTTTTGGTTAGGCCTAGCCGCTTGAGAATTCTGCTAACGCTTACCTGAGGGGGCTTGTACATGGAATGGTTGAGTTTTCTTTCGTTTTCATTTTTCTTCTTCTTTTCAGTCTAGTACTTGCTTGGGGACAAGCAAGGTTTTAGCATGGAGGGGTTTGATAAGTGCATTATTTGCACTTATTTTTAGGTGTTTTAGAAGCATAATCTTGGTAGATTTAGGCCAAAAATGTGTTTAATCTTCCCCATTTCTGTATTTACGCTTGGTCTTTGTGTTTTTCGTATTGATTTGCAGGTTCAGGGCCAAAAAGTTTATTTTAGGAGAAACTTTGGTAAGACCAAGGGTACCACGAGCATCAGCTAATGTTGATCAGACCGTGGTAAAAATTTCAGCAAGAAACGAGCAGAGAACAGCCAGACATCGCCAACCACAGGCTGCCCCCACGGGCTGCCCGTGGTGACAGCCACGAACCGTGGTGGCTGATGTTTCCTCGCTTTGGCGGTTATTTCTGCGGAAATAAACTGGGAAGAGAAAGGGAACGTCGTTTATCATTCATTCTGGGCAGAAAAAGAGAGAGCTTCTGGAGTAATTCATCACCAAAACACCTCCATCCATCAAGAATCAATCCGAAGAATTTGAAGAATTGGAATTCGAGAGGAAGCACGCGACACTCGTGAAGTATTTTCCGCTCGGAGATCAAGAGATTCTACGGAATTCCTCCTAGTGTTTGCTTTACTTTTCTCATATTTCTTTCTTAGTTCTAGAATTGATTATCATGTTTAGGACGTATTTCTTGTTTCCAATGAATATTTGTTAGTGGATTTCGTTCTTTCTAGGGTTTTATGAACCAACATTATGGTGGTTGATTAGAATGTTTTAGTTTGTGCTTGAATTCTTGATTGAATCAATAGAAGGTTACGTTTTTCATGCTTACGAACGTTCTTAAGGCCTTAGATGTTTGTAATTCTGAGATTAACCTGAGAAGTACCGAAAGGTGAATTAGGGGAATTTGACTACCAACCTGTCTACCTAGGATTACGAAAGTTGAAAAAGGAGTAGTAAACTAGGAAATCATTAGATAACCTGACTTTTGAGACCTTCAATTCTTTTTAACCTGAAAGGCATACGAAAGTTATTGATTAGGTTAGTCAGGATAATTCTATTTAGCTTCGAAAGGGCGATAGAATTTAGAGGTTATCGATTCTTGATTCGTTTGAGTTACTTTCTTGCGCATGCTTTAACTTGTCTTTCAAACCCTGTTGTTAGGTGAGTAAAACCCTAGAAGCCTTCATCCATTGAATTACCTCAAGCTCAACCTTTCCTGTCGACTTTAGTTTTAGTTAGTTCGTTAGAAATCATCAAAAATCATCAAACCCGATTGGCTTAGCAATTAAGTAGAGGGATAGTTCACTGCGTTACTAGACTAAGTCCCTATGGGATCGACCTTGACATTGCTACAATAGTACCCGTGTGCTTGCGGCCCTGTCAATTGTCACGAGCAATTAAGATCAAATTTGTCACAATTCATGGTCATATTGTCAGGATCTTTTACCTCCCCCCTTAGTAAGTTTTTGCAAACACCAAAAATAGTACTCAACAAGCACCTCGAGGATTTCGGGCTTGTTAGAGTCCTCGTGGACTTTGGGTTATATAGGCACCTCATGGATCCAAATGAATCAGGCCCAAGATCCTCCCTCGTAGGTCAAGTACTTGAGGTTCTTGCCCATCCTACAATCGGGTCCCTCGCAGATTCAGTACCCGAGTGCATGGATCCACCACTCTTGATCTAAGTCAACTCTTGGTCAAAGTCAAGTCAAAGTCAACTCACAAGTCAAGGTCAACTCCTGGGTCAAGGGTAACTCTTGGTCAAAGTCAATTCTTGATCAAAGTTAGCTCCCAGTAAGGCCCAACACAGAAGTCCACACAGATTCCCAGCTGGCCTAAGACAAGAATCCTCACGGATTTCAATATGGCTCAACACAGAAGTCCATGCAGATTTCCAGTTGGCCCAAGTCAAAAGTGTTCGTGAATTTCATTTTGGCACAACACATAAGTCCACACAGATTTCCAGCTGGCTCAAGTCAAGAATCCAGGCGGATTTCAATCCGGCCCAACATGGAAGTCTACGCAGACTTCTAGTTCGCCTAAGCCTCGCTTGTGAAATTCAAACAGGCCTAACACAGACATCTGCGCGGATTTCAGCCGATCAAAAGAAGGAAACCGCGCAGATTTCGCCAGACCGGAGGTTAAATAACTGCTGCTAACCACTGGTCAATCGGTAACCGTGAGTCAAAAACCGTCCAAATTCACATCGGAAATCCGCGCGGATTTCAGCCGGTCTAAAGTAGGAAACCGCGCAGATTTCGCTAAACTAGAGGTTTAATAACTACTGTCAACCGCCGGTCCATCGGTAACCGCGAATAAAAAACGTCGAACTATGAAAATCCATGCGGATTTCATTTAAAGGGGAAATTTTTTTTGGAAACTGAAAGCAAACTGTTACGAGATGGCTATAAAAGGATGTTCGAGATCATTTTCGGGAAGAATTTTTCTGGACTATAAGCTTACACCACACTTAAGAGAAACGCGATTTTCTGGGTTGAAATCCTCGCGGATTTGGTGATTCTTAAACGTCATTTGCTGATTTTTGGGCTAGAAGCTTACACTCACACTTTTGGGGTTTGATTAAGGTTGAAATCCACGCGGACTTATTAGTTTTCGGGTCCAGCAGCATCTCGAGTCTTCGCAGATTTGCTGATTTAAGTCAGGTCCATTCGAGTGTTCGGTAATTAACCTGTTGTTTTCTTTTTACTTTATTACGCAGATGTAATAATGTAGATCATACGCCCCGCCCACTATAATTACTCACGGTAAACGGCGAGTCGAAAGGGGTGTCTTTTCTTTGAAAAGATTCGCTTGAATTTCCATTTAAATAAATTAAACTCATGCAATTCTTTTTTATTTTATTAAAGTCTAAGAATTTTATTTATTCAGAAAGTGAACAAAAATAAAAGAAAAAACAAAAGGCAAAGAAAAAAAAGACAATAAACATAGAGTCTCGGGACTGGGCTCGGGATTATTTACTGTAACAATACCTGCAGGTCTTGTGAGTCAGTTGCCCCGAAAAAGGGTCCTGGGCCTGGAAGTCAGATCCGAGGCACGAGACTAGCTGGAATACCGCCAGGTATTCCGTCTGTCCCGGCCTCGGGATTTGTTTCCAAAACAGAAAATAAAAAAACTGAAAATAAAATCTTTTTTTATTTAGTTTTCCGAAATAGAAAAGAAAATACGAAAAGAAAAAGAATAAAAGCGAGAAGAAAAAGAAAAAGGAAGAAGGTCGAACCCGAGACACTAGGCTAGCATACCTCGCGGTATTGCAGCCAGTCGGGGTCCGAGAACCTGTTTCTGAACCCGAGAGCCAGGTCCGAACCAATGAACCGGCATGCATACCGCCAGGTATTGCACCGGGCACTGATTCGGGCTTCCGGTTATTCACTCTAAAAAATGAAAATAAAAAAAAACTTTCTTTTACTCAGAAAGTAAATTTCGGGAATCTGAAAATAAAATAAATAAAACTCGAAAGAAAGAAAAAAAAAGAAAAAGAAAAAGGAAGAAGAGTCGCCAATTAATTTTTGAATGAGAATTAATAAACTCAAAAGTTAAGACTCCACAAACCACGAACCACGAGATTCGGATCTGAGGGTAAGGTTACGAATTCGGGAATAAAAATTCCCGAATCCGCCCCTTCAACGAACGGACTTTACTAAACCGGTTAAAAAAAAGAAGAGGAGGAGACAAAGAGAGTAGAACAGAGTATTAATTAGTGTAATTAGTGTTATTTAGTTACATACAAATGCAATAAAAAAATGAAATAAATACAATAAATAAAAGAATTGAACAAGAACGTACCTTTATTCACAAGTAATCCATATTATTTAGGTCGAGTTTAGGATTAACTCAAGTTACAAAATAATATGAATGGAGAAAGAAAAAGAAAATAACAATGCCAATTAAGCGTATGCAAGATGAGAGAAATGAAGAAGAGAAGATGAAATCACCAAGTGTCAATACGCCAGGGTGATTTCGGTGTAGGGTTAAAGTGAAAATGAGTGGGGTTTTTTATAGGAGGAATTAGGGTTGGAAATTTAGGTAAAAAATGAGGGGGAAAAATACCGCCAAGTATTGGGTTTTCTGGGAGCCCAGCTGCGCATGGCACGCAACCCTAGGCAGGTGGAGGCGCCCTGGGTCGGGCATAACCCGCCCCAGATACCTGGCGGTATGGGGGTCGGATCCGCCTGACCCGGGTCTGTTTCAGCGCCTTGGGTCGCGTGCGGAAATGGGTTTGGGCTGATTTTTGTTGTTTGGGTTTTTATTATTTTTTTCGCATTTCACTTTCCTTGGCATTTTCTCTAAAATAAACTAAAGACAAAATAAAAATAATTACAATAATTACGAGACACTTTTTGGGTGTCTACAGTTAGCCCCCACTTTGATCGAGTTTGAGTAAGACGATGATCAAAGTATAGCCTGGAGGTTTTCTTTATGTAATTCGGTCTCTCCTGATGTCGCTGAAATGTAGCTCAGCCTTTCCCGATGTCGTGGAGATGTAGCTCAGTCTTTCCTGATGTCGTTGAAATGTAGCTCAGTCTTTCCCGATGTCGTTGAAATGTAGCTCAGTCTTTCCCGATGTCATTGAAAATATAGCTTAGTCTTTCCCGATGTCGTTGAAATGTAGCTCGGTCTTTCCCGATGTCGTCGAAATGTAGCTCGTTCTTTCTCGATGTCGTTGAAATGTAGCTCAGCCTTTCCCGATGTCGTTGAAATGTAGCTCAGTCTTTCCCGATGTCGTTCATTCTTTTGTTGAAGATGATGCAAAATTGAATTGAAATTATTTTCTGAGTTATATAGAAAGTATATTTCCGTATTTTCTCTTGAAAATAATATGTATATATATTTTTTCATTTTTGTTTATTATAGGAGTATTAAAACAAAAGAAGTTTTAAATTCTCCTCACAATAATTTTCCGGTCAATGCATGTTAGGCAGGTCAAGGGAGTATTTAATTTGGTTTTAAGATGGGTAGGTGAGAAGTTTAAGAAGATGGGTGAATGGTCTTTAAAAAGGGGAGCACCCTTATCCATATACTTTCATAAACACTTCCATTCTCTACTTCCTCACTCACTCTTTCTCTCTCTAAAATCCCGAGTAACCAACCCCCGCCGGGTGATCATACCGCTAGGTGTGGCATTTCCCGAGCCCCCACCTCGGTTTTCGCGTCTCCTTGCCGCCGGTGTACCTCGATTTTCCCCACCAGACCCGGGAACTTGACCGGAGCCACAAAATACCTCGATTTTTTGCCGGAACGAACACCATACCGCCAGGAATGGTCTCGGGTTCAGACCCGAGCTTGACCCACTGACTTGCCGGAATTTTGCTGAAACGGGCACCATACCGCCAGGTATGGTCTCAGGGTCAGACCCGAGCTTGACCCACTATCTTGCCGGAATTCTGCTGAAACAGGCACCATACCGCCTGGTATGGTCTCGGGTTCAGACCTGAGCTTGACCCACTGTCTTGCAGGAATTCTGCTGAAACGGACACCATACCGCCTGGTATTTGCTCATTTCTGAGTTTTCATATTCGAATTTTTAAGCTGATTTTCGCTCCAGTCTCATAATTTGAACTCGGAAAATTCGTCGGAATCCGGACCATACCTGGCGGTATAGCCTGGTTCAGACTCAGGAGGGACCCAAACTCGTTCTCGGGTTTCCTTTTGCGCGGTCTGTGGGAGACCCATACCCGGCGGTATGGGCTCGGGTTCAAACCCGAGGCTGACTCGCTTCGGTTTTCGGGTCAAATTTCTTACAACCCGGGGTAGCTCTCATGCTTGCTTGCATGGTTTCGGGTCTGGGTCTTGTTTTTGGCACTGACACAACCTTTGAAACCACGAGGTATTAGAATGAGCATGTGTGGCTTTGGAGATCGGAAGTCCTGGTAAGCCTTTCAAACTCATATTTTTTGTATGGTCTTGGTATTCCGTATGCATGCTTTATGCCAACCTTGTCATGTATTGAGGCCCAAAACTTTTTGCTGTTTCTTGTGTCGTCAAATTTTTAGAGTTTAACGTTGGGATTAACTAGTAATCCCAAGATTTTTCTCATAAAAATATGATGTCATGCCTCCAGACATGCACCTCTATCCAGTTTTCCATACTTTTCTGCACAGTTTTTTTTTCCAAATCCTTGTATAGTCAGGCGGTCATGCCTCCAGGCATGCACATTCCGTCGATGTCGATCGATTAGTCCTTTCGTTGTTCGTAACTCGGGCCGACTACGATGCCTGCTGGTATGGTGCTTTGTCAAGAGTTTTTCTCGCATAACTGACAGATTTAAGTCAGGCAGATACCATGCCCGCAGTATGATGCTCATCCGGAGTTTTTCGCATACCGATGCAGATGGTCAGGCTGGCATGCCTCCATGTATGCTACTATGTCTGCTGAATTCTGTCCAGTTTTCTTTGTTTTTGCACAGTCTTGCCGGATTCGGGCCTAGTCAGGCCGTCATACCTCCAGACATGCAACTCTGTCCAACTTTCTTTGTTTTTCTGCGCTACTTCGTCAGATTTAGGGTCTAGTCAGGCTGTCATGCCTCCAGGCATGCAACTCTGTCCAAACCAGGATCAATCAACCGGATTTCACTTGTTCCACGGAACCCTAGGTAGGCTGCCATGCTTGCAGGCATGGCGCTCTGCCCGATGTTTTTTTTCGCATGGCCTAGCCTTGAGTCTCCTCCGCCAAGCATACCGCCAGGTATTGCTCTGTGAAATCTTGTATTTTGTCTTCGCATCGGGTCCATTTTTCTCTTGGTCCGGACCATACTTGGGGGTATGGTGTCTGGTTGCAAGACCCAGACCCGGCTTGTTCTTGGCAGTGTGGATCGGATTTGTCTGTATGCTCGAGTCTTCTCAGTTTAATTCAGAAATGAGTTATTTCCAAACTAATTCTCGTGAACATTGTGAATTGAATTTTTAGAGTTTAACTCAAAAAATGAATTATTTTCCAAATTATTTCTCATAAAAACTTGCGATCCGTTTAAGAGTTTAACCAGAAAAAGTGAGCTAATTCTCATAAAAATGTGTGATCTGTATTTTAGAGTTTAACTCAGAAAATGAGCTCATTCTCATAAAACTTTGTTATCCGAATTTTATAGTTGAACTCCGAAAATGAGTTAATTCTCGTAAAACTCGAATTATTTCTTCATCAACAACGTCCTTTAAGCTTCTGGCAATATGCCCTAAGGCTATTAAGACTCCAAGTGAGCTTGCTTGATTTCTAGCCACCATAGTTGCATTTCTTTTGAGGTTCGGGCATGAGATAGGAGAATGCATATGCGGTCTTATGCATGCCATGCTACATGAATTATGTGAGAATTAAAAAAAATACAAGATTCTTTTATGTACAATACACAACTCTATTATGCATTTTATACTATAAGACTCTTTATGCTTGATTTTATGCAGTCCTAATTCTAATGCATGATGTGACTCTTTTTTTATTTTTTGTACTTTTTTTTATTTATGCAATGCATGTGACCTTTTTTTTATTTGACTCGAGAAGAAAAAAAAAAGAAAATAATAATAAAAACTAAAAAAACTAACATGACTGAAAATGAAAATGAAAAATGAATTAATGTGACTCAAAATGCAAACTAATGTGACTTAAAATGAAAAAATGCACATGACCTAAAAACAAAACACTAAAAAAATATGCACATTGATTTGCTGCATGTATGCGATATGAATAGCCCCCACTTTCCCGAGGAAAGAAGGAAAAAAAAAAGAAAAGTAAATTAAAAAAAAACTCTAAATGTCAAGAGTGATTTCGAGGTGAGTTTCAGGACAAGACAAAAATAGTGAAAATGATGAGTTCTTCTTCTCGAATTGCCTCGCAAGTTGCCATGATGTTGATATTGAGTGATGAGCGAGCCCCCAGTTGGAATGCTTGAGTCATGGTTAGGAACCCCAAGTACTAAGAAGGATTAAGCGATAAGTCATCTTGATTTCTCTTGGTTTTTCTCTATTCTTCTTGATTCTTTTAGGTAGGAACATGTAAGCACCAAGCCCCCAGTATCAGTGAACAAGCGTATTTAGGTGAGTCAGAATGATTGACCTAGGTGGGTGTTGTCTTCAAGTAACCCTTATTTTGATGCAGTTGACTTCTTGTTCTGCTAAAGGAGTTATCCCTCACTCAGGTATTCTGAAAGCAAGGATTGACTGACTAATCTCATGCATACACTAATGACCAAATCAGAAGAGCTCACATGGTAGGGACAATGGATGATAGATTATGGAAAAGATAGGAATGGTGGTATAGAAAGCATGTTTGTGAGTGGTTAGGTCTCAATAGTGGGCAAGACGAGGCTATGGAAGGTTAGGTGAGAGTAGCGATCAGATGAATGGATGGGTAGTTCGATGGACAAAGGTTCGAACTGATGGAGGTGGACGAGATGGTCTATGGATGAAGGACCGTGTCTCATGGGTTTATCTCATAAGGGAAGAGATGGTCAAATGGCTATGGTTTGATGAATTTAGGTATGAAGGGTGATCCAAGTCTGATAGGAAAAGGTGGGTGTGCTTTTGTAAAAGAAATCTGACAGTTCGTCATTGTCATTAGAGACCAAGGTTTCCTCTCCTTTTGCCTAGCTCGCCTGGTGAGGTTTTCGAGCTAGCACTCTTTATTCTATCTCTCAAAGACCAAAAGATTTGATGAGGATTTTCTTTAAAGCGAATTGTAGCGGTCGAGCCTCCAAGAGGTTCTCCTACGTATCCAGTATGGAATTAGGCCATTCGTAGTTCAACAGGTGCAGCTTTGACTAATACCTCAAGAAGGACTTCGAGATGGGTCGAAAGTTTACTGGGAAGGATATGTGTGAAGGTTAGACATGAAGGTTTTGGGATGTGTGCAAGTGACCAATGTAAACCGACGACTGCCTCTTATTCTTACTTTCTTCTTTCTCTTTTTTTTGTCTTTTTTTTGTATTTTTTGTTTTTTTTTTTTTTGAACTCGACAACCCAATTTATATTTCTTTTCCATGATATTTATCACCCGCAACACATTAGTTGGCTTAAATAGATTTAGGGAAGAGATGGTCATAAAATGAATGACCAGGTTCGTGGTGGTTAAGAAGATGGTGTGAGAAGGTAATAATGTAGGTAAAGCGGCTAGGTGAGAATGAAGGTGGTGATGATGTAGGTGGTAAAGGGTTGAAACCTTCTATCATAGGCATGTCCTTTTCAGCTGCATGATTTATTTGATAGTGAGATTCAATTTTAAAGACTATTGGTCGCTTTGAATTATCTCCTTTTTCCTAACCTGTGGGGTGAGTGTTCAGGTTAGCTTCTCTCCTCTTAATTTTCACTCATTTGCCTCTCCTTTGAACCAACTTGTTAGATGAGTGTTCAAGTTGGCCTCACTCTTTTTTATTTATCTCTCCTTTTTCCTAACTTCGCTTTGGCGGTGAAGTTAGTCTCTCTTCTTTCTATTAACCTTGGACTCGGGATAGGGAAAAAAGCATAGAGAAAATGTGATAGAGATGTGAGATGGAGTGAAGGATGTGAGAAGATGGATGTATCAGACTTGGATGGTCATATGGGTGAGTGAGCTCTTCAATTCAAATCAGGAATGCAAGCACGAGATTCTCTCCTTAGCAATTTAGAAGCAAATGAAGGGTCAGGGAAGATAAGAGTCATAATCATGAAAGGTTTCATCTTTATTGAATGTAACTAAGATGAATACATTAAAAAAAAATTGCTTGGGATATATCCCAACTGACTCTGAAAATGAAAACGATTGCCATGAAAAGAAAAGACGCAACATGAGGGGATCGCCTCATTGATCTTTGCAGATCGGGGTTTTGGAAAAACCCCTCCAAAACCTCGATTGAATCTGTAGTAAGCCATGTTCAAAATAGGTTTCTATGCTGCGATTGGCAGTGACAGCTTCCCAGATTGGAGATTTTCTTCTATCTTGGCCTCCACCATTAACCCCAGCTTCTTTAGAGCTGAAAAGTCCGAGATTATCTGGCATTCCATCATGTTAGCATACCTTGGTTTCAGTCCTTGTATGAAAACTTGGATATGATAATCCATGATTACCTTGTCGGTCATTAAAGCTTTTTGGGCACTCCAGCGGTTGAAGTAATTCATGAATGATTCTCCTTCGCCCTGCTTGATTGCCGCCATGTCACTAATGGTTACATCATCATCTTGGCTAGCTGCATATTGCTGGATGAAAGCTTTATAGGTAGCTTCCCAGTTCTCTTGGACGTCCAATGGTAAGGTGTAGTACCATTTTAGGACTTCATCGCTTAAAGTCCACGGGGAAACATGAGCATATAGGCTGGGGTCCACTTCCTTTAAGACCATCATGCGCGCGAAGCTACGCACATGGTGAGTAGGATTCTCCATGGCCTTAAACTTCTTCTCCGGCAAAGAGAATTTGTCAGGGAGTTTAGCTTGAGGAGTGCTTGGTAATCCATTATCAAGAAAATGTTCCCTAAATTGAGGGATTTGTCTTAGCATATTTTGAAGATTGTCGACCCTACTGTCCCTAAATGGCATGAACTGCTCATCCCGGGGCATAGTCCATTCAGTGTGTACGCTTCTGTCATCTCCATCAGGGGTATCTTGCCCTATGCCTATCTTTTCATTGATCGTTTGAATGGCTTGGACGACACCTTCCATTCTACGATCTTGTTGGTTGGCTCTGGTATCAATCAGGCTACGGATATCTCGCACTAAGGCTGAGAGGTCTGCCGCCGTAACAGGTTGGCCATGAATTTCGTGATCTTGATCGTTATTTTCATCCATGAAGTCGGATGGAATGGACACAATATCACTGTCTATAAGCGAAGTTTGGGAGGAGGTATCCGAGTTAGTGCTGGCGGACAGGCTCCTGTTCGATGTTGCAGTCGGGTTTGGTGAGAAACTTATTAGCCTTCGAGATCCAACCCTAGCCCAAGACTTGACTCTTGACTCTTTAGGTCCTATTGTTCCTGTATGGATACCATAAACCTCAAAATTAACTCTGACATTGACCTACCCAAAGACCTAGCAACCTATATGGGACAACCTAATGTAAACAATGCCTACACGATGAATGATTTTTATTTTTTAATATGGACTCACCCAACATTGGGCTTGCATGAAGACCTCTAACCTAATATGAAATTATGTACATGGAAAAGAGAAGGTCCATCGGGCCGTCATAAGATCGAGTCAACATTAAAGTTTTAATGAACTCAGATTCGAATAACGACCAAATACACGCTTTATAGGCCCAAATACAACCAAGGGTTGGACAAAATCAAGCTAAGATCTCGGGCTTAATCCAACCTCTCTAATTTGGGCCCAAGAGAGACCTCTAGGTCTTCTTTAACTTTTGTTTGATTATTACCCAAACTAAAGCAGTATTTGGGGGGAAAACCATGAGACCGACTCTTTAGGAAAAAAAAAGAAAAACATGTAGCACATAATTTACACATATCACAATAAGAAAGCACATAGCATACAAAATGGGTAATGCACCTAACCAAGGTTCTATATTCACGGGTTTAAGGTCGGATACCTAAAACTAACATACTCATGTCTCTCACTCGCCACAAATTCTATGGAGTTCATAGTAGTGTGACCCGTGTGTTTCTCGCAAAATTAAAGAGAAAATGTAAATTCACAATCACAAAAATTTTGGAGTGCTTCATGAGTGGGAAAGTAATTCGCGATCTTCTCGAAATGTGGGGTTCATTCCTTGAATCCGGAAATATACTTTACCCAAAAGGGAAAAAGGGTTAACCTAGACGGTACCTTTGGGTTCATCCCGATTTATTAAAAACCGAGATGGAGGTCCGTATGCACGATGCCTAACTAAATAATAAAAATTACAAGAATTAATTTCTCCTTTTCTACTCAAAAAATTAAAAAACCGGTTTTTCAAGTTTTACCCTCTTAAAGTAAGTCCCCAGTGGAGTCGCCATTTGTGGGACCCGGGAAAATCCCCGCGTTAACCCTCGCGGTAAACTGCGAGTCGAAAGGGGTGTCTTTTCTTTGAAAAGATTCGCTTGAATTTCCGTTTAAATAAATTAAACTCATGCAATTCTTTTTTATTTTATTAAAGTCTAAGAATTTTATTTATTTAGAAAGTGAACAGAAAATAAAAGAAAAAAGACAATAAACAGAGAGTCTCGGGACTGGGCTCGAGATAATTTACTGTAGCAATACCTGCAGGTCTTGTGAGTCAGTGGCCCCGAAAAAGGGTCCCGGGCCTGGAAGTCAGATCCGAGTCTTGTGGGGCACGGGATTTGTTTCTGAAACGGAAAATAAAAAAAAAACTGAAAAATAATTTATTTATTTTTTTAGTTTTCCGAAACAGAAAATAAAATACGAAAAGAAAAAGAATAAAAGCGAGAAGAAAAAGAAAAAGGAAGGAGGTCGAACCCGAGACACTGGGCTAGCATACCTCGCGGTATTGCAGCCAGTCGGGGTCCGGGAACCTGTTTCTGAATCCGAGAGCCAGGTCCGAACCAGTGAACCGACATGCATACCGCCAGGTATTGCGTCAGGCACTGATTCGGGCTTCCTGTTATTCACTCTAAAAAATGAAAATAAAAAAAAAAACTTTCTTTTACTCCGAAAGTAAATTCCGGGAATCTGAAAATAAAATAAATAAAACTCGAAAGAAAGAAATAAAAAGAAAAAGAAAAAGGAAGAAGAGTCGGCAATTAATTTTTGAACGAGAATTAATAAACTCAAAAGTTAAGACTCCACAAACCACGAACCACGTGATTCGGATCCGAGGGTAAGGTTACGAATTCGGGAATAAAAATTCCCAAATCCGCCCGTTCAACGAACAGACTTTACTAAACCGGTTAAAAAAAAAAGAGGAGGAGACGAAGAGAGTAGAACGGAGTATTAATTAGTGTAATTAGTGTTATTTAGTTACATACAAATGCAATAAAAAAAACGAGAAATAAATACAATAAATAAAAGAATTGAACAAGAACGTACCTTTATTCACAAGTAATCCATATTATTTAGTTCGAGTTTAGGATTAACTCAAGTTACAAAATAATATGAATGGAGAAAGAAAAAGAAAATAACAATGCCAATTAAGTGTATGCAAGATAAGAGAAATGAAGAGGGAGAAGAGAAGATGAAATCACCAAGTGTCAATACGCCAGGGTGATTTCGGTGTAGGGTTGAAGTGAAAATGAGTGGGGTTTTTTATAGGAGGAATTAGGGTTGGAAATTTAGGTCAAAAATGTTGGGGGAAAATACCGCCAAGTATTGGGTTTTCTGGGAGCCCAGCTGCGCATGGCACACAACCCTAGGAAGGTGGAGGCGCCCTGGGTTGGGCAGAACCCGCCCCAGATACCTGGCGGTATGGGGGTCGGATCCGCCTGACCCGGGTCTGTTTCTGCGCCTTGGGCCGCGTGCGGAATTGGGTTTGGGCTGATTTTTGTTGTTTGGGTTTTTATTATTTTTTTTCGCATTTCACTTTCCTTGGCATTTTCTCTAAAATAAACTAAACACAAAAAAAAAATAATTACAATAATTACAATAATTACGAGACACTTTTTGGGTGTCTACAGTTATGTTTATGCATGTCCTAGTTTTCTAAAATCTTCTGACAACTTTCTTTCATTCTTTTTTTTTTTTTTGCTTAAAAACCCGATGGAGTAAAGGCCGCTACGGCGGGCGTTGTAGGGGCATCCCCTCTACACTCGTACCTTTACCCCCGAACCGGTCTCTAGTTCGCGGATTGTGGAATTTTCATCTTGGTTTTGTCAATTTTTCACAAAATTGACTGGCAACTCCGTTTTTTTGATGTTATTTCATGCATGTTATGGAATTTGATTTTATTTAAAATTATTTCTCAACCTTCTTTCTGGGGTGAATAGTTGACTGGCATAGCCGGCTCGGGTGTGCTCACTGTCAAGAAATCCATGCGGATTTTCTGTTCAGTGGGCACACTTAAGACAATCCGTGAGTCACCCGGTGGGCAGCCTTGAGTTGGATAGTGGTCTAACCAAGCCACACTGCCATGAGATCCGCGCGGATCTTGTAGCAGTCGACTTGATTTAAGCCCTGTTCAGGCATATCACAGGCAGTCCAAGGTAACCTGGACAAGCAATCCGCGCGGATTTCTGTTTGGGAAGCTCGGGCCAACTTTAGGTCGAGTCATGCATCACCTAAAGGAAATATGTGTTCGTGGTTTGAATTTAGTAAAATTAAATATTCTTAACAACATGAAATAATAAAATTAGAAAAAATAATCTTCGTGCATAAAATAATTAAAAATGCACCCTAGGAAACATAAGCAACCCTACGTCGATCTCGACACTCCGTGGGGGACCGTGCCCTCCGGGCCGCGGGCCCTACAGTTTTACATACATATTTTGTTTTTGACGGTTCTTAATATTTGAATGTTGCTATTTTTTTCTGACTTATTTATCAGACCATCAACAAAATAATTGTTACAACAATATAGAACAAACCACTCTGTCAAAAATAACAAGTGTTACAATCGTTTACATTGGATTCAACTGGTTATCATATATAACAAGTAACTTTTTTAAGCACATTCATTACAAGTCAAGTCTCTATAATCCATTATGAACTTTTGGGGCAATTGGAACGTTCAAATATTTTCATAGTAGTTTGCATGGTCCAACAATTTTGAAGAGAATTCCTCAATCGATTGTATATAGAACTACTTTTTTCTAAGCATGTTCAACATAGGGTCTAGCTCTAGCACTAGAAGCCCAGTCCTTAAACAACTTTTACGAAAGCATGTTCACATATATCAGTTTCGGCTTGGAGATGTGGGTTTTGTTGACCAAACATCTTAGTAGATTTTTCTCATTCATGAAGTTCTTGCGGATTTTATGTGGCCTCTCTCTCCTGGAAAATTCACATATGATCCAAGAAGCTTCAGCAAACCTGGACAAACCAAGGAAATTCTATGTTTTGAAACAAGGTCAATTATAGTA
The DNA here is from genome assembly GCA_029582165.1 of Portulaca oleracea. Classification (NCBI taxonomy): domain Eukaryota; kingdom Viridiplantae; phylum Streptophyta; class Magnoliopsida; order Caryophyllales; family Portulacaceae; genus Portulaca; species Portulaca oleracea. Next base: position 13,493,057 of record CM055877.1, on the reverse strand, counting down.
GCTGGTGACAAAAACCAACGACTATCCTTAAATTATAAGCCACTGACTTATTAAGCCAGCAACTAAATACTTACACTACCTTTTCAACTACGACGGCCTGATTCCACTTATAAAGTGAATATGTAAGAAGGTTTTGAAGTCCGGCTCAATAATCGAACAAAAGTAACTCCATCGAGTGATTTCTCAAAAGGCTCATATCCAATTTCCAAACCATGCTCAAGTAGGATAAAGCAAAATCCTTGTGAAAATTTCCTAAGAACTCTCGCAAACTTTAAAATCCGTAGAGACTCAAACCTCTTATCTGATTGATTATCTAAGTCTGACTCAAAGTCTCGATATATTCCATGGCGATACAAGCTCTTGCGGATCCCCAAATGTCCACAACTTGAGTGCTTCAGGATATTGACTTTCATGGATTGGTCTAAGATTCATCACATATTTGCAAAAAGGATCCAAGCAGAGTTTACGGGTTAACCCTAGGAGTGCTCGTCGATTTTGGCTCTCACTAGTCAAAGTGTTCTTAACATGTATAGTGTTATTGACAACAACTCAATACCTAGACTCTCTTATTCATTGTATGTGTGTGTCTTGCATCCTCAAAAATTGAAAAAATAGTTTGCATAAGTGCATTAACATCATGCATAGAGTCCATCCATTGCATCATAAAAGATAAATGAACGGTCTAAGCGTTATACACACTCAGCCCTCATCAACTCAGATCGAGTCAATCACTTCCGGACTCGAGAACCCGTAGCGTGAACCAATGGTCGACAAATCAGCACATATGCCAAAGAAGTGATTCCAATCTGCATGAGAAATGAAATGATGAACAAGGGCGGGAGAGCAAAATCTTGCAAGGCATGTCCCAAAACTCTCTCCAATTTCGGACTAAGCCCAACAAGATATTGGAGCATACACCAAACATCTCGCTGCCCTTAGCGATTAAGACAAGACTTCCAGGATCCACTAAATTTTTAGCTTGAGCTCAAACATGAATGAATCTTATGCCGGTTCTAATTGGGTGCAAAGATCTCCCAGATTTTGTGAACTCACCAAGTTGAGCATAATTGGGGGCTTCAAGTACTTGCTGATCCCAAAGCAGAAATCCTCGATGATTTCACTACAAGTCAGCATAAGCAAATGATTTCTCCTAAATTTTGACTAAGCATCATCACGGAAAGAGTTAGAGTTGGAATTGGAAGCAGCTACTAAAGTGATTCGCCCATCTCAGCGGGGTTCTTTATCGATTCACGAGTACTTCATCGATTCTCGGGTCCCTTGCAGATTATTCCATCAAGCTGGACTCTCGTGCTCCTCTAGGGTTATGTCATCAAGCATGGCAGACTAATCGAGCTCAAGTACCTATCCTTGAGTAAATTCAAGTACAGCTCGGACCCCTTAGCAATTCATCAAAGCCTGGACTACCTCCAGCAATTTCAATCGAACTACCTCCGAATATCATCGAAGTGTTCGGGCTACCCCCGAGAAATTCATCAAAGCCTGGACTACCTCCAGCAATTTCAATCGGACTACCTCCGAATATCATCGAAGTGTTCGGGCTAGCCCCGAGAAATTCATCAAAACCTGGAAACCCTCCAGCAATTTCAAGCGGACTACCTTCGCATATCCTCCAAGTGTTCGGGCTACCCCCGAAAAATTTATCAAAGAGTGGACTACCTCCAGCAATTTCAAGCTTGGACTACCTCTAGCAAGTTCAAGCGGACTACCTCCGCATATCATCCGAGTGTTCGGGCCCCGAGAAATTCATCAAATCCTGAATAACCTCCAGCATTTCCAGATCGGACTACCTCCGACCATACTTCAGCTAAATCGGATCACCTCCGACCAATTTTTAGCTCATTCAGGCAAACCCACGAACATTCACTAGACTAGCTCCAATAGTCTCAAGGTATACTTTGACTTTCGTCTTACTTATACTCAGTCAAAGTGGGGGCTAACTGTAGACATTAAAAATAGTACTCAACAAGCACCTCGAGGATTTCGGGCTTGTTAGAGTTCTCGTGGACTTTGGGTTATATAGGCACCTCGTGGATCCAAATGAATCAGGCCCAAGATGCTCCCTCGTAGGTCAAGTCAAAGTCAACTCACAAGTCAAGGTCAACTCTTGGTCAAAGTCAATGCTTGGTCAAGTCAAAGTCAACTCTCGTGTCAAGGGAAACTCTTGGTCAAAGCCAATTCTTGATCAAAGTTAGCTCCCAGTCAGGCCTAACACAGAAGTCCAAACAGATTCTCAATTGGCCTAAGACAAGAATCCTCGCTGATTTCAATCTGGCTTCAGTCAAAAGTGTTCGTGAATTTCATTTTGGCACAACGCATAAGTCCACACAGATTTCTAACTGGCTCAAGTCAAGATATGCGGATTTCAAATCGACCCAACATGGAAGCCAGATTTCTAGTTGGCCCAAGCCTCGCTTGTGAAATTCAAACAGGCCTAACACAGACATTCGCGCGGATTTTAGCCGATCTGAAGCAGGAAACCGCGCAGATTTCGCGCACTGCAGGTTAAATTATTGCCGCTAACCATCGCTCAATTCCAGAATCATGAGTCAAAAACCGTCCAAATTCACATCGAAAATCCGCGCGGATTTCAGCCGGTCTGAAGCAGGAAGTCGCGCAGATTTCGCCAAACAAGAGGTTAAATAACTGTTGTCAACCGCCGGTCCATCGGTAACCGCGAGTCAAAAATCGGCAACTTTGAAAATCCACGCGGATTTCATGTGAAGGGGAAGTTTTTTTTGGAAACTGAAACCAAACTGTCACGAGATGGCTAAAAAAGGATGTTCGAGATCATTTTCGGGAAGGATTTTTCTGGACTATAAGCTTGCACCACACTTAAGAGAAACACAATTTTCTGGGTTGAAATCCTCGCGGATTTGGTGATTCTTAAACGTATTTGCTAATTTCTGGGCTAGAAGCTTACACTCACACTTTTGGGGTTCGATTAAGGTTGAAATCCATGCGGATTTGTTGGTTTTCGGATCCAGCCGCGTCTCGAGTCCTCGTATATTTGCTGATTTCAGTCGGGTCCATTCGAGTGTTCGGTAATTAACCCGTTGTTTTCTTTTTACTTTATTACGTAGATGTAAATGTAGATCGTACGCCCCACTCGCTGTAATTACTTTTTTTTAGTACTCGTTTGTTTTTTGTTATGTTTATGCATGTCCTAGTTTTCTAAAATCTTGTGACAACTTTCTTTCTTTCTTTTATTTTTATTTTTTTTTTGCTTAAAAACCCGATGGAGTAAAGAGCGCTTCGGCGGGCGTTGTAGGGGCATCCCCTCTACACTCGTACCTTTACCCCCCGAACCGGTCTCCGGTTCGCGGATCGTAGAGTTTTCATCTTGGTTTTGTCAATTTTTCACAAAATTGACTGGTGACTCCATTTTTTATGTTATTTCATGCATGTTATGGAATTTGATTTTATTTAAATTTATTTCTCAACCTTCTTTTTGGGGTGAACAGTTGACTGGTGCAGCCGGCTCGGGTATGCTCACTGTCCAAAAATCCACGCGGATTTTCGGTTCACTGGGCTCACTTGAGACACTCCGTGAGTTACCCGATGGGCAGCCTTGAGTTGGACAGTGGTCTAACTAAGCCACACTGCCATGAGATCCGCGCGGATCTTGTAGCAGTGGACTTGATTTAGGCCCTGTTCAGGCATATCACGGGCTGTCCATTACCTAAAGTTGAGGCCCAATGTAACCTGGACCAGGAATCCACGCGGATTTCTATCTCGGAAGCTCGGGCCAACTTTAGGTCGAGTCATGCATCACCTAAATGAAAGATGTGTTTGTGGTTTGAATTTAGTAAAATTAAATATTCTTAACAACATGATATAATAAAATTAGAAAAAATAATATTCGTGCATAAAATAATTAAAAATGCACCCTAGGAAACATAAGCAACCCTTCGTCGATCTCGACACTCCGTGAGGGACCGTGCCCTCCGAGCCACGGGCCCTACAGTGGCGACTCCATTGGAGACTTATTTAGAAAGTGGGTAAGACTTGAAAAGTTGGGTTTTTTTTTTAGGCATTTTGCATTTCGGGCCTTCCCCTTTGTTGGGCACACAAGGCACCGCTTAGGTTATCACCCTATTTTACCATTTTGGGAAAACAAAACCATTCAACTTGGTGGGTCCATTTAGACCTTCACTAAGCAGGTGGTTTTTTTCCCACTCATGCACCACTCCTTAGTCCCTACAACAAAGGGAGCAACTCGAGTGTGCTAGTCTTGTCATGCACCCCATGGAAGATGAAGCATTTGGGACACGAGTTAGAGGTCAGGTTAATCCAACCTTTTGACCTCAAACATAGACCCTTGGTTAGGTTGAAATGCATTTTTTGTGTGTTATGTGCTTTTAGTGACCCTTGAACCCGAAACGTGCCTTAATGCTTATACCTAAAAATTAAAAAAAAAAATTAAAAAAAACAACATGCATTTGCATAGTGGCCAAGACAATCGATTTGGTCTATATAAGACTATGGCCCTAGGGGTCCACGCGGATTTCAAGTTGGGCCAGGCTTTGTAAAGCCCAAATTAGTGTCTTACCCTTTTCTTTAGTCGTTAAACACCTGTTTAGGCCTTTCAAAGGACATGAGTCCAATGGATCCGCGTGGATTCTTGATGAGCTCGGACCCTGTGAGGTCTAAACTGGTGTCATTAGGGTCATAATCGTATGGGTTAGTGTCTGTTAGGTAAAAGATGTGCTATTTGGGCCGCACAAGTTGTTTGGGCCTTAGGAGTCCTCACAGATTTATGAGTTGTATGTTTATCCCTTATGTGAAGCATGAGTTCGAAGGAATAATCTTTTAAACTTGGCTCGATAAGGTCTAAACATGTCAAGGGGGATTAGGTCTGCATTTTTGCATAAGAGATTTATTCCGGTCCTGTATATGACTTGGAGCTTTAGCTCGGTTGTTCGGGATTTGAATAAATTTCTTCATTCATGACATACGCAGAGTCTTAGTGGTCGGTGTTTAGCTGAGTCTTCAATCCCTTCATCTTTCCGGACATAATAGGTTGGTTTCGGGTGTATCAAAGGGACAAAACTGGCCGGTTAGAGACTTTTGACATCCAGTACGACAGTAACGAAGATTGTGTTTCATCATCATCTGCGCCGACCGACGGAGAAGCGACCGAAGAAGAAGTTGAATCTTTGGTAATTGATCCTTCTGAAATTATGTCAGACCGCAGCAGTGACCATCCTGAAGTCCGACATGATGACGAGGCGCAAGTGTCTCCTCCTCCACCTCCTCTACGTAGCGAAATGGAACAACTCACCAACATAATTCTAAATATGCAAGTCACTATGAATGCACAACTAGAGGCACAAAATCAGAGAATTGATGTTGTTATTCATGCCATGGAGGAGGTGAAGAATTCAAATGAGAAGAATCGCACTACGGGAGAGATTGAGCAACAATCGGGAAAGGAGAAAGATGGTTCGATCCACGGGGTTTCGAACTCGAGACTTGACCGAATTGAATAGATGTTGAAGGAATATACTCTTTTCAACAATCAGTTTATGGACGACGTAGGTTTCACACCCGTCCCAAGGGGTAGATTTCCCCCTAAGTTTAACATGCCTAATATCAAGTTTCACGGCACCAAGAATGCGCATCAACATGTACGGAGTTTCGTGGGGGCTATGACCCTAGAAGGAGTTGAGGAAGACATTTATCATATCATCTTCCCCTGGACATTTGGCACGGACGTAATGAAGTGGTACAACACTCTGAGTCCAACTAAATCCTCGCAATGGAGCTTACTTTGCAAGGAGTTCCTACACCGATACTCCTATAATGTATACATGCCCATCACTTTACGGGATGTGAAGCTCATGAAGCAAGGAGAGAAAGAGACATTCTCATACTACTTCGCTCGATGGAGAACGAAAACAGCCCAAATGGTGGACCGATCTTCTGAGGAACACCAAGTAGACATGCTTGTTCGAGGATTACAACCCTCGTACAACACACATTTAAAGTTTCAAGATCTCAAGGACTTTGTCTCATTGAGGTTAGCTGGAATCAAAATCAAAAGTAAGCTAGCTAACTAGGGGTTGGAAGACATTTATACTAATAAGCAAACTTCTGGCCTAGCAAGGGAAACGAGGTGAATGCCTTAGAACACTCCATTTGCTGAAGCACTAGAACAACTTCCAAGAAAAGGGATGAGCTAATGGAAAATACTCCAAGGCTAGGATGTTGATGAATTCTACAAGTACCACGGAGCCCGGGGACATTACACTAAACAAGATGTCTAGGTCGAAGCAATTATCCAGAGGAAATGTTTTGGGTTGTATTACCTTGCACAAGCCTTTTATTCTTGAACACTTCTTGCATAATTGTTGAATCTTTGTAATTGTTTAACTTTTTGAGCTAGTTGAAGAGTTAGTAGAATAACCCGTGAGATTTTAAGCCTTCACAGACTATTCATTATTTATATATAGTCTCAATTTTCTTTTTGTGTGTAACTCTTCCATGTGTGCATCTCTAGAACTTGGCTTGACATTCCTTAAAATCACATTTGGCATGTGCATTATGTTAATATGATTGAGGGATCCTTTTGTTAGCTATATAGCCAAAAAGTCACCTGACATTTTGACCTCTTTTTGCAAGCCCTTGCTAACCCTTATTTCCTGTCTTGTTGTTTACCCTATAAGTGCGCATCTTTGGCCTTTACATAATTTCCTACCTTTAATCAAGATAGAATGAGCAACAGTTCAATTGTATGGGACAGTTTCGTGGTCGATTGTTGAGAGTGAGTAGTTGGTTTGTTGCTACAAGGGAAGTACATTGTTGAATATCCTTTCTACCCGTTTTATCCTCAAAGGTTGTAACTTGTAACTATTGAGATTTGAGTTGTTCTTTATATATTCATGTTATTCATTGAAAAAAAAAGTTCAAAAACAAGGAATCCATAATAGAAAAAAAAAAAAAAGAAGCAAAACAACAAAAAAGGAAACAAAAAGGAAAAGGAAAGGAAAAAAGAAAAAGAAAAAGAAAAAGGAAAAGGAAAAGGAAAAGAGAAAAAAGAGAAGTTTTATTTTATTTTTGGGTTTTGATTTGTATTTAGTGCTCTATCCTGAGTTTCATTTGTTGGGAATGTTTTGTGCTCGTTTAAGGTTCAATGTGGAGGTGTTGCATTGAATGTAGTGGAAATGTTGTTGCTCTTTAGGTACTTGGCTACTTAGCTCCACATTTTCCAAATAATTTCCCTTCTTACCCAAGCCTAAACCCTATTACAACCTTTGAAAGTCCTCATGATTAGCATTTTTGCATGTTATCCTCAGTGATGGAGAGTTGAGAGTCTTGTCAAGCTTATGACAGATGTATACATTGGAATGAGTTTGAGTGAACCCTTTACATATTTCTAAACACATTGAGGGGAGTGTTCCACTTTACCTAAAGTGAGGATCTACTAGCTTCACTAGCTCATCAATTGCTAAAACAATACATGATTGTTTCGAAGTACAATATAGGGTGACTGGCTTTGTGTCTTGGTCTTACGCTCTTAGTATTGAAATAGAGTTTGCGTTAAAATGATTTTGACCTTATTGAGTCTCTATTATGCATCTCATTCTCATTGCTCTTATTGTAATATAAGGTCTTTTCCACTATCGAGTAATCTTGTTTGTGAAGTCTCACAATTTCTTTTCTTTATAGACTCATCCTTATAAACACTGGGGGCTTTCTCTTCCCCTTTGTTTTCCTTTATAATCGGGGGCTTTCCCTTGTCCTTTGTCTTCCCTTCCAACTAGGGGGCTGTCACGATACAACTTGTCCTGGCTTAGATTTCCCAATCATTAGAGGTCCTACCCATGGACAATCTTTTTCCTTTTGCAGACCTTTAGAGGTCAATCTAAGCTGTCCAAAAAGGGGCATTTCGTTCTCATCTCTTCTCAATAGAAATAGCACGTTGGTCTTGTCACTTTCTTTCATATTCATTTGCATAGATCATGTTCTACTATCTAATGGCGATAAGTACAACTGTGAAAGGTCCTAACAGATTTTTGTGAGGCTGAATGAAAAAGCCCTCACGAATTTTCAAGTTCATCACTAATTCTGCTAGCATGATTTTACATGAGAACAACTTTTTTAAGCATGTTCATCACAAGTCAAGTCTCTATAATCCATTATGAACTTTTGGGGCAATTGGAACGTTCGGATATTTTCATAGTAGTTTGCATGGTCCAACAATTTTGAAGAGAATTCATCAATCGATTGTATATTAGAACTACTTTTTTCTAAGCATGTTCAACATAGGGTCTAGCTCTAGCACTAGAAGCCCAGTCCTTGAACAACTTTTACGAAAGCATGTTCACATATATCAGTTTCGGCTTGGAGATGTGGGTTTTGTTGACCAAACATCTTAGTAGATTGTTCTCATTCATGAAGTTCTTGCGGATTTTAGGTGGCCTATCGCTCCTGGAAAACTCACATATGATCCAAGAAGCTTCAGCAAACCTGGACAAACCAAGGAAATTCTATGTCTTAAAACTAGGTCAATTATAGCAACTGGTGACAAGAACCCACGACTATCCTTAAATTATTAGCCACTGACTTATTAAGCCAGCAACTAAATACTTACACTACCTTTTGAACTACGACGGCCTGATTTCACTCATAAAGTGAATATGTAAAAAGGTTTTGAAGTCCGGCCCAATAATTGAACAAAAGTAACTCCTTCGAGTGATTTCTCAAAAGAATCCTATCCAATTTTCAAACCATGCTCAAGTAGGCTAAAGCAGAATCCTTGTGAAAATTTCCTAAGCACTCTCGCAAACTTTACAATCCGTAGAGACTCAAACCTCTTATCTGATTGATTATCTAAGTCTGACTCAAAGTCTCGATATATGCCATGGTGATACAAGCTCTTGCGGATCCCCAAATGTCCACAACTTGAGTGCTTCAGGATATTGACTTTCATGGATTGGACTAAGCTTCATCACATATTTGCAAAAAGTATCCATGCAGAGTTTACGGGTTAACCCTAGGAGTGCTCGTCGATTTTGGCTCTCACTAGTTAAAGCGTTCTTAATATGTCTTGTGTTATGGACAACAACTCAATATCTAGACTCTCTTATTCATTGTATGTGTGTATCTTGTATCCTCAAAAATTGAAAAAATAGTTTGCATAAGTGCATTAACATCATGCATAGAGTCCATCCATTGCATCATAAAAGATAAATGAACGGTCTAAGCGTTATACACACACTCAGTCCTCATCAACTTAGATCGAGTCAATCACTTCCGGACTCAAGAACCCGTAGCGTGAACCAATGGTCGACAAATCAGCACATATGCCAAAGAAGTAATTCCAATCTGCATGAGAAATGAAATGATGAACAAGGGCTGGAGAGCAAAATCTTGCAAGGCATGTCCCAAAACTCTCTCCAATTTTAGACTAAGCCCAACAAGATATTGGAGCATACACTAAACATCTCGCTGCCTTTTGCGATTAAGACAAGACTTCCAGGATCCACTAAATTTTTAGCTTGAGCTCAAACATGAATAAATCTTAAGCCGGTTCCAATTGGGTGCAAAGATCTCCCAGATTTTGTGAACTCACCAAGTTGAGCATAATTGGGGGCTTCAAGTTCTTGCTTATCCCAAAGCAGAAATCCTCGACGATTTCACTACAGGTCAGCACAAGCAAATGATTTCTCCTAAATTTTGACTCAGGATCATCACGGAAAGAGTTAGAGTTGGAATTGGAAGCAGCTACTAAAGTGATTCGCCCAACTCAGTAGGGTTCTTTGCCGATTCACGAGTCCTTCATCGATTCTCGGGTCCCTTGCAGATTATTCCATCAAGCTGGACTCTTGTGCTCCTCTAGGATTATGTCGTCAAGCATAGCAGACCAATCGAGCTCAAGTGCCTATCCTTGAGTAATTTCAAGTACCGCTCGGACCCCTGAGCAATTCATCAAAGTCTGGACTTCCTCCAGCAATTTCAATCGAACTACCTCCGAATATCATCGGAGTGTTCGGGCTACCCCCTAGAAATTCATCAAAGCTTGGACTACCTCCAGCAATTTCAATCGGATTACCTCCGAATATCATCGAAGTGTTCGGGCTACCCCCGAGAAATTCATCAAAACCTGGACAACCTTCAGCAATTTCAAGCTGACTACATTCGCATATCCTCCAAGTGTTCTGGCTACCCCCGAAAAATTTATCAAAGCCTGGACTACCTCCAGCAATTTCAAGCTTGGACTACCTCCAGCAAGTTCAAGCGGACTACCTCCGCATATCATCCGAGTGTTCGGGCCCCGAGAAATTCATCAAATCCTGAATAACCTCCAGCATTTCCAGATCGGACTACCTCCGACCATACTTCAGCTCAATCGGATCACCTCCAACCAATTTTTAGCTCATTCGGGCAAACCCACGAAATTTAGAGTTCTCGTGGACTTTGGGTTATATAGGCACCTCGTGGATCCAAATGAATCAAGCCCAAGATGCTCCCTCGTAGGTCAAGTCAAAGTCAACTCACAAGTCAAGGTCAACTCTTGGTCAAAGTCAATGCTTGGTCAAGTCAAAGTCAACTCTTGTGTCAAGGGAAACTCTTGGTCAAAGCCAATTCTTGATCAAAGTTAGCTCCCAGTCAGGCCTAACACAAAAGTCCAAACAGATTCTCAATTGGCCTAAGACAAGAATCCTCGCGGATTTCAATCTGGCTTCAGTCAAAAGTGTTCGTGAATTTCATTTTGGCACAACGCATAAGTCCACACAGATTTCCAACTGGCTCAAGTCAAGATATGCGGATTTCAAATCGACCCAACATGGAAGCCAGATTTCTAGTTGGCCCAAGCCTCGCTTGTGAAATTCAAACAGGTCTAACACAGACATTCGCGCGGATTTTAGCCGATCTGAAGCAGGAAACCGCGCAGATTATTGGACTTTTGGTTATATAGGCACCTCGTGGATCCAAATGAATCAGGCCCAAGATGCTCCCTCGTAAGTCCAATACTTGAGGTTCTCGCCCATCCTACACTCGGGTCCCTCGCAGATTCAGTACCCGTGTGCCTAACGGATCCACCACTCTCGGTCTAAGTCAACTCCTGGTCAAAGTCAAGTCAAAGTCAACTCACAAGTCAAGGTCAACTCACAAGTCAAAGTCAACTATTGGTCAAGTCAAAGTCAAATCTCGAGTCAAGGGCAACTCTTGGTCAAAGTCAATTCTTGATCAAAGTTAGCTCCCAGTCAGGCCCAACACAGAAGTCCATACAGATTCCCAGCTGGCCTAAGACAAGAATCCTCACGGATTTCAATCTGGCTCAACACAGAAGTCCACGCAGATTTCCAGTTGGCCCAAGTCAAAAGTGTTCGTGAATTTCATTTTGGCACAACACATAAGTCCACACAGATTTCCAGCTGGCTCAAGTTAATAATCCATGCAGATTTCAATATGGCCCAACATGGAAGCCTGCACAGATTTCTAGTTGGCCTAAGCCTCGCTTGTGAAATTCAAACAGGCCTAACACAGACATCCGCGTGGATTTTAGCCGATCTGAAGTAGGAAACCGCGCAGATTTCGCCAGACCGGAGGTTAAATAATTGCTGCCAACCACTGGTCAATCGGTAACCGCGAGTCAAAAACAGCCCAAATTCACATCGGAAATCCGCGTGGATTTCAGTCGGTCTGAAGCAGGAAACCGCGCAGATTTCGCCAAACTAGAGGTTAAATAACTGCTGTCAACCGCCGGTCCATCGGTAACCGCGAGTCAAAAATCGGCAACTTTGAAAATCCACGCATATTTCATGTGAAGGGGAAGTTTTTTTTGGAAACTGAAAGCAAACTGTCACGAGATGGCTAAAAAAGGATGTTCGAGATCATTTTTGGGGAGGATTTTTCTGGACTATAAGCTTGCACAACACTTAAGTGAAACGCGATTTTCTGGGTTGAAATCCTCGTGGATTTGGTGATTCTTAAACGTCATTTGCTGATTTCTGGGCTAGAAGCTTACACTCACACTTTTGCGGTTCGATTAAGGTTGAAATCCACGCGGATTTGTTGGTTTTCGGGTCCAGCCGTGTCTCGAGTCCTCGCAGATTTTCTTATTTCAGTCGGGTCCATTCGAGTGTTCGGTAATTAACCCATTGTTTTCTTTTTACTTTATTACGCATATGTAATAATGTAGATCGTACGCCCCACCCGCTGTAATTACTTTTTTTTTAGTACTCGTTTGTTTTTTGTTATGTTTATACATGTCCTAGCTTTCTAAAATCTTGTGACAACTTTCTTTCTTTCTTTTGTTTTTTTTTTTTTTTGCTTAAAAATTCGATGGAGTAAACGCCGCTTTGGCGGGCGTTGTAGGGGCATCCCCTGTACACTCGTACTTTTACCCCCGAATCGGTCTCCGGTTCGCGGATCGTGGAGTTTTCATCTTGGTTTTGTCAATTTTTCACAAAATTGACTGCCGACTCCGTTTTTTTATGTTATTTCATGCCTGTTATGGAATTTGATTTTATTTAAATTTATTTCCCAATCTTCTTTTTGGGGTGAACATTTGACTGGTGCAGCCGGTTCGGGTGTGCTCACTGTCCAGAAATCCACGCGGATTTTCTGTTTAGTGGGCTCACTTGAGACACTCCGTGAGTTACCCGGTGGCCAGCCTTGAGTTGGACAGTGGTCTAACCAAGCCACACTGCCATAAGATCCGCGCGGATCTTGTAGCACTGGACTTGATTTAGGCCCTGTTCATGCATATCACGGGCTGTCCATTACCTAAAGTTGAGGCCCAAGGTAACCTGGACCTGGAATCCATGCGAATTTCTGTCTGTGAAGCTCGGGCCAACTTTAGGTCGGGTCATGCATCACCTAAAGGAAAGATGTGTTCGTGGTTTGAATTTAGTAAAATTAAATATTCTTAACAACATGAAATAATAAAATTACAAAAATAATATTCGTGCATAAAATAATTAAAAATGCACCCTAGGAAACATAAGCAACCCTACGTCGATCTCGACATTCCGTGGGGGACCGTGCCCTCCGGGTCGTGGGCCCTACAGTTTTACATACATATTTTGTTTTTGACGGTTCTTAATGTTTGAATGTTGCTATTTTTTTTTTTACTTATTTATCATACTATCAACAAAGTAATTGTTACAACAATATAGAACAAACCACTCTGTCAAAAATAACAAATATTACAATCATTTGCATTGGATTCAATTGGTTATCATATTTTACTGGTATTTTATTTTACCTGTTATCATGTTCAATTCAGTTGCCTATCTCTGTTCATCAGACCTGTTTAACTGGTTATTATATTTTGCTGCTATTCTATTTTACCTATTATCATGTTCAATCCAATTGCCTATCATATCGTATGAATAAATCATGTTCTATAACCTCTTGAATGTTAACCTGTTTTTTTTTTTTTAATTGTAATTAAAAAGAAATTACCTGAGATGGTGTATGTTATCCAGTTCCACCTTTTTGTGTGTCTTCAACTGTGCTATGCCTTCAGCAGAATCCAGCTCGGCGTTGCAAACAAACCCAACCCTTAACCCGCCCAAATTGAAATTACATCATAGATACAAACTTCCATGTAAGGAAGGATGATACATCATGCAACTCGCTGTGGTCAACGTTCATTGTCATTTTAGGAAATTTTCTATTGTTAAATTACATGTTTTGTCGGAATAATTTATTATGATGTTTTCCATGTAACAATTTGTAAAACCTCGAGTTTTAGGGAGAACGGAACCGTTAGGATTGTTATCAAACCGTTAGGTCTAAGTTTAAGTTTCGAGGACGAAACTTCTTTTAAGGAGGTAATGATGTAAAACCCCGAAAAATCCAAAGATGTTGACCGTGACGTCGTTAGTAAATTAGGTTTGACTTCGTGATTTATTATTATTCGTTTGTATTTATTTTTGCTAACACTTGAGCTCGTAGGATCGTGAGAGACTAACAAGGGTATATCGGTAATTTCAAGGGTTTAGTATTATTAGTTTTACTCTGTTTAAGTATTATTATTAATATTAATGTGTTATACGATTAATTATGTGAATATAAATGGCTATGTGATTACTATTAATATTATTATTAGTATTATTAGTTTTTTTTTTTAAGAAAAATCAGGTTTTTAATTGTTTTAGTTGGGTTGGGTTAGGAGTGTTATTTGGGCCTATTAAATGGGTAGTATAAAAACCTCTTTTCTCTCCCTCACACCCTAATAACTATCAAAACCCTAACCCTAGCCATCACTCTCCTCTCCTCTCCCCCTCTCTCTCTCTCTGCCGTCCCAGCCGGACGCCACCGCCGCCACAGCCGCCGGCCGGAGCACCGGCAACCGCAACCATCACTGTTCTTTTCCCCTTCTCTCTCTCGAGCCCTCTTTCTCTTTCCCTCTGTTCGACCGCCCCAGCCGCGCCACCACCACCGCAACCGCCGCTCTTATCCTCCGTGCCGTCGCTGCCACCAGTCGACACCACCGCAACCGCCGTCGAAGCCGCCACCAGCCGCCTGCATCGGCCGTCGCAGCGATTGGAAGACGGTCGGTTGCTGCTCGTGCTGCTGCTATTCGAACCCGAACGCCGACGACAACCCTTGCGACCACCTCCTCGCCGCCGACTCCGACGCGCCCGCCCTCGACGACACCAACGCCACCGACCCCCGCCTTGCCTGCCGCCTGCACTGCCACCCTAAACCCTAAACGTAAACCCTAACCCTAAACCCTAACTTATTGATATATTTTTGATATTTTCCTTTTCTTTTTCCTTTTTCTTTTCTGTTTTTAATTTCAAAATTCAATTGTTTTATTAATTATTGAATTGTATTATTTATTTATGACTAGTTTTGTAATTAGGAAAATTATATGTAATCTTGTTCTTAATTGTAATTATGTGTAATTGTTATCTAATATGTGTAATTGTTAGTATTAGGGTTGTAATAATTGGTTATTAGGTTTTAAAGTGGTTCTTTAAATTTCTTTATATTCTTTTTATGTTACGTTAGACCACCACAATATTGTATGCACGAATTTTGAGAATTTATTTACCTAGGTTAATTCTTGAATAATTTACGTAATAAATCGTTATTGTTCTTTAAGATTAAATTGTTGAGTTTGTTTAATAACTTAGTTAACTTACTCCAAGTAATTCTTGTTAATAAAATCTTGAATTCTTGATTTAGTTAGTAAAAGAATTGGTTGTTGGGTTTTCTTGATTAGTAGTTACTTGTCATATTATACCTTATGTTATATTTCCTAAAGACCTCCTTGAATCTTGATTAAAGAAACCACATGTTTAACCACCTTTTATTGTTTCTTGAAATTCTTGCTTTACTGTTATAACCTTGTAAATAATTCATGTTTAAGTATTATATTTCTTGTTTGATTTTAAGATTGATTAAAATTAGTAAAGTGTTTCCATGTTTTCTAAATTGGGTTATTGTTAAAAGTTTAATTGTTGGACCTAAGTTAAGTTGGACTTTATACCTTAGACCCTAGTTACTATTTTGAGCCCAAATTAAAACCCGGAGATCAATTGGTAAAAGTTAGAACCGAACTTACAAATTTATTAAGAACCGGTAACGGGACAGTTTTGTTAGTGTCCAAAGATTGGGTTGCCACGATTGGTATAGTTACTCTTTGACAAAACCCTTTTAAGTGGAGGTTCCCTTAGATGTTAGGAACCATAGGAATTTTACGGATCGAACGTTTGATTTGTATAACCCGAGTTATAATCTTTTTACCAGAACCTGTCAGATCTGGACCAATTGGGAAGATGGGTGCTTTTAGAGTCCTTCGGGACCGATATGGGCTTGTTCATCAACATAGAAGTTTTAGTAGACATCCTGAGGTTTCCGAAAAGTCCAGAACCAGACCCATAGGATGTCGGGAAGTCGAGTTGTGACCCGTTTTATGTGAACGTTACAATCTGTCCGCTGCTTGCTTTTATTTATGAAAATTGTTGAGTAAATTTTATGTGTGAACTTGTTATATAATTCCTTGAGTGTGTTAAGTATAAATCATAAATGATAGGAACCTAAGTGTTCCTAGGGGATGGGTTAGGTAGTTGATAGTTAATACTAACTTCGTTAGAACGCGTTTTGATTAGATAATTATTCTTATTCTAGGCCCGAGTTAGTGCGTGACGATAGTGAGCTCAAGTGTGTTCTCCTTATTGCTGTACTATGACGTTATTCAGGTAATTGTCTATGCTCTAATCCCCATCGGGATGCTCTTTAAATGTGTTTTGATGTTTTATAATCTATTTTGAGAATTGCATCCCGAAAGGGGACTTTTGTGGAAATACGACCATCTGTTTTGATAATCTTTTTGATTCGATTGTGATCTTGGTTTATTTGAGTTGAGAAATTGGATGGTCTTTTATTCGAAGTTTTGTTAATGGTTTTGATAACTTGGGATGGTTTGACTTGAGAGTCGTGAGTTGAGTTTGAAAATTGTTTAAATAATTCAAGTGGAAACGTTAAGCGGGTTTCGGGGGATAACCTGTTGTGCAGGTGTAACAATCTGCAGGGTTATGGACCAGGAGATCAGGGCTTCCTTCCCTGATATAGGATAGTATTTTGATGCCTTTGGTAGGCGATATTATTTATGCCTTTGGTGGGCGATGTTCTTGAAGCCTTTGGTAGGCGATGTTTTGATGCCTTTGGTGGGCGATATTATTTATGCCTTGGGTAGGCGATGTTCTTGATGCCTTTGGTAGGCGATGTTACTTTAAGGAATTTGGTATCCCGCCCGCAAATTAAAATATGGATTGGATGGGTTGAGGAAACAGTATGGGATTAAAGGTTTGTAAAACGTTTGATTCGATCCCTCTCCCCAAAATGATTTGAAATGAACTTAAACTGTTTTTAACGTTAGGAGTAGACATTATTGAGATTTCCCCCTCATTTTTGAAATGTTTTGTTTTCAGGTGAAGATCTAAATGCTGGGGACGGGAATTAGAAGTGAGGACGACGAGTCTAGAAGTCCTTGAATCTTGTTATATTGTTTTCGTTATGAAATCTTAAAGTTTTGTTTTGGAGTTGTTAGTAGTTACCGTTAGCAGACAGTTGTGTTTTCCTTTCTCGCCTTGTATTCCTTCGGGGATACGGCAGTGACGCCCAAACTAAATTTGAAGTCTTCCGCTAAGTTTTGTCTGTTAACGTTAGTTTGACTTTGACTTTTCTATAATTGAATTTCCGGGGCGTTACACAATTTTATTAATATTTCGTTTGATTTACTTTGCACTGACTGTTACTTATCCATGACTTTTATAAAATTTCAGAGTAACTAATTTAGCTCACTTCGTGTATCGCACGGGTTGATGCCTAGTAATGTTATGATGAGTATCTCTATATCTCACTCGGCTGCAAGATTTCAGAGTATTAAAAATATGTTATATCAAAGTACAATTTGATCATTGAAGAAGTAAATCCAGAGCAAACCTCATCTATAATCAAATTTAAACGCTAACAACATGTGAGTTTTTACTTAATTCTCATGTCAGAGATCAATAAAATTGTATACTCAATTAACTAATCCACTTCAGAATGGATAGATTGAACCACCAATTTCCCTGACAACATGTCTACCCTCCATCACATGTGGCGAGACCCAAGAACCAATATGTATGTTATGTGTCCTATTGTCTGAGGACTTACATAAATCATGGATTTTTGTCATTGAACCTCCTTTTAATGGTCAATATAAACATTGCCCTGTTCTTTTCTGCAATAAGGTAAAACTTATCTACACTATCCGCATTTCTCCATATTATCCATACTACTTTCCTACGTCACTATATATTATAATGTCTCATATTTTGATTATGAACACATAGGCCAATTTAATGCTCTTCAATGTACATAGTAGCAAAGACCTGCACGTTGCTGCGATATTAATTAAAAAAAAATACCCGAGCGTTGTGATATTAATTTAAAAGTATCTTGACATTGCTAAATACTAGCAAATACCCAAGCATTGCTCCGAACTGAAAAATAAATACCCGAGCGTTCATGTATATATACACGTGTTTTCACCTGACAAATATCCAAGCATTGTGTGGTGCACATATGATCATACATCAAGTGACATTGAGAAAACTTAAACAAAGAGAAACAATTGTTTGTTGAAATGAAACAAAACTACAATAATAACATAAGTTAAATAATAGGTAAGGTATGCATGAGTAAAAAAAACAATTGGTAAAATATGCACAATTGGTTAAATATACAATTGTAATTGGTAAAATAATAGGTAAGAAGCATCCTCCACTCACTTGGCGTCTCATTTACAATAGTGCTTTTTATCTTAACTATTGTTTTTTTTTTGTGCACATCTTTTCAATGTCACTTGACGTCTTATCATATGTGCACCACACAATGCTCGGATATTTGTCAAGTGAAAACACGTGTATTTATACATGAGCGCTCGGGTATTTATTTTTCAGTTCGAGGCAACGCCCGGGTATTTGCTAGTATATTGTGTAAATGAAAAAACAAAGAAATTACATGCCAGGGTATATGTTATCCAGTTCCTCCTTTTAGAGTCTCATCACCTGTGTTATGCTCTTCACCATAACCCACCTTCGCCTAATACACCAACCCCACTCTTAACCCACCTTCGCCTAATACACCAACCCCACCTAAATTGAAATTACATCACATATCCAAACCTCCCAAACAACCCCTCCAAAATTCAAAATACATATATAATAATATACAATAATCAAAACCCACCCAAAATCCAAAATACATATGAAATAAACAAACCCCACCCTAAATCCAAAATACATATACAATACACAACCCTACCCTCAACCCCAACTGCAATACAACCAACATCGACATTAGTACACCCATACACCCTAAACCCAAAAAAAAAAAAAAAACTCTAAACATTCAACATTGGCAAGCAAAACATCAAGAACCAAATACACTATACAGTAAACAAACCATTTATTTAGATATTAGTATGTCCAAATAAGCATCTCAAACATTTCTAAATCAAATTAGATTCAATAAAACAATTATAATAAATCAATTTAAGAACTGACAGACATGAGGGGGGGATCAACAAAAAAACTGGATGAATATGTCGGGAATTTTCTATGGTTCACCACTTAACAACCAAATACACTATACAGTAAACAAACCATTTATTTAGACATTAGTACACCAAAATAAGCATGTCAAACACTTCTAAATCAAATTAGATTCAATAAAACAATAATAATAAAACAATTTAAGATCTGACAGACATGAGGGGGGGAAAGTATAGTTGTAGGAACTCTCAATAGTATTTTTCTACTCAACAAGTTGGCTAACAATCAACAAAAAAAACTGGAGGAATATGTAGGGGAATTTTCTATGGTCCACCACTTAATAGACTGGAGAAATCATTTTAATAGGGATGTTTGCTTATATATATACAATAATAAAAACCTACTTTGACTTTCAAAAAGGATCAGATACACCAAACATTAAGAACCAAGACATGCAAATCAGGAAAAAAAAAGATTCAAACAAGCATCATTACAACACATATCTGAAAATATTTACTCACAACAGCCACGATAGAATCATACATGTCGAGTAACCCTTTTATTTTTTGCTGAAGGACATATAAGAACCACCTTTGCAAATAATCCCAAAAAGAAGTTAAATAGAACCAACAACTGATTTTCAAAAAATATATATATTCAGAAATAATTATTCTTGGGATTTTTTCGGTTTATGGAAATTGATGATATTTCAGATAATAACTCTATGCAAATTTCAATTTCTACGATAAACATCAGAGGAAAATAAATACCCCTAAAGTTACTCATACCTCATATTTCAGATAATAACTCTATACTTTTTAAAGTGTAACTTACTTAACTATAACTTTTACTTCCAACTTACTCATACCTCATATTTCCTAATCACATCATGTTTTTAAAAGTTTCCTACATCCTCAAATTGCACGCACTTTCAACAATCAAGAACACAACAATTTCCATAATCAAGACAACAATTTATATTCTCCGTATATATCACTTTGTATTCATACCCTAATTTACTTCCAATTCACAACAACTCCAATATTATTTGGCTCTGATACCATAACTGTAACACCCCCAGGTTACACAATCACCAAATTAAGGTTAAACACAACTTAACCCAAAGATTAGTGCAACAGATTACCAACCTAAGAGTACTACCTCCATCCATAAGAATGGACTAGGCTAACAAACCACAAACAAACAAATCCCATTTCAACCATCTCACATTTGATTCACAATATTACCAACATACTTTCCTCTTCAACTACTAACAAAAACCCAAGATTAAAACTTCTACTCTTATTAACTATTTTAGGCTAAGAATTCCATCAAGAAAACAAAATTCATATCTTCAAACCGTGAAATAATTGAATTGAGATATTAGGGTTTAGAGCATACCTCAAGAGGGAAGAGAAGACCAAGAATTAAAGGAAGGAGGGTGGAGGTTGGCTGACTCGCCAGCCGACTGTTGGGTGTGGAGACCAATTTGTTGAGTGTGGAGACTCAAATAGGAGAAGGAAGAAGGAAGAAGAAGGAGTAGTAGAAAGGTGGAAGAAAGAGAGGGCACTAGCGGCAAAGGCGAAGGCTTGCAAAGCCAGGCACTACCAGTGACTTGTCCAGCAGCCCCAAAGCGCCGCACGCTGCCAACATGTGAGCCCCGCCACCAGCACCTTGTGGAGATTTTTTTTTTTGGAAATCTTCGTGGATAGCGTCGAGATCTTTTTTATTTCTTTTTCTACTATTGTTTCCTTTTTCTGCGGTGTTTCCTTTGTTACAAATGTTTCCTTATTTCTCTCATGTATCTCCAGTGTATAATGGGGACAGGTTATCCTTGATTTGAACAAGCAATTGAGAGTGTTTCATCTTATACCACAAGAAATTGACCTGTAATCTCTATGTCCCTGAAGGAGTTGTGTAAGGCTCATCCGTCAGTGTTGAGTTCTCAAGTTGTAAATCTAAGGAGATTGTTAGAGATTATGGAGGTTTGGGAATCTTCAAAACACTGTGTAATCCTCTGATAGTGCATCATTCGTGGTTTTTTCCCGGTTTGGGTTTTTTCACATCAATTCCTTGTATTGAATCTTAATTTATTTTTCGCCCTTATTATTGTTTGTCTGCTAACAACGTGCTGAGTATTCTAACAATGGGTATAAGAGCTTTGGTTGGGGTGTGGTTGATCTGCAAACTAAGAAGCAATGGCGGGCGCAATTGTGAAGATTCCGGAGTTCGATGGGAAAGACTACGCATGGTAGAGGATGCGCGTTGAGGATGTGCTCCGCCAGCAAAGGTTGCATCTTGCGATGGGTGAAATGCCAAAAAAGATGGAACAGAAGGATTGGGAAGAGCTTGACGGTCAGGCATTCAGTACGGTGAGACTAACGTTAGCTCAGAACGTGGCTTTCAACGTCAAAGATCAGAAAACGACGAAAGATCTGCTTGAGGCCTTGCAAAACACATATGAGAAACCTTCGGCGGTGAACAAGGTATATGTGTTACGTCGTTTGTTTGAATTTAAGATACATAAGTCTAGTGATATGCATGATAGTATGAATGAGTTGAATATGATACTATCAAGTTAACCTCTGTGAGATTTAGTTTCGACGATGAGATGAATTCTAATATACTATTGGCTACCCTACCTAATTAAGTCTTGGGAAAATTTCGTGACTTCTGTAACTTTTTCAACTAAGAAGAATGAGAAACTGAAGTTTGGGGAAATTAAAGACTTTGTCCTGAATGAAAGTATTTGTAGGAAAGATTTCGATGTGTTTGAGTCTTCGGGGAATGCTTTGACTGTCAGGGGTAGGAGGAATAGTGGGAGCTCGGGTCAGGGTCGATCAAAATCTGGAGGCCAAAACATGGAGCAAGTGTTGTGTTGGAACTGTGGTGATAGAGGTCATTTTCGTAGGGATTGTCCTAAACCTAGGAAGAGCAGTCATAATGACCATGACTCTGTATATTCTGCTGAGAATATCGGTGATGCACTAACTATTAGTGTTGACAAGTCAGAAAGGAGTTGAGTGATAGATTCGGGTGCTTCGTTTCACTCTTCGTCTAGTAGGGATGCCTTTAGCAATTTTGTGAGTGGGAGGTTTGGCAGGGTTAGGCTTGCAAACAGTTACAACCTAAAGGTGAGAGGAAGAGGTGATGTGAACATTAAAACTTCTAGGGGTGCAACTTGGAGGTTGAAGAATGTTCGGTGGTCTGACCAAGAACCTTGTATCTGTGAGTCAACTGGATGAGGAGGGGTTCACGACGATTTTTCGAGATGGTCTTTGGAGGGTATAGAAAGGATCTCTGATAATTGCAAATGGCAGGAAAGAGGGGAAGCTATATTCTGTCATTGATAACTCTAACATGTTTGTTCATGCTCATCAAAAGCGTATTAGCTTCTCTGATGAGAGAAGGGTACTAGAAACGAGGAGGTTTCTGGTCGAGGCTACGAGAACGGATGATCAGTCGAGGAAAGCATCTAACCTGCCCAGGAATTCGACAAGTTCAATACAAGGTAAAGTCCAAATCCAAAATTCCCCTAAGTTGTTGACGATGATGCGTGTGTCGAAGTTGCAGGGGCGTGATCAGTTCAAGTGGGAGCCTGCTGCAAAAAGAGAAGTTGATAGGAGGTCAACTGGTACCTCTGTTGATCTTTGCTGAACAAGATCGAGATGGATGCACTAGAGGATTCGAGGAGGTGTTGAAGTGGTCAAAGGTTGCGCTTGCAATTGGTCTCCAAGTGGGACATTGTTGGGTGTGGAAACCAATTTGTTGAGTGTGGATACCAAAATAGGAGAAGGAAGAAGGAAGAAGGAAGAAGAAGGAGTAATAGAAAGGTGGAAGAAAGAGAGGGGCACTAGCGGCAAAGACGAAGGCTTGCAAAGCCAAGTCTTTGCACAGATCGCGGGCCGGCGCTGTGTGAGCCCCTTCTGACGCCTTGTGGAGATTTTTTGGAGATCTCCGTGGATAGCGCCAAGATCTTTTTTGTTTCTTTTTCTATTATTGTTTCATTTTTCTGCGGTGCATCCTTTTTTACAGTGGTTTCCTTATTTCTCTCATGTATCTCCAATATATATTGGGGACAGGTTGTCCTTGATTTGAACAAGCAATTGGGAGTGTTTCATCTTATACAACAAGAGATTGACCTGTAATCTCTATGTCCCTAAGAGAGTTGTATGAGGCTCATCTGTGAGTGTTGAGTTCTCAGGTTGTAACTCTAGGGAGATTGTGAGAGATTGTTAAGGTCTGGGAATCTCCAAAACACTGTTGTAATCCTCTGATAGTGCATCGTTCGTGGTTTTTTCCCAATTTGGGTTTTTCCATGTTAATTCCTTGTGTTGAATCTTTATTTATTTTTCACCCTTATTTTTATTTGTCTGCTAACAACGCTCTGAGTAGCCTAACACCGACTGGGACAGGCATCGCCAACCTTTGTCTGGCGCAGACGGTCGTCGGAGGGCATAGGAGATAAAGACCACAAGGAGGGAGAGAGCATTGAAAGAGAGAAGAGGAGGAATGATTGGAGATACTACTTGAGAAGTATTTACCAAAATTACTACACTGGAGAATTGACGGTCGTTGCACTATTCATGTCTTGCAAAACATAACGGTTAGGTGAATCGAAATGCGTGATTTTGTTAATTAGCTTGATTGATTAACCTAATTAAACTAGATTATGAGGGAGGTAAATCAAGCTCGGACAATATATATATATATATATATATATATATATATATATATATATATATATATATATATAGGATAATTAGATTCTAATAATCCCTACTTTCACCAATTGGACAATGGTGGACCGTACTTTCACTTTGTATTCTGGTGGTCCAAAAAAAAATAAAATTGGATTATTTTGAATATGCCGATCAGACTTTAGTGGACTGTGACCAAAATAAAACTCCAACCCAACACAAATTTTAATGTTGTGGAATGTCATCACACTTTAACTGACTGTGATCACAATGTAATGAAAATATACGCGCGCACACTGATGTTCATTCTCTCAATGGAAAGCCATGGTACATGTTGAAATTCACATTGGACATGATCTCAATTTTATTGAATGTGATTAAGGTCAGACCCCCAACCGAAATCAGTTGCATATGTAATCAATCGTCGAACACTTTGATGGAAATACGATGTGCAAAGAGACATAACTCCAACACGCAGTTGCCATCTATGCAGTGGCCGCATGTCCTCAATCACGACCTTGTGTTAAAATGTGTGTAGTATACGCAATGACCACGTGTAATCGATTGGGGCCTTATATTAATAATTGTTACTTAACTCGTGCACTATATTTAATCAGAATATGCAAGAATAATCCAACAAACAAGTAAAAAATGGGGGCTTATGCTAATAGTTGTTACTTAACATGTGCATTTATCTAACAACAAAATGCAAGTATAATCCAACGAAATGCATAAATAGAGCGATCGTTTTCCAATATTATTAAAATGTCGGGTTCTATACAATAACAAACATGAATCCATAGACATTAAATCATAGTCGAACAAGTTGTGATTGTCAACCACAGTAAAGACAAACTGAATGAACACATACTCCAAAATATCTATCTACAGCATACTTCAAACCTCACTGGAAGTGCTCAAGGCAAGTCCTGCTGTCATGGTTGGCTATTTGGTCACAAAAAATGGCATCTCCTGGCTGACGCCTTTTGTTGCACCGCAACCTTGATGCCGCTCTTTTTCCGCTTTACACGCCCTTTTTGGGTTTGACGCAAGTGGTGGTTTTATAGATGCCTCATCGAGGACCAGGACTCCAAAGCAAATTTCAACATTGTCCACTACCCTCCTGCCACCACATTCATCTAGACCGACGCTTACCTTGGACATCACATCGTCAAGCAGCCCATTCATCAGACTCAGCCGCTATGACATACTTCTCGTAAAACATTTTGGCATCACCCAACGTGTTGAACCACTTCCCCATGGTTGGTACGATTGTTTTGTCGTCATACCTGGGCCATTAGATCGTCATGCTCGTTTCGTCGCTGCCCGGTACCGGTGGTGGCACCACGTAGCTGTGCTGGCTACACCCCGTTGCGCTGCATTTTGCAAAGATAAACAATAGTCACGGTACCCTATAACACGTTGCATGTATCGCAGTAAATATGAATCATTACAAATGTACATGTTTCATGTAGGAATACACCTACTCATAACGGTTGTGGTCCACCAATGGACTTGATTGTGTTCATACGTTTACTGACTATGGTCATAGACAATATGACTGTGGTCGTGTATATTTGTGTGGTCATATACATGTTGCCTGTGTATATGATGATTTGTGGTCCACCGATGTACACACCAATAAGGCGTGTGTTCAACGTGTACCAACTATGCATAATGTGGTCGGACACATACTGACTATGATCATACACATACTTATAAGGTGTGAGGTCAACGGGTACAAAGTATACATGATGTGGCCTAACATATACTGACTGTGGTCACACACATACTAAATATGGTCATACACCGTATGGTTCACACTTATAATGTGTGTGTTGCCAATGAACTTAAACTAACCACGAATTTGTCAATATACACAACAAATATACACAATGTGATCGGCTATGTAATTTTGTCACTTTAACATGAATCATAATTCTCAATATCCACTTTTGCATGATATGCAACAATATAATTAGATTTAACTGGACAATCATTCTCCATTTATATACTGACTGTGGTCACACACATACTAATTATGGTCATACACCGTATGGTCAACACTTATAACGTGTGTGATCAATGAACTAAACTAACCACGAATTTGTCAATATACATATAAAATATACACAATGTGATCGACTATGTAATTTTGTCACGTTAACATGAATCATAATTCTCAATATCCACTTTTGCATGATATATATGCCAAAATTAAATTTAACTGGACAACCATTCTCCACTTCCCCTTCATAAATTATCGACATGCCTAATGCATATGGATTGTTCAACATTCTTCGAAAATACATTTCCAGTATTGCTTACTATTGACATGTAAAAAAAAACGATAAACGATCATACCTGTTAGACGCCATTAATCTCCCTCAATGCGTGCGTGAAGATGATGAATGAATTGTAAGTGTGTTGACTGTGATTGAATTCAGTAATAATAAATCTTGAAAATATGTTATCTGCTATTTTTGGCTATAAAAAATCAGATTTATCAATCACCTTAATTGTTTCCTTTTTCTTAGCTAACAAACAGATTTTATTTTATTTTATTTGCTATTTTCGGATTTTGTTGCTTTTTTCCTTTATTTTTCCAGAAAACCACTAGCTGTTTTCTTAAAAATACATGGGTGGTTTCCGGTTTTGTGGTACATGTGTGCATAATTAATCTAGTGCGTTAGATCCGATTTAGACGGTTGCAATCTTTCCTTCCTACCTTCCTACCTAAAATCCCTTCCTACTGGATCCGTTTCCATATATATATATATATATATATATATAATATATATATATATATATATATACATATATATATATATATACATATATATACATATATATACATATATATACATATATATATATATATATATATATAGGGAAATTGGATTCTAATAATCCCTACTACCACAAATTGTATGGCAATAATCCCTACTATCATTTTGGATTCTGGTGGTCCAAAAAAAAATAATATTGTATTGTAGTGGTACAAAATTCATCACCACATTCTTTTTATTTTTTCCATGCCTACCCCATATTGTTTTTGTTTTTTTGGTTCCTACCCCTAAATAGATAAAACATTTTTAAAATTATTTTTTTGAGATTCCGAGCAATTATTATGATTTTTTAAAAGGAATAAAATTGAAAAAATCATAAAAAAATTGAAAAACAATTGAAAAAAATTGGGAGAAATGTTGTAAATTCATTAAAAATCGTGGTAAAGTGTTATACAAAGTTTTGAATCAAATGCAACACAAAATCTATGATATTTAACGTATACACTCGATTTTGTCCCACTACAATACAATTTTGTCCCACTACAATACACAAAATCTATGATAGTAGGGATTATTGCTATACAATTTGTGATAGTAGGGATTATTAGAATCCAATATCCCTATATATATATATATAAGGATATTGGATTCTAATATATATATATAGGGATATTGGATTCTAATAATCCCTACTATCACAAATTGTATAGCAATAATCCCTACTATCATTCTGGATTCTGGTGGTAAAAATAAAATAAAATTGTATTGTAGTGGTACCAAATCCATCACCACATTCTTTTTATTTTTTCCATGCTTACCCCATATTGTTGTTGTTTTTTTTTGGTTCCTACCCCTAGATATGTAACGAAGTGTAGTTACTAAAACATTTTTAAAATTATTTTTTTGAGATTCCGAGCAATTATTATGATTTTTTAAAAGGAATAAAATTGAAAAAATCATAAAAAATTCAAAAAAATTCAAAAAAATTGGGAGAAATGTTGTAAATTCATTAAAAATCGTGGTAAAGTGTTATACAAAGTTTTGAATCAAATGCAACACAAAATCTATGATATTTAGCATATACACTCGATTTTGTCCCACCACAATACAATTTTTTTTTTGACCACCAGAATCCAAAATGTTAGTAGGGATTATTGCCATACAATTTGTGATAGTAGGGATTATTAGAATCCAATATCCCTATATATATATATATATATATATATATATATATATATATATATATATATATTGAGTGAACTTGATTTAATATATATATATCATGATCATCTAAATCTTTGTTACTCTATACCAATCACACAATTCATAATTGTACATCTTGCATATTCGCCAAAATTGACACATTTCGGAAGAAGGGGCACCCACTTTTATATGTATTCATCAAAATTGACACCAGTTTTTAAGAACGGAAAAAAAAAACTAGTAAAACACAAAAGCAAAATCAAACCCTAAGTGAGTTCTCAGATAAAAATGCTACTAAACTATGCAAAAATCTCAAATTTGTCATCTGAAAAAATCATCTTATGAAACTGTCATTAATCATATACGGATGTAGTGCGTTTGATGGTTTAATTAGTAGTTAAGTTAACCCCTCCCTCAACAACCCAATTAACTAAACATTTTTTTTACTGTTTAAAGTTATAGTCCCTTCCCCCAACAGGCCCTTCATCTTTTTACTCAACTCTCCCCCTCATTCTCCCCTGCTTCATCCTCCATACCCTATCTCCTCCATCTTCATTTCCGATCCAAAAATTAGGGCTTTTACTCTCCTTCTTCAATTGTCTATTCGAAAAACTCTGGATTCTCACTAAAACCATCAATGACTACCTCTTTCTCCTCTATATGCATATTAAAATTTCTTAAAAAACTTACCTCCAAACAAGCTCACTCTTTGGGTCCTTCAATACCTCCAAAAGCTCTTCTTTTGGGTGCGAAATTTGTGTCTGGTGTCGAATTGCACTTTGAACTGGTATAAAAAGGCGAATTCAAAGGGTGAAAGTTGAACAAGCAGGCAATGAAGGAAGAACACGAAGGTGAACGTTGAAGATGGTGGCCAGGTTTTTTGAAATGGAGGGAAATTAATGAGGGGACCAAGGAGGATTTGGGGAGATTAGTAAATTAGGGTTTTTATTTTAATTATGTTATCAGTTAAGTGAATTACAAATTTACAGGTTATTAACCAACTACTTTAGGTCAATTGTGTTATCCAGCAGGTTAGGTGACAATTTCGTTCTAATTATAAAACTTTAACAATAGTGTCATAACATATTTTTTCAAGTGGTAAAGTTATGATTTTTACATATTAGTGGTATTTTTATCTAAGAACTCAACTCTAAGGCTATATTATTAGCATCCTTCACCCCAAAAGGATGGAAGAAAGAGAAAAACAAAGGAAAAAAGGAGTGGAAAATAAAGTGAAGGACGCATCCGCATCCTTGGGGAAATTGGGGGGTTTAAATTGGCCAAAAAAGAGGCCTAGTCGGGGGGTGAACTGCACCGTCTATTTTTTGTGTCAGGCGCGTGCAGCTCACGCGCATAGGGGCTGTGTTTCGGTTGGGGCAGGTGGGGCTCGCCTTTGTGTAAAGTTTTTAATTTTTTTCCTTTTCTTTCCTTTTCGTTTCTATTTAATTTATGGTTTTTGTTTCTTTTTTTAATTTTATTTTATAATTCAAAATTTTATAATTGCAATATTTTTTTTAAAAAAATATTTAACAAATATAATTTGTTTCAAAATAATTTTGAGTTTGTAATATTTTTCAAAATAATTATACTATAATAAAATATTACTCCCTACCCCACTTATCCTTTACATCATCCTTCAATTCTAAGGACACCATTACCAATAGGCAATAACATACTCCAACACTCATTAAAATAATACTATTTCCATTTTTTATAATCCACCCATCCCTTGACTCTCAATTAAATGTGAAATGACTTTTGTACCCTTAGTATTAATTGTTATGGCATTTTAAAACCCAACCACTCCATTGATTCCTCTGATTCCTCTCCTCGACCCCCCATACAAAAAATAAAAACTTAACCCCTCCTAAACCACCATGTCTGTTTTCTACTCTCCAACATAGTCTTTTCATTTTCAAATTAAAGGGCAGCATCGTAATTTCACATAGTGATATAGGGGTATTATTGTATTTTTCCA
Organism: Portulaca oleracea; assembly: GCA_029582165.1. Classification (NCBI taxonomy): domain Eukaryota; kingdom Viridiplantae; phylum Streptophyta; class Magnoliopsida; order Caryophyllales; family Portulacaceae; genus Portulaca; species Portulaca oleracea. The sequence goes on along the minus strand of CM055877.1, from coordinate 13,463,356 downwards.
TTTCCGATGACAAATTACCGGATTCTAACACTAAAAATCACTTTTACTAAATGTCAGATAGGGTGAAAATTATTTCCCAAATGTCGGGTGTGCAAAAATTATTACCGATATGTCGGGTAGGGTAAACGTAATTAACTTATTACAGATAGCCTAAGCTCACTGTCCGGGTAACAAGTATTCGTGAAGGCCCAATCACCGCACGCAAAGCCCTTTTGCACTCGTGCCTGTGACGCAATCGAGGTTGACTCCTTACATATGCTTACACTTTTTTCCGTCTTTACGATCGCTACACGTGTTAGGATCTCAGCCGTTGGATGATGACTATTTTCAATTAAGCTCGATTTTTCTTTTCAAATTCGATCGTAGTCACTTGTTTTAATTTTTCATTTTTGGCCCTCTTTCTTTCTTTCGTACATTCTCTTTCTTCTTCGCATTTTCGCTTTTTTGCTTCTCAGCGCTCAATCGAAGTGCAACTTTCTCTCTCTTCTTTTGTTCTCTATTTATCTCTCTACTTTCTCTCTCTGCCTTTGTTCGATTCGCCGCTGGATTCGCCGTTGCTGTGTTCGTTGCTGCAATTTGGGAGCTCAAAAATTAGTAGGTCAGTAGATTAGGGTTTCTCATTTGCTAATTTTGTGGTGTGTTTAATTTCATTTTGAAGTTTTCACTGTGAACTGTGTGATTGAGTTACAACTTCCATGGCTGACCTAACCCTAACTCTGGGATTGAAGATTAAGCTGGGTGAGCCGATGACCGTTCGATTGGGAAAGTACTGCTGAATCAACGGCCTGGATTTCGTCACCGGATGGAGGGAGGTACCGTCTCTACTCTCTTGCTTACTTGTTCTGATACTCTTTCTTTTTCGTGCCTTGAACCGTGTGAGCGAGTGTTTTCATTGAGTTTGAAATGCTGTTTTGGAAAATTACAAGTTGTCATGTTAATTGGGAGTACTACTGTTAATGTTAGTAACATAGTGAACTGTTTTTGCTGAATTGGGGGGAGGATTTTTGAAGTTGATTCCCCCGCTTTGACTTAGAATGAGCCGTTATCCTCCAGATTGGGTTCGATAAGATTTGTATAGTATCTTTTTAATGGTATGTAGACGCTACCCCAAGTCCCTAACTATCCAGTTGAGAATGTTTGAGCATAATGGGTAGTGCTGTATGTGCATTATGAAATAATTTTTCTGCATGTAACCACCTCAGTTGCCTGTCAGTCTTAATGCAATGAGCTGGGATTTAATGCTCACTGTCCCTCTTGGTAATCAGTGTCTGTTTGTGACATACGAAATTGATTGGGTAACCTGGATTTGGCTATTTGTTTGGGGTGGGAGATTGCATGGAAGAGTTCCTATTCTAGAGATCAATTGCGCAACGTCTCCTGAAGATAGTTTCCTTTCCAGTTTGGGTTCCAACTTTGTTTCCCCACTTTCCATTAATCTGTGATGATTTGTGGAAGTAAAGTGGAATATGTATGTCCAATTAATTAATTAGTTTCATTATTTATTCATCTTCTTCTATTAACAGTCATCCTTCATGGAAGATGCCTCTTTGTTATCATAGCTTATCTTTTGCAGAAACTGAATTTTGTTGGTTAATCAAACTTCTTGGAGAAAACATGTTTAGTTGGATTTAGGAAGTCCATGGTGTGACTGGTGGGAATATGATGTTTGCTGAATCTAGGTTCTGTTGGTTAATATGAACGAACTTGCAATTCCTGGAGATTTTTGGATCCTCACATCTTTTGTGCTGAGCGAATGCATTTGGAATGTTATTCAGAATTTCAGATTACATCTCATGTACGTTTCCAGATGGTTATGATTTAATGATGAAAATTAAAGCATAATGAAGTTGAGCGCTTTGGGTAAAGATTTCAGCATCTAGATTTTGTTGACCTATTTGTTTTCTCATAACCACATCTATCTACCGAGGGTTGATGCTTTGGTCTGAATGTTGTCAGCAACTTATTTATTTTAAAATGATTCACACTCTTTAAGGAGTTGAATCTGATTGAATTGGGTTGAGTAATATCTGTAAGCACTTTAACGGAACAAGTGTCGGGGCCATGTTGTGATTTTTATTGGTTTGGTAAAACCACAGCTGAACCCAAACAGTAGCTAGTGGGTTCAGGATATAGTGGGTCACCCAATAGTTCGTAAGAGTAAGAGGATGTGATTGAATTGCTAATCTGAGGTTCATCCTGTATGGCTTCTGGTATCTAGTGCCTCATTGCCCTTCTGACTTTCTCTCGTAAACACTCCTCATCTATATAAGCTCGTTAAATAACTTAAAGAATTAGAAGGGTCATTAGAGGGATTTTGGACATCTTTGATTTACTATTCAAATTGGTGATTTGTGAATTTCAAGAAAATCGAACAAGGAAACATGGCGATGCTAATTTTGAAATCTCTAGAAGATTAATTAAAATATTGATGCAGAAAAAGGGTGGGGTTTGGCAGAATTGTGTTTTGAGACTATTCAGGTGGTTATGAATATGGAATTTCTAAAAATTATTGTTGATGTCATCATGTTGTGGATGGTGACCGGTGTTATTTGGTTTCAATATTGAGCCAGTGGACCAAAAATATGTGTATGGATGAGCATAATGATGAATGAATATTTCAGCGAACCAATTATGTACATGCTTGAAGCTGAAATTAGACTTTTGAAAATAGATGGATAGGGTAACTTTTAAGACTTTCCCATATATCTGAAGTGGAGGAAGACACATCGGGTAAAGTGTGAAACTTGTTGGGAGACAAGTAGAGAGAAGGTTAAAAAAGAGCAAAGGGCAAGAACTGCAAACTTGGCGCTTGGGGAGGATGGCGGGAAAATCGTACTTAAACTAGCATGACCTATACTACCTACACTGTGACCTTGCTCATTATTATAATTACTTGACTTGGGGTGCATCTATCTGATTGGTGCTGTTGGGTCCTGCACCTTGCCTAGGTAGAATTCTGGGGCATTGATTTTGATTTGGACTTGTACTGGCCGAAGTGTTTGCAACAAAATATGGCATCTGCAGAAACCAGTTGAGCTTTAGTACTGGGAATAGTTATTTCTCTGCTAGTAATGTACTCGTGCTTGCCAACTTGTGTGCTGAATACTTTCCTAGATATTTGCTTGTACTCATTTTTCCTGATAGTTTTTGAGTGATTCACGGAATGTTGACAGGCTACAATTTCCTTTGATAATTGCTGTTTATGTAGGAATATACTCATGGATTATGATGGTAATGATATTTCGTGCCATAATCTTCAGTTAGCTGGTGAAGGTAAAACTAGATCTTCTCCGGTGTTACAACCATATGATTTTCCAAAGTTTGATTTTGGTGAGGGCTTGCAAGGGCAATTGAAATTTGATAGCCTAGTTGAAACTGAGGTTTATTTGGGTATCCAAAGTCAAGAAGATAGCCAGTGGATAGAAGAGTTCTCTCGAGCAAGTAATGGAATGGAGTTCGATTCAACTCCTGCCGATTCATGTTCAATTTCTCGGAGAGATAATGTTTGGTCTGAGGCAACATCCTCAGAATCTGTTGAAATGCTTTTAAAATCAGTTGGTCAAGAAGAAACTATGCCAGAAAAATCCAGCATTCAAGAGTCAAATGTTTGTTATGATCAGGGTACCTTGGAAAAACATGTAGAATCTGTGAGTGGGAAGGATGAGAAACCTGATGGACATGATACAAATTCTGAGACTGTAAGAAAGGGTGAATTCCCTGAAAACAACCCTGCTTCAAAAGTACATGTCGAGGAACAACTGCCTGAATCTGAAGTTCCTTATGCGGCCCTTATCTTTGGGAAGGGTAGGACATCAAATGAGGGAGAACAATCTTCTCAGGACGATAACGTAGCAGAACCCAAAACAGTCACTGAAATGTCCTTGAATGCTGGGGCTGGAGAAGATTCTCTGCATGTTGCTGATAGTGTTAATTTCCATGCTGGGGTCCCAAGTACCTTTGAAGCCTCAGAACAAGTAAAAGATGTTTCACAGAATGATGGTGGACAAGAAAATCATGTTTCCCCATTGACAGGGCTAGAACAGACTGAGAGTTTGGATGAAAAGATAGGCAAAGCTAGTGAAGATGTTCATATTGCATGCAATTCTCTTTGTTCAGTTAAAGAATTAGTGGGGTTAAATAATCAGGATACTGTTGAAGCAAGGCTTGATTGTGTAAGAGAGACCATTGAAGGAGATTCTGAGATGAAATCATCTGAAGGAGCTGAGACAAATGCATCACTTGCAATTCCAGCTGAGGCAGAAAAACATGAAACTGAAAATTTGCCTGCAGGATCTATGGTTGGTCCCGTTGAGGGATTTCTTGATGGTTCACCTGTAGATGGTGTTGACAAGCTTTCTGCCGACTTAGGCGGCCTTGATGCTGGACAGTTAATGAGTCCGAAGCAGAAAAGTGATCCTTGTTTGCAATTGAGTTCAAGGCCAAACGGTGACAAGTTGGAAGATATACCGTTAAGCAGCAGTGAAAGTAATAGCATTACTAAGATTCCTGTAGTTTTCAATGATTCTAAGAAGATCCTTGTAGAAAGCTCTAGCTACAACATTGAGACTAATGCTAGTGAATCTTCTGATATGCCTGGGTTTTCTTCTGCTGCTGGGAGCAAGCAACCAGAAAATGTTGAAGTTTGCCATAATGATTCTGTGGTCCACATGCAGGAACCTGGTGAACTTTTACCGATTGCTTGTAAAAGCGATTCCACACAAGTGATTGAGGAAAACCCAGCAGATACGCGGATTGATTTTCCTAAAATGGAGCAGGACATTTGCAAAATTAAAGAGGGGGACGAAAATCTCCCTACCTTTAAGACTGTTGGATCCCTAACAACTGATGAGATGACTGAATCTCTAGATTTTAGCAAGAACGCAATAGTTATTGATCATAAATTGCAGCATCAAACTGCTGGCAAAATGGAGCTAGGTATTTTTCTGACTTATGATAATAATTATGTCTTCATGTTTATGTACTGTTATATAGGCATGCTGTTTCATATATCTTTCAGTTTTTGTGGTGTTTACACTGATAAGAGGTCATCTGCTTCAGAAAATGATGTTTCCCCTCAGACAACAAGCAGCACTAAAGCCGGAGTAGAGGATGACTATGATAATGCAGAAAGGAAGGCTGCTGTGACTGGGTCATCTCCTCCAGATAATGATTGTCAAGAAGCAGCTATTAGGGTAGAGTCTGGTATGACTGCTTCCACTGAGGTACATAGTGATCCAGAAGAGAAAGATGGCATGGTTGATGCTGCTGCCAGGAGTCCATCAACTACAATAGCCGCAGAGCCTCCACAGTGCCTGGACAAAAGTAATGACGTCAACATCACCGAATCTCCATCAACGGAAGACATGAATCTCATGAGCTCAAATCACTCGGGAGTTGATGTTGGTTGTGGCAAGTCAAGTTTGGAGGAGACTGTTGATGCTGATTTGGTTTGTGGGGTAAATCAGGATGTGACGACGATGAAGGTGGATGAAGAGAAGGATTCAGCAGAAGCTGCAGGTGATTATGTTATTATTGTATTTGTTTTGTTCTGTCATTTTTTTGTTGGACGTTTTGTAGCTTATACTAATGGCAATACTGCTTCATTTGGTGTGCACTTCTCTCCTACTGGTGTGGCTATTGTTTGATGGTACCAGTCATTTTCTGCCTTTATTACTAATATGCCACTTTACTATTGCTTTCAGTCTCTGTTGTAAGTCAGTACCTTTATCATGTTACAACTACTAATATACTGATACATTACTTCACTACCGGTCATCTGTGGAGAATGTATTTCTACCTACATATTCTGTACATTGTACTTAATTGTTCAAGCTGTGTGCAATTCGACTTATCAAGCATTCTCCATGGAGAGACCAATATAGGGCAGCAATTGCATAATGCTATGTTTGTTTTTATGGAAGTCTTGTTACAAACGGAATGCATTCGAAAGGAGATTGTGACATAATTAAGGGAAGATGGACTGTAACATGGGGGGAGGGTGATGATGAAGAGAGGAAAACCACTGCATTCGAAAGGCGCTGACAATTACTCCCTCCGTATTTATCCTTTTCATAGTGGAAAAGTCAAAATATTAAGATTGCATTCATTAATGTAGTTGGGTAATGTGAACACAATATTAATCCCAAATTACCTTAGTTTTTAATGGAAAAGTTGCATGTAATTCTTGAAAGTGTTGAATCCAATTAGGGGTGAAATTGTCTAAAGACTAAAATTCCTAATTAAGAAGTCAAATATGACAGTCCTTTGGGACAACCCGAAATGAAAATTATAACAGTAAAAAGTTGGATGGAGGTAGTACTGAAATTTGCATATTACTGTTAGGATTATCAGCTATTGTATTAGGGGTTGCTAGAATGGGATGATTACAGGCTAGTCTTTGTAACCATAGTGGTGATAATTTTAAAGTCTTTGTTACGTAAAGGTATAAGGAGTACAAGCCTGGCATATGTATCTACTTGTTACTGTCACCAAGATCCTAATGAAGCCTTGTCAAAAAAAAAAAAAAATGCTGATGATTCATGAGAGTAACCATGAGGTTTATTCGAAGGATAAACTTGGGTGAGAGAATATTTTTCATATGAGTTAGATTTGTGAATTTGGGCTTAGCCTTGATGTTATAGTCCTGTGCCAGTTCATTGCTGTTCTTGCTTTTACCTGCACATGCTCCATTTATGTTACTGAAAAGCCATTATGTTTGGTCAGAGGTTGACAAGGCATCCTGTGGTTCCCCGACTATTATAAGTTCAAGCGAGCCTTCTCAAATGGATAAAGAACAGGAGGGAACAGGAGGTTCGGCGATTACAGAAAAATCTGTGGAAGGCAGTGGATATGCATCTGAGCATGCAAAACTAAAAGATGCAATGGGAGATGACACCAGCTTTACATTTAAGGTCAATATTTTACCAGATACAGCTGCAGGAGAAGCTGGAAGGAGTTGGTCACCAGTTCCCGATGCTGATAAATCCAAGTCATCTCTGGTATGTACTGTCGCTGCATTTCTTCTGAAATCTTTGTCCTCGTTCCAGCTGTTGTGTAAAATTTGAAATCGTTCCGTTTTGTCTGTGTTAACTTTGTCAGGTTTATTCACTTTGTATGTACTAAGGAGATAGTTTTGGTTATTGGTATACTGTTGTTTTTAACAGGTTGTTGCAGAGGCTTCTAATACTGTAAAAGGGAAGGCTGCGAAAACACCATCAAAGAGAACTCCTCGTTCTCGAGTGTCCGATGGGGAACCTGCACATGGGAAAGGATCTTTTGAACGTAAGGGACGGCGGGCGTCCGCCAAAGGAATGGCAAAGGAGAATGCTAAGAAGGGCAAGAAAGACACAGATGCAAACCAAGAGAGTGCATCAGCAAAAGTGGAGAAGGGATCTCGGTTGAGTATTGCTTGTAGTAGTACTCCTGTTCAGTTTGGGATGACTCCGCCGTATGGCCTTATAGAGCAGAGTAGCGCAAAGCTTTCTAGTGCTGTTGCTGCTCCACATTTGAGCGCTAATAATTCCTCCTCATCAGCTGCATATCGGCCCCCTTTCACTGACGTACAACAAGTCCAATTGCGAGCTCAGATCTTTGTTTATGGATCTTTGATGTCAGTTTTGTCTCCCTTTCTTCATTATTTCACTTAACTTTGGTATTGGTTTTATGATGAAGATGCTCTTTTGTTTACTCTCTTCTGCCTCCTTTTCTTTTTGTTGTGAGGTGGGGGCCCGGGGGGTGTTTATTTGTGAAGAGCTTCTTTTCTCCCTAGGTGTTCTGTAAGAGCTTTATGGAGTTGATCCTGCTAGGTGCACTTTGTTGTTTGTCAATTCTTTAACTCTAGTGGCTTTATTGTTTTTGCAGCCAGGGAACTGCCCCGGATGAGGCTTGTATGACTTCAGCCTTTGGTCCATCTGGTATATCTTTATGCACTCTGTAATTTACATCCTTTTTCTTTGACAGACGTTTAGGTTCCTTACATAGTTCTAATCTTAGATGGTGGGCGGAGCATGTGGGAACCAGTTTGGCGAGCTGCTATTGAGAGGGTCCGAAGTCAGAAGTCTAATTCCACTCCTCCTGAGACACCATTGCCTTCACAATCAGGTGCAGTGTAACATTGTATTCTTGTCTTTCGTTGTTGCTTATGTTCATATTCTATACCTAATATATGGTATGGTATGCGACAGGTGCTCGGACTGCCGATTCTGCTGTCAAAGAAAGTTCTCATTCAAGTAAGGTGCTGCCCTCCCCAGTGAGTCGAGCCATTAGCAAGGGTACCCCTGCAGCAGCTGTAAATCCTATCATACCTTTGTCGTCACCTCTTTGGAGTGTCTCTACTCCTGCTCGTGATAGTTCACCATCTAGTGTTTCCCATAAAGTTCCTATGGTGGATTACCCACACACAGCTTCACCTATGCATGCCTACCAGACTCCACCCATAAAGAATTTTGTGGGTCAGACTACTTGGGCTCAAACATGCTTCCCAGGCCCTTGGCTTCCCTCCCCACAAAGTTCGACCTTTAATTCAAACATTTGTTTCCAACCAGTTACTATGGTTGAAACAGTGAAATTAACACCTGCGAAAGGTGCTTCAGGTGTGCTAACATCTGGTGTAAAGCATGCAACTTCCTCTGCTTCTCACACTGTGGAGGTCAGTCCTGTACATGGAGTAAAGCATGCGACTTCCTCTGCTTCTCTCACTGTGGAGGTCAGTCCTGTACATGGAGTATCTGCTCTGTCTGATTCAAAACCAAATGCATCATCTGAGAAGCACTCTACGGACTCAAAGCCCAGGAAAAGAAAGAAGGTATCGGGAACTGATCCGGGCGAGGCATCCTTGGTTTCTGTGGCTCAAAGTGAACCAGTGGTGGTTTCTAATGTCAGTACTAATCTGTCCTCACCTGCTCCGGCTCCTGCTCCTGCGCCTGTTCTTGATCCTCCTAGCCCTGTACCTACTCTGAGCAAGGCTGCGGGTGATGCTTTAATAGTTCCACCAATTGATTGCCTTGAACGAGGTAGCATGGATGCAGCAGCGAGTGTCACATGCTCCGAGGAGACTTTGGGTAAAGTTGCCGAGGCAAAGAATCAGGCGGAGGATGCTGCTGCCCTTGCAGCTGCAGCTGTTAGTCACAGTGAAAACTTGTGGAGTCAGTTGGCTAAGCAAAAGGAGTCTGGACTGACTTCTGAAGCTGAAGTTAAACTAGCTTCAGCATCAGTTGCAATTGCAGCTGCTGCCTCAGTTGCTAAGGCAGCGGCAGCAGCTGCTAGGGTTGCATATAGTGCTGCACTACAGGCAAAGCAAATGGCCGATGAAGCTTGCGTTTCTAGTAAATGTAGTGGTAATGGGACGTCCTCTGTAGACATGCACGATTTAGGGAATGCTACACCGGTATCCATTTTGAAAAGTGGTAGCATAACCAATGAATCAAACTCAATTCTGGTTGCTGCGAAGGAAGCTGCTAAAAGGAGGGTTGAAGCTGCTTCAGCTGCTGCGAAACAAGCCGAAAACTTGGATGCTATCGTGAAAGCAGCTGAACTTGCTGCTGCTGCTGTATCCCAAGCAGGAAAGATTGTTGCTATGGGGGAGCCTTTACCTTTGAGTGACTTAATGGAAGCTGGTCCAGAGGGCTATTGGAAATTACCCCATTCTTCTCCTGAGTTGGGTGAAAAAGTAGCAGACAAGAACAAGGAACTGACTAGTACCAGAAACTTGGGACAAGGTGCTGCTGTTGAAACCAACGTTTCTAAAGAACTCTCCGTAGGGAGGGGAGGACTGGGCACTGGGGGTCATGGAAAGATATGTTCAGGAGAGAACTCAATTGACCCACAGGACGGCCATGCTAGTCTGGTCGATGGCACCATGGAGCCCATGGTCGGCGCTGATAGAGGGTTCAAAAGTAGTGGAGATTATAAGGGTTCTGAAACAACAAGATCCAGTGAAGTGGTTTCTGAACTTGATGCTAGGCCGAGAGCTGATGTTACTGAGGTGGACCATGATGAGTTACCTTACTCTGTTCCTGAGGATAGAATCCAAGAGAGTTGTCTTGTTGAGGTTTGTGCCACACAAATTCTACATGATGCTCGTGAGCAATTTGCATGTTCTTATTCGGTTTTTACTATCTGCTATGACTCCATTTGTTTTGTTTTCTGTTTTACCTTTTAGCTTTATTTCCCATTCCTTTCAGTATTGCAGTATGTTTCCCATGCTATTTTTAAGTGTTTGCTTCAAGATTTATGCAGTTCTCTGCATGCAACATTCATGCTTTTGTCTATTATATGCTGCTTAGGTGTTCAAACTTGGAGATGGCCTTAAGTCCGCATGGTACTCTGCCAGTGTACAGCGTGTAGAAGATGGAAAAGCTTATGTATGCTATAGTGATCTACTATCGGATGAAGGTATACCCCATTGCTGATATTGCCAACGTGATTCTTGAACCTAAAGTGAAAAATTAAAATAACAAACTTTGTAAACTTAAAAGTACTGTATCAGTATGTATTTCAACGTCTTGTTCTTTTTCAAAAGCCTCAGCAATCATTAAGGGTGGGCATAAGTGTTAGTTAAAAGCTCAAAAAGGGGAATTCATCATTTTGAAACATCCCAAGATAAAAAACATTTGATTTTTAATTGTTTTTGTATATATATATATATATATATATATATTATTTGTATATATATATATATATATGATGGAACATCTCTCTCTCTCTCTCTCTCTCTCTTTCTCTCTCTGGGAATGAAATGTTGATTATGAGGACTGCTCATTTTTTATCATTCAATCCTGTATTTATTGTGATCTTATTTCAGGCTCTGCAAATCTCTGTGAATGGGTAGATCTCGAAGCTGAAGGGGATAAAGCGCCTATCATACGTCTTATTCCCTTCACAACTTTGCCAGTTCAAGCAACAAGGAAGAGACGAAGGGCTGCTTTGGGAGACTACGCGTGGTCTGTTGGGGATAGGGTTGATGTGTGGATTGATGACTGGTAAAATACTGTTGTTTATGTCTCTTGAGATCACCTTTGCTACTCTTCTCTTGTTTCCGTTTCCACCTCTGAACTTGTTTGTAGGCCATATATTTAAGCTGTTCTATTTTTATAGGAGCCTGTCTTTTTTATAGAAGTGACACATTAACTATGTATAGGATATGGAAGAATCTAATTCCTGTCATTAAAGTGGACCATTGGAATATTGACCTCAGGACACGTGAATATCTTCTGGTCATTCTTCGGCTGTTAGAGTTGGGAGCTCTTCTAAGCAGGAGCATATGAATGTGATTAGATGGAATTTCCAGTTTGAATCAGGATGTAAACTTTTCAAGAGGGTATATGAGTGATTATTACAGTATGATAGAGTGTTATATCCTTTCTCACTGCTATTGTCTTAAGTCTGATCATGGAAAGCATTGAGAGTTGAGACCCTGGAACCATGCGAGAATTCGAAATATGCATGCTCTCTCTCTCTCTCTCAGGTCATTTGAGTCATGCTATTTTACGACCTTAAAGTTTAATTAATCATTAGCGGTAGTCTGTGGTGCTGAATAAGACTGTGTTGGGCCTTTATACGCAGGCTGCTTAGTGTCTTTGAACATAGGTGCAGTGACAGCCCCAACCCCCCCCCCCCCCCCCACCCCCACCACAAATGGAAAGGAACAATCTTATTTGTTTTATTTTGAGGAAGTCAATGTTGAGCGTCTCATAGTTGTAACAACAGAGCCTCTCTCTTTCTTTTTCAGAGCTCTCATTTTTCTTCCTGTAATGATCCTTTTATGTGGTTTTACCATTTCACAGCTGATTAGTCTATTCCGAGCCTCCATCTAATTTCTATTTCAATGTTTCTTGTCCAGCTGGCGGGAAGGCGTGGTGACTGAAAAAAATGAAAAAGATGAGACCACGTTAAAAGTGCATTTTCCAGGTTTATATTATTATCTTATATGGTCTCCAAAAAAAAGTTTATCGTATATAAGCAAAAGTTAATGGTTTGTTTTTCCATAGCTCACGTTACTTCTTGCTGTGAAATGTTGGCTGCAGCTCAAGGTGAGACCTTAACTGTCAGGGCTTGGAATCTAAGGACATCACGTTTATGGAAGGATGGAAAATGGGTTGAATGGTCTTCTTCAAGAGGAAATGATGCCTCTGAACAGGTATTACATGTAGTCACTTATGTTTGTATCTCCAGGTCTGCAAGATGCTTCGTGCTTAGATATAGAATGATGTCTTCTGTTTTTTTTTTTTTTTTTAATTTATTATTATTTTTTTCTAGGTGTTATGTTGGGTGTGAACTTACAGATTAATTGAGAGTGGGTGCGTGAAGTTGTAGTTGACCGCTTCCCCACATTTTGTCACTAATTCTTGTAAATCATGGGTAGTAGCCTTGTCTTTTGAAGTTGACCTCAACTGACTACTGTAGTACTCTAATGAGTCTAGTCCTCTCGGACATAAATATTTTCTTTGATGATTTTGATGACAGCACCATGTTATTTGCTTAAAATGCAATTCAATAACCCCATAAAAATTCAAACTCCAAATATGATACCCCAAAATTTTTGTGGTAACATAGGGTGTGAGGGTATGATGTAGTAGGCTTACCCTTGAATTTAAAAATTTGAAGAGAGTGGCTTTTGGTTGACCAAAACAACTTCATGGAACGAAGTAGAAGAGGTTGGGAGAGACATTTTGCTTTAAGCCATTATAATATGAGCTGAAAAATTTTCAACTATCTAAATTATGGACAGTACAGTATATTTTTGGTCACCTATCCATAACCCCACAACAATGGGCATTATTGTGAAGATATACAAAGTACAAATTGTTTTTTTTTTAAAAATTTTTATAAGAATGATCTAGAATAGATCTAAAATGACGTCTAACTTCTTGAATTGTGCGTGGGCTTTTACAGTTTGGCTACTTCTTCGCCTTTTGTCACAAAATCATGAAAATAATGGGAAATAGCCTTCAATTTCAGGGTAACACACGACCTCACATGCCACGACTACACTCTTGTAACCCTTTGGAATTCAACATGTTTCTTCCTAGATGATCTTAATCATACTAATCACCTCATTAGCTCCATTTATTTTTATTTTTTAAAATTTATTTTTTGGTTTTATATGCGATTCTAGAACCCCACATAGATGGGCATTTTGGCGGAGATATACAAGTTATACACTTTTTACCATTAGAACGGTTTATACTGGGTCTAAATTGATAAAGAACTTCTTGAATTCTAATTTCAATCACCCGAATGACCTCATCAACACCATGTTCTTTTATTTTTTCAAGTGTCATTCCAAAACCCCCCAAAGTGGGTATTATGGTGGAGATGAATCTGTCCATTGTTTATCATGAGAAGGGTACATATCATGAGAAGGGTGGTGGTTTGGCTCCTTCCTCATTTTTTGTTACAAAATCGTGAAATCGTGCATAATTCTTTTGAAGCTGACAAAGGACCTTGTGACGTACAAATGTGTTGATGTGATTTAAACTGTTTCAAAGCTTCTCACTGACAACATTTCGGCAGATATGAATTCGTGTAATGTAATTCCTCTTATGGTTGGTCCGTCTGTGAAATCTGTTTTCAGAGTGATGCACCACAAGAAAAAAGACAAAAATTGGGAAGTGCTACTGAACCTACCGATGGGAAGGATACACCAGCAAATGATGTTGATTCTGATGCTGTAAAAGCAGATGGCTCGAGATCATTGGCCTTGTCAGCCAGTGATAGAACATTTAACATTGGTAAGGGAACTAGAGAAGATAAGAGGAATGCCACACAGAGATCTTTGAGAAGTGGCCAGCAAAAGGAAGGTTCAAGGGTGGTTTTTGGGGTCCCTAAGCCCACTGGGAAGAAGCGTAAATTTATGGAAGTTAGTAAGCATTTTCCTGCAAATAAGAGTAATAAGAACAATGAAGCTAATGAGTCTGTCAAGTTCGCAAAGTACTTGATGCCACAGGCAACAGCTTCAAGAGGATGGAAAGCACCATTGAGAAGTGACTCAAAGGAAAAACGGTCAGCTGAATTGAGATCTAGAGCCCCAACCACTCGTAAGCCTAATCGACCCTCATCTCAAAAGGATAATATTAATGCCACACCAGCTCAAGGCAATGGTAAATCAACAGATAATGAGGAGGCTGTTATGCATGATGAGAGTCAATCAGAGAAATCAGTTGAACCAGGTTCCTCTGCCTGCGAAGAGGCATCTGAAACTCCTCTGTTGTCGTTGTTTTCCACTAAAAGATCATCATCAAATACACGGTCTGAAAGAGTGAATAGAGGAAAACTTGCGCCTTCTGGTGGTAAGTTGAGTAAAATAGTGGAAGAAAAGGTCCACAATGGCAATCCTGGTAACTCAGTAACCGAAGCTACTGAGCCCCGCAGATCTAATCGCAGAATCCAGCCAACACATAGAGTAAGTTGTGTGCTTTTACTCTGCACTCCTTTGATTCTTCCTGTTATTCACTATATGTGCGCCTGTATGCATCCATGCATGTTTGAAAACACAGAATCCACTCAAGGAGACTGAAAATGGTGGTGTTTGAAAATAGTTCTTTTCAGACTTGGGAAATATGCCATAATGTGTGGATAGCACGATTTTTGATGCCTATGGCGGGGGACCTAAGTTGGCTTCTGATCAATTAATGTTGGGTAGCTTTCATGTGCTGGATAATTGTTTTCCTGGATCTAAGTAGTTTCCTCTCCCAAAGTTCCTGAGCTAACTGTTGGGTGATTTCCTTGGTTGGATTCTTGTTCTTTTGCTCTAAATTAAAAATGAATGCTAGTGTTTGTTGACCACATGCTGGCTGCTTGAACCTGTTCAAAATGCTTTTACTCCTATGGAGTTGATACAGGACAAATTATCAAATGTACTATTTATTTATTTTGCTTTCTTCTTGATGGTAATTGAGCTGGATTGAGGGCCTGTGCATGTGAATGATCAATGCTTCATGTATAGTTCAAATATTGTTGATTAGTAACATTTGTGGATTCAATATATGAAAGACTATAATGGGACATATGTTGATTCATGTATAATTGGGTTTTCATGGAACTGCATGACCATTGACCTGATGCAATGCAAACTTGGTGAATCATATGCTAATAGCAGTATATTTTTGAAGGTCCACTCCAGGTTATTGGTTATCATGTTATCTTAGCATGTTCTTTGCCCAGTTCTTTCAGGTGTTTGTCTGGTTTGTATTTCTTGAGGTTCTCACACTGATGTGTTTGGTTTAACATAGAATTATCCCCGTGAAATCAATTTCTTGCATTATAATCTGAATTAACCATTTCCTGCTGTATTGTTCTCAGTTATGTGGGATATCAATTTCTTTCATGGATTTGTGTGATCATTTTCAAAACATTTTGTATGCTGATACCTGATGTATTTGTGTATATTTTGCAGCTATTAGAAGGTTTACAGAGTTCTATGATAATTCCAAAGATGCCTTCTGTCTCACATGAAAGAGGTCCAAGGAACCCAAGTAGGAATGTTTCAACTAAAGGTAATATTTTGTTGCACTGTCCAACAATATGATTCATATTTTGATACACATTCATGCCTATTGCGTATACACGTCAATTCTAAAAATTGCCTATGAAGGCCAAGTTTTTTTTTGGACCATAGGCAATCTATTTTATGGATATTAATTAGGCTAGCTTCAAGTAATCGACTGTACAATGTACCTATACCTTGGCGTGTACGATGTAATAGTAACCAATCTACCTGTATTTTCTGCAACAGGGAAGTGACTGTAGTTGAGATGGTGCTGCAGAGATTCAGTGAGCAATGGAACAAGAAAAGACTATGAATTGGCTCAGTTATTAATCTGTCGCAGAAGTGGTCTGTATATCTATAGTTTGGTTAGGAGTTAGGATGGAATTTTTATGTAGTTGAGTTGTAAGGTGTAAAATCTGCTTTGTAGATGTTTATAGCAAGTATTTGATAATGGTAGCACATTTAGAAGCAGACATCGATGGTTGGTTACTCAGAAGAGATGATGGGGTTTAGGTTCTGTACATCGGGCGATGGTTGAAGTTGGCATAGTCAGGCTTGAAAGTGCCTTTCTATAGCATTAGCATGCATTCTCAAACTCAGTTTCAAAATAATCACACCTCATCGTCCTCAATGCCTTGATCTCCATTCAGAATTATGTGTCCTCTTAACTCAAGAGTCAGTAACACAAGATACATACAATTTTCTGCATTTGATGTAGTCTCCATCTCAGTCGGCCCACAACATTGAAAAAATGCTGAATTTTTACATCAAGCTGTTCCTACCTTCCCAATAAGTACTTTATCAGCTCTAGTATTAGTCTCTTTTTGTTGCTAATCTTACTGTTTGTTTTGATATGATTTTAGAACAGGTTGTCTCCTAATTCAGCTGCCAACCATCCCCCCCCCCACCCCCTTTTTTCCTTCTAGCTAATGGTTGAATTGAGGGAATAAATTACATTTACCCTATTTGACATTTGTGGTAGTAATTTTTGTACATCAGACATTTGTGAAATAATTTTCACCTTATCTGACATTAAGTATTCATAAATTTAAACCTCCTAAGATATTTTATAATTGATTTTTGTTGGATTTTTGGACGTAACATTCAAAAGATAAATATGAATTGACTTTTTTACCTTTGATATTAATTCATATGATTTTCAATTAAAATATGAATTAATGTTTTTATTCTTAATATTAATTTATATGATATTAACAGGGGAGTGTTGAAGATGAAGAGCGTGAGAGGAATCGACTCTTGGTGTTTTCTATTTGGAGTTTCAACACATCTTTTTCCGTACAAAACAATGAAATGGTCAAAGTCATTTCCTTCTTAATATTTTGGGCAACATGGTATATTTACATAGTCATATAGGGGCATTATTATATTTTCTCATTTCCGATGAGAAGTAATCGGATTTTGCCACTAAAAATCACTTTCACTTAATGTCAGGTAAGGTGAAAATTATTTCACAAATGTCAAGTGTGCAAAAATTATTACCACAAATGTCAGGTAGGGTAAATGTAATTTACTCTAAATTGAGGCTTCATAGTAGGAAAATTGGATCATTCGAGATATAGCGCAAGTCAAATTTTGCCGACTCGAATACCTAAATTGGTCTGACCCGGGGGTTTGGTCAGATTTTTTTGTCCGAATTTTGACATGGACCTAGTTGACATAATATTTCTCATTGTTCTATTGTCCGAAGCAGATTTTGACATAAATTTTCGTTTGAATTGTCCAACACTGAAAAATCAGGTTTGGGTGCTAATTTCTCGTTCGAATTTTAATATTGATTGAACTGTATTTGACCCGGGCCCGAAGTTTTGCCACAGTTCGAGATCTTGAATTGTGAGTGGCGCCTCAAGCTACACTGTTAAAACCTTATTGGAGATTAGGTCATCCTAATGACCTCCTAACCTCTGATTTCCAAACCCACAAAAATGGGCTCCCTCACCCCACCCTAGACAGCTAAGACAGGTACAATTAAATACAATATTAGTATGACTTGTGAATTGTGATTAGTCAACATTATTATTTTAGTCAACTCAAGGATGAGATCCAATGTGAGTATGTGACTTTAATATTATTGAGATACATAAATCTTTTGATCCCATTTTCCAGGGTGTCTTCTGCACCTAAAAAAAAAATAAAAAAAAATTCTGATTCCCCTCACCAACTGGAATTCAACCCAATCACTGCTAAATCACTGCATGATTGTGTAGGAATTTTCTTGTTCCTCTGTTGTTTTTCCCTCTTCTTGGAAAAGAAAACTACAGCTGCATTGTAATCTGACCAACCACCTCTATGGATTCCGGTAAGAACCATCTCAAAGAACACAAAACTAATGCAGCACTAAAACATGCGACATCCCTGAACATCCATGACAGGAACATCACAGTTCTTGTGCGCACCCGCAGCGGTTCCTATTACCACAGTCATGACATTTCCTACTACCCTGATAAAATCGAGTTAGTTGTTGACAAAGTTCCCAAGAAGGTCCCTCCGCCTCCGGGTGCGCAAGTCAAGTCGTCGTCCTCCTCTTCCGCTAGCGGTATCATCCATGACTACTACCAATGGGTCGATTTACTGCATGCCAATGTCGCGGTCAAGCAGACCGCGGGCAAAGATGGGTTCAAACCAGAGTCCTTTTCGGCGCTCGATGAGGTCAGCCAGCGGATTTTGTTCCGGTTTTGTTTGTGCGACCCTGAAGTGGAGATCAAGAAGCGTGATCTCTTCTACTGGTGCGCTGGGGAGGATGTCACGGCCGTACCAACCCAGGAAGAAGTGGACGCCAAGCTGGCGAAACTTGCCAAGGACGGGTTCATCGAACACGTGGAGGACATGCACAAGAAAAAGGGCCCCACCTCCCGGTTCAGGATGACGCAGCACGTCTGGTCTGCTGTGCAGGATGACCCTTTGTTCTCCGGTTGGGAGAAGAAGGTCAGAGTGCTGAAAAGTACTGATCAGTGCGGTCCTGGTAATTTCAAGCCCCTTGGCGGGGCCCAAGAGAGCGTGGGGAAAAACAAGATCCCCCACGCGAAGGTAGAGATATTGTTCAATCAAGACAAATCCATGCTTGACATGGACAGGAACTGGTTGTTGGGACTCAAGGATGTCCGAATTCTCCAGATGGGGAGGATCAAATGGCGGCCCAAGACACACCACATTGAGGCCAAAGACACCGTGAAACTCTTTAAGGAAATCGAAGGCTTGAAGGAGCTCCAGTTTTTGAGCTTCCAAGGTGTGTCCGGGATTCTAGAACTCCCCAGTTCGATCCGGAAGCTCCACAATCTCAGGATCTTGGATCTCAGAGCATGCCATAATCTGGAACTGCTTCCAACCGAGATAAAGTCCCTGAAGAAACTCACCCACTTGGACTTATCCGAGTGCCTCGTCCTTGATCACATGCCCAAAGGGATTGCCTCGTTGTCAGAGCTCCGAGTGCTGAAGGGGTTTGTCATCTGCGACAGGGAGAAGTACTCCGCTTGCAGTTTCTCTGCTCTGAGTAAACTGGTCGAGCTGGAGGAGCTGTCAGTGCTTACAAAGATGAAGAAATTCCCGACGAAACAGGATCTCTGCACCATTGCAGGGATGCAGAAACTCCAGAAGCTGAAGATCTCGTGGGGGGGTCCCAGCAAGGACCATCACGAAAAGAGCGCCTGGGCCAAGACAACAGACGCCCAAACTTGGCCCAAAATACAGAAGCTCGAACTCAGGGCAGCTCCCCAAGAAGCCGGGACCTTGCTGCTGGATCCTGGGAGGCTGCAGCATGTGACGAAGTTGTACATCACGGGGGGTAAAGTTGACGATGTCGGTCAATGTGGGCAGGGGATCAAGCATGCAAGTGTTAATGTTGTGCGTTTCAAATTTCTGGCAAAGTTGAGGATGGATTGGAGACAATTTATGGGTTTGTTCCCGAATGTGGCGTATCTAGAGATGATTCAGTGTCCAAAGCTTGCGTTGTTCCCCTGTGATAGCAGTACTGGTGTATGGACAAAACAAACTACAGAATCATAAACATTGAGCTAGCTAGGTATTATGTATGCATGAGTCTCAGGACAAGACGTGCCCCTTTGATGCAGAATCTGTATTGTTATCTAGCTGCATTATGCTTCCCAAGTAAGAACAAGGGTTGATATGCGTAAGGTAAATTTCATAATGGCAAATTTCATAATGGCAGTTTGCAGGGTTTGATCTAGTGCTCAGCTCTTTCATCTTGCTTGTTCGTTTATTGTTATTTTGCTGTTTTGCTGTTATCTGCATCATTTAGTGTGACAACTTTCTGCGGCTTAAGTTTTTAATAATAGAAATGATGGCAGTTCATGTTTTGTACTGTGTAGACAAAAGACTTTGGAATTGCAGAATTGGAAAATTTCAACAATGTCTTACAGAGGCTCAAAGCAAATCCGTGATCTAAATTATGTTTGAGGAATCATTTTTGCAAATGCTTTCCATCAAACAAAGCTAAATTGAAGGTTTCCAAATCTTTTACCAACATTACTTTTGAATCATGCAGCATGTTTTAATTTACTTAAAGCATGTAACATATGTTGAGAAGGGAGCTTAAGGTATACTTGAAAATGATACTTCTTATTATTACTTTCAAAAATATACTAGGGCAATCTCCACAAGAACACACAAACACTCAAAGATGTATGGGATACCTCACTTGCTCTCAAGGAAACCTCTCTAGCTCTCAACTTTGTGGAATGCCTCACTCTTATTGTATGCTTACATAAGTAGCCTAAACTTATATTTATAGTTGTTCCACCTCTTTAATGTGTGGTGGATATTAAGCCACATGTCATTCCCCTAATGACATTCTAGATATTTCTATTAATATCTTAGACGGTCCTTAGATTGTACTCCCGCGCTGGAGTAATGGTGCAAGTTGTACTCCAGCGGGAGTACAATGACCTTAGGCACTAGAATTATCTAGGTAAATATCTAGATATCATTTAGACATATATCTAGATATTACTTTGTCTAGATTTTTCTCTAACAATATAATATCTTGCTTCTAGTATTTGTCTAGATATTATTTTCTAGATAATTCTCCTTGAAGAAATGGGGGATGATTTATTTTAACAACATAAAATTGCAGTATTAATAACTGTACGTACACATAAGGCCCTGTTCTTTTCTGCGGTTGGCAAACTGCGGTACCACAGCTGTACCGTAGTTTGCCACAACTCACTGCAGTTTGTCACAAATCATTACTTTTCTCTCTTCTCACTCTTCTCTCTCTTCACTTTTCTCCTCTACTTTTTACATTCTCTCTCCTCACCTACCCCACATACCAATAACCTACCACAATTCCACCACACCCCACCACACCACACCGCAAAATACCGCAGAAAAGAACAGGGCCTAAGTTTATAATTCCAATAACCAATTGATATGGGCAAGTGATACAATGAATCAAGGCTTATGGTAAAAACTATGCAGCTAGTTAGCCAACACACTGACTCCACAATCCTCAGCAATCCCTACCATATCCTTGAAGAAATCTACTACTGGCTGTGGCCAATTTTTAATTGGTTATTTGTGTCCAATCAACTAAAGATAAATAGTACAACTGTTTGCCAAACAAGGCTTATATTATGAGTTACTCAGTTGGAGCATGGATTTGTTTAAGCAAAGTTTGATAATTTTATTTGTATGTAAATGGGAGTAGCATGATTTTCGGTTTGAGTAAACAAGAGATCAACCAATATTTGACGAAATAGGTTTTTCATGCGCAGTAAATTGGTTGAAATATCATTTTCAACCTTTTTTTTTAACTAACCTAACTTTGCCTTACCTTACCTAGATCTTTCCTGCACTCAAAAAGAACTAGGCCTTAATGTCCAACATTATTATTGAGAAGTCAACCAATTGCAAATTTGTTCATGGAGCAGCAAGTCTTTATCTTTCTTAATGGTTTTATCTGCTTTCTTTTTTGATCATTTTAATATTTTTGTATAGATAAGGGTGTAGGTTAGCTTAAAATGATCAAAGATCTTACAATTAATTAGTTTTATCTTTTTGTAGGTTTCACGAAACGGGTCAGATTGAATTTTCAAGGAACATATTTGTATTTGATTTGGCAGTGGAAACAATTCACATCCATAGTTATCACAAATGAGCATGCATGGAATTGAAAGTGTTCCCATACAAAGCAAATTAACTAGTAGTACCTTAGTTTACGATCACAAATTTCTGTCAGAATTCAATTGTAACAACATGTTTCTCTTAGACCTGCATGCACTTACAACTCAATCGAAGTTTCCCGTACAAGATTCACGTTACTTACATCTCAGAATCAGACATTACTACCGCTATCTCATTGCTGGAGCTGTTTTGTGTTTGGATGTTTTCCGGACCGATGAACTTTGGTGGTAGGGGGTCTGGTAAGGTGGGTAGTTTTTCAAGCCTCATGCTCGATAGGTCGAGTTCTAGGAGCGATTTCATGCAACCGAAAGCATTTTCTGGCATAGATTTCATGGCAGTACAACCAGAAAGATCAAGCACTTCAAGCCCAGCACAGTTGTCCAAAGATGACAGTTTCCTGAGCTGACTGCACCCCTTTAACCGGAGATGTCGAATTGTTTCGATGTTTTCGAGATTCAACTCTTCAATCATGGTGCCAGAGAGGTCAAGGGTGACCAACTTCTCACTCTTTGGCAGTCGATCCGGTGGCATTGTGCTGATCTTCGCACATCCAGAGTAATCAACCACCTGAAGGTTGTTCAGGTTGGTCAATATCCTAGGCTTGAAGAACCTCAAGCATCCCTTTACCAAAAGATGAGTGACCTCCCTGAGCTGCTTGATTATTGGGAACTCGTAAATATTCGTGTTGGACACATCCAGGAATCGAAGCTTTGGATTCGCGTGAAAGGTACTGTCTTCAAATTTCTCTAGGTTGTTGCAGGAAGCAAGACGGATCACCTCCAATTTATCCAGACCTTTCAAGCTTCTCAGTGTTTTTAGACGCTTGCATCCCTTGAGAATCAAGTATCGCAATAAGATGGGCAGCTTGGGGAGGTTTTTGAAGTTGGTGTCTGATAAATCCAGCACTTGTAACTTGTCATTTGCACAGAAGGCATTGTCTTTAAGCTCATTCAGCTGTTTGCATCCAGAAAGATCAATCACTTCCAATTCTTTCAGACCCTCCAAGCTTGGAAGAGTCTTCAAAAGAGTGCATTTTCCCAGGATCAAGTAGCGCAGTTTTGCAAGACCAGAAAAGGGTTCATCAGGGAGAGATTTGATCTTAAGGGAGGACAAACTGAGGCTCTCTAGATTCTTACTCAGTAGTTCATCTGGCACTGATGAAAACCCATTTGATATTTCAAGCCTGGATAACTTCTCCAACCCTCTTGCCTTTATACCTTGCAGTACTGTTGGTGAGTCATTGCCTTCCCTCAAAACAAGCATCTTCAACTCATGCATTTTCCACTCTGATTTAGTTTTAAGAGGGTGAAACAGACCAATGACTTGGACAGTTTCAGCTAACTTGCTGATAGTGTTTCCATCTATTTGCTGGTAACCAATGCCATCAGCCAGAAGAAGAGACAGATTCAACTTTGAATCATTAGGCTTCAATCCCACAATCTTACCACCCATGAGCCTCAGTCTCCCAAGGCCTCCCAGCTCCTTTGCAAGCGAGGCTAACCCGAGTCCCCTTTTCAAACAACGGAGCTCAAAATAAAAGTAAAAATTTTCGTAATAATAATTAGCAAGGTCCAACCCGGCTTTTTCGATGACAACTTCACCCGCTTCTACGTACCCCAGCAGCCCTGCACTCACGAGGTCAATCAGCATAGCGTGTGCTTCTTTATATGTTGTTTCAACACATGTTACGCTGTCAAAGCAGCCTTCCATGATCCAATATGATATCAACTCGGTGTAGTGGACATCTACGAGCTGCTGTTCTTCAAAATAACATTTGCTAATACACAAGCACCAGATCCTCTTGCTTGTTTGTAGCATCTTATGAATGCTATGAAGCTGCAGAAATTTCTCAACGTTGGATACCTCCCCCAAGGCACGAGCAAGATTACGATCCAAGGTACGAACACGTTCACAATCATGATTAGGGTCAGGATCACGCTTGCCCCTTTCCACTTCGAAGTAGTTGAGAATGGATGCTCGGAATACAACCTCCAATGGCAGACAGTTACACATTGTAGCGATTCGTTTAAGTTGGTGGTCAGCTAATTGTGTTTGTGTATCCACCAAACGTTGCTTTAACAGAGACACAGATTCCTCCTCTGTCAGTTCTCTGATCTTCACATGTTTAAGCATTGCCTTGTCTATATCTATGCTTATCTTTTCTCTTGCTGTGATTAGCACCTTAGGAAAGCAATCAAAAAAGCTTTTCTTGGATTTCAGAAGCTTCTTCAACAGTTGTATGACATGCTTTCCACTTTTTTCCTCGTCTTTGTCGTCTAAATCATCCAAGACTAAAAGACTCTTCTTTCCGTTGAGTTTCTCAATCAAGAGGCTGCAGAGGACAGATTCTG
Source organism: Portulaca oleracea (assembly GCA_029582165.1). Taxonomy (NCBI): domain Eukaryota; kingdom Viridiplantae; phylum Streptophyta; class Magnoliopsida; order Caryophyllales; family Portulacaceae; genus Portulaca; species Portulaca oleracea. Next base: position 13,439,362 of record CM055877.1, on the reverse strand, counting down.
TGGCAGCATCAGCTTCCCAGTCCTCAGGGTGCACGAATAACTGACGAGCAATGCTCTTGCAAAGAGCATGAAGATCGTATTTTCTGTTCATACGCAACCATAGTGTAACATCTACTTTGTGCAAGTCCTGAACGAAAACACGAGCAGCTATTTCTCTGGCAATCCATGTTTTCCCTACACCTTGATCTCCGTGAAGTACAACTACATTGTTGTCGTTCAATAGTTCAAGTATCTTCTTTGTACTCCGAGTTCCTGCAGCAAATGAGACAAATAAATAAAAATTATGGATGCAAGAAAGAGGTTGAGTGATATAATTAATTAGAAGTAGCATAGAGTGAAAGCAAACAGGAGCATGCATGCATCAGAGCTCAACAACAAGAGCTGGCGCGCTTCTGATGAACTTTGGATCCCACATTGGCCTAGGTAGCAGCCAACTGCAGGTTTGATGTGATCGAGGTTAATACAGACATTGAATTCTTCCAAATTAATTATGTGCTAAGTTTGAAGATTTTTGAGCTAGCAGTGTCGATGTGAGGGACATTGAGTTGTACCAAATTATAAGCTATAGCTAAGTTGGGCGATGGATTTGGTAAAGTTTTGTATCAATTTCAGAAGCATGCATGTATGTTTAATACAGTATATTTCAGAATATGAAAGTGTTAAATACCTTCATCTTCCGAAATTTGGGGGATGGAATGTTGTGGTTGGGTGGGTCTTTCAGGCGGAGTTTGACGCCTGAGCCTACTAGTTAGCCGCATCATTTTGGCCTTCATTTCTCCTGATTTTGGACTCCATGGCACCCCAGACATCATGGCACCCTTTTCTGGAGCCCTAATTAAACACCAGAAACTAAGTGATTCTGTGTACGTACGTAGTTAGATCGATCGAGTAGTGCTTGCAAAATGAATCAACTTGAATACATGCAAAGAATCAACCAAATTAATTACTGCAACCATGAGAATAATTAAGCGACTTTTAATTTGTTTCTTAATTACCTGCCCAGATCGGAATTCGCTTATGAAATAATACGACAGATTGAGAGCAGAGAAGGGTTAGCCACACTCCATCCCTCCGGACTGACAACGCTTCCACCAACTGCAAATTTTCCCCAGCATAGGCTCATCAAAAGTCAAACCACTCCTACTTTCTTACGGAGTATTTCTTTTTTACAAGTCAACCCATCGATGATTGAAACGTTAGACGCTAGTTGAAAAGGGAGCTTACTAAACACTAATGCTTGTACCGTGCTTCAGAATTAAGACTTGGTCAAAATCTTAAATATTATACCATCCATTGTTAATAATATTTTATGTAGTATTTGGTGGTTTCAAAACTCAAATTCAATATATATTAATGTTCGACAAGCCAGTGTTTCAAGTAGCCTTTTATATAAAATAATATTATTTTTGAAAATTATTCATATATTTATCTCTATGTCAAATTTTATCTTTGGGTGAATAGTGGTGTTAATGTGGATTATAATATGAAAGAGATATATAATTATATATCCTAAGTTTCTTTGAATGTTATGTCTAGGAACTAGAAACCCAGGATTCCTGCAATGATAGTTAATGGTGATGTGAGCAAGAAAACTCCAAGTACATGTACATACTCATTGATTATGGACAACGATACACATCTTGAGTAAAGATGGTTAATAACCATCTTAAATTGTTTATATTTCACATTTTGTTAGTTTTTAATAATATTTTCTCTAATAATTATGTATATTTATCAACTACAAGAGTATAATATTTAATTGCTAGGTCAAAAAATATAAATAACAGCTAATTTTATGAATCATACTAGAAAATATATATTTAATGCATAGTTTTATATTTATGAAAAAAATATAAATAAATAAATATTTTTATATTGTTTACAGGTTATAATAACCCTCAAAATAATGAAACATAGCTTTATAATGATTTAAATATACTTACATTTAATTTTATGAGTAATTTAGGTGAGATGCAAGATGGTTAAGAACCATCTGCTGCGAGATATTTATCATTTTGCTAATTATTAATGTTGGGAAGATTCAAGATGCAACCTCACTTAACTTGTGTACCATGTGCCTTGACTGAAGTGGGCTCCCACCTTGGATCTCCCCAACAAGTGGTATCAGAGTCGATGGTTCATTCGACTGGGCGCAAGGTGCGGGAAGATCACCATGGACAGGAGCAGAGACCATGGTGCGTGCACGGTTGGGTCTCCTGATTGCGCAGAGTACGTGGTGACATGAGATTCAGGTGGAGTAAGGTGCGACTCTGTGGAGTAAGTTGCGGCTGTGACTCTTGAGGCAGAGTGGTGGCATGTGACTCGGGTGGAGTAGGGTGCGGCTCTATAGAGTAAGGTGCGGCTATGACGGGCTCCTAATGGTGACTTGAAACCTTGGTAAAAAGAGGCTTCCGATCAAGGGGGCCGAGAGAGACTCATGTGTGAAGAGAGAGATTGTTGGGATTCATCTATGAGTAAAAATGTCCCACATCGGAAAAGTAAAGAGAAAGGACATGACATATAAGTTAAGTGAGCTACTCCTCTTAACACCAATTAGTTTTCAGATGAAACTTCACTTAACGTATGTATTATGAACATTGATTGAAGTGGACTCCTACCTTAGATTTCCCCAATGATTAATACAACGTTAAAGATATGGATCATAGATTAATTGCATGCAACTCCATTAGAAAACCTCCGGTGACGACAAAGTCAGCATTGGATCTCGTTCCCCGTTCATTAGCCGTTACATGATGAATTGATTTGAAAAATCATGATTAGTTGTGAACTTAATTTCTCCATCAGTAATTAATGCATGCAAGTCAAGTCTCTCTGCTCCTGCCTATTGCTAGCTCATGAATTGTAGATAACACGGAGTATCAGCTGTCAGTAAGACCATAAAAAAACCAAAATCATTGGTACAATTTAATTAATATTTGTGTAAAATATACTTGGAGCTTGAATATTTATTAAAAGTAAAATAAATCAAGTCTTTTTTAAATCCATCATGTGAAAATCCACGAGACAAAGATCCAAAACGATTATGAGAAACGATTAATATACTGTTCCCAATGACAATACACGCTGGGGTTGTCTGTCGTTGATTTATTTATCAAAAGTCAAATAAATCGAGTCTTTTTTTAAATTCATCATGTGAAAGATCCACGTTAGGAGAAGCCAAAGATCCAAAACGATTATGAGAACCGATTAGTATAGTGCTTCCAAGAAAATACTCTAAAGTTGTCCCTCCTCAACCAAACAAGATCAGTAACTTTCATGTGGCTTATCATAACTAGTTACAAATCACCATCTAATTAAATTCGATCATATTCAAACACAAAATTAAGTTATTTATCACATGTTTCTCCGCAAGGAAAGTTGACAGCATATTGATTGGTTAATTTAAGTACATTATTCACTCCCGTCTTCAATAGTTTGGAATCCTATGTAGTTCAAATTTAGAGTTTTTTTAGGGTTGGTTTGGACCTAAGAAAATATGGTGGAAAAAAATATCATTGAAAAAAAATTAGGGGGAAAATTTTTTTGGGGTAAAATAAATTTCTTTCTACTGTTTGGTTTAAGTAAAATTTTGAAGAAAAAAATTGATTTTCCTTTCAATTTTCTTTTCCTTGTTTGGTTTGAGGAAAAATGCATGAAAAAATAAAATTTGCACGGAAACTTGTCAATGTCAAGTTTCAGTTTATAGATCATATGATGTGATTTGGGGGGGGGGGGTGGGGGGCGGAGAGAGAAGAGAGTTAGAGACACAGATAACAGAAGAGAGTTGGAGGGAGAGAGAGAGAGAGACAATCGAGTGAGCCGCGAGAGATGACGGAGAGAAAGGTTAACTATTAAATGCAAAATTTTTCTCTCAACTTTCCTTTCATTTTTGAAGAGAAAATCTTTTGTTCTTTATTTCTTCAAATTTTCCATGTAGTTTTCCAACTTTTTTTTCCCACTCATTTTTCTTCAATCCAAACAAAGGAAAAATTCTCATTTCCAATTTTTTTTTCATGCTGTTTTCCAAGGTCCAAACAGATCCTTAATGTTTTATATGATGATATCCTTGGTAGAACCTTTAAAGAGAAAAAAAAAAACTAATTAAATTGTTTGAGCTTACTCTTGTTAAGAGAAAAATATTCAAACACAAAACTAGAACCAAAACTTTGATAGATTTAGAATTGTCAATAAACATTTATAAATGGAATTGAACAAGCCCATAAACTACAAGTAGTATTTTGGACAAATTTAATTCATAGACCAGAGCTTAGTATAAGCAAGCTTAGCTCTAATAGTAAACATATTTCTTAAATTAGGATGATAATATGCATATTGGATTTACTCCCAACAGTTCTAAATATATGTTGTGGAATTTTTGCAGTCTACTTAAATTAAAATAATTTTGCAGTAATTTTTTTCATATTGCTATGATCTATCATTTAACTACTATTATAATATTCATATATAGGTGTTGATGTAAAATCAGATATAGTATGAGAATTACTTAGATAATCAAGAGAGACATAGGCGTACCAACTCTCATTTGATTTATATACCAACCGTATATAGTTGTAGAACACAACTCTTGTTTTATAGGGATGAAACTTAATTGACAAAATCTCTTACCAAACCTAAGGAATGTTGCAATCACAACTTAAGACAGGGCGTTCAAGGAGGAATGAATCTCTCACTTGGATGAGGCATATGACACCCTATTTATAGTGCAAGAGATGCACTCTTGGATAGGGTGGATAAGATGATGATTTAACAATCGAAAATAATAAATGTCTTGGGAATGACACATATTAAATGTCTTGTCATTGTATAAAATCTACATATTTATAAATTAAATTGAAAAAAATTACAAGATTGACTTCTATAACAATAATAATATATATAAATGGTATAAAATCACACTTTTATCTATATTTTTTAAAATTTACAAAAAAAAACGTCTATAATATGCCCAACTGATGATGTTCATTCGTTAGGGTCTTAATTTTAATTGTTGGCATGACCAACACATTTCAATATTCTTATAATTGATAATTAATAATATCTGTAAAAAAAATTAGGATTAAAAATAATAATAAATATTAAGTTCATAAGGAGCAAGACACTTGTTGCACTACTAGGGAGTACAGTTGTCGGTCTTAGGGACTAGGTCTCACACATAACTAAGGGCAATGTCCTCTCGATTAAAGCACATAACCAAGTTGATGATTTGAGTTCAAATAATATAATAAACGCGAAAGATAACAAATAAGGTAAAAGGCTCAGGTAATGAATTCACCAACTAGCATACTAAACATCATGAATTATATCCCTACACTAATCACACAAACACCGAATTAGGGAATCAATTCGTTAAAGACCACCTAAGCCTTCTCTCGAAGGTCATTAAGCTAACTCAATTGCATTAATTAATGTTCTCACACAATTAAAAACAAGAGAATTACAAAAAATTGATTTCCCTTAATTATGGCCTAGATTATTCTCATAACTAGGTTGTAATCACTCCCCAAGTTGCATTAGGCCTAAGTTTCTTTTTTCAAAGATCACTAAAAACCCTAATTAGCACAAGATGGGGCTCTCTCGAGCCTCACATCAACAACAACTAGCAACTTGAAAGAAATTCGATAGACAATCATGAATTTGTCAATTCGTTAAAGACCACCTAAGCCTTCTCTCGAAGGTAATTAAGCTAACTCAATTGAATTAATTAATGTTCTCACACAATTAAAAACAAGAGAATTACAAAACATTGATTTCCCTTAATTATGGCCTAGATTATTCTCATAACTAGGTTGTAATCACTCCTCAAGTTGCATTAGGCCTAAGTTTCTTTTTTCAAAGATCACTAAAAACCCTAATTAGCACAAGATGGGGCTCTCTTGAGCCTCACATCAACAACAACTAGCAACTTGAAAGAAATTCGATAGACAATCATGAATTTGTGCGGGGAAAGCAATTATGATTAATTAAACATGCTAGTGGCGAATCCCCAACTCAATTAGTAGGGAGTTTAGCCACTCATATTCATGGAAAAACAAGTAGCGAAATTAAACAACTATGAACAAACCAAAGCAAGAGAGGGAGAATGGAGAGATTGATACCAATCTTGAAATTAATCGCTAATTTGAATCCAAAAGCAATAATCTTCAATTAGAAATTCACTAATTACATTAAAGTATTCAATGAGAACAATCCTAAGAACCCTAGAAAAGCTTCCATAGAAAAACTAGAATTCAAAACTGTCGTCTTTTGGGACAATAAAACGAAAAAACACATGCCAGGGGTTTTGGCACGGGTGGGTGTGCCGATTTGCACGGGTGCCCGTGCCAACCCAAAAAAAAAACTGCAATTTCAACATTTGTAATGTGTGTTGGCTAGAAAACTTCAAAGATCTCTCCCTTAGGTTGTGCTAGCTTGCGTAGTTGCTCACAGACACTTCCTTTGGGTCCTCTCACATCCTGTCTTCATCCCGGCTTCCACACCTTGCATGCCAAAAACACGAAACTTTGCTATTTCACCCGAAATTTGCGTACAATTTAACAAGATTCATTACTTTAGTTAAATGAGACAAAGTCATCCAAACCATGTCAAATCTGTTGCAAAAAGAGGTGGAATAGCGTCGAAACAAACCAAGAAACTAAGGTTATAAGCAGTAAAAACGAGGTTTATCAACACTTAAGCAGTGTCTTGTCCCAAGACACATATCATCACTCTTAAGGTTCCAACTAACCCTAACTACCCTTATCAACTTAAGAAACATATGTTAAAATAATTGTAAACATGTAAAAGACATGACAAACAAGCAAACAACTGGTTTTGGGTACCTGGCATGCTCGTGCCACAACATGGCATGCCCGATCCATATGTGCAGAAACTAACTATCAAATTGTTGAGGCTTGGCACTACTCTTGTGCCAAGCTTCTTTGCAAACAATTTGACCCTGTCCATGCCTGGCATGCCTGTGTGATACCTCGACACTCCCATGCCAAGCACTCTTCACCCAAATTTATGCCATTTTGGACCCGAGCAGTTAAAAATGACTTCCTTAGGAGTCCTTAGCTTGTCTTATACTTAGTTTTTCAGGTATTTTAAGTTTACAAAACACACATACCCTTGAAAAACCTCAACAATCCTCCACCATTTCGAGTGTATGCAGTTTTTAACTCATATTCCAAAGACACTTTTGCTAACAAACCATGTTAAAACACACAACTTAAACACACAAGAGAGTAAGAATTCGTTATGCATCATAGATGGTTTCTTGCGAATTGAACTTCCATGTAGTGAACATAATTACAAATGTCTTAATGTGATAGTTGACAAAGCATTGAACTTCACATCCTAGCTTGTTGAACATTTGGATACATCACATCGACATAACTTAATCAAATAAGAAACCTCAAAACTTATGACACTATTATTCGCCATGTGCCATGTATCATCTCGTTAGCAAATCAGAGCCAAGCCCATTAGCTCTTTGAGGCGACGACACCTCTTGCTCACATAGGTACACTGAAACTTATATGCTCCTGCAAATGTAATCGAGCCCCCATCCTTAACCAGTCTATTAAGAGTAAATACTCAATCTCTGACATTATAGCTTAAGCACAACACTTATCCTTACAATACTAAAAAATTGTTTATTCATGACCACTTGAAACGACGGACACCATATCCCGTCGTAGTAAAGGGTAATATTTAGGACAAATTTTTAGAATTTGTGCCGTAAATGAGTGCACCGCTTTTACGACGGGATAGCCGTAAAAGACCTTTTATGACCAAGGCATTTACGACGGCTTGTGACGGGTGTCACTCCCGTCGTAGATAACCTTTTACAACGGGTTTGTGCACCTTTTGTGACGGGATTACCTTTCGCAAATATAGAAAATTCTAGTAGTGTTGGGACAAATTTTAGAATTTGTGCTATCATAAACACTATCTAATAGAGTCACCCTCCTAGAGCATGACATCAAGCCAAGTATCTAAAAGAGGCACTATTATTAATGGTTATTAAAATCTGGCTTATACCTATCTCCCTTGAATCTTGATAGTATAAAATTATCAAGTCCTTGCTTAGTCCTTTAACCAAAGGATTAAACCGGGGTCTTACTTGGACAACTTGAAAACAATGATATACTTCATCCTAGACCAATAAAGATCACTAGATAAACCAATATCTCACTACTAAAAACTTGTCATATTGCGACGGAATTTGCGACGAAAATGTTCGATAATAATATCCATTGTATTAGAGCTTTCCATGATCATTATTAAACTTTAAAGGCAGTCATACTTAAAAATACTTGTAACTTAAACTTGAATATAGAAATACATCAACACTATAGATACGACTAAACCATTGTATTAGAGCTCGATAATAATATCCATACAACTAAACCATTGATAATAATATCTATATATATATATATATATATATATATATATATATATATATATATATATATATATATAGGGAAATTGGATTCTAATAATCCCTACTGTCACAAATTGTATGGCAATAATCCCTACTATCATTTTGGATTCTGGTGGTCCAAAAAAAAAAAAAATTGTATTGTAGTGGTACCAAATCCATCACCACATTCTTTTTATTTTTTCCATGCCTACCCCATATTGTTTTTGTTTTTTTTGGTTCCTACCCCTAGATAGGTAACAAAGTGTAGTTACTAAACATTTTTTAAATTATTTTTTTGAAATTCCGAGCAATTATTATAATTTTTTAAAAGGAATAAAATTGAAAAAATCATAAAAAATTGAAAAAACATTGAAAAAAATTAGGAGAAATGCTGTAAATTCATTAAAAGTCGTGGTAAAGTGTTATACAAAGTTTTGAATCAAATGCAACACAAAATCTATGATATTTAGCGTATACACTCGATTTTGTCCCACTACAATATAATTGTATTTTTTTTTGGACCACCATAATCCAAAATGATAGTAGGGATTATTAGAATCCAATATCCCTATATATATATATATATATATATATATATATATATATATATATATATATATATATCACTACAACAGAATAGGCCTACTGCGACCGTTACTATCGGTCGCAAACGGGCTCTATCGGTCGCAGTAGAGGGCGGGCGACCGATATCAGCGACCCATACGTATCGGTCGCTGCATATCCGTTGTTTGACGAACCGAGCGACCGATACCAATCGGTCGCCAAACTTGCGACCGATATACGATGGGGCGACCGATACGTATCGGTCGCTAACCAGCGACCGATACAGTATCGATCGCTGCATATCGGTCGCCAGTGTAGCGACCAATACTGTATCGGTCGCAAAGTATCCATCGCAAATTAGCGACCGATACACTATCGGTCGCCATTTATCAATCGCAAAATAGTGACTAATAATCAGCGACTGATACATATCGGTCGCAGATTATAATTTAAATTTTTTTAATAAAAATTCTGGATTAAATCGACTAGGTTATAATCATACTGTATTTGTCGAAATATCGGTCGCTGCTATTATTATATTATCCATATATATATATATATATATATATATATATATATATATATATATATATATATATATATATATATATCAGCTGCGTATTTTTTCACCTGTCAGTTTCATACATAACATACTTAAACATATATAATATCAAACATTCATGCATAACTAAAAGTTCATACATATATATACATCTATATAATAGTTAAAAGTTCATAACTAAAATTCAAGCTAAGTTTCATACAATCCAAACACAACTTAAAAGTTCATAACTAAAAGTTCAAGCTAAGTTCATAACTAAAAGTGCATAAGTTCAAGGTCGAGGAGGGAATTGCGGGGATCCTGATAAGTTTAGATATTGAGATGAGGAAGAAGAACTACCGCCTTGTTGTTGATGTTGGAAAACTTGGGTCAATTGGCTTTGAATCTGGGAGAGGGCGGACGAGTGAACAGCAAGTTGATCCCGCACAATAGCATCAGTGGACGGAGTTGCGTGGGGATGCCTCGAAGAAGAAGAAGAACTACCCTAGGCATGACGTGGAGTATCATAGAAAAGCGAGGTCGCACTCCCAAGACCATATATAGCTTGGTCTTTGGGTTTGTACCCCCTGCCAGTTGGACGTACAACTCCCTAGCTTCCGGGGAGTTCTCAATTATGCCACGCTCCTCACACTTTTGGCGAAAAGTTTCCTGCAAGCATTCATACATAAGTAGCGAACAAAATACAATCCAAACACACATCAAACATGCACGACCACTCGCCGGAGTTCAAATACAATCCAAACACAACTTAAACCATTCACGGCCACACGCCGGAGTTCAAATACAATCCAAACACACATAAAACATGCACGACCACTCGCCGGAGTTCAAATACAATCCAAACACAACTTAAACCATTCACGGCCACACGCCGGAGTTCAAATACAATCCAAACACACATAAAACATGCACGGCCACTCGCCGGAGTTCAAATACAATCCAAACACAACTTATACCATTCACGGCCACACGCCGGAGTTCAAATACAATCCAAACACAACTTAAAAAAATTGATGGCCACACGCCGGAGTTCAAATACAATCTAAACACACATAAAACATGCACGGTCACTCGCCGGAGTTCAAATACAATCTAAACATAACTTAAACCATTCACGGTCACACGCAGGAGTTCAAATACAATCCAAACACAACTTTAAAAAATTCACGGCCACACGTCGGAGTTCAAATACAATCCAAACACACATAAAACATGCACGGCCACTCGTCGGAGTTCAAATACAATCCAAACACAACTTAAACCATTCACGGCCACACGCCGGAGGTCAAATACAATCCAAACACACATAAAACATGCACAGCCACACGCCGGAGTTCAAATACAATCCAAACACACATAAAACATGGACGACCACTCGCCGGAGTTCAAATACAATCCAAACACAACATAAAACATGCACGGCCACTCGCCGGAGTATCAACTAAACTTTTATGACTATCAATTAAAACTTCAAGTAAACTTTTTTTTGACACCTACAACTAAGTTATGTCACCAGTCAAGAGGATCCTGCTATTATACAAGTAGAGTGTGTTTGTTCCTGTTAATCTATGATTGAAAATAACTTTCACGAGTCGTATCGACTCTCCTTTATTTGTTTGGTTCACCAAAAAGTAGCGCAATCTCAGCAGTAAAATTGCGCGAAGTCTACAGTGCTTTGGGAGTTAGAAGCGTCTAAGATTCAATACAATGCAGTGTTTCTATTGTGCAGCCTGGTGGGCAACAAGACAAGATGAGAATGAGAGAGAAACTTATAGTAAAGGGTCTAATAGAAATCGTGTTGGGCTTTCTTGCATGTAAAATTCATAGATCCTTCAAAGCATCGTGTCTTACTTTGATGGACCTATGAATCTTACATGCAAGAAAGCCCAACACGATTTCTATTAGACCCCTTACTATAAGCTTCTCTCTCTTTCCCACCTTGTCTTGTTGCCCACCTGGCTGCTCAATAGAAACACTGCATTGTATTGAATCTTAGACGCTTCTAACTCCCTAAGCACTATAGACCTCGCGCAATTTCACTGCTGAGATTGCGATACCTTTTGGTGAACCAGACAAATAACGGAGAGTCGATACGACTCATGATAGTCATTTTCAACCATAGATTTTCAGGTCACAAACACATTCTACTTGTACACTAACAGGATCCAAACTCAACCTCTTTTCATGACATCTACAATTAAGATACTAGAACTATAAATTAACCTACTTACTATTATAAACTACCATGACTAATAACCTATATTATTATGTAGCAACTGGTTATTGAGTACTTAAGTTACTAAATGGATGTGACATAATTAATAATAATTAATGTCTACATTTGGAGTTATGAGTAATTAAGTTAGAAATTAGGTTAGATTAGCAACAAGTTTACGCTACCAACTTCGTTGGATAACTTAATAAAAGGCAAGTCTCCAAATGCCAATTCAACCTTATTGTGATGAACAAGTTGTCGGAGTTATATGTACGGGTAATCAACCGGTTGTGACGTAGCAAATGTCGATCGTTTTACATTTAGCATCCCAACCATCTTTCAAAATAACACCCAATAAATCAAGATTGAGTTCTTGGGTGTTCATTTTAAAACTGGTTGGGATGCTAAAAATAACGATCGACATTTGCTACATCACAAGCGGTTGATCACCCGTACATATAACTCCGACAACTTGTTCATCACAACAAGGTTGAATTGGCATTTAGAGATTTGCCTTTGATTAGGTTATCCAACGAAGTTGACAGTCGCGTAAATTCATTCCTAATCAAACATAATAACTAACTCACTTATTAATAACTACCAAAATCATCCAAACTCGACACTTTTTTATGACATCTACAACTAAGCTACTTAAATGGTTGTTGAGTACTTACGTAGCAACTTGTTGTTGATTACGTAAATGGACGTGACATAATTATTTACAATTTATGTCTTCATTTGGAGTTATAAGTAATTAAGTTAGCAATTAGGTTGGGTTAGCAAAAAAATTACGCTACCAACTTTATAGGCTAACTTAATTAAGTTAACCAACGAATTTGGCAGTCGTGTAAATTTGTTCCAAACCAACTAAACATAATAACTAACTCACTTATTAATAACTACCAAAACCTTTCATACTCAACCTTAACTTACAACATATAAAACTAACCCACTTAAATTTGAATAATCATCAACATTCTCAAGAATTATTTTAACTTCATTTAACTAAATATTTAATTAAACTTAACCCAAATTTATAACTAAATTAATTTAACTTAACTAACCAAACATATACAATCAATTAACCCTAACCACAACCCTAACCCATACAAATTAAACATCCTATAATTAATTAAACTAATTATTCATAACCTTGTAAACCCTAAACATCAATATTCTAACTTTAATTTCAAGCAATAACAACATAATACTATAATAAACTATAAGCATTCATAATAAACCTTCAAATTTACATTCAAAACATACACTATTCTAAATTTGAATTTCAAACCATAACCACACTAAAATTACTTAAGTAAATTACTCAAATACAACAACATATATAAATTTTACAATTATGAATCAACAATTTCAACAACATATACTTTTACATTAACAAACAATAATATTCTAACATTAATTTCAAGCCCTAACAACATAATACAATAATAAATTATAAGCATTCATAATAAACCCTAAAAATTTACATTCAAAACATACATTATTCTAAATTTGAATTTCAAACCATAACCAAACTAAAATTATTCAAGTAAATTACTCAAATTCACTCTAAAAATTTACATTCGAAACACAATTCTAAATCCAATTTCAAACCCTAATCTTGACTAACACTAAATACTACCCTAAATTTGAATTTCTAACCATAACCACACTAAAATTACTCAAATACAACAATATATATGACTTTTTAAAATTAAACATCAACAATTTAACATCATATACTCTTACTTTACTAACCAACAATAATCTAACTTTAATTTCAAACTCTAACATCCTAATACTATAATAAACTCCAAACATTCATAATCTACAAAATTAAATTTTACAATTAGGGGACTCACATTGGTGATTGTCACTGGATTTCGAGTCGGTGGTTGCCGGAGTTGGGGGCATGGTGGTCGCCGGGTTTCACGATGTCGGTCAGACGTCATTGTGGTGGCGGAGTGGGCGTGGTCAATGTGGTTGGCGTCGGTGAGAGAGAGTGAGAGCGAGAGCAGTGAGAATGAAAATAATTTCGAAACCTTCTGCCCGTTCTGCAATAAAAAGAGCCGGCGACCGATACCCAGCGCCCGATAAAGCGGATCTTGCGACCGATACGGTATCGGTCGCTGACTAGTGACCGATACGGTATCGATCGCTACATATCGGTCGCCCGTGTCGATTAGAGCGACCGATACGTATCAGTTGCCTGGGTCGGTCGCCGTAGACGTTTCATGTTGTATTGTATGTACATGTGTGTGTGAGAGAGAGAGAGACTGTGTGCGTGTGTATCTGTTTGACTTCATATTTTATAAATGACCACATATCTATAAATTTATAAGTTTACAATTTTCATTTTATAAACATAAAATGCACTAGCTAATTTTATTAATATGCTCATAAAATTATACATTTGTGCACATAAAATCTATTTAGGGAATATAAGAACATTGTACTATGGAGAGTATAATCTTAGTTCTACAATAAACCTGTGTGCAAAATGCTCGAAACTTGACCACGAGTGAAAGGGAAAGAGCCAAGAATAAAGCTAGTAAAATATAATTTAAGCAACTGTTTTGTCCTAAAATAATAGCAACATGAAAGAAAACACAATACAACAATGATTAAAAAAATTATTTAAAGCCTCGAAATGACTTGGAAAACCATGACGAATTTACTTTGCTTATTAGGTCGACCACTTGTAATTTGTTGGTCCACTATTTTCTGATGTCATAGTTGTTGATCCACTATTTTCTCCCGCCTTAATTTTCTCACCTAGTTCCATAAGTTTGAGTAACCTAGTATATGCTGCCAACTCTCTCGTTTTTGCATGTATCTTCTCATGGCGAGCCCTTTTCTCGTCGTTGGTTTTACATTGTGCATTTGGAACCCCAGCTGCTTCGACTGTATTTGCAGATACTTTCTGCTCATATATGGTTTGAACAGAAAATAGGTATACATTAGTTAAATGCATATATACTTGATGACAACTGCTAGTTAGCTAGCATATTAAAATGCAACAAATAAAATTATGATACCTCCATCCTTCATTATTTATCACCATAACTACTTTTGCACAACTAATAACTAACAAACAAACAGAATGGAGTAAAAAAGCAGACATTATAAAAAAATACGCTTAAAATGGGCGAAATAGTTTGTTTAATTTATTAGCAAGTAAATTCTAAATTAACCGGCCAATAGCATGCGTACCTTAGCGTCTGGATGCTTAGGAGGGGATCCAATGCATTGGGCATGGATATTGTAGTTGCAAGGTACACAACGGTAGATAGGTTGTGAGTCAATAAGGTCATTACAAACCTTACACGGGAAAAGGATCCCCGTGTCCTTGAAAAGATAGAGCTCATGTCTGCTGTCGCACAGCTTGCTCTCGTCACACTTTATATCGCGAGCCCAATGCAATGCACAGTAAGCGTCGAGACAGAATCCGCAATCATCGCAGTAAAATACAATGCCACCCGTGTGTCTTCTCCCACACGCGTCGCACTTAAATTTCCCATTGGGATAAGGAGGGTACTCATGAAGCTTTAGGACATGTGTGGGCAGCTCCAGATCTGGCTTCGGCTCCAGCTCTGACTCAGGCTCTAATTGATCATCCATTAGTGCCGCCTGTGGGTGGAAGGGATGGTCCTTGACAACTTCTTCCCATCGTTCCAGATCCGAGAAACACGGTTTGTGGACCCAAAAGTTGCATGGCGGACAACAATATACCTACATTGACAACGTTATCCTTAGGTCGTGGTGAATTTAGAATTTCATACATTAATCTTACAATATTTATTTGAAATTATACTAAATTTTAATTTTTTTTCTTCTTTTGGTTCGATTCTTGCTATGGTCATCCTTAATCATCATAAAGATCCGCCCATGATCTTAGTACGTGTATTTTCAAATAAGTAAGGTAAGATTCGATATAGTGAGGTTTTATAAATTTTAATAAAAATTTTAAAAAATAAAAACACAAAGTAAGGACTCATCCTCCCATCTTTCTCCTTAAGAGTTCGAATCTTGGGGTAGTGTTTCTTCTTATCGGTTGACGAATTTTGTGGTGGGTGTGGGCCCTTTTTTGGACATTAGCAATAGCATAATAATCTACCAATTTTAATTTGTGACTTGCCTCCTTCTCATATCATAAGTCACTTTAATTGAATACTCCCTCCATTCCATATTAATTGTCCTGACATGCCATTAATTTCTCAACATATATAATGTTCTAATATACGAAAGTATCATGGTTAGATTTATAACGAAAAATATTATCATAAGAATATAATTTTGTAATATTTTGATAAAATATACTATAAAAAATGCTTAGTTAATGATAGACATTTTGGACAGTTAATATGAAACGGAGGGAGTATTTCTTTACCATAATATTTGTCTTTTTAAAATTTTATTGACATATTCTCACTTCTTTTATTTATGGACTCAAATTTTATTATTTTTTTTCTTTCCACCATTACACTATTACAGTATTACTCTTTCTCTATCATTCCTGCCAAAAAATTTTCAAGTATCCAATTTTTTTTGAATTGAGGGTAAGTTTATACCCACTATCAACATTTTACTAACTTTATTATACCATTTGATCGACTTTACATGCAATATATATTAAAAAATTCATTAATTTTTATATGTAATGTAACTGTGTGGTTATTTGCAATACTTTATTAAAAATTAAAAATATTTTTATATAATTGTCTACTCTATCCATAGTTTAGTAGCAAACTTATTAAACAATTTTTGGGCGCAAGTACTAATGAATGGACGATGGAAAGGAAGAAGAGCAGAGAGTACCTGATTGGAGAGGGGAAGCAAGCAAGTTGCACAGGAGAGGTTTTTGGCATTGGTGTTGTGAGCCAAGAGCTGCTGGTGTTGTTTGACCCCCTTGTCTGTGGAACTACAGCAGAGCTCGCCTTGGTCGTTGACATAGAAGAACTCTAAAGGATGCTCATGAGCTCTGCACCGGGTGATCTTAGGCATCCCTATCCCCTCCCCTGCAGTCTCTGTCAAAAAACTGTTTGTAGCTGCAAAACACTTGAATTCGACATGAAAGTTGGGGTCGATGTAGATGAAATAGATTTGTCCGGTGAGCAGCTGTTTTGTGCAGGCTGAGCACTTGGTACTGCCGCCGTCATTTGCAAACTCCTTACAAGTGAACTTCTTCTTTGGCCCAGCGCCCCGAACATCCAAAGTCTTGTCCAAATAATCAGAGCACCATTTGTGGGCGTAATAGGAGACACGGTCCTTCTTCGAGATTAACATACTCCCAACTATTTGTTGGCTACATTTCGAGCATCTGATGGACTCCTCCTCTGCTGCTTTCTTCACTTTTTTATTACCATCCATATGCTTCTCTCTCTGTCTCTCTGTATCTGTGCTCTGTATTGGTCGTCAATTTGAGAACCACGGAGACCTCAGTACTGAATCTATTCATATGTTATACACTTATAGTCCCCCCTCCCATATTATTTACTCGTATCATATTAAAAATCTTGTTAATTGAGTTCTAAAAACATTGGATGTCAACTTTTTAATATATGGGCAATCATACACATCTTGACCAGAGCGCCAGATTCAGACTATTTACTTAAGGGCATCCAATATACTTATTATTTTATAAGCGTTTTTGAAAAATAAAATAATAAAATTTAAATAAATGACAATAAAAATAAATATATTCACAAGGTCAACAAAATTTCACACCATCATATATATATATATATATATATATATATATACATATGTCCACCAAATAAATTGAAATTTCACATTAACGAGATATTTATATTTTAAGCTTATACTGATATCCAATTACCTAACTCATTGACTTACACTTTTTATTTATAAAAAAAATAATTTGGTACTCCCTCCATCCTAATTATTTGTCCAGTTTATTTTTTTTCACGGTCTTCGATGCAACACTTTGACTATTAATTTCAGGTTTTATCTTAGCAAGACTAATAATATTGTATTCAAGTAAAAATATTGTTCATCACAAATCTAATAGTGATAGTCTTGTACTTACTCAATATATAATTTGATAAATTAACAATCAAAATTTAAAATTTTTGACCTACTTAGTCAAGGTGAACAATTTAGGCCCTGTTCTTTTGTGCGGCAAATTGGGTGCGGTAAATGGTAGGGTATGGTATGGTAATATTCACTACAAGAAGGTGTTCATCACAGTTTTAGTGGTTTTAGGAATGAATTATTCCTAAAGTTTGTCATATCCACAGGGAGTCGGTTTTCTGATTTTAATTACTAAGTGTTCGATGGTTTTAGCTTCCTACTTATTATTTATTAACCTAAACAAACTAATATTTACAAGTAACGAATTCAAGTAATTACAATAGTGAAGAACAATCTATTTAACTAGAAATCAAACAAAACACAACCTCCCAACTATACTATTCTAGTCATTTTAAGAGATCAAAGCTATCAAACTGATAAAATAAAACAAAAGCAATAAAAGGGTCAAAGAAATATGAAACATGAACAAAGACAAAATTTAACCAAACCGAGTCTCAAATCACATCTGGACTCAGGCAGAGGTACATGGTCCTTTTTGAAGCTTTCAATAGAACAATCAACCAGAAAATAATCCAACAACTTGAAGCGAATAAACCAACCGAACTCAGAAAACAACCCAAGCAAAATTGATTTAAACTACTAGCATTCAACAACTTAGAAATTTCGAGAAGATCTAAACAAATCAAAGATTAAAATAAACCCAGAACATTCGAATCAAACTAATCCAGAAAACAGTAAATCAGATCTAACCGAGTCAACACTAAGAGAAAACGCATCAAAGAAAGAAGAGAAGAAGAACAAAGTACCAAGAATTGCAAACTCAGATTTCAAACCTGAAACTTCCAATCGAAAACAACCCAGAATTTCGAACATCACTTGCAGAAATAACAACTTCTATCTGAATTCGAATACAAGAACTAACTTAGCAACATGCGAATTAAATTACGAAATTGGATCTAACCCTAAAAGCAATCGAACAAGACCTAATGGGATCGGTTGAGTTGTCACCCCCCAAACGTCCATGCCCAGTGGCGAATCTAGGAATGAAATTTAGTGGGTTCAAAGTTAAACATTAAAATAGTCAATGATAAGTAAAAAAACTTACAATATTATTTTCTTATAGGTATTTTTTTTTGGATAGTTGTCCTCAACGGGCTGTTATGACTTGAAATCAACTTATTAGTAGCAAATAGGCAAATATTTTTTAGAATTCTAACTACAATCATACTTAAATCAATCTAAATTAATAGTTTAATAAATTACACTGAAATCCAAAGAGAATTTATCATAATAAAGCGTAAAAGAAATTATCAAGTTGAAATTTCAAGTTCGATAGACAAATTCTACTAAATTAACAAATCAATGCAAATAGACTAATATTTCTAAGAATGACAACTACATAATCATATTCAAACTAATTCGAACTAAAAATTGAACAAACTATACCAAAATTCAAAGAGACTTTATCTTAATAAAACGAGTTAAAAAAAATAAAGCAAAGAAAATGAATTCACACATTAAGAAAACTGAAGTAAGAAAAATGAAGTAAAAAATTGAAGTCGCCAAGATTTGAACCAGGGACTAGTTATATGAATAACTTGACCATTCTCACGCTCATCCGCCAACCACCATTATCTCATGATTTACATTGTCATTTTACTTAAATATAACAATATAGAACCTGGCAGATGTATTTAAAATATATTTAGAGATATTTTTTAAAGTGGGGTCACTTGACCCCACGTGAACCCACCCTAAATCCGCCCCTGTCCATGCCTTCTTTGTCGGCCTTCCTCTTCAATGTATACCCGAGCCCTTGATCTTTCTTGTTCTTCACGCCTCGAATCTCGGAACCATTTGCACGGTTCGATTTGCTCCGCAATTCTCGGCCACGATCTGGGGAGAGAGAGTGAGTTAGTTGAGGTTAGGATTAGGGTTAGGAAGAGTTAGGGTTTGGCTGTGTTTGCAGAAGAGAGAAGAGAGAAGAGGAGAGTGAGAGACTGATGGAGAAAGTGACGGGTAGAGTGATATGGGAAAAAGGGGAAATTAGAATTAGGGTTTGGATGTGGAATTGTATTTGGCTGAGAGGAAGAGGGGGAAACGGGTAGTTGGGTTTTAGGGTTTTGGTATTCGGGCTTCTGGGTAGCTGGGAATTAGGAGGGAATTGGGGTTTTGGAATGGGGCCGAGAAAGAGAGAAAGGAAAGGAAAGAATTGGGTTGGGATTAGGAATTAGTTTTTAGGTTTGAAATTTTATTTTCAATTTTTTTAATCTTTTGATTTATAATTAGCAATAATAATAACAAAAATAGTAAAAAGACATAAAATCTAATAAAATTGTAAAATGAGTAAAGAACATAATAAAAATACTAAAATAATTATTAAAGACAAGCAAAACACTTTATAAAAGATATCAATTCGGCTCGAAACGAGACCGAACAACACTCTACACTTAAATTTTGCTCGTCATCGAGTAAAAAGTTAGTAAAAGAAAAATAATACAATAAGGAAGGCAAAAAATTCTAACTCACTTTCGTAGGAATCACGATTGCATTTAGTGTATGCAACAACCCCTTTTAAACCCCTAGGTTCCCCCTAGTGGACGAGTAGGTCTCGTGAGGGTTTGCAGAAGATATACCCACAAAATCATTTTTTTTTAAAAGAAAAGAAAAAAAACAAAAACAAAAGAAATAAAATAAAATAATGGACTAAGAAAAATAGACAGAGAAAAGCGGAAGGAAAATATACGCAGTTTAATCAACACTATTACCCAAGAAACCCAATTGTTAGCATGCATATAGACGAAATGTATAAGTCAAGACACTGATCTCGCTGCTTACATCCACATATCAATTATCACCCGATCATTATGTAGATTAAGTGTTGGCCAGTAGAACCTCACTTTAGGATAAGTGAACACTCACACTCATGTGTTTAAATTTTGTGGAGGTTTTCTCAAATTCTCTTCCATTTGTACAATCTACCATAAGCTTGGTCATACTCTCAATTCTCCACCATTAATAGGATAAAATGCAATTATAATCAAGAGAACTTTTAAGGTTTGTAATGGAGGCTTGGGTTAAAGGTGAGAGACGGAAATCAATTAGGATATGTGGAGCTAAAAACTAAGATGCTAATGGAGCACAACTTATTTCTCTAGCCATACCTCAAACTTCCATAAACACTCTTCAAGCTGCCATGTATCGATAAATTTCAGCACCTTTGGATGAGCTTAAAAATAAATTGAAGTCCCTTCATGCCACTCTTTTATTCTCAACTTTTCTCTTTTTTAGATTTTGATATGAAATTGAGAATGGCATGGGGAAAAGGATATCCCAACTCAAACAAAGATATTTCAACCAACACTTTGAATTAAACAACGAGACAAAAAGATCACCACTTATATATTGCCATATATCATCACTTTTCCAACAAAGTTGGTCCAATAGACCTGGCTTAGGGATATGGAATGTATTTTGGCCAAGGGCTTAATAAATAGATGCAACAATTATGAGGTAAAGACTCGTTAGGGTCATAAAAAGGGATTACAAATGTCACAAGGTGGCTTTTTGGCTCATGTAGTTTAGAAACAAAGAATGCCTCTATCATGTTATAAATGCAAATGCCATATATGGTCTCGAAGAGAGATTGACCAAGTTCTAGAGATATGTTACCATGGAAGAGTCACACTAAAAAATGAACAAAGAGACTAACATGTATGTATTAGTCATATAGGCTCGAAGTCTCACGGGTTCATCTACCAAAGTCAAACACTCACTCTAATATGAGGGGTCCAAGATTAACATGAGATTTCACAATTTAACCAAGGTCTATTATACACATTTTATTTATATACATGCTAACAAATTAGACACAAGGGGTCAAAAGTCAATCAAATTAGTATAAAACCTCCCAAAAACTATTTTTTTCCGCGGGGGGGGGGGGGGGGGGGGGCAAAAAGGAAAAAGGAAAAGGAAAAAGGAGAGGGGAAAAAAAATTCAAGATGAAAATCACTCACCCCCACTCTACACTTAAATTTTGCAATGTCCCCATTGTATAAAAAACATAAGAATAGGCACACGAAAATAAAATAAAAAATAAAAAAATAAAAATTAACTAAGGATAAAATAAAGAGAAAAATAAGTAAAAAATAAAAAATAAATAAAGTTATGTACAAAGGAACAACAGTACCGGATTGAATACTGGGTGCATCCAAGCAGTCATCTCCATGTTATCAGTTTCCATACTGTGGTTTGTAGAGCATCAGCCACTCTACTTCTCATCTCAAGACGTCGGGCACAATGTCAGAACCATTCAACGCCCGTAATAACAAGTCATGCATCCGTGAATGCATCTCAGAATGGTGTACATAAGAGCACAATTTGAATGACTCATCAACAAACATTAGTGCTCTCAACAATTTATCAAAAGCCTTGGAATAATCAGAAAAGTCAAGGAATACATGAACACACTTGATTTTCCTAGGCAAGACCTCCAGGTGGGCACAGTATGAGTCAATGAGGGGTTTATGCCCTCCACAGGGACCTAAGGACTTCATTGTTTAATGCTCGATGGAAAGGAGTATAGGAGAACATTTCATATGAAGGAGAAATGGGGACATAATTTCAATATCATCAGAACACAAAGTAAAGTCCTCTTTTTCATTCTCTACACTGTTCTCATCATACATAGACTCCAATTCATAATTTTCATCCAACTCATCAAGTTTATCAATGAGTGACAAGGAAAAAGTAGGGTTATACCACATCACTACACTTTTAACATCACACACATTTGCATCATCATCATCAATTTCAGATTCATCAGAAAAACAATCAAGCTCAAAAGACAAAGATGCATCAACACTAGTAACATCTTTAATTGGGAGGGAGGGGGAAAGAGTAACTACACAAGATTCATCTAGTTGATCCACACAAGGAGATTGAGTGTGTAAATTAGCAAGAGAGGGCACTGAGCAAACATTAGACTCCTTATGCACAACAAACTCAGCATGAACATCAACGCATTCAACCCCTACCTCATTTAATGGCATGGACAAAAGTGTTGGCAAAGACTCAATATTTGTACTATCATGCACATCATTATCACACACTAATTCATTATTCATATGATCCTTCAACAAAAGTGTCTCTCCTCCATAAGAGTAATGTACATGATCATCAACACAATCATTAGAAATAACACAGTCAAGCTCATTAGCAACATGATCAAGTATATCATCACATGGCTCATTTATATTTTCAACAGGTAAAGTGGAAGGGGATTTTGAAAATGTAAACATTGGATCGTCATCCTCATCCCAAATGTCACACAAACGAGCATTGTTATTATTCATTTGAGGTTTATCAGGTTTGGATCCATTCGTAAAGGCTTTGAAAGCAGGATACTCAGGACAAGCATCAAATTGATGTCCCAAACACTGACATACAACACAGTAAGGAAGAGACTCAACATTACAACCTTGAAAAGGGTCACAAGAATTTCTAGCATATTCCCTAACATTAGATTGATTATCAAAATATGGGGAATAATAACAAGATGGCATGGCTAAATTCTCATAGGGTGACACACTAGAAAAAACATGGGAATTGGGGATAACACTTTGTTGCTCAAATTCATAACTATCCCTAGACAATCACTCAAGTAACTCCCATGCATTATTTTCACATAAATTAGAAAACCCATAATGTTCCAACAAACCACGGGTTTCATAATTCACACCCTCAATCACTATACTCAAAATGTCCAATTTTTCATGTAAAACACCATATGATTCACATTGAGCAAGATAGTCTTATAATCTAGCAAAGTACCCCCAAAATATTTCATGCTCAAATTGTGGAAAATGGACACTAGCCATGAGATACAAAGAAAGAAACACAAAAAAAAAAAAAATCAAATAAACAAAATAAAACTAAAACTAAATCTTTTTGATTATTTTTTTAAATTTTTTTTAAAACTACTAATACACCTTTTAAAAAAATAAAATTGACTTCAAAATAGGAAATAATACTAAGATTCAAAGAAAAATTAGATTCTTAAGAAAATTGAAACTCTTTTTTTTTTTTCAAACACTCAAATAAGAAGAATCGTGGGACACCGACTCCCCGGCAACGGCGCCATTTTGTTCGTCACAGTTTTAGTGGTTTTAGGAATCAATTATTCCTAAAGTTTGTCATATCCACAGGGAGTCGGTTTTCTGATTTTAATTACTAAGTGTTCGATGGTTTTAGCTTCATGCTTATTATTTATTAACCTAAACAAACTAATATTTACAAGTGACGAATTCAAGTAATTACAATAGTAAAGAACGATCTATTTAACTAGAAATCAAACAAAACACAAGCTCCCAACTATACTATTCTAGTCATTTTAAGAGATCAAAGCTATCAAACTGATAAAATAAAACAAAAGCAATAAAAGGGTCAAAGAAACATGAAACATGAACAAAGACAAAATTTAACCAAACCGAGTCTCAGATCACATCTGGACTCAGGCAGAGGTACATGGTTCTTTTTGAAGCTTTCAATAGAACAATCCACCAGAAAATAATCCAACAACTTGAACCGAATAAACCAACTGAACTCAGAAAACAACCCAAGCAAAATTGATTTAAACTACTAGCATTCAACAACCTAGAAATTTCGAGAAGATCTAAACAAATCAAAGATTAAAACAAACCCAGAACATTCGAATCAAACTAATCCAGAAAACAGTAAATCAGATCTAACCGAGTCAACACTAAGAGAAAACGCATCAAAGAAAGAAGAGAAGAAGAACAAAGTACCAAGAATTGCAAACTCAGATTTCAAACCTGAAACTTCCAATCGAAAACAACCCAGAATTTCGAACATCACTTGCAGAAATAACAACTTCTATCTGAATTCGAATACAAGAACTAACTTAGCAACATGCGAATTAAATTACGAAATTGGATCTAACCCTAAAAGCAATCGAACAAGACCTAATGGGATCGGTTGAGTTGTCACCCCCCAAACGTCCATGCCTTCTTCGTCGGCCTTCCTCTTCAATGTATACCCGAGCCCTTGATCTTTCTTGTTCTTCACGCCTCGAATCTCGGAACCATTTGCACGGTTCGATTTGCTCCGCAATTCTCGGTCACGATCTGGGGAGAGAGATTGAGTTAGTTGAGGTTAGGATTAGGGTTAGGAAGAGTTAGGGTTTGGCTGTGTTTGCAGAAGAGAGAAGAGAGAAGAGGAGAGTGAGAGATTGATGGAGAAAGTGACGGGTAGAGTGATACGGGAAAAAGGGGGAATTAGAATTAGGGTTTGGATGTGGAATTGTATTTGGCTGAGAGGAAGAGGGGGAAACGTGTAGTTGGGTTTTAGGGTTTTGGTATTCGGGCTTCTGGGTAGCTGGGAATTAGGAGGGAATTGGGCTGGGTTTTGGAATGGGGCCGAGAAAGAGAGAAAGGAAAGGGAAGAATTGGGCTGGGATTAGGAATTAGTTTTTAGGTTTGAAATTTTATTTTCAATTTTTTTAATCTTTTGATTTATAATTAGCAATAATAATAACAAAAATAGTAAAAAGACATAAAATCTAATAAAATTGTAAAATGAGTAAAAAACATAATAAAAATACTAAAATAATTATTAAAGACAAGCAAAACACTTTATAAAAGATATCAATTCGGCTCGAAACGAGACCGGACAGAAGGTCTAAAAAATAAGACTGTTGTGAACGGTCTTTGTTAAGCTTGAACGGTCGCGCCAGAGGGCGTGCGACCGTTCATTTGCGATCGTTCACGACGGTCGCGTTTGATTGGTCGTTTGAGGGGTCGGGCGACCGTTCAAATGAACGATCGCTAATTTGCGTCTATTCATGAACGATCACAAAAAGGGGCGACCATTCATGAACGGTCACAAAACGGAGCGACCGTTCATGAACGGTCACAAAATTTTGCGACCGTTCGATTGAACGGTCACAAACTTTTCGAATTTTTTTCAGTCAAAATTACTCGGAAAAATCACCCAATTACAATCCAACCCAGAAATTGAAACTAGATCCAGAACAAGGGAGAAGGGAAAAATGAACATGAATCAAGCAATCCAACATATTAAACCCAGAAACTTGAACATGAATATAAAAAATCGAATAAAACATCCGCAGAAAATCAAGATAAACCCAGAAATTAAGCAAATAAGAAACGAGGAACAATCAACCCAGAGAATGTATTAAACTTTTGAAAGTATCAAAATTCAGATCTAATTACATGAACTTAAGATCCGAGATTACAAGATGTTAAACAAAACAAATCTGAATTAAACATGCGAAATTAAATTGAATCTAAACCCTAAACCTAAAAACGAAATCTTTCACACCGTCTACACCTTCTTCGACTTCTCTACTCCCTTTTTATACTTGAATTGCTCAATTCTTCCACAAAGCTCAACTGTTCGATCTCTTCCCTTGAACATTTAGATGGAGGCTCTCGATCTTGCTCCTTTTGTGTTGCATGTCGGGCTTCATGTGACGAGAAAGAGAATGTGATGGACATCGCTTTGAGTGTTTAGGGGAATGGAGAAGAGAAGAGTGAGAAAGAGAGGGAATTGGTGAGATGAGGGAGAATCGAGAAAGAGAAAGATGAGGAAATTAGGGAATAGGAAGGGCGAGTTTCGTTCTGACATTTAATAACAAACGCGCGACCATTTAATTGAACGGTCGCAAATTTGTGACCGTTCATTGAACGGTTGCAAAATTTACAATTCAAAATTTGTGACCGTTGAATTGAACGGTCACAAATTTTGTGACGGTTGAATTGAACGGTCGCAAATGAACGGTTGCCCGAAAAAAAATGCAGCCATTCATTGAACGGTCACAAATGAACGGTCGCCCGAAAAAAAATGCGACCGTTCATGGAACGGTCACAACAAACGGTTGCATCTGAGCTTCCATCTTGTAGTGATTGTGGACTGTGTGGTATAGTATGGAAAGATATGATAAAATTTGTGGTATATATGATTGATGTGATAGATGAAGAGAGAATGTGCAAAGTAGAAGAGAAAAGTGAGGAAAGAGAAAAGTAAAGAGAGAGAAAGTTATGATTGTTGTGGTAAGGTGTTGTATTGTATGGTATGGTATGGAAGGATTGTTGTAATCGTGGAAAAATGTGTCAGGTGCAGTATGGAACCGCACAAAAGAACAAGGCTTTATTTGGGACAGAGAGGGTAATATTTTAGGGTTTTCAGGTTGTCGCTAAATTGGACACCCGTTTATGTTTTTTTGGGATTCTTTTAAGGCGTCCACTTGCTCCAATTAAGAAAATTTTTTCCGAATAACATTAGAGAATCACAAATTTTTCTTTGGTTAAGGGTGTCCGTGGACGCTCCTAGCCTAGCTACATATCCGCCACTGATCTTGACTCAAGATAGTTAATAACCATCTTAAATTATCTATATTTCATATTTTGTTAACTTTTAATAATATTTTCTCTAATAATTATGTATATTTATCAACTATGTACAAGAATATAATACTTACTAAATAGGTCAAAAAATATAAATAATAGCTATTTTCATTAATCATAGTAGAAAATACACATTTTATGCATAGTTTTATATTTATGAAAAAATATAAATAAACATTTTTATATTGTTTATAGGTTATAATAACCCTCAAGGTAATGAAACATACCTTTAAAATGATTTAAATATACTTACATTTAAATTTGTAAGTGATTTACGTGAGGTGCAAAATGGTTAAAAACCATCTTACATCAAGGTGTACGTTTATAATTTTTCTTAATATAATATTACCATCCATTAGTAAATAAAGGACTAGCCTTAGTGCTCAACCCGGTTATTGTCTGGTTGTTGTGCCCATCAAAATGAGTCAAGACTGATCAATCTCAGATGGCTATAAGAGTCGCCATGCCACATTACAAATTCGAGTCTCACTTATGATAGATCGCAAAGAGTATTTTTTTTGGAGATTCTTTTTTTTGTGTGTTGTGTCACTTTAATCCCCTAATGATCCCTCTTTAAATAACATAAAACACATTTAAGTATGAGTGCAATTGTCATTCTATATTAATTGTCACTTTGTTGATTGTCATGATCATCAATGTCAAACTTTGATTGATAATTTCTTATAAAATATTTTATTAACAATAGCAATATTATTCTACTTTTATGATAGTATTTTTCGTTACAAATTTAATAGTAATAATTAACGAATTGTTATATATATTGAGAAATTTAACGTGCAAATTTAAAATTCACCAATGCAATTTTCAAAAATGACAATTACTATGGAATGGAGGGAGTATATATAATCAATTATCAATCCAGGAGTGACATTAAAAATTGTGAATATTAACTAAGACCATGTTCTTTAACGATGCAGGATTAAATTAGGTAAAGTAAGATAATGTAAGGTAAGGTAAGGTAAGGTAAGGTAAGGAAAGTAGTGGTAGTAGGTAAATGTCACACCACCTATTTTTTTTTATTTTTAAATAAATTATGTGAGTTGAATGAACAATTTTAAATATTAATTATCTGAAAGTATCGTTTATTCTTATGAGGGGAAGTCTTGGAACAATGGTTGAGTTGTTGTTATGTGCTCTTGAAATCATGGGTTTGAGTCTTGAAAAACTGGAATAACAGCCTCTCATAGAATGTTTTGTGCACCTTTTGCCCTCCCCCCCCCCCCCTTCAAAAAAATAAAATATAGTTCACCCTATCTTATTAAACCTGCTATGCTTCTTTCCATGAAATAGTAGGTAATGAACCATTTCTAAATCTTAGATCAATTGAAAATAGTTTCTCTAAGTTGCAAAAAATAACAATTAGAAATAGTAGGAAAGCGATAATACAACAAGAGAAAACCCGCGAGTCATATAAGCTATTAAATTATGGTGTCAGGGCTACCTAGCACTAGGTCCCAATATATTGATGTTGAAACTTATTTATATAATGTTCAAAACCTTATATATAGATATATTATTATGTTCAAAATCAATAATGTTCATAAACCTATACCTATCATTTCTTTAAAAAAAAAATCACATATATACCATTTTCAAAATATGATGAACACAAACAATAACATTAAATATAGTATGCTCATTAGGTTAGCCCTATTATACTTAAAATATCACAAATACAAATTAAATAAAAAAATTAAGATAAAACAGTTCTAAAATACATAATTAAATTGTATAAATGAATTGGCAAGATAGTGCAATATGATCTCATGATCATTGTCTAATATGTAGAGCAAGCTAACTGATATATTCTGCGTGGCTCTGTTTTTGTTGTGTCGCAATCTTGATCTGTTTTTCTCTGTTGATTTCTTTCTCTTTCTTTTCTCTTCCTTTGCCTTTCTTATCTTGGCCTCCCTCCTTTTTGGGCTTTTGACGATTGCTTCCGCCTGACTTTGTCAAACCCTTCTCTGCAGAAATATTAACGCTCTTCTTAACCGGTGAATCTTTAATTCGAGATGTCTGCTTTCTAACAGAACTCTCCCCTGGCGTCATTACGGTTGCCGCTCTTGAATTACTTTTGGACGGCGTTGATGCATTTGGATCATTGCTGACAATTTAATGAGCATATTGTATCTATCAGCTCACAAATTTTTTGAGAATATCAAATTGAATAGTCTTTAACGTACTTATGATTATTCATGACTCGAATCATGTCCATTTTATTAGTTGTGAATTGTGACAAAGTGATGAAGTGCTCACCTTGATGGTTTCCACGAATCATCCAGTTGGATAATCTCTGTATGAAGCTCAGCCATCTTTCGACGTACGTCAAAGCTTTGACTATAAAATGAAGTCAACCCGGGCCCTTTTATTCTCAACTTTTTTATCTCATTTGAAATGCTCTCCACGTACGCAATTGCCATCCCTTCATCCACTAATGCGCCCTAACAGAAATTGATGAAGTATGTCAGATAAAATTAATGGGTGATGATATGTGTCTTGCCTAAGACATTGTTTAAGTGTCTTTATTTTTGTAAAACTAATACTTATTATCATTTTTAATCTAAATTTTTTTATAGATACTATTAATTATCAATTTTAAGAAACTTGGAATGTGTTGGCTACGCCAACAATTAAAATTGACACCCTAACGAATGAGCCCCATCCATTGGGCATATTTTAGACACCTTTTTGTAAATTTTAAAAAATATAGATAAAAGTGTGATTTTATACAATTTATATATATTAATATAATTATAGAAGTCAAACTTTTTTGTAATTTAAGTTATAAATATATAGGTTTTTTTATAATCACAAGACACATAATATATATATATATATTTGATTATTTATTTGGACCATGGATAAATTAGAAATTAAAACACACCTTGATGGTCAAAATTTGGTGTTCATTTCATTTGGACCATGGATAAATAAGAAATTGGATAACTGGAATTTTCAGATTGGATAATTCAGAAAAATGTTAATTGGGATCAGTATTGAGTATTGAGTTTGTTAGATGAAAAATGGAAAATTTTATGTCTGAATTGGATGAGGAAGGTGAAGGTCTGTTACCGTGGGAGAGGAATGAGGACTCCGGAGAGTACATGCAACATGAGAAACAAAGGGACCCGGGCAGTGGTGGCAAGAATAGACAGCCTCACGGCGGCTTCTTTTCTCCTCACATACATCACAGTATAGCTCATCTGGATCCATCTGACCGCTGCCATCTGATCCAATCAGCTTGAACCTGAGAGAATGATGGTGAACACCCCTGACCAAGACGCTCTCTGGCAACGTCAGACACTTTTTATGGGCATAATACTGACAATCGCCCCGAATGCAGCGGCAAATGTCGCTGCTGCTCGTCTTGCAGCACTCGCAGCACAAGATCTCCCGACTCCCCGGTGGTCTCTCTACGGAGACCAACGGGTGGGGGTGATTCCAGTACCGGATAGATGGGAGGAGCCGGCAACATTTGGGGTGGATCTGGATGTCGACGCAGTTTTGGCAGCTGTAGTGTGGGCCTACGACAGTACTGTCAATGTCACCCGCACACACCGTGCACTGGATCTTCCTTTCTCCTGTCGTCACCCATGGTTGCAGTTTCAGAGGGCAGTCTGCGTGGATGGGGTGGCCGTGAATTTCCTCAGGGAGACGAAGGCACGAGACGTGGAACCTATGCTTGAGAAGCTGGCAACCGTAATACGGCGAATCCTTGGACAGACCACCTCCGCACAAGCCACACTGTTGGTCTCCTTTGGGTCTAAACAGGAAGAGACGATGCTCAGAATCGCGGCAGTGTCTACTCTGGTAGGAAATGGCCTGACATTTGCGGCTGTTTCTTACACTTTGCTGTCGTATTTCGCAGTTATTGCACCGGTCTCCTTTTTTCCGGCAGCTACAATGGGAAATAGACTTCCCTGCGTGGTGGTGTGAACGATTATGGTAGCAGGCTTCGTGGACGTAGAAGACACAGGATCTGCAGTGATAGGATGGACCGTCGATCAGAGTGCCGCAAAGACTGCACTCCTGATCATCCTCTAACCATACCCGCTTAGGGTACAGTACGTGTTCGTGCAAACTTAGATATTTCAAGATTTCATCCATGTCCCATTTTGAGTTGCTCATGCTGCAGCAGAGCCCTGTAATCAATCGTCAGTACTCTTGGAACTTGAATTGGGAGGAATAGATCGAGTTACAGTGTAGCTGTGAAATTTTTCGCCAACAGTTAGGTGTTGCCAATTACTTGTATGTATTTAATTAGGAGAGGAGAGGGTTCATATATATGCTGGTGCCCGGAATTCAAACAGTATATGAAAATAAACAAGAGAATCGATATGCAAAATCATAAATATATATCTTGCATGATGTAAAATGGTTAATAACCATTTTGTATTTTACCTACTCATAAAGTTAAATGTAATTATACTTAAATCATTATACTTTGAGGGTTATTACAATTTGTAAATAATATAAAAATAATTATTTAATTTATATTTTTCATAAATATAAAACTATTTTTTTTTAATTATACTTAAATCATTATACTATAATTGATATAATTAGACTATTATTTATATTTTTTATCTAGCTAATAAATATTATACTCTTATAGTTTATAAATATACATAATTATTGGAGAAAATATTATTAAAAGTTACAAAAATGTGAAATATGAACAATTCAAGATGGTTACAATTAACCATCTTGAGTAAAGATGTGAATCGTTGCCCGATCGAGATATAGCCCATGTTTTAGCACCAGGGTCAGTGCAGGTGAGGATCGACCCATTCGCTTTGCAGGGTCGTGTTATATTAGGTCAGAGTCGATATGTAATCTATATAGGGTCTGGTCAGTCAAGGCCGGTTCGTTGTATAGTTGATCAGGGTTGGGTTAGGGCTTTCTAGGAAAAATTAAGGATCGGGGTATATATTAATTTGACCTTAAAGTGAAAATGAAGTGTATTTATATCAAAAACCTAATTATATTAATTATTGTTTAATGTGAAGTATTAGTAAGATATTTAAGTATAACATTTAAAATAATAGGGCAAAACTGTTTATGTTTGAGTTACATGATAGGTCGATCCGGTCCAACCCATTGAACGACCCCTTTAGCATTGTCAAACAAGCCGACCGACCCACGGACCAGTTTATGATGTTTCCGTCGCTGACGTTCATCATCAAGCAGGCCACACGGATTGGCCAAGGTCTTCTTCGGGTAACGATACTGCGATCTCGAAGTCTTCCTAGTATTTTTTTGATAAGCGCAATCCTTTAATGACATGCACGATAATTTGGTGACCCTCATTTTATATGATTCTACCCTGTTTGATCTTAATGGGACCCGGTCCGTTACCCACCCCATATTAGCGCAAATTATGCCCTATCCCGTGTGAACCAACCTAAACGTACCACATCTATTAAAATTGATTAATTTTTTATATGATGAATTTGTGTAAAAGATGATAAATTTTAAAAATATAGATAAATTTTACAATAATATTGATAAAATTATGATAAATTTCATAATAAATGTTGACGAATTTTTTCAAAATTTGACATCTTGATGGACCGTACCTAGGTTTCAAAGTGTGCCACTAACAATTGGTTTATTGAGAATTCTTATATCCTGCATGCCTTTGTGCCTTGTAGATTGCTACTGTTATTGCAGTTTATGCAAAGTGGGAATTTCTCATATGTATCCCTTGCTACAATCTCATTTTATGTATACCCATAGGCCCTGTTCTTTATGTGGATGAAATATGGTAGATTGTAGTGGGTTGGGAAAAGTTGTGGTGGAATATGGAAAGTATAACTTTAAATAAAAAGATAAATTAAATTAAAAAAAAGTAGATTATGGTTGGTTGTGCTGGATTGTGGTGGAATATGGAAAGTTGTGGTGCGATGTGACATCACAGCCTGCCAGCCGTATAAAAGAACGGGTGCCTTAGACCTTGTCAAATTCATCATCCCTATGTTCGGTTAGAGGAGCATTTATAGTGGATGTACTTAGGCCTTGTTCTTTTATACGGCTTGCTGCGGTTTGGCGCGGTGGAATTGTAGTGGATGTGGTGGAATTGTGGTGGACTGTGGTGGGTTATTGGTAAGTTGTGGTAGGTTTTGTTTTTTATAATTGTAAATTGTATTGGTAAATGTGAAAAAATAATTGGAAAAAAATATATGAAATATTGTGGTGGGTTGTGGTAAATTGTGGTGGATTGGTATGTTGTGGTAGGTTGTGGTAAAGTGCGGTGAATTGTGGCACCGCAGCCAGTCAGTCGTATAAAAGAATATGACCTTAATTGAGACTATAAAGATAGTATTCATTGAGACTCCGTTCTTTTATATGATGCGGTGCATTGCGGTGTGGTAATGGTGCGGTGCAGTGTAGTGCGGTGTGGTATTGCTGCGGTGGAATTTGAAAAAGTACGGTGAAGTGTGGTAGGTTATGGTGAGTTGTGGTGGGAGATGTGGTAGGTGGGGTAGGCAGGGAGAGAAAATGTAAAAAGTAGATGAGAAAAATGAGGAGAGAGAAAAGTAAAAAGATATTTTGATAATGATTGTAGTAAAATGTGATAGAGTGTGACAAAATATTGAGTAGTGTGACATAGTACGGTACCACACCGCAAGTTACTATGTAAAATAACATAGTCTAAATACATTAAATACATTTTTAATTCTTTCATTTACTAATGTGCATGTCAAAGTCAGAGACAGTATTATAGTATATCTAAAAATCAGTCTAGCTATAATATATATCTAATTGTGAGCCCTACATTTTATATTACTACCTCCGTCCCAATATGTTTGTCCGTTGACTAAATTTTGACCGTTGAAAACTCACAAATTATAATGAGTTACAATATAAAATTGCAGTCATTGTAATCTTTAGCAAAATTAGCTTTCCAATGGTAGTGATTTCATATTTTAATTCATTATAATTTGTGATTAATTAACAGTCAAAATTTAGTCAACGGACAAACATTTTGGGACGGAGGTAGTACTGATATTTGTGTGAAAATACCTGACTTGTAAAACCTTAAGCAATAGCGAGGTCAAGCCATTTATCGAATGAGCCAAATTGTTGAAAACAGGGTCAAGGTTCTTCACCGCGCATCTGCGAAGGACCTTCGGTTTTGATGAAAGCGAAAATCTGGAAAATGAAAGTTGCCTAATATTATATAATATGATTATATATTTTGAGTATATAATATATATTCTGATTATGGGCATGATTTTTGTAGAGATAAAAAGGAAACAAAAGGAAACAAATCAAGGGAAATCAATCATGATTATTGTAGCAACAAAAGGGAAGAAATCAACACATAAGGCAAGTTACCGTTAGAAGAACTCAAGTCCAAGCATCCAAAAGCCTCTATAAAAAGGACGATAGAAGAATTGAGAAGATAGGCGATTCCATGGAAGTAATCGCGGAGTAAGAAATCTGGTGGGATTTCTCCGAGTGTGTAACCAATGGTTCGGTGGTGAAGGTAGCCAGTAAAGGACCTCTGGTGAAGGTATAGCCAAGGACCTTGGTGAGCATTCGTTGCGTCCACATGTGGTGGAGAGATGGTGTGTGTGTAGCAGAGCCTTGACGGACTAAGGCTGTATGAGTGTGTGCTTCAATGTAATCCATCATGTTCCAAATCGTCGCTAGGGTTCTTCCTACGACGATCCTTATTTGTAGCTGTCTCAATGACCTTCGGTCTTGGTCAGTGAATCTATCAGTAACTGCCTTCGGGCTGTTACTTCTTGTTTTGTTTCGTAAATGTAACTTGTTCTTTGATTGACATAAATATAGTGAGGTATTTCAATTACACTGCATTTTGATCCTTGGTTTGAAACCAAGAAAATTTGCTCTAACGTCCTTACCTAGTGTGTAGATCTTAATAATGAAATTCATCCCCTTCAAGAACCGCAACACAAATGAATCAACCGGTTACCGGTCATTATCAGATGAGCTAAATGTATTTTCAAATATTCAAGACTATTAGTCTTTTTTAAAAAGATTGAGTCAACTTTCAATACCTTTTTATTTTTGTTCAAGCTAAACGTTTAAATAAAAAGCCTGAGCTTGGTGCCTAAAAGTCAAAACTCACGTTAGCCTAAGCAAGATCCACTTTTGACGCTTTGTTCAGATTATTTTTACGTCTGACACGCTGCCCTAAATATGTGCATGGATCTATTCACAAATTAACCTAGGGGTGGGAATTAGGTGGGTATGGATGGACACTATCCATACCCACATTTTACCCATAGATTATAACACTCTACCCATACCCTATTCATGTCTCTTAATACCTACATGGGTATCACCCATATGGGTAATATCCACTTGGATATTACTTCCATGGGTATTACGGTATTACCCATGGGTATTCATGGGCATCCAAGTATTCAATTAATTATTTTTGTTTTGTATTCTAACGTTTTAGATAATAAATTTATGTTTGGAGCTCAAATTTCATATTTGAACTTTTTTTAATTGATCCTATCATATTATAAAGTTTCAATTTAAATCGTTGAAATTGAATTTTACTCTTAAGTTTCAGTTATACTTAACCGTAAAAAAATGTTGATA
This sequence comes from Portulaca oleracea, assembly GCA_029582165.1. Lineage (NCBI taxonomy): Eukaryota > Viridiplantae > Streptophyta > Magnoliopsida > Caryophyllales > Portulacaceae > Portulaca > Portulaca oleracea. The sequence goes on along the minus strand of CM055877.1, from coordinate 13,403,489 downwards.
AAAGTGGCGATATATGTTACAAATGAAAATTTTGGAGCTCAAAATTTATATTTGAGCTTTTCTTAGTTCATACTATCAAATCATAAAGTTTTGATTCAAACAGTTCAGTTTGAATTTTTAAAAGTTTCAGTCGGTTTTAGGGCAGAAACATCTGATTTGATGTATATCGAAATAAATGTTATCAAATAAAAATATTTTGAGCTAAAAATTTATATTTGAGGTTTTTTTAATCGATTCTATGGTGTTACAAAATTTCGAGCAAAACCGTTAATGTTAAATTTCGGCCTCAAATTTCAGTTAAAGTTGGTAGTAAAAATCGATCTAACAATCAATGGTGGAAAATGATTTTTCTAGGTTGAACAAAGGAAGTCAATTTCCTTCCTTTAGAGGAAAATGATTTTGTTTGGAAATGATTTTCTAAACTATTTTTGTACCAAACACTAGAAAATTGGGAAAACATTCTCCCCTACCAAACACACTCTTAAAGTTTCAGTTAGTTTTGGCGGAAAAAATGTCTATATATATCGCGATAAATGTCATTAGATAAATAAAATTAGGAGCTCAAAATTTATATTTGATATTTTTTTGCCTTAAATTTATGTAAATAAACACAATACAACTTGATATGAAATTCTCACATAAAGACATTAATGGGTATATGGATACCCACACCAAATTATGGGTAACCCATACCCATTCTACCCATTACCCATCTCTAATGGGTTTTACCCACCCATTTATGGATGGGTAATGGTGGGTACCCAATATATGGGTATCAATTCCCACCCCTAAATTAACCCTCCCTTCGCTTGTACAATTGGTGCCATGTCTTACTTAATGGTGCCGTACATTGAAATTAAAAAAAGTGCAGTAAAGCGTAATGAGTTGCGGTAAGAATTGTGATAGATATAGTAAGTAAGGAAATATAATAAGGGTGAGAATTGGGTAGATAGATGGACATTGTCCATATTAGGGGTGAGCAAAAATTTCGGGAATCCCGGTCCCGTCCTGGTCCCGGTCAAGGTCAAGTCCCGGTCCCAAAATCTCGTTCCCGGTGGGAGCGGGACTGGGAGTGGGACTAAAAAAGAAGTCCCGGTCATCAACGGGACCGGGAGTGGGACTTAACCTCATTTCCCGGTCCCGGTCCCGATCCCGATTTATATATATATATATATATATATATATATATATGTATATGTATATATATATATATATGTATATATATATATATGTATATTTATATATATATGTATATGTATATATATATATGTATATATATATGTATATATATATATGTATATATATATGTATATATATGTATATATATATGTATATATATATATGTATATATATATATATATATATATATACATATATATATATATATATACATATATATATATATATATATACATATATATATATATATATACATATATATATATATATATATATATATATATATATATAACAAATTAAGTGACTTCATATGATCAATAAACTTGTTTAATTTAATTTGTATTCGCTCTTAAAATTTATTTTCTTTTTTATTATTTCGAACTTAGCATATTTTTCCGGAAAAAAACGTTATGTATTAGATATTAAAAAGTGGCTATATAAACAAATCGGCGCCGACGTTTGTGAAGTTAGAGAAAAACTTGTGTAGTTTTTAATGGAAATAAATTAAATAATTGGTGAAAAAAATTAGGAAACCGGGACTAAAAATTTCCCGGTTGATTTCCCGGTCCCGGTGGGAGCGGGAGCGGGAGAAAATCTTTGCTCCCGGTCACAACCGGGACGGGGAGTAAAACTTTGCTCCCGGTCACAACCGGGATCGGGACCGGGACCTCCAAAAATTACCGGGATCCCGGTCCCGCTCACCCCTAGTCCATACCCATGTTTTATCCATAGATACCCTACCCATATTTCTATATGACTCTATCTATACCCTGCCCATGTTTCTTAATACCTATATGGGTATCATCCACTCGGGTATTACTTCCATGGGTATTACCAATAGTATTCATGGGTATCCAAGTATTCTACTAACTATTTTTATTCTTATTCTATCGTTTTAGATAATAAATTATATTTGGAGCTCAAAATTCATATTTGAACCTTTTTTATTCTATCATATCATATTATAAAGTTTCAATTTAAATCGTTAAAATTGAATTTTATTTAAAGTTTCAATTACTTTAAGCGGCAACAAATTTTTATATATGTCGCGATATATGTTATCAGGTTAAAATATAATATTTGGAGCTCAAATTTATATTTGAACTTTTTTAGTTATACCCAATCACATTATAAAATTTCAGCTAAAACCGTTGAAATTGAAAATTTAAAGTTTCAGTTTGTTTTAGCAGCAAAAAAAATGTCTATATATATCGCGATAAATGTTATTAAATAAAAAAAATTAAGAGCTCAAAATTCATATTTGATCTTTTTTTAATCAATAATCCCGTATTACAAAGTTTTATGTCAAACCGTTAAAGTTGAATTTTGCCTAAAATTTCAATACATTAACACAATACAATTCGATATGAAATTCTCACGTAGTTAAGACATCAATGGGTATATGAAATTCTCACATAGTTAAGACATCAATGGGTATATGGATACCCATACCAAATTATAGGTAACCCATACTCATCCTACCTATTACCCATCTCTAATGGGTTATACCCACCCATAATGGATGGGTAAGGGTGAGTATCCAATATGTGGGTATCAATTCACACCCCTAGAATACAATGTGAAAACTGAAAAGTATAGAAGAGAGTAAATTGAAAAAACATATATATTTATAATGATTATAATATAATAAAATATGATAGAAATAAAAAATTACGGTGCGATATGGTACCGCACCACACCAACCATGCATATAAAAGAAGGTAGCCTAAATCCTAGGTTACAAAGTACGTAAAACTAACTTGGTAACTTCAGTGTTATCACCTTTACTGTTTTCGTGCCCTTCTCAAAAAGGTTGGTCACGTATTATTACCTCTATCCCTAAATAATTGTCTATTTGACCAAACTTTGACCATTGATTATTCACGAATTACAATGAGTTGCAACATGAAACTATTACCATTAGAAAGATATTGTACTAAAAATTACAATGATATTAATTTTATATTGCAATTCATTATAACTTATAAGTAATCAACGATAAAAGTTTAATCAAATAGACAATTATTTAGGGACAGAGGTAGTAGTTGATACAATACAATGATATACTCCGTCCCTTTCTTTATTTTAAAATTGTCCATAATTCTTTTCATTTTTTTCTATTTATTAAACTATCTAGCCTCTGCAATTTCAATAAATCTATAATTAGCCCTAATAAATAATTTATTTTAATTTGTTTGTTTTTATGCAAGGCACTTCTAAAGATATTTACCACAACTTGTAAGTTTTCGCTACATTCTCCGTATTTATTGAGTTTATTGAGAGCATATTTATTGATTTTAATAAATTAGATATGTCGATAAATAATTAGGGACATATAAAGTAATTAGTTACTTCAAAAAATTATATTCTCTATATTTATTGATTTTGATAAATTAGGGATACATAAAATAAGTAGCTACTTCAAAAATGATTAGGGACACATAAAAAACTTCAAAAATTAGTATTGAGATTAATAAACAAAATATAATATGTGAAAAGAATTTGATAAATTATTATGAGATAGAGGTAGTAATATATTAAAGCATCGTTCTTTTATGCGGTGGGATTATTCACGATTCCACACCGCGCGCACTGTAAAAAAGAACGGGGCCTAACAAATCAAAATGGTAAGCATTTTATTTCGTGATGTTTATTAATTATCTTTAAATTACACTTAAATTATATGATGATATGTTGTATTTATCAAAGTTTAAATTGTTGTAAAAGTATAATTCATTATTTATTGATGAAATAAAATTATTATTTGAAATCATGATTGGTATAAATTGTAAGCAATTTAAAATATTTATTAAATATCTTCATTTAAGACACATATCATTATTCGTAAATATAGAGACATTTTTCTTTAAAGCATGTCATTCATTCAGACCATGTTCGTTTGTTAGATTGGTTTTAACTCTCCTAACTTATCATAACTTATCATAATCTAACATAATTCTCCAAAAAAAGCATTCATTCTAAAAACACAATTCTCCAAAAAAATAGCATAACTTATCATGTCCATGGTGATTTTTACGGAACCACCTTCCTAGATCTTGTGCCCAGCCGAATAAACCATCGACTCTAATACCACTTGTTGGGAAAATCCAAGGCGGAAGCCACTTCAACCAAGGCCCAAGGTATACAAGTAAGTAAGGTTTCATATTAAAACCAATTGATTTTAAGAGGAATAACCCACTAGATTTATATAGATCATGTCCTTTTTCTTTATTTTTTCGATGTGAGACATTCTTACTCATAGGTAAATCACAACATTCATTATTGTAAGTCAACGAATTTGTGTGGAAAGGATAGCTATCAAATCACTCTTAATAAACATGTCCGATCTAACCCTTAAATTTCACATGCATGAGAACTTAACCATCTTTATTTTCACAAATTTAAATCTTAATGAAAAGTTCAAGAGAAGAGATAATAATAAGGCCCTGTTCTTTTCCGTGATTGGCAAACTGCGGTACCACAGCATACCGCAATTTGCCACAACTCACCACACTTTACCGCAAATCATTACTTTTCTCTTTCTTTACTTTTCTCTCTCCTCATTTTTCTCCTCTACATTTTACATTCTCATCACCTACCCAATATACCAATAATCTACCACAATTCCACCACACCCACCACAATTTCTCCACACGGCCTCACCATACTATACCGCAAAATAACGCAGAAAAACCACAACTCAATAGGAACTTGGACTTGGCGCATATGAGCCTTCGTACTTGCAAAACTGGAACACCATGTGCTCTATGACCTGCCACCTTTGTAGTAATATTTTAACGTTGACCATAAAAAAGTTAACAATCTTTTTTAACTGACTTAAACTTTAATGTGAGTACTTGCTGTTTTTTTTCTCTCTTTTTTGGACTGCTGCTATCATCCCACTTGGAAAGTGAGGAGAAAGACGATTGAAGTTGGAAGACCTCAAAATCAAAATCTCAACCACGACAGAGCAACCTTTGCCAAGGGAAGAAGCCAGCGGGACAACACCCTTCAGGTAACTAGCTTGTACGACTCCTTCAACATGTTCTTTTTTTTCTCTATTTATTTTTGGGTTATTTTTACAATTATATTATTTGTTTCCACTAGTACGTAGTTATATTTGTCGGAATAAGATTGACTATATGTGAATCTTCATGCTCCTTGTGAAGGTGGAATAATACCAAGAGGAGTAGTTATGTTGTTGTTGTTGCCATTCTTCTTATTATAAGGCAATCGGTCTCTCATTCAACTAAAAATGTCTCTGAAATATGAATGAAGATTTTCCATTGTTAGGCTTTCTTCTTTGTTGTATGTGTAAATTTTGAGAAGTTGAGGGTTTTTTTTAATAATGATGAGTAACTTTGAGTTTGTTTGGATAAATTTCAATTAAGCATGTAAAAGAGATATCATACTGTAATTTATGGGAGAGCAGAGAATCCTGATTTCAAAGTATCCTCCAAGATAAATCTTGACCAAAATTAGACGGAGTATGAGTACGAAGTATGACTGTATGAGAATATGGCCATGTTTAGCCATCAGTTATTAACTATTTGATAAAATTAGCTATTTCAAAAATAACTATTGTTAAAAAACTATTTGGAATCACTTTTTGAAAAACAATTTTTCGAGTCCAAACTACTAACTCAAAATGCTACTTACTTTACTTGTTTTGGTCGTTTAAAAATGCTAATTAGTCTCAAAAAATTATTTTTGATCTAAAACGCTATATTGTCAAACAACACATATAATTTAAAGTCTTTCTAATTTTCCAAACCAATAGATTATTTGGGTTCCTCCATGAAGATATAGCGGACTCAATATTGTTGCAGTCGTTGAAGCGTCATAATGGCTCACATTTTCAAGTTGTGATTGAGAGGAATTGATTGTAATCACATCAAGAAAAATTACTTTGGGCAACAAACAAATTTGTTGTCTTAATCCAATTTTTGTTGCCCTTTAACATGATGCTACAAAAATAAATTGTCATGATTTGGTAGTTTTATCCTCAAAGCACAAAGCCCGGGCTACAAATAGTACAAATGGTAGCACAAGTTAGCTGTGGTACACAACCAATTTTTTTTGTTGCCCTAGTAACTTTTGGCAACAATTTTTCTCTAAATTGTTGCCCAATCTATATCAATTGCAATATAAAAAAAAATTGTTGCTACATATAATATATTTAACCACAAAATTATTTGGTTGCCCTACTTTAAATTAATGCAATAATATTTTTTTTTTTTGCCCAAGCTACTCTAAATTTGTTGCCCAAACACATTTTTCTAGTTGTGAATTGTTGCAAGCCACTTAAGCCCCAAGCAGGGTTGGCAATGAGTCAGCTAGGACTCGAATTCGTTATGTTAGCGAGCTAAGCAAAGTTTAAGGAAGCTCGGTTTGTTAGTATAGAAAATTAGATAATATATGTTATATTTGATGATACAATTTCAAGAATTAAATTACTTCATTTATAAAAATTGGAATTTATACTTTTAACGGATCATTTTTATGTAATCATAAATTATTTTCATTATCACTATAGAATTACTTTGTTTTTCATCTTATAATTGTTCTTTCGATTTAGGCCCTGTTCTTTTCTGCGATTGGCAAATTCCGGTACCACAGCATATCCAGTTTGCCACAACTCACCACGTTTTACCACAAATCATTACTTTTCTCTCTCCTCGGTTTTCTCTCTCCCCACTTTTCTCCTCTACTTTTTACATTATCTCTCCTCACCTACCCCACGTACCAATAACCTACCACAATTCCACCACACCTCACCACACCACACCATACCGCAAAATACCGCAAAAAAGAACAGGGCCTAAATTAGTTTTGAAGCTTATATCATTATTTGACTTTGTCATAAATGTTCTTTTAACTAAATTTTTATTCCAAGAATTACATTTTATTTGCACTTTTCAATCCAAGAGTCGAGCTTATATAATATAGCTCACAAGCCGACCTCAAGTCTGCCTAGCTCAGGCTTGGCTCGGCTCATTGCCAAGCCTAACCCAAGACTCATATATCACAACAAGAAAAATTACGGGCAACCAAAAAGTTTGTTGTCCTATGCCAATTTTTGTTGCCTTTTAACATGGGGATACCAAAAAAATCATCACGATTTGGTAGTTTTATCTTCGAGGCACAAAGCTCGGGCTACAAATTAGTAAAAATGGTAGCACAATGTAGTTATGGTGGACAACAAAAATTTTTTGTTGCCTTAGTAGCCTTAGGCAACCATTTTTCTTTAAATTGTCACCCTATCTATATCAATTGCAACAAAAAAAAAAAAAAATTGTTGCCACATATAGAGTGTTTAATTACAAAATTATTTGGTTACCCTATTTTAAATTAATGCAATAAGAACTTTTTTGTTGCCCAAACTACTCTAAATTTGTTGCCCAAACATACTTTTCTTGTTATATATATAATTTTCATTCACATTGAATTGAAAAAAAAGGCTAATATGATTGAATCCTATAGCCACATATACCACATATAATTTGTGTAAAAAATTATTTTCAACCATAACTTTTCATATTTGTATATAAAACATCGGTGGTCTAAAATAGAGTTGATTTAATATGGTGTGATTTAAATTAGTTGATGTAGCCAATGCATGTTAGCTTGTGATAATTGATAGTCAATAATTGTAGAGAATACAAGGCGGAGTTTGTTATGCCTCCTGCCAGCTCAGCTAGAGTTTGTTATAGAAATTTGTTTTGGTTGTTAGTCGAGCTCTATACATGCACACATATCTATATATGGATGGTAGCTTTTGTACAGATAGTTAATTATCAATATACAACATAAAATTCTCTCTCTCTCTTTTGTTTACATGGTATCAGAGCTCCTAGGTTCTGACCTGGAGTTGTTTTTTCGTCTCTCGGCGAATTTTGATCCTTGATAGCAGATTGATTCAATTTGGTTCCCAGTAGTGTTGACAGTTGATCTTGGTTCGATTCTTGATTGATCGCCTATCAATCTTCATCCGGATTCTTGCTTGATCATCTCTTGATCCTTGAGTTCTACGATGTCTGAAGAGGAGGAGGTTAGCACTCCGATTGGTGAGGCGAGGCAGCTAGAGAATGATCTGTACAACAATGATCCTCTACTCGCACTTTGTAGATCATCACGTCCGATCATCGTGAATGTGAAGTTGAATGGCGCAAATTATCAGAAGTGGAATCGGGCGATCAAAATTGCTCTGAGGACCAATGTTTCAAGAAGATAGGGTATCCGGATTGGTATGAAAGATCAAGGGAATTCAGGAAGAAGGGGCAAAGGGTTGCGGCCAATGTTCAGGTTGAGGAGGACACACCTCTTGAGGAAGATCAATCTATTGACATCAAACTCATCCAGGTCATAGCACAAGAAGTCATAAGGCAGAAAGGCAAACAACAATAGCTGGAGCATCAGGCTGAACAGCCTAAAGGTCGTTTTGCCAATTTTGCAGGTAAACTTGACAAATTGCCTCGCATTTTTTGTAATACTCAGAAGTGTGGTGTGTTTGGGGAAAGCACCTGGATTATTGATACAGGGGCCAGTGATCATATGACATATGATCACACTCTACTTTATGATGTGTCTGACTTGCCTAGACCTATATATATCACCTTACCTGATGGATTGGTTAAGTGTGTGACTAAGTGTGGGACAATTATGTTGGATTACAACATCAGATTGAAACGGGTGCTGCTAGTACCTGATTTTAAATACAATCTACTATCTGTTATTAGGTTGTTGATAGATGAGAATATGTATATGATATTGTTTCCAACCAAATGCATATTCCAGGACCTTTCAACTGACCAACAGGTGGGAGTTGTCTACACTAAGGATGGTCTATACAGGATGGATTCAATGTCAAGAGAAGGGCAGCAGGTGATCCAAAGTCTGAACAAGAAGGACACTACATCTAGTTGCATGTCTTTACAAAATAAGAAGTGCATCACTTTGGAGGTCTTACATAATAGGCTAGGACATGCATCCCTTTCCAAATTACATCATATTGATGATTGTAATGATGTTGATGGAAATAAGTTTTTTTGTGAGACTTGTATCTTGGTCAAAGCTCATAGGCTTTCATTTCCAAGAAGCTCTATTAAAACAACTGCATGTTTCCAATTAATACATATGGATCTTTGGGGTCCTTATCGTGTTCCAAATATCAATGGTGCAAAGTATTTTGTCACTATAGTGGATGATTATAGCAGGTGTACTTGGACCCATTTGATACATGATAAGACTCAAGTTTATGCTAGTATAGAGCAGTTTCTCAATATGATAGATACTCAATTTGGGGCTAAAGTGTCTATCATCAGAACAGATAATGGGACTGAGTTTGTCCAGAACACCTGTGCTCAGTTGTTTGCCAAAAGAGGGATAGTACATCAGAGGTCAGTAGTTTATACACCTCAACAGAATGGGGTAGTAGAGCGTAAGCACAGGCATTTGTTGGATACAGCCAGAGCCATCAAAATACAAGCTGGATTCCCTAAGGGTTATTGGGGGGAGTGTGTGTCAGCAGCAACCCATATTGTCAATTTGCTGCCCATGGAGAACTTGCAGTGGAAGTGTCCCTTTGAGGTCTTGTATAAAAAAAAAAAAAACCAACTTGACAGATTTGAGAGTTATAGGATGCCTTTGCTATGCAGTATGTGTGGGAGAAAAGGATAAGTTTGAGAATCGAGCAAAGAAGTGTGTTCTACTAGGATACACATTTGGAGTAAAGGGTTACAAGCTGTTGGATTTGGAGAGTAAGAAGATATTTCATAGCAGGGATGTGATTTTCAGGGAAGACATCTTCCCATTTAAGAAACAAGGTTCTGATTCTTCAACCAAAGGAGGATCATCCACTTCTCTTTTTTGGCCTAACATTGATTTGTTTCATGATATTGATACCGATTATCGGTGACAAATCTATTGAAGAACAAACAAGAAACGACACCAGCATTCATGGAACCTCTACTGGATCACCTGAAGTAACTCAGTCACCACCAGCTGATAATCATGAACCACCGATTGCGCCACTTGGATCAGAGACCAGTGAGGTCCCACATGAGACATCTCAACCAAGGATGACCTTGGATATTCAAAGAAGCGACCAGACGATCCGAAGGCATAAAGTACCTCCTGCTTGGCTTAAGGATTTTGTACAACATGGTGGTGGTAAAGCTACTGCCACTTATGCAAATATTCAGTACTCCTTATTTACTAGCTCAGATTTGCAGCATTTGTCACATGATTTTGTGACATCTTTAATGACTACCATGCATATCACTGAGCCTGGGAGTTTTCATCAAGCAGTAGAGCACCCAGAATGGGTGAATGCTATGAATCTGGAACTGGAGGCATTGGAGAAGAATGGGACTTGGAAGTTAACCACCCTGCCTCCTGAAAAGAAGGCACTGAGTTCAAAATGGGTGTATAAGGTGAAGTTCAAACCTGATGGATCAGTGGAGAGATACAAGGCTAGGTTGGTGATTCGTGGGTTTGAGCAAGTGAAAGATAAAGACTACAAACACACGTTTTCTCCAGTTGCAAAACTCACCACTGTGAGAGTGTTCATTGCAATGGTCTTTGCTAGAGGTTGGCCTTTACACCAACTTGATATCAATAATGCATTCTTGCACGGGTTTTTGGATGAAGAGGTGTATATGACACCTCCCCAAGGGTATGACAAGGCTGGTCAAGGGCAAGTCTGCAAACTTGAGAGATCACTTTATGGTCTCAAGCAAGCTTCCAGACAGTGGAATCTGGAACTCAGCAAATTTCTCAAGAAATTGGGATTTTCCCAATCCAAGAATGACTATTCACTCTTTGTTCGAGAAAATGGAGGATTGTACACACATTTGCTGGTTTACGTGGATGACCTATTGATTACAGGCGATGACATACAAGGCATCATTGAGGTAAAACAGCAGCTGGACTCAGCTTTCACCATCAAGGACTTGGGATTGGCTAGATATTTTTTGGGTATTGAGATAGCTAGATCTCAAACTGGGACTATCCTAAATCAAAGGAAATACATAGTGGACATCCTCACTGATGCAGGTCTTACGGGTGCAAAGGCAGCAAAGTTTCCATTACCACAGGGACTGAAGTTGTCCACTGAGACAGGAGAAATCCTGGAGGATCCTGTGAAATACAGGCGGATTGTTGGAAGGCTTCTGTATTTGACCCTAACTCGACCTGACATTTCATATGTGGTACAGCACCTGAGCCAGTTCTTACAGTGTCCACGCCAACCTCATTATCAAGTCGTTCTTCATGTATTGAGATATCTCAAGGGAACAGTTAATAAAGGCTTATACTACCCTATAGACACTGATTTGAAGGTTACTGCCTATTGTGATGCGGATTGGGCCAGCTGTAAGATGACAGCAAGGTCCCTTACAGGCTACTGCGTGTTCTTGGGTTCTGCATTGGTGTCCTGGAAGACGAAGAAGCAAAAGACAGTAGCTAAATCCTCGCCAGTGAAAGTCTGAGCCATGTCGACCACCACTTCGGAGCTGGAATGGCTCAGTCATCTATTGAAGGATTTGAGGATTGATGTTAGTCTTCCCATCACATTACATTGTGATAACAAAGCTGCAATGCACATTGCGAAAACCCGTGTTTCACGCGCAAACATTTGAACATTGATTGTCACTACACTCGTGACAAAGTCATAGATGGATTCTTACAAACCGCCTATGTCGGTTCTAAGGAGCAATTAGCGACTGATGACAAAGCCTCTGGGAGAACTTCAACACAATTTACTTTCTTCAAGGCTTGGATTGTTGGATGTCCCACCAAATCCACCTTGAGGAGGGGATGTAGAGAATACAAGGTGGAGTTTGTTATGCCTCCTGCCAGCTCAGCTAGAGTTTGTTATAGAAATTTGTTTTGGTTGTTAGTCGAGCTCTATACATGTACACATATCTATATATAGATGGTAGCTTTTGTACAGATAGATAATTATCAATATACAACATAAAATTCTCTCTCTCTCTTTTGTTTACAATAATAACTATTAAGAAGTTATATAAATATTAGTTTGGAGCGAAGCAAGTCCCTGACAATCAAGGACAAATTATTCGATAGACCTTAATACCTTACATAGACTCGATCGTCTACCTAATTTTTTCAGAGCGATTAACTTTGGGCCGCCTATTAAGTCTCTATCTCAGAAATAACAACCAGCAAATTTAGTAAGTGGAGTAAAAAACTGGGCATAACAAACATGAGTAAGGTGGTATTCACTTGATTGCCACCTATTTGCTAAACCAGATTGTATACCCTACCTAATAACATCTCCACAACAACTGATATAATTTTGGTTTTATTACTCAGGAGCAGATCGAAACGGCACAAGTAGCTAGCTAGCAGCATAATTAAGGAGAAGGATGAGGAGTGGGTCTGGACAAACGAAGACACTCCTAATGGTGAAGGAGGCAGAGCTTCTCTGGCAAACATGGAACATCCGAATATGCATACTTGCCAGCCTCTTCATTCAGGGCCTTTTAACCTTTGGTGCTATGTGGAGGAAAAGTCGCTCCGGATTAGGTCTCTTGATTTGGCTTCTCTACTTGTCTGCAGACGCTATCGCACTCTACACCATTGGCCTCATCACCAACACCCAAGGATCCTCCTTGTCGTCTTCGTCGTCATCATCCAAATCTATCGAGTTGCTCGTGTTTTGGGCCCCCTTCCTGCTGGTCCACCTGGGGGGCCCAGACACCATCACTTCCTTAGCACTCGAAGATAACGAGCTTTGGCTTCGACATTTGCTCCAGTTCTGCACTCAGATATTTGGCACCACTTACCTTTTTGTGCGAACCTCCCAGACTTTACTGCTAAGGATTGCCACCGTGTTGATGTTTTTGGTTGGTTGTTTCAAGTACACGGAGCGAACAGCCTCTCAGTATACTGCTAGTATGGACAGTTTCCGTGAATCCCTTCAGAGTCATCCGAACCCAGGCCCAAACTACGCCACCCTTATGGAAGAATACACTTCCATGAAAGAGGCTAATATCCCAGTGCATATTATATCTAGTCTGGATGAGGAGAAAGCAGAAGAAAAAGAGGATCGGAAAATTGCCACAGATGATTATGGCAGTCAAAGGGTGCTGATAAGTGATCCTGGCAGTGAAAGTGTGCAGATAGATGATCCTATAAGTAATGAAAGCAAGATAAATGAGATAGAGTTGGTGAACAAAGCATACAACTTTTACAACCGTTTCAAAGGCCTTATAGTGGATATACTGCTGACCCATGTAGACCGTGATGACAGTCGTCGATTCTTCCTTGACAAAAACATAACGGCTGAGCAAGCATTCAAGGTCATCCAAATCGAGCTCAACTTCATCTATGACACCTTCTACACCAAGGTGAATCTGCTGTGGAAAGAGCATCGTGTCTCTCGCATTATCTCCGTTGTTTTCCTTGTCGCTTCCATCCTTGTGTTCTACATGGAGGATAAGCGACATTACCTTGCTGTAGATGTGCGCATAAGCTACGTGTTGTTAGGAGGGGCCGCATTTATGGACATGGTGGCATTTCTCATGTACATACTCTCTGACTGGTTCGTCGTTGACCCTAGTACCGGCCAAAAAAAGCAACGGTTGACCGCCCTCTTAAAGTGGTTGTTCAAGTACCGACTTCCAATGTGGTCTGGTAAGATGTCGCAGTACGATTTGCTCAACTATTGCCTCAATACTGACCAGCACTCGCCTAATTCTTGGACCTATCTTGTCCTACCCATCATTAGGAGGCTAGAGATCGCGATCAGGCACGCTCTGAATGTTTACGAGAGCAGCTTCAGTAAAGAGCTCATGGATGCTATATTTGAGGAGCTTAGAGCCAAAGCCAGGAAAGCAAAGACAGCAAAGGATGGGAAAGTTGTCTGTGAAGCCCGCGGTAACCTTGTTTTTTCAGAGACCAAATACATGGAGTACGCAAAAAACTTAAGGGCATGGACAACGGGAGTTGATTATGACCAGAGTTTGCTCCTTTGGCACATTGCAACAGACTTATGCCTTCCAACAGATCCCAAAATCTACAGTAGCAGCACTAAGGAACTTTCAGAGCTGCGAATGCATAGCAAGAAGCTGTCAGATTACATGATGTACCTCTTCATCATGCAACCTTCAATGACCTCCATGGTGGCGGGCATTGCACAAGTCCGCTTCGAGGACACTTGTGCAGAGACAAGGAAGTTCATTCTCAGGAAACAGCTCCGGAAACGAACAAAGATAGAGGCCTTTAAAAGGCTCCTCATCGTCCGATCACTGTGGAAGGCATTCAAGTGGGTACTATCTGGATTCAAAACTCTCTTCTCCTGTTGCATTGGAAGAGACCAAACCTCCAGCAATTTGAAACCCCTACACAACCCAAAAGTCGGGCAGCTATGCGACGAGATAGTTGAGGTGAAAGCAGAATGGAACCCTGAAAAAGTCAAGGGAGACAGCAGCAAATCAGTGTTGTTTGAGGCACGACGTTTGAACCAAGCGTTGAATCAAATCCCAGAAGCGGACAGGTGGGAAGTCATATTCAAGGTATGGGTAGAGCTCTTGTGTTATGCAGCTTGCCGATGCCCACCCACTGCCCATGTTCAGCAACTACGGCGAGGAGGACAACTTATTACACTGGTGTGGTTGTTAATGGCTCATCTTGGGTTCGGAGAGCAATTCCGGATCAACCAAGGGACCGGTTGGGCCAAACTCGTCGTCCAAGACCCTTTCACTAAGAAGTAAGACCGCAGTTTTCCATCCTTGCACCAAGACAGTGACTGACAATGGAGAATCCATATTTTTTTTTTTCCTCTAAAAGGGATCAATTTATGTTAATATCTCTTTCAGTATTCTTGTTCTTCATCACAAAGGTATGTAGTTTCAAGACATTTTAACTAAAGAAAAAAGATGATTTAGTGAAACTTTATCTTTGTCTTAGAATTCACATCCGCAATATATCATAAGCTTTGATTCATTGTATCACTAAATTTTTTTCTTATTTTGTATTATTTTTTTCTTATTTTGTAGAGACTCCTTCAATTAACCAAATCGAACTGTAGAAACCAGTTCACCGCTCATAACTATTCAGTTTATGGTTTGGAAAAAATGGCTATCTGAAACTGAAAGTCGATCAACTGGTATGTTCCATTGGATTCATGGTTTTAACTCCTGTACATGAAATGGCCAAAATCACTAAGACAAACTCAGAATATTTATTAGCTTCCTCGTATATACCATGGCAGCTGGAAATTGAAAGCAGTGCAATATTAAACATTCTTGAGAGAAAATACATTTGTAACTCAATACACATGGACTGTAAGACTGCCATTTATCTGGTCTGACCTGATTGTGCAGCTGCCATTTTTTCTTTTAGGGTGTAGATAAGTTGGTAATTAAAGTAAGATAAAATAAGAAGTCAGTAAGGTTTACTTACTTACCATCCATGGACCATAAAATGTAGACTGTAAAACATCTTTCCAAAAATTGCAGCCCAGGAAAGCATCCTATCCGACATATTTACAACAATCCAGCTCAAATATCATCTGTCAAAATACAATTCAGGAAGAAAAAAAATTGTCTATCCTATTGCCACTTGTACAATCTTCTTGTGATCAAACTTGAACACAATCACAATCTGGGTAGGAACTCATCATCTTCCACATCTACTGAAGACCCGACGATGCCTTCTGAAACGTTTCTGTTTCGCAATCTGTGTAAGTTGTGACTTCTGGAAGTAACATGTATATCTTCTTCTTCAAGAGTCCCATTGTTGGGCTGTTGAGCTTTACATATGCAAGAAGCTGGAAATTCATGGAAGTCACCCCTTCCTGGTCTCATTTCATCAGGCTCTCCCATGAACCCTCTTTGGGCAGACTTTACCTTCTTCGCAAATGTTTTCCAGTCCATTTTCTCCCGGGCCATGAACAAAGCACTCAGCCGTTTCGCATTGGGTTTAATGGTCCTTTTGTGTCCCATATACCTCCTAATCACACACAGAAAATGGCCGCAAATTCAGATCAGTCAGGAACAGCATATTGCAGGTTTATGCAGCGCTGAAAAATAGTGACAGATTATAAGACCAGGATGAGGATTCAGCAGAAATTTGCGAGATAGAGAGCAGTTACCTTCGTCCAGCAAGTATCTTGGCCATATTCCCATTGTTGTTGGTGACGAATACATCACTCTCATCACACACAATGTAATCAATGGCAGCAAGGCGAGAGGAGAAGGGCAGCAAGGGTTTGAGCTCATCCCCAGCAAGTATATCCTTTGTGTAGAAGTTGGGGAAAAGATCCCTAAGAGGTTTTAGAGTTTCCTCCCCGCCATAGATTTCACCAGATGCCACATACAGGTAGGTATCATTTTTGGAACCGAGCGCCCGTAGCATGATGCCCACTTCTTGAGGGGTAAGTGGACATCTCCCTCTTATTCTCTCTTCAACAGGATCTAAATCCTAGACAACAAACATAAAAGAACCATTCTATGTGAGTTGGACAATGAGCCTTTAAGATCACTGTGAGTTTAGAATTGCTCTTTGATGTGCTTCATCTAAGGAAACAATTCAGTAAGCCAAGGATTCCCTATGCCAGAGCATTGTGATCTAAACTTACCAAAATTATAGTGTGGCACCATCTCACCTTAAAGTTAAGGTGAGACAGACTCCTTTAGGGATGACATATTGAAGTTTTGATATTAGTAGAAGTCATACTAAAAGTACTGACTAATTCATTGACAGGCGACCTTGATGAGTGCCATCCTAAGGGAATTATTGGTCACCTTAAATTAATTAAAAATCATCACGAAGTAACTATCTCATAATCTACTTTAAGTGACACGGTCCTATATTAGACCTACTAATCTCAGACAAAAGTTTTAAACCTAAATCAACAAATTTCAGCATGCATCATAGCAATTTCTAGAGCTCTGTTATCAATTTTAGAGTGCAACCGCCAACCATCACGTAGTTGCCAAGACCACATATTTCCCAGTTCATAGATCACGGTACAAACAGTACAAGAAAACAGTTTTCCAGTTAGTCACAATAATTCAAGGATTCAAGCTAGCTTAGGGCTCCAGATCAGGATGGTGAAATGTCAATCACCTGCCTATGGTCCCTGAGATTTTTAGCATTCTTCATAATTTTTTTTTTTTTGAGAGAAAGCATTCTTCATAATTAAGAACAAAGATATGCAAAGGTTAGGAACTCACAGGTAATGTGTCCCATCGTTTCCTGATTTCACGAAGTTCATTTATCTCCTTCTCACCTCCACCATAGTAACACCCCGAAAATGCCAGCATATCCGGCTCAAATCTGTGGCAGTTCTGGATCAGTCAAACAAGATATTTCTGCAATATTTTGAGAGTCCTAGCAGTATCAGATGAAAACAGGCACAAGCCTCTTAGCAGCCCTAAAAGGAAGGCCATCTGATATGGTCTTTGCAATTTTCGGAAAAAGACTGAGAATTTGTCAAATGGTGACCATTGGTCCCCAACTGACACCTCAAAATATTTTATCAGATTTTAGATCAATTCTATATGGTTCAGGGGGTATTGACTGTCGCTGTAATCCCCATTGTTTTGTAGTTTTCTGAAATCTTGCTTCTATCTGTACATGGTCCCAAACTTCCAATGAAGCCATTATGCTCAATAACATTGTTCGGCTTCGGGTAGCTCAGAGAATTTAGTAATGATGCATCTATGGGTGACTTTTTCTGATGCATTTATGGCCTATGGGTGACTTTTGATAAGAGACGCTACTATCAGTTGTCCTAAAAAAGGGGCATGAGACAAACCTTAGGTGAACAGCAATATATTGCTTGGCCATCTTACGCATTCTCATCACAAGCCTTTCACCAAGCTCTTGTATTTGTTTGGTAAATCTCAGTGCATGATAATTGACCCGACACCGCAATTTTTGAAGTTCAGGATCAAGATCATTTGCTAGCCTGTAGTCAAACTTGTACAGCTGAACAACCTGATTATTTAAGGTGTTAATACGCTTAAACCATATGAATAAGAGTGAACATACAACATTTCATTTGGGATGAGGAAACCTTTCACTGTCTCATTTTATCAGAATTAATCGAAAAATAACGTAAGGAAACAGATGCAGTAGCAGGAGAAGAAACTATCTTACACGTCTTCTCAATAGTATGGGTAAGACTAGCTCTATGTAATCTTCTGGGGTAGATCTTCTCGGCACTCGCATAGTGTACGGAGGCTTTTCCATAGATCTCATGACTTTTTCAGGCACTCGTTTGACAATCTTCACATCCTTTGCTAGAGAAGATATGAACCATTTGACATCAAAGATGTCTCCAAAGTCACTGCATACAACATTAAAGAACATCAGGATTAAGGTAATCAAAAGATCACCTAAGAATTACGAGAATCAAAATAGTGATGGAAATTCACACACCTATCATCTTTCCAATAAGAATTGTGGTCTAGAGAAGGCAAAACCAAGGTAGCATTGAGTATCCGGGCCACAACTACAGCATCTGTTATCTGTGACACCAAATTAGGCAGTTAACCCTAATTAACGGAATAGGACAACTTGTAGTGTGGGTCCCGTTTGCATGCGGTTTGGGGGATCATATGTAGGCAGTCTTACCTCCTGCACATAACTGCATGCAGAGAGGCTGATTCCAAGAGACATAATTTTGTTTTTATGCATGTTTGTGATAATCACTACTGTGAAATCTGAATAAGGTAGAGTACCAGTTAAAAAAAAAAAAAAAAGGAGGAATTCAACTTACTCCTGTTCTTTGTTGGTTCAGCCCTCCACTAGCAGCAATCAGCAAATAGCCATTTGACAACTGCTCTGGAATAGCAGCTAAATTGAACCAGTCAGCATTGAAGGGGAACATCAATTTGTGATTAGCAACTTTTCATACTTGTGAACCACAAAACAAGGGAGAAAACCTAAAGTAATTATATCCAGCTAGACAGCCAAAAAGACTACACATAAAGGGAAGCCCATTGGTCCTGACATTGGAGTTCACAAAATAAGAAGCTCCAAGATGACTGATCGAATCTTCCTTTTTCATGGCTATGAATACCTAAGACTCCAAATCACTATAAAAGTATTCAAAGAGCACATAGTGAAATAGTACGAGCACAGCATACACATCATATACCAAGCACATTTGTAATATTCATAGAAAAGTATTCAAGTAAGATTGAGATATTCAACTTGAACATGATGCTTGAGTAACTAGACTTACAACGAAAATACGGCCCTCTTTCACTGCAACCATGGTAGACCTTTGAGTATTTAGATTGCCATATGTGAATTGGTTCGCGGTAACCGCCAGCCTACAATAAATGCAGTATCAACATAAGTTGACATCATAGATACACAAAGGGCAACATCACTTCTTGTAAAGTAAAGTCATTGCACAATCACAAACATATTCCCCCAGTCCATGAAACCTTAATCTGACAGTCTGTACATGTAGTAATCTCCAGTTTAGAAGAGATTTCTGTGCTCTGCATATAGGAGGGAAACAAAACAACACCCAATGTTTAGCAATGCTGTCCAAAATTCACATGATAATTGACATGATAGTTAGCATAGAACTCACCCTCAACCAAGTTGGCTACATGACAAGAAACTACTATATAAACTCACAAAACCATAACCAAACAAAAGTAGCCCAGCAATAAATTACCTACACAGCAAGAAAGTGGACAGGCAAGAACCAAAAAATCACCCACAAAAAAGTAGACAGAGAAAGAGAAAGTTACCCATTTCATATTCATGGACAAACTCCGCTTAATCAAACGCTGAGAATAGTATTCAAGATCAGACACAACATGGCCAGTGAACAACGAGATCAAACCCAGAGCAAAGAGCATAACCCCACAAAGAAACGACCAAGAAAAAGGCTTTTTCTGAGAGCTACTAATCTGATACTTTTGTAGTAGCTTCGAATTACTCGATAATTCCTTGGTATCGTTGTTGTTCACATCCCCATTTGAATTCCCATTCCCATTCATGGCTTCAATTCCCCCCATTTCCTACTTTCTCTCTGCCTCCAACCTCATTCTAAACAACACAAACACAATCTCTAATCCCTGAAGAACCCCAAATTGAGCACCATGGAAGTGGGCTAGGATAGGATGATACGAGTTTCGAAATTCAGAGTCGTACCCAGTTCTTAAATTTGAATTTCGGAATCTGGGCTGAAATTAAACAGCTATGAACTACAGTGAGGTGACTGTGAGCACATTAAGTGACAGAGAAATGGGGTGGGGAGGTCAGAGGTGGGGTTTAAATCTTTAAATGGTTAGTTGTATGTGTTGAATAATTGATATGAGGTGAAACATTGGGATTCTTCCTGAAATTTCCCATTTATATAATGCTCGTAGAAGCTTGTTGTGAAACTCGTGCTCTTCTTTAATGGAGGAATTAACAGAGGGTTTGTTTGGTTTGGCCTTCGGTTAATCACTTTTCAGGTTGCTTTCTGCCGGGATTCTCTTCTCTGAGTGGGATTTGTCTCTGGCAAAAAAAAATCTCCCTCGTATTAATTATTAATTTATGTTGGTCAAAAAAATCAGTAGTTGATAAAATAATAATAAATTAAGGGAAAATAAATCGTTAGTGTGTGTTTGTGTATGTTTGCTTTTCTTTTTTTTTTCATATATGCAGAAAATTTTGTTGAAAAGAATTCAAAAGGTTTATGGAAAGATTTGAAGAAAATTAAACTATTGATATAAAGAAATAGAAAAAGAAAACGAGGGACCATTGCATTATGAATTTCTAGTTAGTGACTTGAGCATTATGACAAAAAGGAAATTGGGAGTTTCAAAGACCATCATGATACCAAAATATTCCATGTATAAAGTTGGTTTATTAGGGGCCTATCATTTAAAAGTTACTATAAATTTATATAAAAATTATGAAAATTATATAACTTAGAAATTCAAACTACTAAAATTCTAAAACAAATAATAAAAATTATTGAGACAAAAAAGAGGTCGTAAATGTAACCCAACTTATTACAACTTCTCATATTTATCTAAATGTATTTGACTAATATTATTATTATCCAAATTTATTTATCTATCTAGTCGAACCCTTATAAAAATGACATCATTACATATATTCTTAATAATCTCCACTATAATCCACCATCAACATTTTAATACGTTAAAGACAACAATATAAGACCTAAAGAATAATCAACCATGATTAAAAAGAAAAAAGGTAAAAACCTCTTATTTGAAGTGGATCACATACCCCGCACAAAACAATCACCCCACATGCCCACTCATAACACATAAGCCTATGGCCCATGTACCAATCTTTTTCACCCTCCCTCCCCCACTCCTCTAAAACCAATATGTCACTTTGCTATTGTGTTAATAAAATGGTTTTCGGGTTTACATTTTACAAAATATGGATCATTAATTTAATTGCAACAACAGTCACACTAATATTAAAAAGAGTTATTCTACACATTTGAGTAGATTTTTAAAATTACAAGTTTTGATTCGCACGCATTCCGTGCAATGATTTTTAAATTTATTTATTTATTGTGTGTATATGCACAAACAAAAAATAAATAAATATAACAATTGATGTACGCCATGGCTGCGAATCAAAGCTTGTTTTGCTTAAAAATAAAATCTTCAATTATAATTCAACTTTGGCTCATGCATGATGGATGTTGGTGTTGTTGGAAATGTCCCAACAATGTTCGATATACACGGAGATTAAACCAAAGTAATATAGTAATTATATGTCTTGGACCGCTATAATTAGTGATTGAATAAGTTTAATTACAACTATATTATTTGGTCCTACTGGGTCACACAAGTTAGTGCCCTGGAACAATGTATGTAACCTAAGTGATATTGTATCACATTTAGAAAAGTTGAAAATTGATTTCTGTGAGAAATCAGCCCAACATGGACCGAATTGGGTTCAACACGGACCGTGTTGACCCAACACGGTCCGTGGTGTCCATGGGCCGAATTAATGGACTTTCTGGAGACCAACACGGACCGTGTTGATGCAACATAGACCGTGTTGGGCCTGAGAAATCTGTCGTTGCGTTAAGTCGGCCCTTTAGGGTTTTAAACCCTTTCCCTATATTTTCTAAACACTATATAAAGGGGTCTCTGGGAGATATTATTTAAACACCAACTGCCTAAGACTCTTAGAGAGATGCCAGAGTGATTTCCTGAGTTCCTCTCTCTTTTAGTTTGCAATTCTAGTTTCAGGAAACATTCTTTGTTTCCCGAAATGATCTCACATACATCTTAGATTGAGATTCGTCTCGATCGGGTCGATCTAGCAATCGGGTTCCCGGAGTGCTGCGTGGAATTTTCTGTAGAGGGTTTCAGCGTTGGAATATGGAAGGTCAACCTCTTCTTCAGCAGGAATTAGCGATCATGTATAACTACTAAAGCCTCTGCAGTTATTTTGATTAATTGTTTATAACTATTATAATATTCCGCCAATTAATCTGTATCTGTTTAGAAAATAGATAACCTAAAACCTAACAGTGGTATCAGAACCACCAATTGCATGTTAAAGTATTGTACTTGTATTCATAAGTAATTTTGTCGATAGTTGAATTATATTATGAAAAGAGTAGATTTATGCCTAAAATTTTGAAACTCTATGAAAGTTTTAATCTTTATTATTCATGATAGTAAATCTGGAATTTTATTGTAAAATTTCATGATTTGTTATTGTTTATTTCTTATTGCCTTTAATTAATTGATTTTATATTTGTTTAATTGTTAAATATAGCATGAACTCGATTTAATTTTGAATGTTTTAGAAACAATCTTGTTTAATATCATTAAACAGTAGGCAATATATGAAATAGGTCTAAATTCGCAAAATAGGGTTTTGTCGAATTATTTTCTGTTTTAGTTTATTTATGGTAAATATGAAAAATCGAAAAAAAATATCAAACCAATTCGAAAATTTCTGAAATTTTTACTGGAGGTGTCTGGAAGTGTTCTGGACTTTCCATAATTTTTGTAGATTTTTCCCAATTAAAATGAATTTTTAATTGAGTTTTCAGATCTGAAGTGAATTAAAATTCGTTTAATTCTCTGAATTTTATAAATTTTTAGAAATTAAACTTCTGAAATTTTTAAAGTAGGTTACTGGGTAACCATAATTTTAGGGAAAAAAAGTTTCGTTAATTTATCCAATCAAATTATATTTTTTAATTTAGATTTTCAGATCTGAGAGAAATAAATTTGTTGCTTCTCTGAATTTTGTATATTTATAGAACTTTGCAAATTTTTTGAAAATTTTAAAGTATGTTACTGGGTAACCATTCTATTACGGATAAAATGTTCGTGAATTTTCGAAATTGTTTACTAATTTTCCTTTAATTTTCATATTAACAGAAAAGTATAATTGTTTACTTTTCTAAATTTATTCTAATTTTCGAAATTTGATAAAAATATGAAATTTATACAGTAGCATATTGGATGAACTCACTATATGGAAAAATTATAAAATTTGATTTGTAAACTTATCGGACTATTATTATTTATTTTCCTCTTAAACGGAGAATTAAAAGGTTTAATTCCCTAAAATTTTACAATCTTTTGAAAGTTGTTAAAATTCTGGAAAATATTCATATTGGGTTATTAGATAACACTGTGATATGAAATCATTAAATTTGATAAGTTATGATAATTTTATTTAAGTTTTTCATTCACGAAGTTAACCGAAACTGGGAAGCGACACGGAACGTGTTGATCCAACACGGACCTTGTTGCCACCAGTTTTGGTGAATTCGTGTGTTTTAGGGTTTGTAATTATTTTTAGAAATTAATTATTAAATCCTATCACTACTAAATCAGTTGATGGGCATAAAATCTATTGTTTTGTAAAGTTTAGGAAACTTGCAATATCTTTAAAAGATATAGTATCTTTTAGACTTCTTGATTTTAAGAAAGTCAAATATTTTGTATGTATAGGTATAAAATCCTAAATCTGTTTAGGTAACTAAGATAAAATTTGGAATTTTATTTATTTTATTAATCATGCAAACTTTTAGGAAACCTTATTTAGTATTTGTTTCCTTATATGTGTTATATTGCAATTATATATGCCTTTTATAATTTGTTATTCAAAGCATGTGTTATATTTGATATAATTATTGCAATATTACATGTTTGCATGTGCTTTTAGTATGACCATAGACAGTCGGTTTTACCGGTCTACGTACCGGGTTGGGTGAAATATGGTCTGCGTACCGTCTTTGAATTAATTTTTAAATTTAAATTTTCAGTTAAGTTTATTTTAATTCATGTAAGGCCTCAATTGTGAAGTCCACTTTGTAAATTGGAGACATCAAGTTAAGTGAGAGCCCAACAGCAATGGAGGTGGTGATTCGAGTGGGAGCCCATCCAAAGAAGTTGCAAAATCTAAGAAGAGTTTCTTGAAGACTGTCAAGGCTTAGTTAAAATTAGTTTGATTAAATCTAGGTGGTCATACTAGGGATTTTATTTAGGAAAATTGGAATCTAATAAACCAAACTTTTGGTCCATTTTGATCTAGCAAACTAAACTTACCTTTTTGCTAATGGCATACCATACTTAAGATTATATTTTTTTGATTGAACCCGAGTCAGATTGGGAAAGGGCTGCCAAGTCATAAACACAAGCTATCAACATTTTTCTTTTATTTTTTGGCTATAAAACAGTCCACCTCAGCACAAAAAAATTCCACGTCATTTTTCCGGTGACCGGATAATGGCGGAGGTTCAATCAAAAAAATATAATGTTAAGTATGGTATACCATTAGCAAAATGGTAAGTTTGGTTTGTTAGATCAAAATGGACCAAAAGTTTGGTTTATTAGATTCCAATTTTCCTTTTATTTATGCTTTAAATTCGTTATTGCATGTTGTTTTATTATGCCTTTATGCTTTTCAAAAGAGTTCACCTAGAATTGCATGTTTAGGATAATAAAACCTACTCTCAAAATGAATTATTGCTTAACCTATCGAAACACCACTTAGATGGATAAATAAAGAAAGCCAAAGCGAAATATTTGTCCATCATTAATAAGTAGGGTGGGAGCTAGGTCAATTCAAATTGGCTATCAAAATAGTTTTGGGCCAAGAGCAGAGGAAGAGAAATATTGTATTCGATACAGATTTCTTGCCAAGAATCATTTTGAATGATCGATCATAAGATGATCCACCAAAGATAACATGGGATCGAGTTTTGTTGGGCCAATGTCCGCTTGAGCCCGTGAGTCTTGGTAAATTAAAACACTAAATGAGAGTTGATAAAGTGTTTTGATTTGAAATTAAAATTAGTTTAATTTCTTTTGTTGAATAATAACTAAAATGAACCAACTTGTCTCGTAGAATTATTTATGTCTTTTCACTCAAACATCCACCACTAATAAAATATTGTTTTCTCATTGAGAAAGAGAAAAACAATTAACACCAATTCCTTAATTGACATTGCCATCGCAAGATTGTCTTGAAGGCGATTAAAAGAAACATGTCTTTGATATAACATTGAGCTAGGCATCAATATTAAGAGGTCAATCAAGCCAAATGAATACATGTAATATATGTCATAGTATTCATACAATTTTAACTTCAAAATGTTTGAAGATTAGAGGAAGGATTTCAATATTACCAACTCAAAACCAAGTTCATCGAACTACTTAGAGTTGATAAATATGAAACCAATAACCAGATAGTCTCGGTTGAGCTAGATAAGAGCCAATTGATGACGTTCATGTTCTGAAGTAATTTGACTATTTTAAACATGAGAAACCTCGGATCTCCTTTAGCCAAAAGATTGACGACCAAAGATAGTCTTTTAGTGAAAGGGAAAATAAGATTTAAGAAATCTACTAAAGACAAGAAGTCAAAGGAAAGGTAAGGAAAAACAGTTGTACATACCAAACCAATGATTGCAACCGGTTAACAACCAGATCATGTGTGACACTGGGAGTGTGAATAACTACAGGGAAGACTTGAGATATGATTTCAATTCTAGGAAAATGCGTATATGATACACACTACCCTTATTAAACCCACTTTGAGTATCAGATATCGGCTGTGAAACTCGCATTTATGTAAATGTGCAGGATCTACAGTAAAGTAGATGTGTTTTGAAGGATGAGAGTCAGCCTACAAATAGGAACATACAATTAGTTGTAGTTCCTTATGAAGAGTTGGTTGTTTATCCATTTCCTCAAGACTTATGAGAGAAACTTATAGGTGATTCTATGTTCTCATTATAAGTATTTCTTACTCTCAATTAGAGAGAGAGAGAGAGGATCTCGGATAAACACACCCAACACATCGAAATCAAAAGGTTTAAAAGGAATAACTCATGGTCAAACATAAAACTTGTAACTATCTATTAAGTCATGCAAATCAGAGGGCATTCAGAAGTGTCACAGTGATAGACTTTTGAATGATAAGACTTTGAAACACGTGATGTCGGCAAAGCATGATGTATAGCGGTTTGCAGGCCGGTGTAAATTGTCGAACTCAGGGAGCCTGTGGCCTAAATTCTCGTATTTTGTTTCGGTTTTAGCCTTGAATCAAGAAATAAATCACGGTGCAAAGAACACTTTGATTATAACAAAATTAAAACTAGAAAGACGATTAACTAGGTGATAATTAGACATAGAGAGGTTCGGGGGTTTTAGACACTTAACGGAATCTTTGACCGAGGAGTTTTCATGACTAAAGCGCATAAAATTGGATTTATCTATAGAACAACGCAGGAAAAAGGCCACGATGAATCCCCTCCCTCGAGGGAGATTCAAATTAACTTCCCTATGTCCACCATGGACCGTCGGGGTTGAGAATCGCGTTAATTCCTAGTTAAGCTTACACTTACCCTCGTAAGTGTGGGCTTAACCATCCCACTCTAGACTTCCCATTGAGCGTATAACGATTCAAAGAGCTCTCGGACCTTGAACCGCCACCCCCAATGAGAAGACACTAGGTGGAAATAGACTCCTCTAACTAAAACACACTTTAGTCAATAAACACCTTAGCCAAAACCCATTAAGGCCTTAATCACCCCCTCACCTCAAGGAAGATTAGCCTCTAGACATGGTGGAGAGATAAGCAACACACAACCAATAAAACCCTAGCATGATTCTACTCAAAGGATGGATAATAAAACTAACCACTACGATTAACAACATAAAACTACACTAAACACAAGCAACAAAACATTTGGACACAATAAAGTGAGGAGAAAAGAGATTATACATCAATAGATGAGCAATAGATTGACAATAAATGAAGAGCAATAATACCCAAAATGAAGAGCAACTTGCCTTGATTGAAGAAAGTGATTAATCAACTAAAGTAGAAGTTAATTGTCACAAAGCTAATCCTAAAACTCTTGAAAATGTAGAGGATGTAAAAAGAAAGAACATTAATCTCCAGCTAAGAAGCTACTTCAAAAGTGACAAGTCGAGCTAATTAAACAAAGGGGAAGAAGGGCCAAAACACAATCGTTTCGGCCCAAAAATAAGCAGGAAACAAGGTCGTCGCTAACGCTACGGACATCGTCGCGAACGCTACGGACATCGTCGCGTTCGCTACGACCCAAAGCAGGCGATTCGTTTCAGCTCCAAGGCGTCCGCTACGCCCCACGTCGCGACCCAGTCACTCATCCGTAGCGAACGCTACGGAGGGCGTAACGACCGCTACGACCGTCAGCAGGAAAACTTGGAAAATCAGGGCTTCATCGTAGCGGGCTCTATGAAAGGGGTAGCGACCGCTACGGCCTTGGGCAGAACCTTCTGCCTGGGCTCGTAACGATCGCTACGACAGGCGTAGCGACCGCTACGCTCTTTAGGTGATCTCCATCTAAGTATGGGGACGTAGCGATCGCTACAGCTGTTGTAGGGAACGCTACGAGCCTGGATGCCCCCATACTTAGCCTTTTGGCCCGAAATCCCTCTCCTTTACGCACGGTTGGTCTCCCTTGCTTCCCGGGTCTTCACCACGGCATCAAATCAGCTCTAAAGATCTCGGGATGACCGAGTTATCGCCTTTTTCCGCATCTTCGCCCCCTTTTATTATTCTCGGAACTTAAAGCCTAAAAGTCACAAAACACGTAATAAATAACCATTTTATTAGGGAACGGCAATAGACTTGGGCGTGAACGAGTGGTATTTAGCCCCTAAAATGGGACTAAACACCCCCCCACACTTAGACTTTTGCTCGTCCCGAGCAAAATTAACCGAAAGAAACCTAAGAAACTAGAAAACATAAACACCTAACTCACTTTCGCAGGAATCGCGGATGCATTTAGCATATGCATCAAGCCCTTTAAACCCCGTGCTTGGGTGGGACGAGTAGACTCGTGAGGGTTTGTAATTTGTGCCCACAAAAGCCAAAGAAAAAGGAAAAGGGAAAGAAAGAGAAGTGAAAAAGAAAAAACAAAGCCAAACAAAAACAAAGAAAATACTCCGTCCCCAATGCACCTAGTTCCCAACCCGCCTCAACAATCAATTGGAAGAAACAAGAACAAATAAATCAAGACACGAAGGTTGGAAAAGCGCAATCTTTGAGATTTTGAACAAAACACTTCTGTGAGCAAGACACCTCGTGAATATGTGCAAGTGGGCTCTAGTCGGTCTTTCCTATCCTAAACCAAACAGTCAGAGTTGTTCTCATGCTCAAGCTCGGAATTATCTATCCTACTTCACTCTTGGTTTTTCTTTGAACCCCCCCTTTTTTTTCTTTCTTTTTCTTACACCACTCTTTTTCTTTCTCTTTTTTTTCTTTTCTTTTCTTGCTTTTCCTTGCTCTTTCTTATGATACTTTTGTTCAACCCCCCTTTTTTTTTTCTTCTTTTTCTTGCTTCGCTCTTTTCTTTTATTGCAAAAATTACACTCTTTTCTTTCCACTCAATCCGCTTTGTGTCTTTTAGAGTGTTTGCGTCGGGTTTTGCGGGATTTAAGTACCGGCCTTCGCAAAGGGCTACCCTCCCTGCTGGGTTTCTCCATACGTGAGTCATTGCACTTAAGGGGCATAGGGTGCCGATCCACCCAAACCAACCCATGACGGTAGGCCCGACAGTTATTTGATTAATGTCTTAATTAAGAGCTTAAGCAATTGAACAACTAAACCTTCTAACTTAGGAAAGAAGACACAGCCAAAGCGTGTAAGATTTGAGGATTATGCTTTCCCATTCCATGTAGAGGTCTAAAAGAGATAAGTCATGACAAAAATCCTTCCTAAGGTCTCTATTTATTCATACCGGCCGCTTCCAACTAACTGAATTGGCGAATTAGACAACTATCTACAAAACTGTGAATGGAAGCATCTTCAATAAGAAAAAGAAACTTTTGGGGTTTTCACAACATTTCTCCCGTTTTTACTCTTTCACACAAAAACTTTTCGACTTTTACATTTCATCTTTTAGCACTTTTGCATCATTTTTTTTCGGATTTTTCTAAGAAAGAAAAAAAAAAGACTAGGTGTTCTACCCAAAACATAATGATCTCCCCCCCCCCACACTTAAAATCCACAATGTCCTCATTGTGGGAAGGACGTCTCTTGAAGGGTAGAAAGACTAGGAAAAACAAACATATGTACAACCATCTAACACATAAAAAGGGGTGGCGCCCCGAGCCCACACGGCTCCAACAACAAGAAAACCCAGCACAGAGCATACTAGGGGTGCGCCACCAAAAAGAAAAACAAGCATGCAAAAAGAAAACAAACTATACAATCAAAAACATAAAAATATGTACAAAAATAGAAAAGGGTGGAACGAACGTACCTTGTAAGTTTCCAATGTGTAACCAAAGTTCGGACCACGATCACAAAAGAAAAGCTAAGACTAATAAGGTTAGAAGAAAAATGCATCGTATCGAAATGCAATCGAATCTATATGCAAAAGAAATATACGAAAATGTCCAAATGGACAAAGGAAAAACACAAGAAACAAATCTATATGCAAGAACAAAGCTATATACATTGCCTGTGAAACCTCAACCTCGTTCTCAATCAATTTGAGGCGGCTTGTTGAGGGTGAAACATCACTTGGCACTTGATGGAGCTAAGTGCAAGTGATTAACCAAAACCAATCGAAACATGATGGAAGATGGATGAAGGTAAAGATGGACAGTGATCACACATAAGACAACAGGATCTTTGATAAAACCGACAAGGGACGGGAACACAAGAACGCTCCACCCACCCACTAGATGCACACCTCCCCACAAACAATCAAATGATAAATCGAATAAAGAGAGAGAGTGGGGAGGGGATAAAGCTTACAATCATGATGGTGGATCTCCTTCAGGAGGAGGAGGTGGTGGGTAGTACGGGTTGACCCATCCCGGATCACGCGGCGGATGGCCCATGACAACGTAGTGGTAGTAGGCCCAGTCATCCGCGATGTTCTCCAAGCGACCCACCTGATTGTTCAATTGCGTCAATGAGTCGTAGGTTCGCGTTTGGGCAATCATCATTTGATTCATGGAACCGGCAAGGTCCCTCACGTCGTTGCGCAGCCCATCAAAATCCTCTTGACGCAAAACCCAACCGCCTTGTCCCCCCAACCCTTGTTCTTTCTCCCCAACATTCTCTTCTTGGGCCGCCCTCTCTGCACCTCGCCTCGGTGCCCCGCGTTGATTTTCAGCCGCCTCCCGCAGCTGCTCCAACTCCCTCTCAAAAGGAGGCATCATGAACCCCCTATCCCCACCAACAAGCCTAGGAGTTTGCTCTTGCCCGCAAGACCAATTGTTATGATCCCGCACATCGATTAAACGAGGGGCTTGTTGGTTCCGGAGAGTAGTAACGGCTTTGGGGACGGACCCATGGTGGTAGAGGAGTGCTGGAGGTGATGGATTCACGGAGAAAAAACGGAAGTGGCGGAGGCGGTCGCTGTCCATAGGTTCAGGAATGTGGTGGGTATCGCAACGGCCAAGGTATGGGGTTATCGGGCCCCCATACTGGTGTAGGAAGTGGGTAATAATGTGACCCAATGCTATACAAGTCCCGGCACCATCGGTAGACATTTGCTTAAGTTGGTGCAGAATACACGATCCCGTGTTGACAAGGCGACCATGTAAAGCATGGTGCAAAATAGCTAGGTCATCTTTCCACACCTTCTCCCTACCATCATCCCGTGCGAAAACCGAATTTGTAACCAACCTATGGAAGACCCTAACGGCGAGGTTACAAAAATCGCGGGATTTAGAACCTCGAACATCATAATACAATACATCCCCATTTGGTGCCCTAATTAAAGTTCTCCGCCAACATGATATTTCCCGCATCGCCTCCCCCTCATTGAAGAACGAGGCTTGGCCATAGGTTAGGCCTCAGTTCGGCAAACCCAACAAATTATTAAACTTCACAAGATCACACTCAATGGGCTTGTTGCCCACCCACGCAGTAAAACAAGCATCAGTTGTCCCATCATTCAACAACTCAAAAGACGAAAGGAACTCATAAATTGCTTGATCCCTCTGGGGTGCACGAATTTGAACAAATTGCTCCCACCCCATTACCCCAATTAAATGTTCCATGCTAGGCCCCAAGTGGTGTTCATTGCACGTTTCAACATCATAAACATAAGGAAAACATATATTCCTAGTTTTGAACCGTGCTAACCGTCGAGCATGTCTATCATTTTGAACTGTAACTCTATGCCTAGCATGCAAACTTAAGCGTAGAGGCTCAGATTTTTGGGTAGGGAAATCAGGGAAGTCATTACCTTCATCATCTTGGTCAATAATGAGTGATGCCCTTGAGGATGAAGCTCCATCCCGCACCCTCTTGCTAGGTCGTGGAGGCATATTTTTCACTTGTTCCTTGTTTGAAGAGTGAATGCGTGAGAGTAAACTTGGAAGAGTCAAGCTTTGCTTCCTCTAAAACCAAACTCAACGAAGAGTTCAAATGCAAGAGGAAGAAAGTGAAAATGGGTATGTGGGTTGCAAAAGGTGAGAAGAGAAAGGTGGAAATGGAGTTTATGGGGGAAGAGTGATGGCCTTTTTGGTGGAGAATGAGTAGAGAATGAGTAGAGAAGGATGAAGATAGTGATTTTTGAGGGTTAGGGTTTAGGAAGGTTGGGGAGGAAAGAGGAAGGTGAGGTGAATTTGGAGTGAAAAGTGAAGTGAAATGGAGGGGGGTCGAAATTCCCCTTTTACAGTCTGCGTAAAAATAAGGCGTCGCGTTCGCTACGCCTAGCACCGAGAAACTGGGAATCGATCCGTAGCGAGCGCTACGGTGGGCGTAGCGAACGCTATGCCCGAGAAAGCTGCAGCCAGAAAATCAGGAATCGATCTGTAGCGAACGCTATGCTCCTCGTAGCGAACGCTACGCTCCAAACAGTGGCCAAACAGAAAGATGAGGAGTGCTCCGTAGCGAGCGCTACGCATGGTGTAGCGAACGCTACGCTCTAAACAGTGGCCAAACAGAAAGACAAGGAAAGGTCCGTAGCGAGCGCTACGCCAGGTGTAGCGAACGCGACGCTCCCAGACTTGGAAAAAATTTCAATTGTTCCTTGTCTCTCTTCTCCTTAGCTTCTCCTTCAACCTATCTCCTCTAAAACCAATATGCTTCAATTCTTACACACAACCTCCAAACCTCCCTCGATTTTTTTCTTTTCCCACTCATGATTCCCTCTTTTTTTTCTCTCCCTTTTTTTATCTCTCTTTTTTTTTCTTGTTTTTTTTTCTGGAACTAATTCCTCATTACAAGCATGGGTTGCCTCCCATGAAGCACTTGCTTAAGGTCCTTAGCTTGACCATTGACCGGATCTTGACATTAGGTATCGGGGAGGAAAGTTACCATAGTCCCCGCATACTCTTCGCTCATGACATATGGTTTGATCTTGGAAGAGTTCACTTTAAAAGTTTCCCCCTTCTTGTTCTCCAACTCCACAACTCCACCCGGGTGGAGCTTGACAATGACAAAGGGTCCCGACCATTTGGTCTTTAACTTGCCCGGGAAGAGTTGGAGGCGAGAATTGTACAACAATACTTGATCACCCACCTTGAAGTTCCGGTAATTGAGGTGCTTGTCATGCCAAGCCTTTGTCCTCTCCTTGTAGATTCGATTATTCTCATAAGCTTGCTGGCGGATCTCCTCCAATTCTTCCAATTGGAACAACCGTTTCTCCCCCGCGGCCTTTGCATCAAAATTCACTTTCCTTACCGCCCAAAATGTTTTGTATTCGAGTTCTACCGGGAAGTGGCATGCCTTACCATAGACCAATCGGTAAGGGGTGGTGCCTATGGGAGTCTTGAATGCCGTCCTATACGTCCATAGAGCATCATCAAGTTTGTCTGCCCGATCTTTTCTTGAGGACGCAACGGTCTTTTGAAGGATTTCCTTAATAGCCCGGTTTGTGATCTCCACTTGCCCTTGAGTTTGGGGGTGGTAGGGCAAACCTCTCTTGTGATTCACCCCATACTTCTTGAGCAATGCCTCAAATTTCTTCTCAATAAAGTGAGGCCCATTATCACTAATGACTACTCTTGGGATGCCGAACCTAGGGAAGATTACCTTCTTGAAGAACTTGGAGACCGTATTGGCATCACATCTTTGGCTTGCAATAGCCTCGGCCCATTTGGAAACGTAATCTACCGCCACCAAGATGTATTCATTCCCTCGACGGCGAAATGGGCCCATGAAGTCAATACCCCACACATCAAAAATCTCGCATTCAAGTATATAGGTCAAGGGTGCTTCATTTCTCCTAGAAAGACTCCCAACTCTTTGGCATTCATCGCAAGCTTTGACATGAACTTCTACATCTTTGAAAAGCGTCGGCCACCAATATCTGCATTGAAGAACCTTGGTTGCGGTTTTATCCTTTCCCCCATGTCCTCCACATGGCTTGTTGTGGCAATGATTTAAGATCTCCGGAACCTCGCTTTGAGCTATGCATCTTCTATATAGGCCATCGTTGCATATGCGGAACAAGTAAGGCTCGTGCCAAATATAGTGCTTGACGTCACAAAAGAATTTCTTCCTTTGGTTTGAATGGAGCTCGGGCGGGACCACATCCGAAGCAAGGTAGTTCACAATGTCGGCGAACCACGGGGTCTCCTCTTGGATAGCAAGCAACTTCTCATCCGGAAAAGAATCATTGATAGGCCGGGACTCCAATTCAACAAGGATCCGTGAAAGGTGGTCGGCCACCACGTTTTTGGAACCGACTTTGTCCTGGATGGTGATGTTGAATTCTTGCATTAGCAACAACCAACGAATGAGCCTCGGCTTGGCCTCCTTCTTGCCTAGTAAATACTTCAAAGCCGAGTGATTGGTGTACACCACTACTTTGGAAATCAAAAGGTATTGGCGAAACTTGTCCAATGCAAAAACAATAGCCAACAACTCCTTCTCCGTGGTGGTATAGTTGCGTTGGGCGGCGTCTAAGGCATGACTTGCATAGTAGATGACCCTTGGTTTCCTATCCTTGGTTTGTGCTAGGCATGCCCCCACGGCATAGTCGCTGGCATCGCACATAACATCGAACGGTAAGCTCCAGTCCGGTGGTTGAACTATCGGTGCGGTGGTCAAGGCCTCCTTCAATTTCTGAAATGCTTCAAGACACTCATTAGTAAAGACAAAAGGGGCATCCTTGCATAGAAGCTCAGTGAGAGGTCGAGCAATTTTCGAAAAGTTTTTGACAAATCGCCGGTAAAACCCGGCGTGTCCGAGAAAACTACGCACCCCCTTGACAGTGGTGGGGGGTGGTAGGCGCTCAATGACCTCCACTTTAGCTCTATCCACCTCTATGCCCGCTTTGAAATCACATGGCCAAGGACAACACCCTCCTCAACCATAAAATGGCATTTTTCCCAGTTAAGGACTAGATTGACATCTTGACAATGAATCAACACTTTTTCCAAATTTGCAAGACAATCATCAAAGGTATACCCATACACACTGAAATCATCCATAAAAATTTCCATAAGACTCCCCACATAGTCCGAGAAAATAGCCGACATGCACCTTTGAAAGGTGCCGGGCGCGTTACATAACCCAAAGGTCATCCTCCGGTATGCGAAGGTGCCAAAAGGGCAAGTAAACGTGGTCTTGTCTTGGTCGCTTGGGTGAATGGGTATTTGAAACAATCCCGAATAGCCATCAAGAAAGCAAAAATGGGATTTACCGGCAAGTCTCTCTAGCATTTGATCAATAAAAGGCAAAGGGTAATGGTCTTTGAGGGTCGCCTTGTTTAATTGTCTATAATCAATGCACATGCGCCACCCATTCACAACTCTAGTGCTAATCAATTCTTGATGCTCATTTTCAATAACAGTCATGCCACCCTTCTTGGGCACACAATGCACGGGGCTCACCCATTCGCTATTAGCGATAGGGTAAATGATCCCGGCGGAAAGCAATTTAACGATCTCTTTTTTAACCACTTCTTGCATATTCGGGTTTAATCGACGTTGTGGTTGTCTACATGGTTTAACATCTTGCATAAGATCGATAGCATGCATGCAAATAGAAGAGGATAGACCCTTGAGATCCTCAATAGCATAACCCAAGGCACTTCTATGTTTTCTAAGAACACAAAGAAGTTTTGAAGTTTGAGTGCCATCAAGGTTAGCATTAATGATCACAAGGAATGTCTCCTCCTCACCCAAAAACTCATACCTCAAAGTGGATGGCAAAGGCTTGAGCTCAACTTGAGGTAATATCTTTGACTTGATTGGTCTCTCGGGGACGACCTCTTCAATCTCCATGCATTGCACAAATGTTTCATCCGGAGAAAACTTCTCAATAATGGGAGTAGCATCCAAAAGGTCGGTGAAGAACTTCACATCGTCCCCCTCCGTTGTTGAAGAACAAGTACCCATCAAGCTTGCTTCAAGTGGATCATCAAAAGCACCTTGGAGGAATAGAGACTCCCATAAAGAATCATCGACCGCATCCTCAACCACATCAATTGCATAGCATGAGTCATCAAATGTAGGGTGCTTCTTTCCCTCCTCGAGATTGAACACTACTTGCTCTCCTCCCACATTAAGAGATAGTCTCCCATTTTGCACATCAATCATAGCCCCGGCCGTGGCCAAGAATGGCCTCCCAAGAATAATAGGGGTATGTAGGTCCTCATCCATCTCCAATATCACAAAATCACAAGGGATGAGGAATTTACCAACTTGGACCGGAATGTCCTCCAAGATACCCATTGGCCTCCTAATCGACCGGTCCGCAAGTTGCAAATTAATGGTGGTTGGAGTGAGCTCATCAAGGCAGAGCTTTTGACATATTGACCATGGCATGACACTTATACTAGCCCCAAGGTCACAAAGGGCGTTTCCTATCTTCATCTCCCCAATTGAGCAAGGTATAGAAAAACTTCCGGGATCGGCCAACTTGGTAGGAGTTTTGTTGGAGATGATGGCACTACAATCGGCTGTGAGAGAAATGGTGTTCTCATGCCGGATCTTCCTTTTGTTGGTCAAGAGATCCTTGAGGTACTTCTTGAAAACCGGGACCTCCGAAATCGCATCTAGGAAAGGGATATTCACGTGAAGCTTTTTGAGCATATCAATGAATCTGGAGAACTTAGCTTCATCCCTTGTCTTGACAAGCCTCTCGGGGTATGGAACCGGTGGCTTATATGGTTTGAGTGGTTGGGTGATCGGCGCATGTTCAACCCCCTTCTCAACACTCTTCAGTTTAGGCTCCTTCCTCAAAATTTCGCTGGATTCAATGCCTTCACTTCCCTCTTTCCCATCAACTATGTTATCTTCTCCTCCCTCTTCATGAGTGATGTCAACAACATCTCCACTTCTCTCTCCCAACGGTTCCTCCTCTACCATAGAAGGGCCCTCATAAGTAGTTCCACTCCTCAAGTGGATTGCGTTGACTTGCTTCTCCTGTCCCTTCCCATTGTTGGGGTTTGGCATGGTTTGGCTTGGTATAGGTTGGGGAGGTCGGACGGATTGTTGGGCCATTTGAGCCA
Source organism: Portulaca oleracea (assembly GCA_029582165.1). NCBI lineage: Eukaryota > Viridiplantae > Streptophyta > Magnoliopsida > Caryophyllales > Portulacaceae > Portulaca > Portulaca oleracea. Next base: position 13,366,381 of record CM055877.1, on the reverse strand, counting down.
CATGGAGCTCAAGTTGGTTGATCCGGTTTTCTTGGTTGGTTAAAATCTTTTGAAGCATTGCTTTCAATTCCAGATCTTGAGTAGCAGAGGATGGTTGTGGAGGGGTGTGGTTGTAGTAAGGTTGTTGTGGAGGAGGATTTTGAAAGTATTGAGGTTGGTGGTATGGAGGGTTTTGAAATGTGTTTCGGCCATTAGGGCGAACAAGAGGTTGAGGTTGGTTAGAAAATCCGGGAGGGAAACTTCGGTGTCGAGCATTGTATGCCGGGTTTCCTTGTGGTCTAATGGGATGATTATTGGAATAGGAGAGGTTGTTGTTGGGGTAGATGGTATTGGCTTGCTCCATGTCATGGTACCCTAGGCATTGACCATTAGGGTGGTACCTATTGCAAACGTTGCATTCAACCATGTTGCTATCGGGCATGGATGAAGGGCCATGCATCTCTTGAATGGCATTAACTTGCCTCGAGGTATCCATGAGGGCAAACTTTTGACTCAACTCCGAGATTTGATCGGCAAGGTGTTTCAACACGGCATCACTAGATGAAGATCCTTCCCCTCTTCGCGAACGGTCCGAACCCCAATTTGGAGAGTTTTGTGCTAGCTCATGAAGGAAAACATTCGCCTCCTCAGCGGTCTTGCCAAGAAAAGTTCTCCCCGAGGCATTATCAATCAACTCTCTCAAATGTCCATTGAGCCCTTGATAGAAGGTATTAAGGAGCAACCAATCATCCAAGTTGTGATGAGGAACTCTGCATTGAAGATTCTTGTACCGTCCCCAAGCATCAAAAAGTGACTCTTCTTGCTCTTGTTTAAAATTGAAGATATCTTGCCGTCGAAGATGGGTCTCATCGGTGGTGTAGAACCTCTTGAGGAAATCTTCGCTCAACTTCTCCCAAGTGTCATAAGTTCCAGGAGGACAAGTATTGAGCCAAAGCTTGGCTTTCCCCGCTAAAGTCAATGGAAAGAACTTAAGCTTCATGTAGCTTGGCGGAACTCCTGGTATTTGGACATAACCGATCCTCTCTTCGAACTTGTCAATATGGTCAATGGGACTCTCCCTCTCAAAATCATTGAACTGGTTTTGCTCAAACATGTTCACAAAGTTGGCCTTGAAGTCGTACAAGGCATTATTGGGTAAAGCAGGTAGAATGATGGGGTTGCCTCCGCCCCCGGAGGGTGTATTGTACCAAGCTAAGGGACGGGGTGGGTTTGGTGGTGGATCACCTCCTTGGCCCTGGCCTCCTTGGCCTTCCATGGCGGCCTGTTGTTGTTGTCGTTGCTCCCGACGACGTCGACGAGTACTACCATGGGCTCTCCGAGCCGAAGCTTCAATCTCGGGGTCGAGGGGGACGAGTGGGGCTTGGCCTCTATGAGACCTTGTCTGCATACAACACCAACAACAAGGACGCGTAAAATTATCCTAGGACCTAGACTCACAAAACCTCAAGCAGGTAGAAGGATTCAAAACAAAAACCTAGAAACAAAACAACGAGGAGCTAGGGACACTAGCTCCCAAGAACGGCGCCATTTTGTGTACAATGGTTTGCGCGGTGTAAATTGTCGAACTCAGGGAGCCTGTGGCCTAAATTCTCGTATTTTGTTTCGGTTTTAGCCTTGAATCAAGAAATAAATCACGGTGCAAAGAACACTTTGATTATAACAAAATTAAAACTAGAAAGACGATTAACTAGGTGATAATTACACATAGAGAGGTTCGGGGGTTTTAGACACTTAACGGAATCTTTGACCGAGGAGTTTTCATGACTAAAGCGCATAAAGTTGGATTTATCTATAGAACAACGCGGGAAAAAGGCCACGATGAATCCCCTCCCTCGAGGGAGATTCAAATTAACTTCCCTATGTCCACCATGGACCGTCGGGGTTGAGAATCGCGTTAATTCCTAGTTAAGCTTACACTTACCCTCGTAAGTGTGGGCTTAACCATCCCACTCTAGACTTCCCATTGAGCGTATAACGATTCAAAGAGCTCTCGGACCTTGAACCGCCACCCCCAATGAGAAGACACTAGGTGGAAATAGACTCCTCTAACTAAAACACACTTTAGTCAATAAACACCTTAGCCAAAACCCATTAACGCCTTAATCACCCCCTCACCTCAAGGAAGATTAGCCTCTAGACATGGTGGAGAGATAAGCAACACACAACCAATAAAACCCTAGCATGATTCTACTCAAAGGATGGATAATAAAACTAACCACTATGATTAACAACATAAAACTACACTAAACACAAGCAACAAAACATTTGGACACAATAAAGTGAGGAGAAAAGAGATTATACCTCAATAGATGAGCAATAGATTGACAATAAATGAAGAGCAATAATACCCAAAATGAAGAGCAACTTGCCTTGATTGAAGAAAGTGATTAATCAACTAAAGTAGAAGTTAATTGTCACAAAGCTAATCCTAAAACTCTTGAAAATGTAGAGGATGTAAAAAGAAAGAACATTAATCTCCAACTAAGACGCTACTTCAAAAGTGACAAGTCGAGCTAATTAAACAAAGGGGAAGAAGGGCCAAAACACAGTCGTTTCGGCCCAAAAATAAGCAGGAAACAAGGTCGTCGCGAACGCTACGGACATCGTCGTGTTCGCTACGACCCAAAGCAGGCGATTCGTTTCAGCTCCAAGGCGTCCGCTACGCCCCACGTCGCGACCCAGTCACTCATCCGTAGCGAACGTTACAGAGGGCGTAGCGAACGCTACGACCGTCAGCAGGAAAACTTGGAAAATCAGGGCTTCATCGTAGCGGGCGCTATGAAAGGGGTAGCGACCGCTACGCCTTGGGCGTAACCTTCGCTGGGCTCATAACGATCGCTACGACAGCGAGCGCCACGCCTCTTCAGTGATCTCCATCTAAGTATGGGGACGTAGCGATCGCTACGGTGTTAGAGCTAACGCTACGAGCCTGGATGCCCCCATACTTAGCCTTTTGGCCCGAAATCCCTCTCCTTTACGCACGGCTGGTCTCCCTTGCTTCCCGGGTCTTCACCACGACATCAAATCAGCTCCAAAGATCTCGGGATGACCGAGTTATCGCCTTTTTCCGCATCTTCGCCCCCTTTTATTATTCTCGGAACTTAAAGCCTAAAAGTCATAAAACACGTAATAAATAACCATTTTATTAGGGAACGGCAATAGACTTGGGCGTGAACGAGTGGTATTTAGCCCCTAAAATGGGACTAAACACCCCCCCACACTTAGACTTTTGCTCGTCCCGAGCAAAATTAACCGAAAGAAACCTAAGAAACTAGAAAACATAAACACCTAACTCACTTTCGCAGGAATCGCGGATGCATTTAGCATATGCATCAAGCCCTTTAAACCCCCCGGTAGCCCGGGTGGACGAGGTGGACTCGTGAGGGTTTGTAGCGTCTGTGCCCACAAAAGCCAAAGAAAAAGGAAAAAGGGGAAAGAAAGAGAAGTGAAAACCGAAAAAAACAAAGCCAAACAAAAACAAAGAAAATACTCCCGTCCCCAATCATGCACCTAGTTCCCCAACCCGCCTCAACAATCAATTGGAAGAAACAAGAACAAACAAATCAAGATACGAAGGTTGAAAAACTGCGAATCTTTGAGATTTTGAACCAAAACACTTCCTGCTGAGCAAGACACCTCGTGAATATGTGCAAGTGGGCTCTAGTCGGTCTTTCCTATCCTAAACCAAACAGTCAGAGTTGTTCTCATGCTCAAGCTCGGAATTATCTATCCTACTTCACTCTTGGTTTTTCTTTTAACCCCCCTTTTTTTTTCTTTCTTTTTCTTACACCACTCTTTTTCTTTCTCTTTTTTTTCTTTTTTTTTTCTTGCTTTTCCTTGCTCTTTCTTATGATACTTTTGTTCAACCCCCTTTTTTTTCTTCTTTTTCTTGCTTCGCTCTTTTCTTTTATTGCAAAAATTACACTCTTTTCTTTCCACTCAATCCGCTTTGTGTCTTTTAGAGTGTTTGCGTCGGGTTTTACGGGATTTAAGTACCAGCCTTCGCAAAAGGGCTACCCTCCCTGCTGGGTTTCTCCATACGTGAGTCATTGCACTTAAGGGGCATAGGGTGCCGATCCACCCAAACCAACCCATGACGGTAGGCCCGACAGTTATTTGATCAATGTCTTAATTAAGAGCTTAAGCAATTAAACAACTAAACCGTCTAACTTAGGTAAGAAGACACAGCCAAAGCGTGTAAGATTTGAGGATTATGCTTTCCCATTCCATGTAGAGGCTAAAAGAGATAAGTCATGGCAAAAATCCTTCCTAAGGTCTCTATTTATTCATACCGGCCGCTTCCAACTAACTGAATTGGCGAATTAGACAACTATCTACAAAACTGTGAATGGAAGCATCTTCAAAAAGAAAAAGAAACTTTTGGGGTTTTCACAACATTTCTCCCCTTTTTACTCTTTCACACAAAACTTTTCGACTTTTACATTTCATCTTTTAGCACTTTTGCATCATTTTTTTCGGATTTTTCTAAGAAAGAAAAAAAAAAGACTAGGTGTTCTACCCAAAACATAATGATCTCCCCCCCCCCCCCACACTTAAAATCCACAATGTCCTCATTGTGGGAAGGACGTCTCTTGAAGGGTAGAAAGACTAGGAAAAACAAACATATGTACAACCATCTAACACATAAAAAGGGGTGGCGCCCCGAGCCCACACGGCTCCAACAACAAGAAAACCCAGCACAGAGCATACTAGGGGTGCGCCACCAAAAAGAAAAACAAACATGCAAAAAGAAAACAAACTATACAATCAAAAACATAGAAATATGTACAAAAATAGAAAAGGGTGGAACGAACGTACCTTGTAAGTTTCCAATGTGTAACCAAAGTTCGGACCACGATCACAAAAGAAAAGCTAAGACTAATAAGGTTAGAAGAAAAATGCATCTTATCGAAATGCAATCGAATCTATATGCAAAAGAAATATACGAAAATGTCCAAATGGACAAAGGAAAAACGCAAGAAACAAATCTATATGCAAGAACAAAGCTATATACATTGCCTGTGAAACCTCAACCTCGTTCTCAATCAATTTGAGGCGGCTTGTTGAGGGTGAAACATCACTTGGAACTTGATGGAGCTAAGTGCAAGTGATTAACCAAAACCAATCGAAACATGATGGAAGATGGATGAAGGTAGAGATGGACAGTGATCACACATAAGACAACAGGATCTTTGATAAAACCGACAAGGGACGGGAACACAAGAACGCTCCACCCACCCACTAGATGCACACCTCCCCACAAACAATCAAATGATAAATCGAATAAAGAGAGAGAGTGGGGAGGGGATAAAGCTTACAATCATGATGGTGGATCTCCTTCAGGAGGAGGAGGTGGTGGGTAGTACGGGTTGACCCATCCCGGATCACGCGGCGGATGGCCCATGACAACGTAGTGGTAGTAGGCCCAGTCATCCGCGATGTTCTCCAAGCGACCCACCTGATTGTTCAATTGCGTCAATGAGTCGTAGGTTCGCGTTTGGGCAATCATCATTTGATTCATGGAACCGGCAAGGTCCTCACGTCGTTCTGACCCATCAAAATCCTCTTGACGCAAAACCCAACCGCCTTGTCCCCCCAACCCTTGTTCTTTCTCCCCAACATTCTCTTCTTGGGCCGCCCTCTCTGCACCTCGCCTCGGTGCCCCGCGTTGATTTTCAGCCGCCTCCCGCAGCTGCTCCAACTCCCTCTCAAAAGGAGGCATCATGAACCCCCTATTCCCACCAACAAGCCTAGGAGTTTGCTCTTGCCCGCAAGACCAATTGTTATGATCCCGCACATCGATTAAACGAGGGGCTTGTTGGTTCCGGAGAGTAGTAACAGCTTTGGGGACGGACCCATGGTGGTAGAGGAGTGCTGGAGGCGATGGATTCACGGAGAAAAAACGGAAGTGGCGGAGGCGGTCGCTGTCCATAGGTTCAGGAATGTGGTGGGTATCGCAACGGCCAAGGTATGGGGTTATCGGGCCCCCATACTGGTGTAGGAAGTGGGTAATAATGTGACCCAATGCTATACAAGTCCCGGCACCATCGGTAGACATTTGCTTAAGTTGGTGCAGAATACACGATCCCGTGTTGACACGGCGAGGGATGGTGCAAAATAGCTAGGTCATCTTTTCGCACCTTCTCCCTACCATCACCCCGTGCGAAAACCGAATTTGTAACCAACCTATGGAAGACCCTAACGGCGGGGTTACAAAAATCGCGGGATTTAGAACCCCGAACATCATAATACAATACATCCCCATTTGGTGCCCTAATTAAAGTTCTCCGCCAACATGATATTTCCCGCATCGCCTCCCCCTCATTGAAGAACGAGGCTTGGCCATAGGTTAGGCCTCCGTTCGGCAAACCCAACAAATTATTGAACTTCACAAGATCACACTCAATGGGCTTGTTGCCCACCCACGCAGTAAAACAAGCATCAGCTGTCCCATCATTCAACAACTCAAAAGACAAAAGGAACTCATAAATTGCTTGATCCCTCTGGGGTGCACGAATTTGAACAAATTGCTCCCACCCCATTACCCCAATTAAATGTTCCATGCTAGGCCCCAAGTGGTGTTCATTGCACGTTTCAACATCATAAACATAAGGAAAACATATATTCCTAGTTTTGAACCGTGCTAACCGTCGAACATGTCTATCATTTTGAACTGTAACTCTATGCCTAGCATGCGAACTTAAGCGTAGAGGCTCAGATTTTTGGGTAGGGAAATCAGGGAAGTCATTACCTTCATCATCTTGGTCAATAATGGGTGATGCCCTTGAGGATGAAGCTCCATCCCGCACCCTCTTGCTAGGTCGTGGAGGCATATTTTTCACTTGTTCCTTGTTTGAAGAGTGAATGCGTGAGAGTAAACTTGGAAGAGTCAAGCTTTGCTTCCTCTAAAACCAAACTCAACGAAGAGTTCAAATGCTAGAGGAAGAAAGTGAAAATGGGTATGTGGGTTGCAAAAGGTGAGAAGAGAAAGGTGGAAATGTAGTTTATGGGGGAAGAGTGATGGCCTTTTTGGTGGAGAATGAGTAGAGAATGAGTAGAGAAGGATGAAGATAGTGATTTTTGAGGGTTAGGGTTTAGGAAGGTTGGGGAGGAAAGAGGAAGGTGAGGCGAATTTGGAGTGAAAAGTGAAGTGAAATGGAGGGGAGTCGAAATTCCCCTTTTACAGTCTGCGTAAAAATAAGGCGTCGCGTTCGCTACGCTGGACGTCGCGTTCGCTACACCTAGCGCCGAGAAACTGGGAATCGATCCGTAGCGAGCGCTACGGTGGGCGTAGCGAACGCTATGCCCGATAAAACTGCCGCCAGAAAATCAGGAATCGATCTGTAGCGAACGCTACGCACCTCGTAGCGAACGCTACGCTCCAAACAGAAAGATGAGGAGTGCTCCGTAGCGAGCGCTACGCATGGTGTAGCGAACGCTACGCTCTAAACAGTGGCCAATTAGAAAGACAAGGAATGGTCCGTAGCGAGCGCTACGCCAGGTGAAACTCTGCTAAACAGTGGCCAAACAGAAAGACAAGGAATGGTGAAACTCTGCTACTTGTTCCTAGTTCAAATTTTCCTATTGGTCGGGAAATTAAAAACAAGGTTGAGGCAGTTGAAGTTCTCAAAACGTTGAGGAGGAGGTGTCATGAATATTACTCCAAGCAAGGTCAGGTAAACAACTCCGTCAACCACAGAGATATCAATCTTCTGTAGATGAGCGTGAGATGTTACTTTTAGAAAGTAATGACTCTACCTACAACAAAGAAGCTTTAGCAAGTCAAGATTCCATAAGGTCTAAGATGGATTACATGTATACAACCAAGTTTAGATCTCGGTTGATTTGTCTGAAGGTGTGAGCCATCAAGCATAGGAGGGTTTTAAGGCAAAACATGGGTTCATAAAGATAGACATCAAGACTGACTTCAAAATTAGATTTTGAAGAAAGGTGTGTACTTGACACAACTGAGTGGTCTTTTATTGGAATACTTGTAAACTTCAAGAGACCATATGTGGTCTTAAGGAAGCTTCTAGGAGTTGGAATCATTGACCTCTTGACCAGGATATCAAAAAGGTTTGACATACTGGGAAGTGACAAAGATAATATTGTGTTTACAAGAAGTTCAGTGGGAGCAATGCGTTTTCTGATATTGTATGTGATTGACATCTGTCACTTTGAGAAGAATATTCCAATGTTGCTTCTACTGAGGTTGACTTGGAAATAATTTTTAAAGTGAAGGATTGGTGGGGCTAAGAATTTTCTTGGAGACAAGATCTATAATGATAGATTAAAGATTTTGATTGTTTGAATCAAAGTTAACTAGGTGTTGAATAGTTCAACTCACTTCGAGAATGGATTAATTTCCATAAATCATGGCATATCCTTACGGAATTTGATTGTCTCAAAACAATCAGAAGTTCTAAGAAGGATGAGACGTATAACTCATGCTTCAGGCGTGAGATTAATGTGTGTCATGAGATGTTCAAAGTCCAACATAACATATATATTGTATATGTATAAGCAAAACTAAGGATGTGTCCTAAGTCTAAAGTGGTTGATAAAAGCTAACTGTGAAGAGTTGCATTGATGCTACACTCATGCAAAGAAATATGATTATCTGAAAGGTCAGAGAAAATTATACGATCTGTTTTGAGTGGTATTGAGGTGAACTGGAAGAAGTTCCTAACATGACATGCGGTTAATTCTACAAATAAGACAAGTATGGCACGACTTTAGAAGTTGTGGCAGAAACTGTTAGGATTGCGAAGTTTGTTTTATTTTTTATTTTTTTTAGAACTGGGTGATGTTTCTAGCCTTGCGAGAGAAATGGAGCCTTGTTGATAGGAGCCATGACTCAAGCAAAGGAACTGAAGCTCACTATGAATCCAAACATGTGTTCCGGAAATATCTTCTTGTATGAAAGGTCATTAGTGAGATTGTATATGTACGAGGTTCATTGCAAGTATTATGTACTAAACCCCTGTTGTAGTTATAGCATGATAGTCATGCATGAACAATAGGTATTAAACACATTCCGGAATATTAACAAGTCAAATTTACATGAATTGTTCATGAATTATGACCTTGTTGATTCATCATTAAGAATAAGATTCCAAAAATTTACATCAATTGTGGTTTAAAATTATGTAAATGTCCAAAAAGGTAAGCGCATTCAAAATGGGAAATTGGATGAGGTCCGATTTCTGAAACCCCATTAGTGAACTTGATATCGCTAGTCTTGGTCGACAGTCGACCTGGTTCCTAATTGTATTATCACATAGGAACAGCGATAATATCAACACAATTAGCATGTAGGATTGAGGTGATGATCAACTTTCGTGATCATAGAGATGTGATGACATCATAAATCAATCCCATGGATATTGTTGAGAACAACTACCGAACTGACCCGTAGTGGGAGCTCTTTAAGTTGGGAATTGTCATAGGAGCTCTCACTACTCAAAATTCCTAAATCCTGAGTTCAGTACATAGACTACATGATCTGTTTGTGACTTTGGAGCGCGTCAAACGCCTTTCGTAACAGTAGGCTATAAAGGCGATTGTCCGTTCTGATTGGATCATGTGAGAATGTGTGTCTGAACAAGATGGCAATGTCCTCCCTATTAGGGACAGTTGTCTCGTTGGCCACTCGGTGAGATTGGACTGAAAATGCTTGCCCGAGCTCAGTTGACTCAATAGTTGATCGTCTGTTTTTCAAAGTCTAAACTCGGAGATCGAGGAACGTTCGGGTCTTACATAAGGATGACTTTAGCTTACCTTATCCGAACTAGAGACAGTAAGTGACAAGGGAATTCACGGAATCGAACACTTGTGGGACAAGTGGGAGATTGTTGGGAATGTCCCGACAATGTTCGATATACACGGAGATTAAACCAAAGTAATATAGTAATTATATGTCTTGCTAGAGACCGCTATAATTAGTGATTGAATATGTTTAATTACAACTATATTATTTGGTCCTACTGGGTCACACAAGTCAGTGCCCTGGAACAATGTATGTAACCTAAGTGATATTGTATCACATTTAGAAAAGTTGGAAATTGATTTATGTGAGAAATCAGCCCAACACGGACCGAATTGGGTTCAACACGGACCGTGTTGACCCAACACGGTCCGTGTTGAGACACCACGGTCTGTGGTGTCCATGGGCCGAATTAATGGACTTTCTGGAGACCAACACGAACCGTGTTGATGCAACACAGACCGTGTTGGGCCTGAGAAATCCGCCGTTGCGTTAAGTCGGCCCTTTAGGGTTTTAAACCCTTTCCCTATGTTTTCTAAACATTATGTAAAGGGGCCTCTGGGAGAGATTATTTAAACACCAACTGCCTAAGACTCTTAGAGAGATACCAGGGTGATTTCCTGAGTTCCTCTCTCTTTTAGTTTGAAGTTCTAGTTTCAGGAAACATTCTCTGTTTCCCGAAATGATCTCACATACATCTTAGATTGAGATTCGTCTCGATCCGGTCGATCTAGCAATCAGGTTCTCCGGAGTGCTGCATGGGCTTTTCAGTAGAGGGTTTCAGCATTGGAATATGGAGGTCAACCTCTTCTTTAGCAGGAATTAGCGATCAGGTATAATTACTAAAGCCTCTGCAGTTGTTTTGATTAATTGTTTATAACTGTTATAATATTCTGCCAATTAATCTGTATCTGTTTAGGAAATAGATAACCTAAAACCTAACAGGTGGGTCAGTGTAGTTAAAGTTATCTTCTTTTTAGTTGTTTCTCAAAATAAGTTCAAGATAAATTTGTAAAACAACTCTTTCAAATAAATTCAAATAAGATCAAACAACTAAGTTCAAGTTAGTTCAGTATAATAAGTTCAAAATAAGTTTAGATAAGTTCAACTCGTAATAAGCTCTATCAAAATAAGTTGGAATGAACATGTTCAAAATAAAAAATATAATGACTCGGAAGCAATATTATTCGTTATTGTTCGTTTACTCTCAATATGAACAATTATGCATTATAGATATAATCTTCAATTCCTCGTGATAGTTTTTTTTTTAACTTTTACATGATTTTAATTTCTTTGTGGAAAAAAAATTATCGAATACCTTAACGAATCATTACATTTCTATTATTTATTTGTGATATTGGATTTACTTAATGTTAAAAGAAGGCAATTAAGCAACTTAGAATAACAAAATGATAAAACAAACATTTTTTAGTTAATTATGAATCTTGTCTTATAAGAAAACATAATACATAAGAAATTTTTCCAAAGCTAAAATAAAACAAAAAGATTATCAGAGATACTCTAACTCTGATTTGTAACAACAATCTATGAATAAAAAGATATAAATTATATCATGTACTTACTTTTGAAATAATTTTAATTTAAAGTATATTTTTATAAATAAAATTCCGACATCTCTGTCTTTTTCTAAGTCACTCTATCATACACACACATGCATGATTTAATTTAACATCAATCAACATATTAGGTACATTTTGATTTTTCTCATTTTCATAAATGATAAAAAATTTTATATATGCAGGATTTTATTTATTTAACATCAATCAACATATTAGGTAGATATTATGATTTTTCTTATTTTCATATAATAATAGAAAAATTTATATATGCATGATTTAACTTAACCTTAAGTTAATATATTAGATAGATTTTATAATTTTGATTCTTTTAGTAAATAATAGGAAAATAATTAGTTAATGAATGAGAGTGAGAATAAACATGAACAATGGAGGAGGAGAGGTTTGAGGGATGTTAATTGAGAAATAAAATTATTGACTAATTGCCTTGTTTATAATTAATTTATAAAGAAACATAAATAGGCGAATAACAACTAATTCAACAATTAAGTGTGTTGGCTTATGACATAAAAATATAATAAGTCACGAAATTGGAGAGGAAAATAGGTATAATGTAGTAATGATTTTTTTTTTAAAATGAAATTGAATCTTTTCTAAAGAAACAATAATGGTGATTAAAGTTAATATTATACTTTGCACAAAACATCAAAAATTAAAATAATGTTAGATAACAACATAGGAACCTTAAAAAGATTAAACAAAATAATAGTATATTGTAAATTAGGGAAAATAGAAACCCAAAAAAAAAATGAAATAAATGACGGTTCCAATGTGAAAGAGAGAAATAGAGACTATATATGAAAAAAATACTATAACAAAAATTATGTTTGTGTAGTGGTATAGAAGTTGGAGGTTTTCCTTTGCATTAGAGGTTCAAATCTTGATGGTAATAATTTCTTTGATAACTATTTTGATGCAAATAAAAAATATTGTAATTACTATTCTATCCTTACAATTTATCAATGGCCAAAGGTAAAATGGGCAAAGTGAAATTTGCGTACCATAAACCCCTTTGGATTTATATATTACATAGATTTATCGATCATTTAACATATAATTAATAATTAGTTGTATTATCAACTTGTACAACCGAGACATCAACTAAGGCCCCGTTCTGTTAGGCGGTAGGTTGTGGTGCCACGCTCTTTAATTTTTCACAACACCATACTACAATCATTATTAATATATCTTTTCATTTTTCTCTCACCTCACTTTTTCTCCTCTATTTTTCACATTATCTCTCTTAACCTACCCCACCTATCTCAACTTTCATCACAACTCCACACTTTTTCAAATTTCACTGCACCATATCATTAACACATCGCAACTAACCGTATAAAAGAAGATGCCCTAATCAAAGCTAAGACATGAATGAGTACAAAACAGGGTCAAAAGATAAGAACACAGGCTAGAAATAGGTTTGAAATGAGGGAGTAAATGAAGAAAGAAAACAAATAAATAGAAAAAACAATGATAAGGTGAGATGGGATGGGATGGGATGGCAGCCCTAGTCCCACAAGATGGGAAGGGTGCATGTAGGGCTGGCTACAACAGAAAAGAGAGAGCAGGGATAGGTCTTTTTCTGGTCTCTTTATTACCACTATAAACTGATGTAACACAAAACACAGCACACAGTTATCTGAGTGGGGAGCAGAAAATTAAATTCTAATATTCAAACATCTGTGTGCCATATTTGATATTTCTGTCATTCAATTGCCACCAAATTTGCGGTCCTTTGAATATTTCTATATTAGTTGGGTTTGGAATGCCCTATTCTATTCCATACCATCACCTACTACTAGTCTACTATAAAACTATCACATTTATTCCCCCATCCTCTTCTTCACTCTCTATCCATCCAGACAGATAATCCCCCCTCTTTGCCAAAGTGGAAAAAAAGGGTAAGTTATGATTGATCAAGCATTGTAAATTGGCAAAAAAAAGGCTAGAAAAACTTCACTTATGATCCCTCCATCCCTAACTAAGGCTCCAATCTTTTATACGGTTGGTGCGGTGCGGTAACGATGTGGTGCGTTAAAATTTGAAAAAGTATGGTGAAAGTTGTGGTAGGTGAGATAAATAAGGAGAGAGAATGTAACAAATATAAGAGAAAAGTGAGGAGAAAGAAAAGTAAGAAGAGAGAAAAATAAGAAGATATATTGGTAATAATTGTGGTAAAGTGTGGTAAAATATTAAATAGTGCGGTGGGTGTGGTACCGCACCGCAATCTACCGCATAAAAAAAATAGAGTCTAAGTAAAACATTTTGAGTTAATTTGTGGAAGATTAAAATCTTTGAGTAAATTATTCCTAAATCATTATTTATAAAGTTACTTAGTGAAAGGTTGAATATATAATTATTAAGTGTAAAATATTTATATTAGGAATGTAAAATACAAATAACTAGGTATAAGAGAAAGTTAATTAGAGACGGAGGAATACTAGTATGCTTTTGTTGTTAAAGTCTTTGAGTACTTCTATGGTTCTGTTTACATCGGAGCAAGAGTTGTGAAAAATGAGCACACAACAACGCGAAAAGTTATAAGAAATTTTGACTACATAATATAGTTGGCCCACCATAAATAGGCTACATAATATGTATCAACAATTTTTTATTGGATATTATTAGTTGGAGTCACAGTCAAATAAGTTTGATTAGACCCTTTTTACCCATATCTCATGATGTAACTCTTTGGATTATTGTGTTTCATGGTCAAAAACCATGATGATAAATTGCTAATCCTCCGTGACAACATTCTTGCATGGTCAAACGCCATCTTTTTCTGAGTGGTTATACACAAAAACAAAACTGGACTTTTTTTTCTTTTGATGCAACAAAAATTGGACATTTTAGCTAGCAAGAGGCCCAACCCTTAAATCAACCACATAGGAAGCAACCCCAGTTGCGCCCAAGCCCAATTTTCCTACATGTCATTTTGGATGGGCTTGGTTGGTCCCTTATGTTTGTGTGCAATTTGATATGTTTTTTTTGTAGTAAGAAGGTATAAAAGTTAGCCAAGGTATTTTGCGTGCTAGAGTAGCTAGGCCTAGCTCATACTCTTTTCTTCTCCAATGGGATGTAAAAGTTAACCAAGGTATTCCTAGAGTGTGGGAAACCCATTCTTGTGATTTTAGTTAAAAATTTCAAAATTTAGAACACTACTAACATCTTATGTGAAGAAGATATTCCCTCTTATTAGTGATTATGATATAGGTTAATAGGTGCAATCAAAGTTTTGAAAACTTTAACTTATAAATTTCTTAATATATACCGTTATCTATTTTTATAAAATCATTGAATATCATTAGATTTATATTGAAAAATATTTTTGTAAAAATACAAAAATCAAAGTGATTGTTCTTAGCAAGCATAGAGAAAATTTATACGAGGAAGAAACTGAAGAGTTAATTAATTGCAAATTAAATTATTGTACACAATCAATCGTTGTTTGTTAAGACTCAAGAGTATTTACAAAGGCTATTCATAACCAAATAACCACCACTCGATGCTACGATCACTCATTACCCTTGCTAACAATTTGTAACTGCTAGTAGACCTTTATAACTAATATCTTCTAACATTGAAATGAATAATTGCGTGATGTATAACTAGTGCTTGAATAGAGTATGCCCTCTTACCATCACATTGCCTCGTCCTTGAACGTGACCCAAGTAACTTCATGAGTAAAACCTAGCTATAATATATCATCTCCTCTAATATCTTTCAAAAACTAGTGCTTGAATATAGTGCCCAATGTCAATAATCGCATGATGTATAACTAGTCAATGGATACAAGTATATATATGGAATATGGGAGTCAATCAATTAATTCATGCGTGCCACCTTCGCTTAGATATATATGCTTACCTTCAAACATGCATACCTTGGTTGAGGAGTGCAAATGTTGGAATACTTCCTCCACTATAGGATTAGGGTTAAGGCTTCCCCATATATAACTCTTTCCCATTTTGTAAGAAATCATCCATTTCATATCCTGCTTTATTTATATTAGGGTCAACCATTAGCACTTTATATTTGGTCCATATATAATCCAACTAAATTACTCCCACATGTCTTAGTATATTCAAAAAGGGAATAGTCTTCTAAATTAAAACAAGGGACAAGTCTACTTCTTTGCAAAGAATAGTATATATGATCGAGTTTCAAATATAAGTCTTATTTTAAAGAAACATATTATATGTGGCTTTGATTTTAAAGCACTTTTTCTTTTTGGTTTTCAAAATATTTATTTTAAAATATTTTGTTTTTGGCAAAAAAACTGCATATATGTTTTAATTTGAATTCCTTCAAACTTTATATCAGACACTTTTTTAATTTAAAAATCAAATTTAAAAAAACCATTACTCTACACGGATTATATGTGATATCATAATACTATAGGATTTCTTATGCACTATGTATGCACATATATCGATCTGTTCATACATTATTCTATATAATATATAATTTAAAATGAATGTAAAATTAAAACACTTTATTATGATAACTAATCCACCAATTTGTTGAATAGATGATGAAAGATTGATGTATAAGCCCCCAAATAGAATCTCCCCTGAAAATGCCAAAATGAAAATCCAAAGTGGTACGACAGTAAATCGAATCTTCCTAACTTTCTCTCTCTCCCCAATCAACTTCTTCCCTCTCCCAAGCTCCTCTTTTTTATTCCCCTGTTCTTATTATACATCCCTAATTACTCCCATTTAAATTTCAGTTGGTCCATATTTAAACGTAACCCTCCATTAACAACCCCCCTAGCTAGGGTTATTATACAAATGTTATGTGGGTGACCCAACTTCCAACATAACTAACTCACCCCAATATTCCCGCCATGCGCTTTCTGCTCCCTTTTTTCTGTCATCATCATCGTCATATTTTCTCCTTTTTCCTCATTTTCCTCGTCTTCTTCCCCCCAATCTTTCCCGCCAGAAACACCCCCACTCCAACGGTAGACTTAACCACCCATGACACCACCACCGCCTCCACTGCCAGGTGGCGTAACTTCTCGAAGTTTCTAGACCTCGAAAAGGGGGCCCAGCTCACTGGCGTCTCCGACCTGAAAAAGTACTTCCACCGCTTCGGCTACCTCCCATCCCCGCCGGAAAACTTCTCCGACGTCTTCGACTCCTCCCTGGAAACCGCCGTCAGCCGCTACCAGACCAACCTGGGCCTTCCGGCGACCGGGAAGATCGACCTCGACACTCTCCACCTCATCATGTCCCCCCGCTGCGGCGTCCCCGACGACTCCTTCACCCCCGCCGTCTCCCTCCTTCGGCAGACGCGGCGGTTCGCGTACTTCAACGGCCGACCCCGGTGGACGAAGCCGGCGCCGGTGACCCTCACCTACGCACTCTCCCCGGACCACACCGTGGACTACCTCACCCAAGATGAGCTCCGGGCGGTGTTCTCACGCGCCTTCGCCCGGTGGGCGCGCGTGATCCCGATGAACTTCACTGAGGCCAGGAAGTACTCGACGGCGGACATCAAGATCGGGTTCTACCGGGGGAACCACGGCGATGGGGAGCCGTTTGACGGCGTGCTGGGTGTGCTGGCCCACGCGTTCTCGCCGCAGAGTGGAAAGCTCCACCTGGACGGATCGGAAACATGGGCCGTCGATTTCAAGCAGCAGAAGTCGAAGGTGGCCGTTGATTTGGAGTCCGTGGTGACGCACGAGATCGGTCACGTGCTGGGGCTGGCACACTCATCGGTCAAGGATTCGATCATGTACCCGAACTTGAGTCCGAGGACGAGGAAGGTGGACCTACGGATTGATGACGTGGAGGGGATCCAGGCGTTATATGGGTCTAACCCGAACTTCAAGCTTGACTCGTTGTACTCTGAAGAATTTTCGCAAAACGGTAGTGGTGGCAGCGGTGGATCGTGGTGGTTGTCCTGGTGGGCCGTATGCTTAGGGTTGGTTCAAATCATATTATTTATACTGTAAATACATTCTTGGTGAGATAGGGTATTAATTAGTGATCATACGTCGACAGTACATACATACGAGACAATTCATATTGCGGAAAGTTAAGCAACTGTGCAGCTGCGCTAGCTGCTCCATATGGGATCAGATTCTTGTGTTATGATCCTTTCAATTTGGTCTAATCTATGATTATATTTGATTAATGGTCACGCTTGATAGAGCGAAATTCTATTTTGTCACATGCGTCCTTCCTACCAAAGAGATGTTAATCAACTGAATAACCACCCCATCTTCTAAACCCGATCTCTAGCTAGCTATACCTCGATTCAGCTATTGGTGGAAGTAAAAAAATTTCTGTTAGTAAAAAATTGTGGAGTTAATGAACCATATATTAGTCATGAGCACATTCTTTACTCATAAAATTTACTGGTGGTCATCCCCGATGGACCAATTGACACGTCAAGTTCATGCCACCTTACCTGGATAAACAAAATCTGTAACACTCGGGGTATATGGTTAAAATGTGGCTTAAGAGGATTGAAATGACTACTTATATCACCAAGGTGCACCTTCTTTTATGGTAACTCATCCATTGGGAACTCCTCAGTTAAGCGTACTTGGCTGGGAGTAGTCTCAAGATGGGTGACCTCTTGGGATGTTTTCCCAGACAACGTGCGAGCGAGGACGAAACACGCTGGAAATACTCGTGGTGATTTAAGGGGCCAACCAACGATCCTTGAAACAGTTATTGGTAATGTCCGCAACCCGGGCGGGGCCGGGGCCAGGGCGTTACAAAATCGTTCTACATGCATACTAGACAATTTCTCTAAAAAAACTTAATTTTCAATAGCCAAGTAAGCAAAGGTGGACCTCATGTTGATATTTGTGTGTTTTGGTTTTAATATTACTTTGCTTGTTTGATTTGGTAAGGACTTATAATAATAGATGATTATGTCAATGTTATCAATTATAGGTTATAATTAAGCAAGTGGGATTAAGCAAGGAAAAACATTCTTTGATGAAAAGTAAAGCGAATGTGTATATATATTTGAACACAAAAGAATATTGACGCAAGTTAGTTTTTTCGTGCAGACAACTTTCATGCATGTATATTTTGTCGCTGATTGGTTTTTCCCTTAAGAAGTCTAATCTTGAGGCCTTCATCAATTCCCTTTAATAACTCCAAGTATTTCTTTTTATAGTTAGATCTTCAAGTATTCCTCACCAAAATGGCAACAAATTAAAGGATGGTTCTTGAAATCCTTCAATCGTTTCTCTTTCAATCCAAGGAATACTTTAATTATGTTTGTTCATGCATTATTTAGATGAACGCAGCCTAGCTAGTTGTAGAATATATGTATTTTAATTTACAAAAGCACATGAAATAGTATATAGTAGAGTTTGACTTAATTATGTTTATCAATACTTTGTGTTAGTGTTATAAATATTTATCAACATTTACGATTAAACAGTTGGCGCTTAATTAACCTTTACAATAAGCAATCGCTTGTTATTAGCATTCATTTATTTACCGTTTATAATCGGTTAGTGTTTAGTACGTACATATACCTTATTTGAGGATGCACGTATTTGTATCACCCCACATGGGTATAAATTTTGTATACTTAATTAAACAGTTGAGATAGCATGATGGGTTTATTTATATGCTCAAGATTATGGTTTAGGTCTCTCTATGGATCAGGCAAAGCATGTGAGGAATAAATTCGGGTGTACGTAAACCATGCATGGTTTTCATTTCATGATAAACAATTTAGCATGAATGAAGCATTTAGACACGAGCAACGTATTGATTTGAAATCAAAACGACTCATGCATATTTGACTAGGAATTTTTAGCAGATACATAGCTAGCAGACTGAATCATATCGAAGAAAAAGCGTGATATATACTTTGTTGTACTCCCTCCGACCCAAATAATTTATCATAATTTGACTAGTGAGGTCAAACTTTATAAATTTTGACTGTTAATTTATTAAATTATATGTTGATTTATTGTGTAAAACTATATAATTATTAGATTCGTGACGAAAAATACTTTCATTTAAACAAAATATTACAAGTCTTGCTAAAATAAAATGTAAAATATTAATAGTCAAAGTATAACATCAAAGACCGTAGAAAAATAAAGTGGACAATTTATTTGGGAGGGAGTGAGTACCATGCATTTGCATGACAACATTGACAAGGGTTTCTATTGGTAAAAAATGAGTTCAACATTGATTTCCCATTAGGTATATAGTAACCTATAAATCTCGGAGAATTATGATCATCGTGGGATTTTTCGCTTTTAACTAGTTTAGACAAACTATGTGGAAAATATATATATATATGATAGGATGTATATATAGCGAGGAGTATGTTAATTACTTTGTTCAGGATTTTTACTTTTTCATATATATTATTGTTCCCGTAATGAGAGGTTAGGTAGAAGTCAAAAATATGGTTGAGTCAAGTCTATCAATGTACAACAGTACTAGCTATCCATCAAGCGTGACTGTAGGAGGCAAAAATTTGTCGACCAATTAAAAAATGACACGTGGACAATAAATTAAATTTATTCGGCCAATTATTATTATCCGCATGTTAAATTAATTACGGCGGTCCATTTAATTGAATTTTAAATGGAAATGCATCCTGACCAATAATACCATGACACGTGTCAAAGATGATGCAGAAAATCTTAATTATTTTTTTATTTAAAATTAAAGGAATAATTAATTAATTTGAGCCCAGGCCCAAAGCCCAACTAGCCCAAAGCCCGACTCAAACCCTAGGCAACCCTAGGCCTCCAGAACCTATAAATAGGGGTCATCTCCCTCATTTTCAACACACACTGCAGTCTACCCCCGACGGCATTCGACATTCTGCACTCCAGAGGCTCTAGA
The DNA here is from genome assembly GCA_029582165.1 of Portulaca oleracea. Classification (NCBI taxonomy): domain Eukaryota; kingdom Viridiplantae; phylum Streptophyta; class Magnoliopsida; order Caryophyllales; family Portulacaceae; genus Portulaca; species Portulaca oleracea. The sequence goes on along the minus strand of CM055877.1, from coordinate 13,346,171 downwards.
AGATCAAACTGCCAGCGGCCTCCAGCTACCAAGCGCCAAGGATCGAAGCCTGCAAAAAAGCTCAAGATCGAGTCTCCAAGCCTCTACCGCGTCAAGATCAAGAGCTGCTTAAGAGTTCTTCGGCAAGACCTGTGAAGCCTTCAGAAGATCGAACTACAGACGCTCTCCAGCTACAAGCGACAAGGACTAACGTAAGCTAGTTCAACAACTTCTGTTCTTCGCATAAAAGACTGCAGTCGTCTTCTTCGTCTAGTTCATCGATCGAGATAAAGCACTTAAGCCCTCGCATCCAAGAACTTGAAGAACTGCAACCGACAGTCAACCTATAGACAGTTAGACTTCGAGCAACCTCCGGCTACCAAGCATCAAGGAGATCAACGCTCAAAACCTTCAGTTCAAGAACTACTACAAGAGCCGTTCAGCTAGACCTACATTCGAGATCGAGATCAAGCGTTCGCGCCCTCGGCTCACCCAAATTTTAGGAGATTGAATCAGAGGAATACTTTATTGTATTTAATATAGAAATTGTACCGAAAATTCTTTGAAATTAATACAATTATATTTGTGCACTGATTTCTTGTCTCTATTTATTTATTGGTTGAAATTTGTGTTTACAAATTTGGCACACTCAGTGGGACATCTCTACCTCTCATCTCTTTCTCCAAGAATTAAAGTTCGAACTTTGATTTAAGCAACACGATGGCTGTCAACATGGAACAAAAGATCGCTGAATCAGAGGTTATGTTGAAAAGACTTGCTAGGGAGAGCGAAGAGAAGGACAAGAAAATTGACGAACAAAGTGCACAGATTGCGAAGCTGATTAAGAAAATATAGAAGCGCTCCTATCAAGAATCTGACGAAGAGACAGACAAGGAAGAATCTAACAAAGAGTCTTCCAAAGGTGATAGTGACAAGGAAGAAAAGAAAGACTCGTTTTCAGGATCAATGACTGTAGAGGATATTCAAAACTTAATTGTAAATGCAGTGAAGGCTCAACTCGGAGAAGGATCGGGAAAGAGTCACTTATACACAAAGCCATACACAAAAAGGATTGACGCTGTTCGAATGCCACAGGGATATCAACCCCCAAAGTTCAATCAATTTGATGGAAAGGGTAATCCCAAACAACATGTTGCTCATTTCATCGAGACTTGTAGCAATGCTGGCACGGAAGGAGATCGACTAGTCAAGCAGTTTGTTCGCTCTTTGAGAGGAATCGCGTTTGACTGGTATATGGAGTTAGAACCTGAATCTATCAACAGTTGGGAACAAATGGAGCAAGAGTTTCTCAACAAATTCTACTGCGCTCAACGGGTTGTTAGCATGACAGAGTTGACAAACAGCAAACAGTGGAAGAGTGAGCCAGTACTTGACTATATCAATCGTTGGAGGGCTCTTAGTCTTGAATGCAAGGATCGCCTCATCGAAGCTTCAGCTGTCGATATGTGCGCTCAAGGTATGCACTGGGATTTACTCTACGTCCTCAAGATGGTCAAGCCTAAAACTTTTCAAGAGTTGGCGACCAAGGCACATGATATGGAGATCACTATAGCAAGTCGATGGGGAAGGTCTTCATCTGCATTTGAATCAAGGAACGAAGCTAATGGGTATAAGGAGAATGGCAAGTGGCCAAACACTTCAAAAGAAGAGTCAATGGCTATTTCAACAATTGAACCAGTGCGAATCTCTGCTAAACCAAAACCCAAAAGGGAGAAAGTTAGTTCTTTGAAAGATGCTGAAAGGAAGCGCCTTACACTAAAGGAGCTTCAAGAAAAGAAGTACCCATTTCCAGACTCCGATTTGTCAGGAATGCTCGACAATCTGTTAGAGACGGGAGTTATCGAACTTCCACAACCAAAGAGGCCGGAAGAAGTGGGAAGAACCATGGACCCAAGATATTGTCGCTATTATAGGGTAGTTAATCACCCTCTTGAGAAGTGTGTCACACTTAAGGAGCGGATCATGAAGCTAGCTGAGGAAGGACAGATAATATTGTACTTAGATGACAACGTCGAAGCCAATTATGTTTCAGCACAGCCGATTCCAGCCAAGAGAAATGAATTCTTGATGATTCAGTTTGGATGTCAAAAACCAGTTCCACTTTTTGTACGAGTGCAAGCCCCTCAAGATGAACATGATCAAGTCTCAAAAGCTTTTGGTGAAGAGGAAGAATGGATCATAGTCACTCGAAGAAAGACTAGGGGGCAAGGTAAAGTCCAAGCACAACCACCTCGAAGGCAGCAAAGGAGAAGGAGAAATCCTCAACTTTCAACAGAGAAGAAAAGGCTTGAAGTCATCGGGAAACAAGAAGTCGATTCAGCTAAGTTGCTCAAGCGAGACCCTCGTTTTTCTGTCATGCTAGAGGAATACTTTCCTAAGGACTCCTTTGGAGTAGTTAACAATGTTGCAGCTGTAACCATGGTCTCCTGCTTCGAGATCGAAGAAGATGATAGCGAAGGAATGGAGCATCAGCCTAAGTCAAAGCTCTCCGTGTTCGATAGGCTGGGACGGTCAGCTTCCCACAGACAAATTTCTGTCTTTGAGCGGATAGAGTGTCGAGGAGAGCGTAAAACCTCGGTCTGCAGCAGGATCAGGGGTGGCTCGCGATCAAAGTCTTATGTATTGTCAAAGATCAAACAAGGTGAAGAGGTGGCAAACTCACAAGCTGACCAGGAAAAGAGCTCCGCATTCAGCCGCCTTGGAGTCATCAACGAAGTTCAAAGCACCATCCTATCTCGCATGAAGCGTTGTTCATTGTTGGAGGTCAAGACTGAAGGATCTCTTAGAGTCAAGAGACGTGCTGTGATCTTCACCGGTCATCAAAGCAAAAACAACATCGACATGGAGTTTGAGCGAGAGGAGATGTTTTCTTCTGCCGAAGTTAAAATCTAGGAAAATGAAGATGTAGCTCCTGAGCAAGAGCCTAAACTGTTCACAAAAAAAAAAGATTTCATTTTCAGTTCATTTCAATTTCATCATTGTAATACTTCTGGCCCGCAAGAGTATAAATTGTGTACGGCTAAATTAATAAATAAAATTTTTATTTCTCCATCTTTAAATTTGAACTACGTTTGGCTTGATCCTTATGGCTATTCTATCTCTTAAGGTACGTAGGCAATTTGGGTCTAGACCCAAATACAGTCATACCCAAACGAAAAAAAAAAAATCATCCCAGGTCATCAAATTTTAATGACTTTCCTGGTCAACAAACTTTGGGGACTTACAATTTAGCAAATTCAAGACTCACAAGTCAAAGTTCAAGACTTTCAAGTCAAAAACTCTCAAGTCACCAAAGTTAAAGACTCCCAAGTCGAAATTGAAGACTTTCAAGTCAAGGACTCCCAAGTCAATAAAAAAAAAGACTCTCAAGTCACCAGCTTCACAACTTCCAAGTCAACAAAATTTAAAGATTTCTAAGTAGAAAAAAAAAATCAAGACTTTCAAATCAATAAATTTCAAGACTCTTAAGTCATCAAGTCCCTTGATTGCCAAGTCAACAACAAGACAAAGACTTCCAAGTCAGTCAAATCTCGCATCAACAAGTCTCCTGACTCTCAAGTCGATAAAATGAAAGACTTACAAGTCAACCAAATTCAAATCAACAAAACACAAGGACTCACAAGTCAAGAAAAAAAATCACGACTCCCAAGTCAATAAAGTTCGAGATTTCCATGTCAACAATGCATACGACTCCCTAGTCAGCAAATCCAAAGACTTTTAAGTCAACAAACTTCAAGACTCTTAAGTTATCAAACTCACCGACTTCCAAGTCATCAAAAGTTGAAGACGTCCAAGTCAACCAAATTCAAGACTGCCAAGTCGTCAAAATCAAATTTTAAAGACTTTTACGTCATCACAATAAAGATTCTCAAATCAAAAGTACAAGAAATAGACCGACTTCCAAGTCATTATGATTGTAGGCTTTCAAGCCGCACTCTAGCTTGCCAAGATCTTCATGTCAGTGGTTGGCTTCAAGTCAGCACCATCAATGAAATACTCAGGCTGACAACTTCCTTCAGGCATGCAATGTGGGGGCATCTTAACCGTGTTGGTTGAATTCTGCTCCAAGACAACGCCATCGTCCTTCAAATAAAGCGGCGCACTCCTTTGGTTAAGTGGTAGACTCTTTCAAGCTGGCGATATCGACGTCTCATTCAGGTCAATACTGGGGGCAAGCTAGCGGGCGATGTCCTCGTGACCTTCCATGACGCTCACACCCAAGAAAATGTTTAGCTGACTTGTCATGGACCTTCAGAAGAAAGTCTGGTGTCTCACCATGACTCGATAGAGAATTCAAGCCTTCTCTTCATAACCTGTAGACGGCGGAATTTCCAGGAAGAGTAGCCCAGGAAAGCGGAGAAGACGACACAGTCGACCGCATACTGAAGAGAGCGATCAGGACTACTCACACAAGACGTTGGGGAGTGATCCACTCGCAGTGAGACGATGACCATGTCGACCCAGATAGTCCTAAAGAGAGTAAGTCTATGACCACTCTACGTCAGTACGCTGAGGAGTGATCCGCTCGCAGCGAGACGATGACCATGTTGACCCAGACAGTCCTGAAGAGAGTAAGTCTATGACCACTCTACTTCAGTACGCTGAGGAGTGTTCCGGCGAAGTGATGACCCTGTCGACCCTGATTGTACTGTCGTTTTTAAGAAAGTTGTCCAGGACAACTCTACGCCAGCAGCGAAGGGAGTAATCCACTTGTGGCCAAGCGATGACTCCGTCGACCAAGGTCAGTTCAGGAAAGAGACACCTCAAAGATGTCTAATACATCATAACATCCCCGAGGAGTAAACACGATGACGGTTCCGGCGACCCATGTCATTTCTGAAAAGAGACACTTCAAGATGTCTAATATATTAGAACGTCATCGAGGAGTAGTCCACCTGCGATGAAGCCATGACTCCGTTGACCCAGACTATACTGTCGTTTTAGAGAGAGTTGTCTAGGACAACTCTACGCCAGTAAGTTAGGGAGTATTCCACTTGAAGCCAAGGCGATAACACTGTCGACACAGACAGTCCTAAAGAGAGTAGTCTAGGACTATTTTGCGTCAATACGCTGAGGAGTAGTCCATAAAAGCATAGATGACGACACTGTCGACCCAGACAGTCCTGAAGAGAGTAGTTTATGAGTACTCTACGTCAGTACGCTGAGGAGTAGCCCACGGAAGCGAGATGGTGACACTGTCGACCCAGATAGTCTTGAGGAGAATAGTCTAGGACTATTCTACGTCAGCACGCTGAGAAGTAAGCAAGACTCTGACGGTAACGAAGGGCAACTTCAAGCACACAATGACAATTAATCCCAGCTCCTTGTACCGAAAAGATGGCAAAAAAAAATTGAACAAGAAAAAGAAAAGGTCAAATTATATGGAAAAAAAATTTAAAAAAAAAAGAAGAAAGAAAGAAGAAGAAGATACTGTAAAACCTGTGAGTTTGCAGATTCAGGGAGAAGACGAGGAGCAGTAGATGAATGGAAGAGCTGAGGATGGTATGTTTATATAGTATCTGATTGGCCAAGTTTCAGGATACTACGAGAATTCTCAATCAAGTCTCCAACTCCATCTCCATCTCCAACTCTAACTCCAACTCAAACTCCATCACCATCTCCAACTCAAACTCAAACTCAAACTCAAACTCAAACTCAAACTCAAACTCCAACTCCAACTCCAATTCCAACTCCAACTCCATCTCCATCTCCATCTCCATCTCCATCTCCATCTCCTCCTTCTCCAACTCCAACTCCAACTCCAACTCCAACTCCAACTCCAACTCCAACTACAACTGCCAAAAATTTTATCGGACTAAATTTCTGGTGAAATTTTATCCAAACTGAAAAGTTGTGATAAAAAATATTGTCCTTAAATATTCGAGATTCAACCGCTTAAAGCACTCAAAATTCGTGTTTGCGGCTGACTCTCGAAGGGGGCATCTGTAGGAGACACAAATTTGTCGACCGATTAAAAAATGACATGTGGGCAATAAATTAAATTTATTCGGCCAATTATTATTCGCCGCATGTTCAATTAATTACGGCGGTCCATTTAATTGAATTTTAATTGGAAATGCATCCTGGCCAATAATATCATGACATGTGTCAAAGATGAAGCTGAAAATCTTAATTATTTCTTTATTTAAAGTTAAAGGAATAATTAATTAATTTGGGCCCAGACCCAAGCCCAAAGCCCGACTCAAACTCTAGGCAACCCTAGGCCTCCAGAACCTATAAATAGGGGTCCTCTCCCTCATTTTCAACACACACTGCAGTCTACCCCCGACGACATTCGGCATTCTGCACTCCAGAGGCTCTAGAAGATCAAACTGCCAGCGGCCTCCAGCTACCAAGTGCCAAGGATCGAAGCCTGCAGTAGCTCAAGATCGAGTCTTCAAGCCTCTACCGCGTCAAGATCAAGAGCTGCTTCAGAGTTTTTCGGCAAGACCTGTGAAGCCTTCAGAAGATCGAACTACAGACGTTCTCCAGCTACGAGCGACAAGGACTGATGTAAGCTAGTTCAACAACTTCTGTTCTTCGCATAAAACACTGCAATCGTCTTCTTCGTCTGCTTCATCGATCGAGATAAATCACTCAAGCCCTCGCATCCAAGAACTTGAAGAATTGCAACCGACAGTCAACCTGTAGACAGTTAGACTTCGAGCAACCTCCGGCTACCAAACATCAAGGAGATCAATGCTTAAAACCTTCAGCCCAAGAACTACTACAAGAGTCGTTCAGCTAAACCTACATTCGAGATCGAGATCAAGCGTTCGCGCCCTCGGCTCATCCAAATTTTAGGAGATTGAATCAGATGAATACTTTATTGTATTTAATACAGAGATTGTACCCAAAATTCTTTGAAACCAAAATTCTTTGAAATTAATATAATTATATTTGTGCAATGATTTCTTGTCTCTATTTATTTATTGCTCGAAATTTGTGTTTACAATGACAAATAACACACGTTTGCTTGTAAGGGTTATAATTAAGCCAAAATTAAGAGGATCTATAACTTGGAAAGCTTAACTCATCAAAAGAATTCCATTTATAGCCAGTCTAAGGAGGATCATGTGAACCACTTGAGGCGTGTTATGGAGATTCTGAGTAGAGAGCAGCTGTATGGGAACCTCAGGAAGTGTCAATTCTTCACCAGCCATGTTATATTCCTTGGTTATATTGTGACATCAGAAGGAATTCAAGTAGATGAGGATAAGATCAAAGCCATCAGAGAGTGGCCAGTTCCTACATCAATCCAGCAGATAAGGAGTTTTCATGGATTGGCATCTTTCTACAGGAGGTTTGTGAGGAACTTCAGCACTATTCTAGCTCCTATGACAGAGTTAGTGAAGGGGAAAAGCTTTACTTGGACACCAGCAGCACATAAAGCTTTTGAGGAGGTCAAAAGACAGCTAACCTCAGCGCCAGTGTTGGCATTACCTTGTTTTGCCAAATTCTTTGAAGTGGAGTGTGATGCCTCAGGTGTGGGCATTGGAGCAGTGTTGACTCAAGAAGGAAAACCAGTAGCTTATTTCAGTGAGAAACTCAATGAGGCCAAGAGGAAATACAGTACATATGATAAGGAGTTTTATGTTATCATTTGAGCTTTGCAACATTGGAGGCATTATCTTATTGGAGCTGAATTTATTCTACACATTGACCATGAGGCCCTCAAATTCATTCAGGGGCAGCATAAACTCAACACTAGGTATGCTACTTGGGTGGAGTTCATGCAGCAATTTCATTTTGTGATCCATCATAAATCTTGGAAGCTTAACAAAGGAGCTGATGCTTTGTCCAGGAGGTATTTGTTGTTGCAAGTTTTGGATGCAAGAGTGCTTGGTTTTGAACAGTTGAAAGCTTTGCATGAGAATGATGAAGATTTTAGAGAGTTGTACCAGAAATGTCAAGGACATCCTCAAAGTCTATACCACATACACTAGGGATTTCTCTTTAAAGGGGCAAGGTTGTGTATTCCAAGGAGTTGTTTTAGAAAATTGTTGATTTCTGAAGTTCGTGGAGGTTACTTAGCAGGTCATTTTGGTATTGAGAAGACCCTTCTTATGTTAAAGGAACATTATTGTTGGCCTAAAATGAGGAAGGATGTTGAGCATTGGATCAGGAGGTGTGCTACATGTCAGATTGCAAAGAGTCATAGCTTACCTCAAGGGCTATACACACCTTTTCCAGTTCCAAACAGTCCTTGGGAGGACATCATCCTAGACTTCATTGTTGGTCTACCAAGAACTCAAAGAGGGAAAGATTCAATCATGGTAGTTGTGGACAGATTCAGTAAAATGGCTCACTTTATTGCATGCCATACAACTTTTGATGTTGTGAGGATAGCTAAATTGTATTTCCAGGAGGTTGTGAGACTCCATGGAGTTCCCAGGAGTATTGTGTCAGATAGGGATGTCAAGTTCCTAAGTCATTTTTGGGTTACTCTTTGGAAGAAGTTGGGCACCCAGCTGAAGTATAGCACAACTTGTCACCCCGAAACTGATGGGCAAACAGAGGTCACAAATAGGACACTTGGAACACTATTGAGGTCACTGATATCCACAAACAAAACAGGATGGGACATCCTCTTGTCTCATGCTAAATTTGCTTTCAATAGAGCACCATCCAAGGCAACTGGCCTTTCACCATTCCGGGTTGTCTATGGTAGAAATCCTATAACTCCATTGGACTTATCCCCACTAACAAATTCTGTGAGGTTTAGTTATGAAGCAGGTAAACATGCAGAGGAGATCAAGAAGCTTCATCAGCAAGTCAGAAGGAAGATCATCAAGTATTCTAAGCAAGTTTCTACATCAGCAAACAAGCATACGAGGAAGATGGTTTTCAATCCAGGAGATCTAGTGTGGATACATCTAAGGAATGATATATTTCCAAGCAAGAAGAAGGGAAAGTTGACCCCAAGAACAGATGGTCCTTTTGAAGTTCTTGAGAGGATTGGAGATAATGCTTACGAGTTAGACCTTTCTGAAGACTATGGAGGCAATGCTACATTCAACGTTGCAGATTTGAGGCCTTACTTTCCAGAGCATGAAGACCTTCTAAGTTTGAGCACAAACTTTCCTCGACCTAGGGAAGATGATGTAGGTCCTCCATCAGAACCAGCATCAGCAGCAGCAACGACCTCACCAACACCAACTCCAAGGCCATCATCAGCTACATCAAACACTGACATCCAAGAGTGTTTCATGATGGTCCAACAAGTCTTGAGGTCGTCCAACAACAGCAACATCAACATCAACAGCAGCAGCCAACCAGTGAGGTTATTTCTCAATTCCATATCTTTGGATTGAGGTCCTCACCCATGTTTGAAGACTTCACTTTAGAGCTGTTGAGGACATTCCAGCTCAGTGGAGATATTTTGCCAGTTCTAAGGTCCTCTTTGAAGACATCACTTCTAGACCGTTCAGGATATTCTAGTTCTGTGAGGTGATCCTGCATTGAGGTCGTCCATGAAGACTCACTTCTGAGCTGTTAAGGCTATTTCCAGCTTGTGAGGTGATTTAACCGATTGTAATAAAGAAAACGCGTTTGTTAGGTTTTATTTCATTTTATTTTGATGTTATCCAGTTTGTAATGAGGCCTAATTAGCTTACTAAGTTAGTTAAGTAGCTTAATGCTTAACTAGTGAGTTTCTTGAGCAAGGGGAAACCCTTAATCATCCAGCTCAACCCTAGGTTTAAATACATTGTAATCGGCAGCTTGAGGAGATCATCTATCAGTGAAATCAATAGCATTTTGAGTGCCTTAATTGAGCCTCTTGTTTGTGAGTGACGTTAAACTGTCATCCTTGGTTAATTCTACTATAGTAGCAAGGATTTGGCAATCCTTGTGGTGGGTGTAGAGCTTGATAATCTCGATGGTGGTGCGCCTGTATCCATTGAGGTCATCCAGTCCATTGCCCTTGAAGTTCTAGCTATGGTGGGCATGTATCAGCTCGAGCCTCAAGACTATCTTCGGTTACTGTTTGATTGTAAGTTTGTCCATCCAATCATCATATTATCATCACCCATTTCATCCATTTATTGGTGTTTGTGCTCTGTTTTGAGGAGGTTATAATTGATTTCTTATCGTGAGGTTCTGCTTTGGTCAAGCTTGAATCTCTGTTGTGAGTCCAGAATTGTGTGTTTGTGAGTTAATGTGGTTTTCTGTGAGGTCAATACTCTGATCATCGCGACCTTGCATACATCAGCACCCTTCACGATTTTCCATTTACCATTCCCGAACCTTGCAGTGTAGCCCATCTCATCGAGTTAATTCACTAAAATCAAATTCCTCTTAATTCCAGGAATATACGTCACATACTCCAACTTCCAAAGACCACCATTAAAAGTCTTAATAGTCATGTCTCCTCTACCTGTTATCTCATAATATTTGTCATCAACAAGATACACCTTGTCAAAATTTCCATTCCTAAAATTACGAAATAACTCCCTATCAGAGGAAACATGAAAGCATTCACCAGAGTGAACTATCCATGACTCTTCAGGACTAGACACACTCAAAATTAGTGCTTCACAAAGGTCATCCGCACAGTTGATTGTGTCCTTGTCATCATTACCCTTCCCCTTCCTAGGTTTAGGGCAATCCCTCTTAAAAAGACTTTTGATAGACTTTTAATTAAAATAGCAGTACATAATAGCGGAAGCACCGAAATAAGATGACTAATGGATATCGAGAACAATAACTTGCAAGACTAAAGGGGACAAAAAAAATTTAGCATGGAAACCAAAATCGGAAAAAACGACGGGCAGCACAAGCACAGAACGATTCCAATATTGTTCCGAGATCCAACAAAGAGAGTATTACAAAGATCTCAAACACCAAAAGAGATCCGCCAGAAAGAGTCACATACTCTTAGTCAACAAAACTCTCAACAAAACCTCTCTCACCATCCAAAATTTGCCCCAATGGGCACCAAACTTGGCCACACCAAACAAGGTGAACAAGACCAACTATTTATAGAGAAAACTCCCTATAAACCTACCTTGACTCTCACTCTAATTAGATTAAGAATCTAATACAATTTAGAAACACAACATAATAAGGAAACCTAAATAATATCCTAATACAATTAGGAAACAACTAATTTTAGGATCAAGAAACTGGGTGATTTTAGGACACTTTCCTAACAACCTTTATCACCACAACCATAACACACAACATTGCTCGTGTCCCTAGGCTTACTTTTACCCCTAGACTTCGACTGTTCCTTGGAATTATTCGAATTCCCATTGTTCTTTCTACCTCTGACACTTAAGGCACTTCCCGAAGATTCACCACTAGAATTCTTCCTACAAAGGCCTTCATTGAGCAGCACAGACTTGACCTCATCAAATTTTATCTCATCAGTACTCTTAGCACTACTAACAACAGTTACGACTGTTTCTCAAGAATCAGGCATAGAAGACAACAATATGCAAGCTTTAACATTCTCAGCAAAAACTATCTTTACTGAAGCAAGTTGTGATAATATCTTAGTAATCTCATTTATATGATCAGCCACATCAACATCATCAGTCATCTTACAACTGGTTAATTTGCGAAACAAATATATCTGATTTGTTGCGTTTGGCTTCCCATACATCTTCTCCAGTGCCTTCAGCAATTCCTTCGTTGTCTTTTTCTCCATAGCGTTAAACCTGGTGTTCCAAGCCAATAACATCCTGATAAGGGACATGGCCTGACGATTAAGCAGATTGAACTTGGCCTGCTCCATGGAGTTTGGCTTCTTCTCCAACAGCAGAACATGCAACGACTTCGAATACAGCAAATCCTCAATTTGCAACTTCCAATAGGTGAAGTCGAGCCCCCAAAGTATGGTCGGGCCAGGGGTCGGTGACCCAGCCCAGCCCAGCCCAGCCCAGCCCGATGAATTGACTAAACACAAAAATTTAAAAAAAAAATCTTAGATTAAGTTATAGTTTTTGTGACTCGACTCAGCCTGACCAGACGACCCAACTAAATACATAAATAAAAATGTGTAAATTTTTAGGCTTTTTTATTAAAAAAATCCATTTTATATATTTGTTGGTCCATTGACCCGATCCGTGGCCCGTAGGGTCAGGGCTCGGGCCGAAGATAACTGGCTCGAAAGTCGGGTCGAGTCGGGCCGACGGGTCAAACCCTTCCGACTCGACTGACCCAGCCCAGCTCGACCTTTAAACAAGTCTATCCTAAACCTAGGAATGGTAATAGGTCTCAATTCTCATGTTGTAGCCAACTTTAAATGTCAGTGTTGCTATTCTATTCAAGCTCATCAATGGTGTGTTTTTTTTTTTTTTTTTACAAAAGCAAGCAAGGAGAAAAGACAGGCTAACGACGTCTACTCACAAGAAATCGGCCCGCCCTACTCAACTAAATTGTAGAGGTTAGGATTATTTAGAATTGACACACTCCCCTCAACCCCTGCTAAGTGAACCTGATGAGCTAACCAGTCAGCGACCGCATTGGCTTCTCTGAAAATATGTGAAATTTTTACATCCTCGAATCGCTGAAGAAGAAGTTGTGCATCCTGAATGAGTCCTCTTATTTGCCAACGAATTGAATAATTACCCTTTAGAGCTTGGATGACCACCATGTTATCGCCTTCTATGAGAATATGCTTGAATCCCGCTGAAGCCGCTTCCACAAGACCATCACGAAGTGCCCTCGCCTCAGCAACCAAAATAGGTGCATCGCCATAGTATGCCACACCCCCTCTAAGAACTGCTCCCCTCCAGTCTCGAATAATGAAGCCGTCCGCCGCCGAATTGGAGATGTAAGAACCGTCGAAGTTTAGTTTGACAGCGCCCACCGGGTATACCAACGAACCAGAGAGTGAGAATTGGTATACCCTCCCTCACTACTGCTACCATGATTCTCTACCTCGTTATTATTTCTAATTTGCCATTTCGCCGCATTTCTTTTAGCCTGTATGAGACACTGCAACGGACGAAAAAATTTATTTCGAAAGATAGCTTCATTCCTATTCTTCCAAATAGTTCATAAAAGAAAAATTCCCCTTATCAACTCTCTCTATTTCTATCCCAAGATTTATTGGACACCAAAAAAATGTTGAATAGAGTTATTTCCATGAACAATCTCCAAATCCAAGATCCAACCATGCTGAATCGCTAAAGTCCAAACTCTCTGCGTTGTCGAGCAATCCCGAAAAAGATGTTCCTCACTTTCAATCTCCTCAAGACAGAGAAGACAGACCGGATCCAAACTAATTCCTCTTCATAGAAGATTTCCACGAGTTGGTAGAGCCTTGTGAAGCATAAGCCAAAGGAAGATTCTTAATTTCGGGGGGATATCAATTTGCTAGATCCATCTAAACTTCCATTTTTCCAAGTGATTAGTACAATCTTGAATAATTCTAGTAGCTGTTTTCGTGGAAAACATCTTATTTCCGGTAAGGCCCCAACACAACTCATCTTTGAAATCCGACACTGTAATCGAAATTCCCAAGATTTTTTGAACAATATACGGGTCTTGAATCAACCTGTTTAATTTACCTACATCCCAGGCTTTTTCATGAGTAATAAAATTATCTACTGTTAGAGATTCGTTGTAATAACCCGCCCCGAAATCATGTTTAATTAAGAGCTAATTACCGTAATTACCTAAATTATGTATAAATTTTTCGCTTTTACTTTTAAGTATTTATTTTATCGGTGTCAAGTCTCGTGCAGGAGATGGCAAAAGGGTATCAAGTTACGGGTTTACAAACCTTTAATTTATTTTATTCACCCGTTAAATTAAATTAACTTGGGTTTTACCGTTTACGTTATTTCTTTAACCGAAAAGGGTTTATTTATACCACCTCGTAACGTTTATATTTTATTATCCAAACCTTAACTTATTTTATTTGGATTATATTTATTTTATTTAAGTACAAGTAATATTTATGTTCCATTTATTTAACTTTTCTTTAATTCAAGTCTTAATTTATTTTAACCCAATTGTTACCGATTAATTTTATTAAGTACAACTAATTATTATTTAAACCTAGCACTTCTATAATTATGTTATTAAATTAAAATTTCAGATTTTAATTAAGTTTAATTAGTGTCTTAATTATCTAGAGGGAGTCTATATTAGTACTAGTATTAGTTAGGGGCTCATCTTATCAATTCAAACTCCCAACACCCCTCACTCTCACTTTCTCTCTCTACCCCTCTGCTCCTCCCTCTGTTCTGCCGTGACCAGCAGCCACGCCGGCCACTTTCCGGTCGCCGGAGCCGGCCGCCGCCGCCACCATTCGCCGGCCGCTGCCCTCCTCTCCTCCCCTCTTGTGTTTTCATCAATTTTTAACCTCAAGGGTAATCTTTTAAACCCCCCCCCCAATTTCAATTCTTTTATACCCTAATCTGAATTCTATGTTGTTTATGTGTATTTCTTGTAATTTTCATCTCTTCTACTCTCTTTTAGTATGAATTCCAAGTTATAATTGCATTGGTTAAGTTAGGGTTTGAGTTTGGAGTGAATGCATGTGATTCTTGAAGTGTTCTTGAAGTTTTCTAGGTGAATTTGTGTTGGATGATGTTTGAATCTTGTTGCATGTTAATTCTTGAAGAGTTTCTGAGTATTTAAGGGCAGATTATAAGTGTTGATTTTGTTAATTAAGTGTTGTTAAGTTCAAATTATATGAATGGGGAGTGTATTTAGTGAAAGATTGTTAAAGTGTGCTAATTGTGGTGAATCCATGGATGCATGTAGGATTTAAGGGTTTTGATGGGCTCATTTTCAATATATAATTTCTGGAAATATGATTGATTATAGCCAAAGTGAAGTTTAATTAAGGATTATTGCAAATTAAGGGCTAAAGTTATCATTAGAGTTGAAATTAAGGTCTTAAAGGTTTCTGTCCAATTTCTGGAAATTTACAGAGACTTAAAAGTTGGATTTTTGCCCAGATTTTTACTCCATGAGATAGCCCAAAGTGTTAGCTAACCATAGGCTTTGGAATTTCGAGTTTCCGACTAGTATGGGCCGAGATATGGCCAAAACCGTAACGACACGAATTTGAGTACGTTTCTGGAGTCAGTAACTTGAAGGCTGATTTCCGTCCAGTTGGATACCTTATTAATTTTTGTGGTGAACATGAAAGTTTTAGGTCACATTGCAAGCTTTCCGGAAAGGTATGGTTTGTAGTTATCCGATATCGGGAGTGTGAGTTAGGAGCCCGGAAAGAAGGGTTGTCCTCGGGAAGTTTCTTCTCAGTTCATTAGTTATAAAAATCCATCTTTAAGGCCCTAAATCAAACCAATAAAGGGCTTTAAGCATTGATAAGTTGTGAATATATGTTATAATATTAGTTTATAGTCTTAAGGTTGAAAAGTATGGTTTTGGAGGCCTAATTATATTCTAAGGACATCCTTCCACGAATTAGGAATCAAGTATAAATTATATGTATCTTCCAATGTTTGTTAGTCTAGAAGTTCAATATCCTTGAATTAGTTACAATGTTTTTCTAGCTTATTAACCTCCAAGCTCTAAGTAGCTCTAATTCAATTGCTCTCTAAAATATCCACTCAAGTCTATCTCTCAAATCACATTCGAAAACCCATAAATCACTTCACCACACCTTTTTAATCTCAATACCGCATCATCAAGTTATCTTCCAAGAAGCCCATCATTTTCATCTTGACCTCCAATCTTTGACTCCTATACTTTATATATACCTCATCTATCCAAGCTAACTTTCCAAGATTCAAGTTCCATCTTTTTAATCCACCTTTCTACGTCAATATCTTCATATAAATTCAATCCGGAGTTCTTAATTATCCGAATCCGGTTTCTGTCCGGGCCCATTTTGGAGCCCTTCCTCTCATTTTTAGCCTCTGGTTCTGTTGACAAAGTTGTAGATTCCGATTTTCCTAACTCAAGTTATGCTATAAACTCTAATTTTATACAACCTGAATTTTCTCTCTAAGTTATTTCATTTACAATTTCTTAAATTACCAAGCATTTGAGTTTTATCACTTATTCTTCATTTTCACTTATTCTTACCTTAGTTGTCAAGTCGCCCAAGCCATCTCAAGAGCGAGACGCGACATCCAAGTTTACGTCATCTCAAGGTACGCAAATTGTCCAACCTTTACCGCCTTAGCGCGTACATTATTCTTGTATTATCAAGTTTTATGCTTGATGTAATCTTTTATGTTTTAAAGTGGACCCGCCTTATATTATCATTTATATGTACTCATGTTTTAGCACTCGATCGAGTGCTCGACTGCCTTGATGTCGCATCGCTTAGCGGTCACCCAAACCAAATCTAGATCGATTTGGGCATGCGCGTGTGTGAGGTGCTTGCACCAATCATGAGGGTTCCACATATTTATTCATCTATCTTTACTACATTGTTATTCATGTATGTTATGTATGTACTTCATTTCAGGTTATTGGTTTTACTCCCATTTGCTTGTTTTCAAAATGATTTTAAATGTCGGCACTAAAACCGTCTTCGAACGGTTTTACGTGTTGGAGGTTTACGTACTGAGTGTTTCCCCACTCACTTTTGCAATGTTTTAATGTTTTGTTTTTAGGAGGTTCGAGCTCCCGAGGCAAAGACAAATTAGTTCCGAAGTAGCTTCAATCGCGTGAGGTAGTTCCTAAGTCACGTTAATGGCTGGGAAGCCGGTTTGGCAGTGCTTGGAAGACTCTTATGATTTTTAAGCTTATGTATCCATAAATTCAAGGATTGTATAAGTTTGTACTTATGTTTTGGGTTTGGAGTTTAGCATTTCTCTTTCTTGTGGTTATAAAGTGTTGGTGGGTTGTGTTTGCCTTGTCTCTTTCGGGATGGCGGTAATACTCCGACCTTAGTATTCCGCTGCGCTAATCACAGGTTTGGGTTCTAAGTGTAGTCTTAATCTTGTGATTAAGGTCAGTGTTACAGGTGGTATCGTGAGCTACTGTTAAGTAGAATTTGGGATTGTAGAATTTCCTAAGACATTGATCTTTGTGTTATGGTTTAGGAAGAAAGTTAGGCATGTGTGAGCTAAGTATCCCTTTGGTTGGTATGTTAAGTGATGACTATGATGGGAGTTGTTGAAGAGCATGAAGCTCTAGATGTTTACATGGAATGTAAAACGTTTTTCCTTGCAGGTTTTCAAGATTGTGTAAATTGGGGATAGCTCTATTTATAGGGGAAGTGCTGCCGAATTTTTCCTAGAATTTTAGAAAGCTTTAGTCAAAATTTTTAAGGGGGAAAATCTAGGTGAATTTGAGTTAAGCCTAGTAGTTTATACAAGTAAAGCTATGAATATATTGGGAAATTATAAAGTATGCCAAAGTATCTCCTTAAAAGTTCTTGATAGTTGATAAAAAGATTATGAAACAAGTCCCAAGTGGGATTTGGTATAGGATGAAATGAGTTCTAAATCTTAGAATGGATTAAGGAAGCCCGAAGAATGGTATAATGTACGGGATCAAGAAATTGTTAAGTAAGCTTAAGGCAAGTTTAAAAGTTAAAATAAGAGCTTCTTGAGTCGCTCGTAAGGGGTTAGCTTGGTTGAGTCTCGAACCTCATCATAGGTTTGTTTCTTCCATTTACGTTAACAAGTTCTTTTTGCTATGATAAGAGTTATAAGACCTTGCGTGGTACTCTATGCATGGTGTAGATGGATACCAACGGCAATCCCCTCCCGAATCCTTTTGCGATGTTTATGGACTCCGCCTCTAACGTTCAAGCTCATCTCAAGGCGTTACAAGACGTTCTGGATGCACATTGCGCTACGAATCCAAGATCCGAGTACCACGACGACATTTGTCGAGCCCGATGCTTGCTAGCGACTTTCCCCCACGAGAACCCGTGGGATGATATCAGGGACAGGTACCGCCAATTGCTCCTTCAAGGAGAACCAGGACGCCATACATGGTGCCTTAACCACGTCGGGGCTTGGAACCAGATAGCGATAGAAGTGATGATCGCACAAACCGGACAGTCACTAACTCTCCACGTCAGTAAGTTAGGACCCTACCTCCACGAAATGCTAGGACTACCAGCGCCTTCTAACGCAGGCATAGCTCCATCGCACGTGTTTTCACCACCGGCGGACGAAGTACGTTTACTTTTCTCACCACTCATCACGGGACGACAAATTGTTCCAAATGTATCTTCCCATGGGGAGACCACGCCTACAGCCCGGGTAGCCGGAGAGGAGGAAGATCCTAGCATGGATCTAGATCAAGATGAGGTACGCCTAGAGCAAAGGCACGTCAGGGACCATGAAGCGGGAACGTCTACGCCTGTTGCTCCGGTGGGGAATGACTTCGACTGGACCACCTTGGGACCCATAATCCGTCATACTAGACGCAAGAGCGTTCGTCCCTCACAGTTACGACACGTGGAAGAAGCTAGGGAGCAAGAACAGGAAGGGTCCAATTCTCACGTTTAGAAGAGTTGGTCGGTGCCTAACTATTATGCAGGGATAGCAAGGGGCTAACCTTAGGGTTAAGCTAGATGACCGTATGTACGTTGTGGGTGACTAGATATTTTGTTTTTGGGTCGTCGATGTAATTGGTCAAACTATGATTGATTTTGTAATCTTCCTATGATTATTTTGTGGAAGGGAGCTTGGGTTGTAATTTAAGAAAGTTAGGACATGTCATTTTGAGTTATGATGTAGTAGGAACAAGGGTGAAGATGAATGCCCTATAACGATAAAAAGGGGGACCTTTTTTTCTGAATGTTATGAATGGATGCAACAGTACTACTGGACTTCTAAACCTCATGGGCTAATGCGGTTTATAATATGATGGGATCGTAAGAATTTTATTGAGGTTCTAATTATGCATGTATGTATGTGAATAATATGACTTAACAAAGAAACAAAGGTCCTATGAAGGAGCATTTGATTAAAATTTGAACTTCTATGAAAAAGAGTTACAAGGAGGTAATAATACTAAGTTATATGGAGTAATAATATGCTTTGTTGTAATATTGTAGTATGTCGCAAAGTTCGAGGAACACACCCTCCCACGAAGAACCTGGAAATGAGATGTCAAGGGGTAATCAACTTGAATTACAAGGACCTCAACTCAACCCGGGAGTGATTA
This sequence comes from Portulaca oleracea, assembly GCA_029582165.1. NCBI lineage: Eukaryota > Viridiplantae > Streptophyta > Magnoliopsida > Caryophyllales > Portulacaceae > Portulaca > Portulaca oleracea. The sequence goes on along the minus strand of CM055877.1, from coordinate 13,327,103 downwards.
GTCATCCTGAGTCATCTTTAGGATCCGTTCCTCTCAATTCACCCCAATACTCGACCCTTTGGGATTTTAGTGCAAGAACTCCTCAGCGTATACCCTTCCATCTACAGACAAGCAAGTCAACCTAGGGAAGAAAACTACGCGGATAGGGTAGCCCGAAGGAACCCAACTTTTTACAAAGGGGGTTACGACCCCGTAGTGCTAGAAGATTGGATTCGTGAAATGGAGAAGATCTTTGAAGTGGTCGGGGTACCCGAGGATAAGAAATTGGCCAAAGGAACCTACTACTTGAAGGGTGAAGCTGATATATGGTGGAGGACTATTGAAAACAAATACCAAGGGACTACAAAGTCTTGGAATGACTTTCTAGGTGATTTGAGAACCCAGTTTTACCCTATCTCCCTTAGGCGCCAAAAAGAGAAAGAATTCTTAGAGTGGAGTATGCTCAACAAGGACATCTCAGTGGTGCAATATACAGCAAAGTATAACGACTCTCGTTCGCCCCAGATTATGTAGCGTCTGAGCAATTGAAGTTAACCCGGTATGAGGGAGGCTTAGCGCCGTATATTCGCAGTCAGCTGTCGTCCCATCGATTCTTAACGATGCAAGAAATGTATGAAAGAGCTGCGGAGGTGGAAAGGGTGAGAGAGGAATTAAGAGCCCTGAACTCCGGGAATCAAGGGACTGCAAAGAGGAAGTGGAATGATAGGGGGATGGCAAGTGCACCTGCTATGGAAGGTGGTCAAGTTAAGCGGCCAGTGCCACCAGCTCCAAGGAATCAAGCCGCCCTAGTCGTTGCTAAGGAACCCTGCAAGAAGTGCGGCAGGACTAATCATACCACCGCCCAATGTCGGGTAGATACGGGAAATTGTTTATGGTGCGGTGCACCAGACCATCGGGCGTCTGAATGTCCAAGGAGGACCCGGAGGCCAGAACCGGGCACCACACGCACCGCACCGCCAGCCAGAGCAGCGCCGCAGCAAGACACCTCGGAAGCCACGTGGGAAACCGAGGAAGATATGAAGAAACAACACCCCCATCTCTTTTAAGGTAAAATAACCGCGATTATAACCGTCAGCAAGTTTCGAGGACGAAACTTCCTTTTAGGGGGGAGGGTGTAATAACCCGCCCCGAAATCATGTTTAATTAAGAGCTAATTACCGTAATTACCTAAATTATGTATAAATTTTTCGCTTTTACTTTTAAGTATTTATTTTATCGGTGTCAAGTCTCGTGCAGGAGATGGCAAAAGGGTATCAAGTTACGGGTTTACAAACCTTTAATTTATTTTATTCACCCGTTAAATTAAATTAACTTGGGTTTTACCGTTTACGTTATTTCTTTAACCGAAAAGGGTTTATTTATACCACCTCGTAACGTTTATATTTTATTATCCAAACCTTAACTTATTTTATTTGGATTATATTTATTTTATTTAAGTACAAGTAATATTTATGTTCCATTTATTTAACTTTTCTTTAATTCAAGTCTTAATTTATTTTAACCCAATTGTTACCGATTAATTTTATTAAGTACAACTAATTATTATTTAAACCTAGCACTTCTATAATTATGTTATTAAATTAAAATTTCAGATTTTAATTAAGTTTAATTAGTGTCTTAATTATCTAGAGGGAGTCTATATTAGTACTAGTATTAGTTAGGGCTCATCTTATCAATTCAAACTCCCAACACCCCTCACTCTCACTTTCTCTCTACCCTCTGCTCCTCCTCTGCTCGCCGTGACCAGCAGCCACGCCGGCCACTTTCCGGTCGCCGGCCGCCGCGCCACCATTCGCCGCCGCCCTCCTCTCCTCCCCTCTTGTGTTTTCATCAATTTTTAACCTCAAGGGTAATCTTTCAAACCCCCCCAATTTCAATTCTTTTATACCCTAATCTGAATTCTATGTTGTTTATGTGTATTTCTTGTAATTTTCATCTCTTTTACTCTCTTTTAGTATGAATTCCAGGTTATAATTGCATTGGTTAAGTTAGGGTTTGAGTTTGGAGTGAATGCATGTGATTCTTGAAGTGTTCTTAAAGTTTTCTTGGTGAATTTGTGTTGGATGATGTTTGAATCTTGTTGCATGTTAATTCTTGAAGAGTTTCTGAGTATTTAAGGGCAGATTATAAGTGTTGATTTTGTTAATTAAGTGTTGTTAAGTTCAAATTATATGAATGGGGAGTGTTTTTAGTGAAAGATTGTTAAAGTGTGCTAATTGTGGTGAATCCATGGATGCATGTAGGATTTAAGGGTTTTGATTGGCTCATTTTCAATATATAATTTCTGAAAATATGATTGATTATAGCCAAAGTGAAGTTTAATTAAGGATTATTGCAAATTAAGGGCTAAAATTATCATTAGAGTTGAAATTAAGGTCTTAAAGGTTTCTGTCCAATTTCTGGAAATTTACAGAGACTTAAAAGTTGGATTTTTGCCCAGATTTTTACTCCATGAGATAGCCCAAAGTGTTAGCTAACCATAGGCTTTGGAATTTCGAGTTTCCGACTAGTATGGGCCGAGATATGGCCAAAACCGTAACGACACGAATTTGAGTACGTTTCTGGAGTCAGTAACTTGAAGGCTGATTTCCGTCCAGTTGGATACCTTATTAATTTTTGTGGTGAACATGAAAGTTTTAGGTCACATTGCAAGCTTTCCGGAAAGGTATGGTTTGTAGTTATCCGATATCGGGAGTGTGAGTTAGGAGCCCGGAAAGAAGGGCTGTCCTCGGGAAGTTTCTTCCCAGTTCATTAGTTATAAAAATCCATCTTTAAGGCCCTAAATCAAACCAATAAAGGGCTTTAAGCATTGATAAGTTGTGAATATATGTTATAATATTAGTTTATAGTCTTAAGGCTGAAAAGTATGGTTTTGGAGGCCTAATTATATTCTAAGGACATCCTTCCACGAATTAGGAATCAAGTATAAATTATATGTATCTTCCAATGTTTGTTAGTCTAGAAGTTCAATATCCTTGAATTAGTTACAATGTTTTTCTAGCTTATTAACCTCCAAGCTCTAAGTAGCTCTAATTCAATTGCTCTCTAAAATATCCACTCAAGTCTATCTCTCAAATCACATTCGAAAACCCATAAATCACTTCACCACACCTTTTTAATCTCAATACCGCATCATCAAGTTATCTTCCAAGAAGCCCATCATTTTCATCTTGACCTCCAATCTTTGACTCCTATACTTTATATATACCTCATCTATCCAAGCTAACTTTCCAAGATTCAAGTTCCATCTTTTTAATCCACCTTTCTACGTCAATATCTTCATATAAATTCAATCCGAGTTCTTAATTATCCAACTGGTTCGTCCGGGCCCATTTTGGAGCCCTTCCTCTCATTTTTAGCCTCTGGTTCTGTTGACAAAGTTGTAGATTCCGATTTTCCTAACTCAAGTTATGCTATAAACTCTAATTTTATACAACCTGAATTTTCTCTCTAAGTTATTTCATTTACAATTTCTTAAATTACCAAGCATTTGAGGTTAACTAAGAACCTCTCTCGGTTCTTCATTTTCACTTATTCTTACCTTAGTTGTTAAGTCGCCCAAGCCATCTCAAGACCGAGACGCGACATCCAAGTTTACGTCATCTCAAGGTACGCAAATTGTCCAACCTTTACCGCCTTAGCGCGTACATTATTCTTGTATTATCAAGTTTTATGCTTGATGTAATCTTTTATGTTTTAAAGTGGACCCGCCTTATATTATCATTTATATGTACTCATGTTTTAGCACTCCTGATCAGAGTGCCTTGACCTGGCCAGTGTCGACCGCTTAGCGGTCACCCAAACCAAATCTAGATCGATTTGGGCATGCGCGTGTGTGAGGTGCTTGCACCAATCATGAGGGTTCCACATATTTATTCATCTATCTTTACTACATTGTTATTCATGTATGTTATGTATGTACTTCATTTCAGGTTATTGGTTTTACTCCCCTTTCCTTGTTTTCAAAATGATTTTAAATGACGGCACTAAAACCGTCTTCGAACGGTTTTACGTGTTGGAGGTTTACGTACTGAGTGTTTCCCCACTCACTTTTGCAATGTTTTAATGTTTTGTTTTTAGGAGGTTCGAGCTCCCGAGGCAAAGACAAATTAGTTCTGAAGTAGCTTCAATCGCGTGAGGTAGTTCCTAAGTCACGTTAATGGCTGGGAAGCCGGTTTGGCAGTGCTTGGAAGACTCTTATGGTTTTTAAGCTTATGTATCCATAAATTCAAGGATTGTATAAGTTTGTACTTATGTTTTGGGTTTGGAGTTTAGCATTTCTCTTTCTTGTGGTTATAAAGTGTTGGTGGGTTGTGTTTGCCTTGTCTCTTTCGGGACGGCGGTAATACTCCGACCTTAGTATTCCGCTGCGCTAATCACAGGTTTGGGTTCTAAGTGTAGTCTTAATCTTGTGATTAAGGTTGGGGTGTTACATTCGTCCCCATTATCAATATTACCACACATTTCTCTCAAAGGTTTTCCGTCAACCCAATTTTCCGTCCAAAATTTTATTGTCTTGCCATCCCCAAGTCTCTATTGTACACCACTGCGTAAGATATCTCTAATTTTTAAAAGGTTTTTCCACACTGGGGAGTCCGAATTCTTGCTTTTATACTGAAAGAATTCACTTGACCTCAGGTATTTCTGCCTCATCAAATTCACCCAAAAGGAGTCCCCATTTAATACTTTCTAAGCAAGTTTACATTGAAATGCAAGGTTGATCGCCTCGATGCGTCTAAGCCCCAGCCCTCCATACTCTTTTGGAAGGCAGATTGTATCCCTGGCTACCATGGCCATCCCAGGATTCTCATTATTTTTCTTTTCCAGAAAAAAATTTCTATTAATTCTATCAACACCTAGACAAGCAGCTTTAGGGAGCTTAAAGCACTGCATTGTATGAGCTATCAGAGATTCTAGGTTGGATTGAATTAAAACCACTCTACCTGCTTTTGACAGTGAATTTGTCTTCCATGAAGCCATCCTATCTGTTGCTTTTCCAAATAAATCATCAAAATCTCTAAGAACTTGTCTCCCCTATTTAATCTTACAACCTAAATAATTCCCAACGATTCTGTCACTGGAATATTAAACGTTTCTTTCTTCAATTCCTTAGCATGGTTGTGCGTATTCTTGGAGAAAAATTAACTTAGACTTATGAAAATTAATTAATTGTCCGGACATATTGCAAAACTTCATAATGATTTCCTTTAACTTGGACGCAGCTTGAAGAGACGCCTTACAGAAGAGTAGACAATCATCAACAAAAACTAACTCTGGGATTTTCATAGAGTGGGGGGCAATCTTTATTCCTAAACCAGATTTGGATTCTTCCGCTGATTTTTCAAGCATGGAACTAAACACATTCATACAAATTAAAAAGAGATATGGTGAGAGAGGATCTTCTTGACCTAGTTCTCTCGTAGGTTTAAAAAGTCCTTTTGGAAACCATTAATCAAAAGCGAGTATGACACAGTACTAACACACTGATCTACTAAATTGATCCATTTCTTGCTGAATCCCATTTTAGTCAAGGTGTCCCTAAGGAATTGCCATTCAATACGATCATACGCTTTTTCATGTCAAGTTTTATTGCGACCCATCTTGTCTTTGCTTTAGAAATTTTGAACTTATGCATGATTTCGTGCGTAATCAATATATTGTCATGAATTGATCTGCCAGGGACGAATGCGCTTTGAATAGGGGATATAATTTTCTCTAGCAAGGGTCTTAGTCGAGTGACCATTACTTTTGCAATGATCTTATAAAATGTGTTGCAAAGACTGATAGGCATATACTGACTGGTCTGACTAGGATTGCTTACTTTCGCTATGAGTGTTACAAATGTGTGATTGATTTCCTTAAGAATACATCCCTTATCAAAGAAATCTTGAACCGCATGAACAATATCACGCTCAATGAGCTCCCAGGAGTCTTGGAAAAAACCTGCTCCAAAACCCGGGGGTCCTTCGAATGGATAAATATGGGAGGCCTAGGATCCACTAACTACTTAGGGTTTGAGAAAACCCCAAATTAGAACTCAAGAACAAACTCTATTTTTAGGGTTTTGGAGTTTTGGAGATGAACAACAAACACAACAAGAATTAAAAGGGATATGGGCAATTGTAAAGAGTAATCACTCACCCAATTGAACTAAGATGTTCAATCACTTGCACAAAGACCTTCCACAAGCAAAGAGTCTTGAAACACCCAAGAAATCTCACAAAGGGTGGAGGAAGAACATCCACTCACCAAGAAGAGAAATCACCAAGCAATTTCTACCCAAAGGATTAGCTTTCATTGATTAGGGTTTGAAAACCCACAATTACAAACTCTCCAAGTAAGAGGAATTTTGAGTCTAAATCTAAAACTTCATCAAAAGTCCCTACAAAAATATAACATTGGGGTATATATAGTAAGGGGAAGAAACAACGAAATTTTAGCTCCGGACAGGCCCACACGGGCGTTGCGCCGGTCGTCACGGGTGTTACGAGCTTCGACAATTTAATTTCACTGCTGTAGGGTCGTCACGGGCGTGACCACAGGGGGTAGCGAGCGTGACCATCTGGGCAGTTTTTCTGCCGACTTCAAACTAGCATAACTTCTTCATCCGGACTCCATTTTAGACCCATAAGATATCGATGGAAAGCTCTTGATGTGTACTTTAAGCTCCCAAAATTTGAAGTCCATCGAAGTTGTAATAAAGGAGTTATGACCCAAATAGTGAAGGCACACCATTTGAACGTCTTTGAATTCATTCACCGCCATGTGTTTATTCTTGTCGATGGTTTCGAAGCCCCTTAGAAGGCTCGGGAATGGTTCTATTGAGACCCTAGATAACATCCTATGGCCCAGGGTCTATGTAGATTGAAACACCGCTTTCTTTGGTGGCCATAACGACCCTCAAAGGACCCGTATCCACCATGAAATAGATATTGAAACCGGGTTAGTTTCGAGGAAAGGAGAGCGTTACTTGTAGCAAGCCGGGAACCGTAGGCGAAACAAAAAGTGAACCGATCCCACACGGTTCAATATAGCTATAAGAAGATCATTGTCTTGGTCCGTTATGACCCTGTTAATTTCTGCTTGTGAATTGGCTAACAACGAAGAGCCCTGTGATGTGAATCGAGACCTATAGTCTTCTACAAATTTTGCCCCTATTTCCTCTTCAGTTTCCAGCCACGTCCCATCTTCCGTCTTGATTTTTGTTATATCCTGTCGTTTTTGTTTCGCTTTCGCTAGTCTTTGAAAATAGGAGGAATTCCTATCCCCCTTGACCAACCAATCCTTTCTCGATAACTTTCCCCAATATTTTTGGTGGTATGGCAGGAGTTTCTCTGTTTGTTTAATCATGCGGTTTAACCAAGAGTTTAACCAAATACTCTGGGGATTTTCCAAGAGTTTCTCTTCTATGTAATCGATTTTGTCCAAGTTTTCCTCTAGTTTAGTTTTAAAATTCCTAAATTGTTTTTTGGCCCATTCTCTAAGACCAAGTTTTACTAGTTTTAATTTCTGAGCTAAGCAAAACATCCGAGTTTTTTGGCTCATCAATGGTGTGTGTTACTCTTATTGTTGCTATGTACGTGTGCCCTCTTCTCATCTTTCTAACACTTTTCGACCTACGATTTTTCTTGACTTAATGGGACTTTGTGTTCCTCAGCAACTACATACCCAAATTCAACAATGAGTTGGATCAATTTCAGAGACGTAGTTGGGGCTCATATATCTGCATTTGATGCAGACCCTTATTTTTTTGATAGTATACTCATCATTCAATTAGGATGGATAGGTTAAATATGGATTTGGTGTATATAGGAAAATACTAATCGAATGTATGTTAAATTTAATTTTAAGCTAAATAAGTTATGAGTTAATTATGACCACGACCTTTTTTGCTTTTTCCTTGAAGAAGTATCTGACTACTTTAACCTAGTGATTTTTGGAACTCCAATTATTCAAAAATCTAAGCTTTGATATCAAATCCACCATTGCTGAAGGTGAAAATTTAACAATAATTAAAGCTTTAAGAGGTGAATACCATGCTCCGTGGAAAATTGTTACGCTTATTCAAGATATCTAGGTTTTGCTTCCTTTGTTGTACTATAGTCTATCAATCATATTTTTAGGGAAGGTAATAGGGTTGCTGACTGACTTGCTAAGTTTGGTATTTCTCTCCAATCAATGACTTTCTGGTGTTTAGTCCGTCAATTTCTTTGTCTTCAATTATTTTAGATGATATCCTTGGTATTCCCCTTAAGAGAAGAGCTATCTAGGACTGTTGTATTTACCTATGTTTTAAAAAAAAAATACATTGCATGAGAAATGTGCAATAATGGCAAGCACATGCACGCAGTGGATAAAAAACCTAATCGATCACTATCATGATAGTGATAGTGGGCATTGATAAATCACAACCTTCCCACCACTACATTTACCAAATTAGCCTCAGATCACACTATATAAAGCCCCCAAATATCATCAAATCCCATATATCCCATGCATGCATGCCATAAACCCTGATCCAAGCTTGCTACTTATTAGCTTATAATGGCCTCCTCCAAACTCTTGTTCTTGATCCTCTTCATGTTTGCTTACGTGTCGACGCTGACGGTCGATGCGGACACGTGTCCAAGCGGGATTGGCATTTGTCCTGCAGTTTATGCGTTGCCACCATCGCAGGCTGCCTCGTTCATTGCGTCGTGCTGCGACGTTATTTCAGGAATGTCTGATTGGGACGCGGCGATGTGTGTCTGCTCTGCCCTTTTTAACAGTTACATTGGCTCATCCTCTAACAATCAACAGGGAGCAGTTGATTATATTCTTTCTACTTGTGGCCGTGGCAATGGGGGCTATAACTTTTGTTTTATCTAATTAATTCCTACAAATTTGTCAGAATTGAAGCTCAAGAGCTACCAAGTTATTAACTGTTTCGTTACCAAGAAATAAATGAGGAAGAGATCGATCTTTATGTTGTTGTTTACTGTGCTTGTTTACCCGCAATACATGGGCATGAATGTTTACGATTTGACTGTAGTAGGGTGAAACAATGTTCCCATGAAACAGTTGTGAGTACTCTTTCTTTTCTTATCCTGCTCAATCACGACTTTGACTTAGATAAAATGTCCACTGGTTGAATATAATTGCTGTCACATGATTCCAACTTGAAACCGCCATGTTCAAATGTCAGAAACTACCATACGTGTCTTGCATCAAAATGGTTAACAACGATGAAAATTCTATCATAGTTGAATTTATTTTCAACTATGGTAGTTGAAAATTTTATACCATTTATTTATTAAAAATATATCATATTTTTTAAAAGGATTTATATCCTCCTAAACATGATTAATTATTGTATTAAATTACTTTGATCAACCTACATTGATTTTGAATTTTTATGGTAAAATTAATGGTATTTTTACTTTTCAACTACGATAGTCGAAAAAAAGTCAACTATAGTAGAATTTCCTTTAAAATATTCAATTTTGTAAAAATTATAACTTAACATATACATTTACTTATTTTAACAAGTCTTATAGTGAATATATATATATATATATATATATATATATATTAATTTTAATTTTTAATGGCAAAATTAAGGGCAATTATACATTTCAACTATCATAGTTGAAAATAAATTCAACTATGGTAGAATCTTCCAAATGAATTATCTATAACTTGTATTTTTATAACTTTCGTTAATATTTTCTCTAGTAATTATACAAATTTATCAACTAACTATAAGAATATAATATTTATTAGCTATGTCTATAAACATAAATAATACCCTAATTTTATCAACCATACTAGAGAATCCATATTTGATGCATAATTTTATATATACGTAAAATATATAAATAAATAATTATTTTTTATACAATTTATTAGTCGTAATAACTTTAAAATAATGAAACATACCTTTATAATAATTTTAATATCTTTATATATAATTTTTGAATGATTTAGATGATATTTAAGATGGTTATTAATAATTTTGAGTCAAGATACTTATCATTTTGCATGTCAGAAAAACTGATCGATATCTAATGATGTACGTCCCTTTGATGGAGCACTATAGTATGAGATGTACCTCGTGTTAGGATTCACATATGAATAAAAATGTCTCACATCGAAAAAGTAAAGAGAAAGGACATGGTATATAAGTCAAGTGGGCTACTCCTCTTAACAACAATTAGTATTAAGATGGAACCTCACTTAACTTGTGTATCATGAGCCTTGGTTGAAGTGGACTCCTGCCTTGAATCTCCCTAACAAGTGGTATCAGAGCCAATGGTTCGTTCGATTGGGCGCGCGCAAGGTGCGGGAAGATCACCATGGAAAGGAGCAGAGACCATAGCGCGTGCGCGGCTCCTCTTAACACCAATTGGTCTTAAGATGGAATCTCACTTAACTTGTGTACCATAAGCCTTGGTTGAAGTGGACTCCCGCCTTGAATATCTCCGACACCTCGTACATGTATCACACTACGTACCTGGTTTTATATACTTCACCCACTAAAGAATAAAAAGGAATTTAATTATTAATTGGCAAGTTGGGAAAATGGGAAATGGTGCATGCACTGAAAGTCAAACCAATATTAATGGATTAAAGCTTGATCGATCCGCGATTATAAATGATAGTACTATGATAATGATAGTGGACATTAACAAGTTTTTTCATGCATGTTCATACCATTACACTACATTTACGTACCAAAGGACCCTTGATCTGTCATATAAATCGATCCCCTGATACATAATAAAACATATCAATCATTCAAGAAAGACATGCATATATTACCACCCTTTAGCTAATTAACGCTACTCCTTGGCCAAGCTTCCCTATTTGTGTGTGTTAGAAAGAGATCAATGGGCTCCAAAACCATGGTTATCCTAAGCTTAGTAACCCTCATGATGACGGTATTTGCCTTAAAAATCCAAGTAAGGTTTCTAAGTATTGGACATTGGATGAAAAATTGATGTTCGAGATATAGTTTATTACAAGTTGGATAAATCTGGACAAGTCTAAATTTGAATAGATATAAGAGAAATTAATATCAAAATTTGAATAAAGAATCTATGAGCACCTTGATTAAAATTTGGGCCAGTTTGAAAATGGATTTTATTCGTTCGTTCGTATATTACGGCCCATACATAAGAGCCCAACTTCAGCCGAGTCTAGCACTAAGAGGTCCAAGACGAGCAAGCACATCATGATCTCGTCTGCTATTTCAAAATTGTTGGCAGACAAATAATGCTTCGAGCTCTATTCAGATCTCCCAATCATCACCTCCAAACCCAAAATCTCCACCCATTTCCTCTCCCATCAAGCTCAACCCTCTGTATTTCTGGCAACTCTGTTCGGAGAAATTATAACAATGGTGAAACTCCATTTTTTGGGGCATCCGAAACGACTAAACCAGATGGGTTTGCGTTGGTGCAGATGATCAGAGATTGTACGACTCAAGGTTATATTTCTTATGGAAAACAGCTCCATTCCTACGTTTTGCGATCTGGGTTTGGTTCCAATGTGTTTATTACCGCGGCTTTGGTTAGTTTTTATGACAAGATAGTGTCTTTGGATGATGCCCATAAGGTGTTCGATGTAATGCCTCAACGAAATGTTGTGTCCTGGAACACTATGATTTCGGGGTATGTGCATTCTGGGAAGCTTCAGAAGGCTCTGTCTTTCTTTCTGGAACTTATTAGGTCTGAAATTCGAGCTGATGCATACTCTTTTACTCCTGCATTAGCTGCTTGTGGTCAACTGAGGTTTCTCCAATTAGGGATGTCAATACATGCAAAGATCATAATGTATGGGTGGGAATCAAGTGTTGTGGTGGCTAACTGTTTGATTGATATGTATGGGAAATGCTGTTCAGTGGAAGATGCCATTGGGGTTTTTGATGGGTTGGTTGAGAAGGATGTGGTATCTTGGAATTCAATAATCACAGCAAGTGCTCGAAATCGAAGACTTGAACAAGCGTTTGCGTATGTATCTCAGATGCCTTGCCCTGATACTATCTCCTACAACGAGCTGATCAATGGAATTGCCCAATTTGGCAACATAGATGAAGCTATTGACATCTTGAGGACAATGCCGAACCCTAATACATCATCTTGGAACTCTATTATATCTGGCTATGTGGTTCGAAACAGGATTTGGGAAGCTCTAGCTTTCTTCACCCAAATGCATGCAAAAGGAGTCGTTATGGATGAGTTCACATTTTCAAGCATCTTGAGTGGCATTGCTTGTGTCTCATCAATCAAATGGGGCAGTTCAGTACATTGTTGCACCATCCGACATGGGTTGGTTGCATCAACAATCATCGGGAGTGCCCTTATAAGCATGTACTCAAAATGTGGGCAGGTGAAAGACGCAGAAAAGTTATTTCGTTCATTACCTAACAAAAACATTGTCACTTGGAACACAATCATCTCTGGGTTTGCCCATAATGGGGAATCAGACAAGGTGATCCAATATTTTGAGGAGCTTAAAGGGGATAACGGGTTGAGACCGGATGACATCACCTTTGTCAATCTTTTGGCAGCATGTTCACATAACAAGCTCCCATTGGAGAAGGCCTACAAGTATTTTTCATGTATGATAAAGGAGTGTGAGATTGAGCCAACACCAGAGCATTTAGCATCGATGATTAGGCTTATGGGACATCATGGTGAAGTGGCAAGGGCCGAGAAGATGATACATGAACTAGGGTTTGGGCGTAGCAAATCGGTTTGGAGGGCTTTGCTCGGCGCTTGTGATGAGTGTCGCAATTTAGAGGTTGCCAAAGTTGCCGCTACCAAGATGGTGGAGTTGGGGGTCAACGATGAATTTGGGTATGTGGTTTTGTCAAACATAAATAAGGGCCATGGGAATTGGGTCGATTCAAATGAAGTTTGGAAACTTATGAGAGATAGAGGGGTGGTTAAAGAAGCCGCATTTAGTTGGATTGAAGGGTGAAATGCAATAGAGTGATATTTGTTTTATGATCATTCTTTGGGGCCCCCCTGATCTTGCAAGTTAAAGCCTCAAAAGTTGTTGGGTGAGCTTGGGGTGCTTAAATATATATTTCAAGAGGAGAGGTGACAAATATGGTTTTGTTATGTTTGGTCATAAGTAGGAGGGAGAAATCAATTGGAGCTTTTCAATGGGGGAGTTGTAAAAGCTTGAAACTTTATATTCCTTGGACAAAAACTTTGAAAAAAGAAAGGATTCAAGTTCTACTCAAATGGTGATGTAGATTGGAGGAGGGTTTCAAATATTATGCCAAAGTCCTCTTGAATGTTATCCTCGGTGAAATCCATCTCTGATGATGACTTTCACGAGTCGCAATCCTTGTGATCCAGTGTATACACTAGCAAAACTATTTCCAAAATCCTGTTGATCTCATTTTGGGTAAACCACATTTAGACCATTGCAGAATAGCTTTCTAATGGTGAAAGTACACAAAATTTGAGCAGTGAAAATTTTGGAATTTCCTCGCAAGCAGTTGTGCATACAAAAAAAGAATATGAGAAATGTAACTAGTTTCTTATTCTCTGTTTCTAAGTTTCTTCACCAAATACAAAATTCCATTTGCTGATGAATGAAATGTTTTTACAGTTTACACGTAACACTGGGTTGCATGAACCTGATCACACTCACATGAAGATGCTTGAAATGTTTGCCATACTGATAGATAGCCTGCTACCAGTCACCTGGGTACAGACAGACCAAGCTCTAAAAGCAAACAAAACAAATGCGTATCAGAAAATAAGCCATTCTTTGTTTTCTTGATTATTACAAGAGAAAAACTCACAAATTACTGCTAATCACAACAAACAGAAAATTCTAATAAGCACGGAAAAGAAAATAAGAGTAAAAATAAGGCATTTTCTGCAATCTGCATCATTACACCTTTGCTTCAAAAGAATGTACAAAACAATTGGGACATCGGTACTATGTCATCGACCCATTAATGGCAGCACAATGTTCATACAGCAATAGAAAACGGAAAGCACTGAGTAGGTAGAGCAAACTCCAGAACATTGCAATCCTCTCACGTACCATCAATTTCATCTGGGAAAATAAGCACTTATGTCACCACATTATCTTCATTGGTTTAACATTCAGTTGTTTACAGTAAAGATAGAACCTCAACCAAACAGAAGCTTCTAAACCGAAAAGAAATGCACACAAGGGAAGGATTTATTGAGAAACAAAAACCTACATCAAGGACCCTATACAAGACCTATGTTATCGTTTCCATGGTTTTGATACTGTACATTAAGAAACAAGTCAAACGACTCCATGCAGTAGATTAGCCAAGATCAAATATCTACACTGAGAAGCTCCTAAGCGTTCTCTCTCCCAGCCATAGTAATCAAAACAGATTGTTGCTCTGAATCAAAGCAGGCACAAATCATTTAATGATTTAAGAGCACAAAAGCCTGATGTTACATATCAATGCAGATTGCAGAATGCATCAACAAGCGTTTTCAATTTCATATCTCACACACAACTGTCAATCCAAGAAACTTAACCTTTGCACAGCAAGGTCGTTCACCAGATAATGAAAGAGAATAATTACGGTGTAGATGAATAGTAATAAGTAACTCATTAATCATTTTACCAGCAGAAAATGTAATCTACGGCCAACAAGGAAATATCTATGCTTATACAGACACATCTTTTGTCTTCTTAACATTCATGATTTCATACTTGAGAATGATGCAGGTATTGGCTGTTCCCCCTTAAGTCTTTCAAGAATATTGAGATTATGTGCCTGCAGGAACCAAATACCCTAGTCAGCTTGAAGCCCAATACCTCAGACATGCCTCAACAGTCAACCTTCCCCCAAAACAAAACAGAAATGGACTGACATCAAAACTTTAATTCCTTCTCGAACAAATGAAATTAGTCCTGCATGTGGAATCTAATGAACCCTGAAGGGTTGTACTAAAAATCTACTTCCCCTTCACCTTGCCATAATCTGTTCAATCACAAAGCTGAATGCTATATAGAGCTGGGGAAATGTCATATCGGCCCTACTTTTTCAAATTTCAATGTTTACTCAGCTTATATACTTTTAAAACAACTGCAAGTCTGCAAATTGTTATGAGCTCCAGGAGTTTGTGTTCCAAATCGTGTGATTGTTTACTTGCAAATATCAAATTGTTCACCTTTAATAGTCTAATTGTTCACTATGTAATACATATTGATCCTGTCTTAGGAACCTCTGAGGTGACACTATGCAATCAATAGCGCTCTCGTTAGTCAAAATTTCTTCAGTCAATCACATTCTATGCACAGGAAACAAACACAGGACTAACCGTTCAGAGTTCAGGCAATCCAGCTAAACTTCAATCAATTAAGCTATACTTAACCAAGTAGAATCACGATCAATGAGGAAGGTAAATCACAAACCAGATAACACAAATTAGCATACAATTTCTGCTTGAATGAAACCCTAACAAGTTCAAAAATGATATCTCCGAAGGGGAAAAAAAGAAAGATCAACAAAGAGAAAAATATACATTTTAGAGGCTGGGAGAGGTGCAGCAGAGTGTACCCTGTGAGAGAGCTCGACAACTCCTTGAGTTCGTACTCAGACATGAAGTCATCCTCGCCGTGGAAACTGCGCTGTGCAGCGGCATCAGCGACTGAACGCCTCCCAGCTCCGTCGGAATCCTGCATTTTCATCCCCAAAACATCAACCACAAACTCCGACCAAATCGAAATCAGAGTTATTCTTATTAAACAATTGGAGAGAGCGAGACCTGGAGAAGTTGAATCGAGGGAGAGAAGAGGATGTAGATCTGGGCAAGGGAGCAGCAGGTCTTGGAGCAGAAGTTGAAGCTGATTTAATGGAGGACTTAAGAGATGAGAGAGATGTTCTGCTGATGAATCTACTGCATCTGGACGCCATTGATGTCGATTGTGGAAGCTTGGATTGAGGAATCCTTGAGATTTGTCAGGTATTTAGACCTTTTGATTTGGAAGATGTAGATTAGAGAGAAATTTTAGGGAAGGGGTTTAGGGTTTTAGTCCGTCTACTGTTTCAGTATCGTTGGGCCTGACCCAATTTTGCGCAGGGGTTAGCGGACTCAATAGGCCCACTCGTGGTTTCCTTAATAAAAAAAATAAAAATATCAAATTTTTAATTAGTGGTTTTGGCGTCTAATAATCCTTACTCATAGGCAAGTAATTGAGAATA
Source organism: Portulaca oleracea (assembly GCA_029582165.1). Taxonomy (NCBI): domain Eukaryota; kingdom Viridiplantae; phylum Streptophyta; class Magnoliopsida; order Caryophyllales; family Portulacaceae; genus Portulaca; species Portulaca oleracea. Next base: position 13,310,905 of record CM055877.1, on the reverse strand, counting down.
ATATAAACTGACTTTTTAGTTGACACTGTAATAAAATTTAAACCTATCTACTGTGATTACACACAGACTCAATTTTAGCCCCAGAAACATAACATGGCAACCACGAGCACTTGTTCTTTTAAACAAATTTGAAATTCAAAAGTTTCTAAAATTGAAAGGATGGTCAACTCATATTATTCAATCAGTGACATAACACCCAGGGCATGTGCTTTTGAGGCTGAGATTGAGTCCGGGTCTAGTTACAATAAATAGGTTAAAAGTTTAGCACAATCCTAACTAAAATGTCAGTTTAGATTATTCTTAATCACTTGCCTATGAATGTGGGATTATGGATTACTAGACACCAAAAGCCTTTTTTGTTATGACATATGAAGTTGTAGCTATTGAATGAAACAACATTTATATATAAGAATTATCAATTAAAGTTTCTAGTTTTAAAGTTGTATTGTAACTTAAGTTCAGTTAGTGTCCTTGCCTTCTCATGAGTTGTATAGACCTCCTAAATCACCTCATATGTTTATTCCAGCGTGTTTATATGATTAGGTTTCATTCTTTCGGTGGATATGTATAAGTTGGAAAAAAAATAATGTTTAGATTTAAAAAGTAGAATTAAACATGGGAGGAAAACAAAGAATGAGACATGGGATTTTTTTTAAACTCACAAACTTTAGGGTTCTTTTTTTTCATTCAACAAATTTTAGGGTCCAAAAAATTAAAGTTGAAAACCAAGGGTTCAGAATATAAATACCTTTAAAGTTCGGGGTCCAAAATGCAATAAAGCCCTACCTCTATCAATTAATTGGATAAGAAACCATATATTTGTCACATTACAAGGTAAATAAATCCCTCTGTTTAAAGTGAGGAACTTCTTCTAAACATAGTTTGATCCACAATTAAATTTAGTAAATATATCATGTACAATTTGGCCAACATAGTATGAGTGACTTAATAATCTCATAATATAATAAGGAAATAAATTACATATGTGGTCGATAAGATATGACACAATCCTCAATGTGAATAATAAACGTTAGGCTCCGTTCTTTTATGCGGTACCTCAAGTTACCGCACTGCACCGCACTTTACCCCAACTTACCACAATCTACCATATCTTTCTATAAATTCAAATAATTACTTTCTATTTCAACAATCGTTTATTTTCCACTTCAACTTACCGCAATCCACCACAACTCACCACAAATTACTGCACCGCAAACTTATCGCATAAAAGAACAAAGCTAATATATGATCTCGATAGTGGATACCTATACGTTGCTCTTTTATCCTTAAATCTTAATAAATATAAATCCTATCAACCTTTTTTATTATTTAAAGTCGAAGTCAATAACAAAACCACAAACGTAAAGTAATTAATGAAGCTAAATAAGAAAAATAAGGCATACACTGTGTTCGATTGACTTTGAATAATATTATAATAGTCATGAAAAAAGTTTAGTTAACATTATTTGGAGTCACTAAAATGACCTCAAGAGACAAAGAACATGGGTTTTGGCCCCTTTTTAGATTTTTTACGTTAAATGTTATCTCCCTTTTTATCAGTTATTTTTGCATTATTGTTCTCAATATATATTTATGTTTGACCAAATTTCTAAAAAGTTAATTTTTGCTTCTTAAAATCAGTTTTCACAAAAGCTATTTTCGAGAAATTATTGAAATGTTTGGCCTAACTTATGACATAAGAGATTTAACTAAATTAAAGTGTTTGGCAAACCGTACGTAAACCCCAAATATATAGGTGCTTTTATTGAATTTAATTGTTAGCCTAACTTTTCAAAATTATCATGTGTTTTTTTAGAGTAAAATTATTATTTGATTATTTATATTTTTCCCTTTTTATTAATTTTTAAACAGAGTATCTTATTATAATTATAGTTACTAGTCTTTAACCCGTGCTATGCACGAGAGTAAATAAATAAAATAAATATGTTATTTTTTTAAGAAAATAAATATATTACCAAACATCCTCAATCCAAGTAAAAAAAAGAAGTGATTTGGAATGATAAAAACCAATATTCAGAATCTTGCCCAAGCGGGAAATGGAGTGGTCGAATGTAACAATCTTACCTTACATTTTGCTATTTAGAGAGACAAATTTCAATTAACCCATAATTTAGAAATCGTTCGTAGCCTATTATTTCATGGAAAAGAAAGATGTGACATTAATTATTCATAAACAATATCGTATAAGTCGAAAATGCAACGACCTTTATTACTATGTCGTAAATGAAAGGGCAAAACTCGTTGAACTCTATACATGTACCAGAATCAAATCTCCTACATAACCATGTATGAATCCATGAAAAATATTATCTATAGACAAATGATGCTTAAATGAATTCCTAAATGTGGTAGGTCAGTAAAAAAAAAATATTCCTCTTAATTCTATGAACAATCTCCACCAAACACAACTAACGTCCATCAAATTTTCTTCTATTGCAAGCTTCCTAAATTCCAGCAATGTAGCTTTGATGTTTCACCTTTAGTGTCACTCGTACACCAAGAGAACCTGCTTGGATTCACATTAACATATAATTAATAGAAGGTAGATTATTTACAACCTATCCAAATAAACTAAGACAAAAGAATTAGGATTTAGATATAAGGGCAAAACGACATTTCACTCTTATACAGGCATACCTCTGTATGGGTGGTCAACACCTTGTATAACAATGCATCACATAAAACCTCACAAATTAGTTGAAAAATATCAATCAATCAACCCAACCCTAAAGACTAAAAGGAATTTCACAATGAGAGATACGCATAGTCTTGTTGTAAGTGTAGTGCTTGTGTAACGCCCTGGAAATTTAAACTCTAAACTTAACGGTCAAAGTCAAACGTTGACTAACATTAACAGCGGAAGACTCATTTTTTTTTTCTTTTTAATTGGGCGTTACTGCCGTATCCCCGAAGGAATACAAGGCAAGAAAGGAAAAACTAACAACTAATCATTAATTACTTCAATTTAATAAATAAAAGACTTTCAAATTCTAGAACAACACAAACTAAGCATTACGAACACAGTACTAAACATAAACTAAACTTATTCTCAAGACTAACTTCGACGTCCTCACTGCTAGTTCCCATTCCCATCACATACTCTTCACCTGAAAACAAAACATTTAAAAACATGAAGAGGACTCAATAATGTCTACCCCTAACCGTCAAAACAATTTAAAATTCATTTCAATTCATTTTTGGGGGAGAAGTGAACAAGTCAAATCTTTTCGAAACCAACTTTCTTTCCCAACCAACCAAACCATCTTTCAGAATTATTAAGCGGGAGGACCTTGCTTATTTGGCCCTCGAAGTCAAAGACTTCACAATAATCATATCTCAATCTCAATATCAATCTCAATCTCATTACCAATCTCAATCATATATAATCACAATCATACGGACGGCCATCCATTTCGCACACGTGCATAAAACTAACCCCGGGGAAGTAGCACCTATCAGGCATCCCTAATCTCTTGACAACATCCCTGCAGGAACAGATCCTAGTCTATGGGGCGTTGCCCGAACCCGCATTTACGTCTCATTTGAATTATTAGTCCGGTTTAATAACACACCTTTCAACTCAGTCAGTCCACTCCCAATTCCAAAACCATTTCCAAATCACATGTAAAAGACTGTCCACATTTCATCAACTCAAAAACAACGTAACCAACATCCAAAATAGACAGCCCATTTTCACCATAAAATCTCTTCGGATGCAAATCGCAAAACAACATAAAAATCGACAAAATAATTAAAGTGCACCCCAGCGGGATTTAGGACATAGACATTACCTGACAATTCTTCTCCTTACTTCAGAACACACTTGAGCTCACTAGATCGAACGGTTTATAACGTGCCTAAAATAACGAAATTTCTAAAATTAAAACGCGTCGTACGGAGTTAACGCAAATCTAATTTCCACCTAACCCACCCCTAGGAACACTATAAGGTTCCCATCATTCATAAATTGACATTTTAAACATATCTCACATCATCTAACTATTACATAACACAAATACTCCCATATTACAAACCATTTAATAAATTACACATACAACACATTAATTCAAAAGAGTAAACTGGAAAGAATTCAATACTCCAACGAAACGAACTATAACTTGACTTCCCGACCTCCTATGGGTATGGTTTTATACTTTCTGGAAACCTCCGGATGTCTACTAAAATTCTTATGTTGACCTCGAGACCTAAAACACCCCTTAAGGTCCTCAAAAATAGCCAATTACACAACCTGCCCATTTCTGACCTAGGTGCACTATTTGGGTCGTAACTCAAAATATACACCTCCAAAACCCGATCCGCAAAATTCTTATGAAAGCTAACATCCTTAGGTATTTCCAGACCAAAAGGTAGGCCTAAATATTAACTCTACATTATATGGTTACCGCTTTAGTATGACTTATGAAATCTGTCCAATCTGACCCGTTTTCATTTTGGGTTTGTCGATCCTAATTTCCAACCACACTATCCCGGGGTTCCAATTTGAGATTCTAAACAGTCTACTAAAGGTAAAGACATCCCTCTTCACTCCCCTAACATAACCAAGGTCAAATTACACATAAACTAACACAAATTCTTACATAAACACATTAAATTTGCAAAGTAAACATTTTCTTTAAAAACTAACCATAGAGATCACAACAACAACAACCCGAATTTTCGACATCGAAATCTTATGGAAAACGACATACACAGCAAGAATACTAAACCTTAATTCAAGACCAATTTGAAATAAATAAAATCGATAAAACTTGCAATAATAACACCGCACATGATAATAACCGACATAATACGAATAATACCCCAAATATCAAAATTTTACTAAACACAATATAATTTCCTTTGCAAAAACCATAGAAATATTTAAACAATACCCTTTTAAAAGATACTATATAATAATTATAACTCATATTTTTATTAAAAAAAAAGTCTCAAAACTGACTCTCGCTTTGTGAAATACTTTTAAAACTAAAACATACTACATTTAAAACTTACTCACAAGTACCACTAATTAATCAATAACACATATTACTTGCAAATTATCCCAAATGACACTTCCATAAACTAACCCTACTCAAACTCGAACATAACTTATATTCAATAATAACATAATTTCCATATAAGAGCAAATATTATAGTAACTGACAACTTTCTGAACTGGGGAAGTCCTATGAGATTCAATTAGCATTCTAATTACGGAATTAACTAGTTAATAAGGGCCAAGAGCATATGGGTTTGACCCCCATTAATCACGACTACCCCAGGCTACTCAAACACATGTTCTGGTGCACTATAACCACATGCATTAATACCTACATCAGTGTTTAACTTGAACTACAACACTTGAAATCTTAAAACAATCATATTAAGCATGAATAAGAGACATGAAGAACACAGTAGAATCAAATTGTAAGCAAAATAATACTACTCACAAACATAGTAATAATCATAAATGATAATATACTGATAGTAATAAACTGATGCATAAAAACAATTTGGGTTAGGGCTTTACGCACGCACAGGTCACGGGTGGCGGGACGGTGGACGTCAGGCGGCGGTCAGGGCGGAGTCCGGTGGCGGGGTCGTCAGCTAGGTCGTAGGTGGTGGTGATGCGCCGCTGTGGTGGTTGCAGGCGGTTTTCGAAGAGGTCCGGCGGCGACGGGTTTCCGGCGGTGGTCGGTGGTTGCACAGGAAGAACAAGCGGAAGAGGAAGAGAGATGTAGATAGAGATTAGGGTTTAGGGTTGATATTAGGAGAGTTAATTAAGGTTAATTAGTGAAAATTACTACTTAATTTAGCAAATTTAGGCTTGGGGAACAAGTCCCTTAACCGCCCACTATAGCACTATGAAAAAGGTTTTTTTTAAAATAAAAATTTCTAAACAATACTAATAATAAGAATAAGAATAAGAATAATAATACTACTAATAATAAATAATAGTACTAATAATAATATTAAAGTAACCCATAATTAATTAAATAAAAACTAACACATAATCATCAATAATTAACATGTAATTTACCAAAATACCTCTAGTCCCATCCATAACCATGCACGTAGAGAAGACTATATTACCCTTAATAATCCCACGACGGTCCTATGAGCTCAAGTGTTAACAATTTAAACACCGAATAATTAGCGGATGTAAAATAATACTAACGACGTAACGGTAATTATAATCCGGTTTTTTTCGGGGTTTTACATCATTACCCCCTTAAAAGAAGTTTCGTCCTCGAAACTTAAACTCAAAACCAACGATCTGCCGGATGGAACGAATGGTAGCATGGACCAAAAACTTGGGGTTTTACATCATTACCCTCTTCAAAAGAGTTTCGTCCTCGAAACTCAACATATCTTATGCTTTGGATAGGTGCAAATATTTTTATTTCTTTTCCTCCTTGGCTTTCCAGACGACTTCAGTTGTGGCATGGTTCTCCCATTGCACCTTTACAACAGGGGTGATATTTCTTTGAAGTCTACTCTCCATAATCAAGAATCTCCAGTGGATGCTCCTCGTGGGTTGGGTCTTCTTCCTTCCGAATCCTCGTCGAGTCTTCTTTTGGTTCAAGGCCCTCCTGGCTCTATTCCATATCCTCCTTGGGATATTGGTATTTTTGAGAAGCTAGAGTCGGGTACTCATAGGAAGGGCGGCGGCATGCCATCCAACATATGTCAACAACAACCAAAAACATGCAATTTCAACATAAAAGGAAACAAAGAAAAAGACACACATCCCATTCCCCCAACCTACACTCATCACTCTGAACGTAGCGTCCTAAGCTCTAACTAAACCTAATAGACCTTAGGAGCTACCAGGTCGTAACCCAGAGCTCTGATACCATTCTGTAACGCCCTGGAAATTTAAACTCTAAACTTAACGTTCAAAGTCAAACGTTGACTAACATTAACAGCGGAAGACTCATTTTTTTCTTTTTAATTGGGCGTTACTGCCGTATCCCCGAAGGAATACAAGGCAAGAAAGGAAAAACTAACAACTAATCATTAATTACTTCAATTTAATAAATAAAAGACTTTCAAATTCTAGAACAACACAAACTAAGCATTACGAACACAGTACTAAACATAAACTAAACTTATTCTCAAGACTAACTTCGACGTCCTCACTGCTAGTTCCCATTCCCATCACATACTCTTCACCTGAAAACAAAACATTTAAAAACATGAGGAGGACTCAATAATGTCTACCCCTAACCGTCAAAACAATTTAAAATTCATTTCAATTCATTTTTGGGGGAGAAGTGAACAAGTCAAATCTTTTCGAAACCAACTTTCTTTCCCAACCAACCAAACCATCTTTCAGAATTATTAAGCGGGAGGACCTTGCTTATTTGGCCCTCGAAGTCAAAGACTTCACAATAATCATATCTCAATCTCAATATCAATCTCAATCTCATTACCAATCTCAATCATATATAATCACAATCATACGGACGGCCATCCATTTCGCACACGTGCATAAAACTAACCCCGGGGAAGTAGCACCTATCAGGCATCCCTAATCTCTTGACAACCTCCCTGCAGTAACAGATCCTGGTCTATGGGGCGTTGCCCGAACCCGCATTTACGTCTCATTTGAATTATTAGTCCGGTTTAATAACACACCTTTCCAACTCAGTCAGTCCACTCCCAATTCCAAAACCGTTTCCAAATCACATGTAAAAGACTGTCCACATTTCATCAACTCAAAAACAACGTAACCAACATCCAAAATAGACAGCCCATTTTCACCATAAAATCCCTTCGGATGCAAATCGCAAAACAACATAAAAATCGACAAAATAATTAAAGTGCACCCCAGCGGGATTTAGGACATAGACATTACTCCGACAATTCTTCTCCTTACTTGAACACACTTGAGCTCACTAGATCGAGCGGTTTATAACGTGCCTAAAATAACGAAATTTCTAAAATTAAAACGCGTGCAATGAGTTAACGCAAATCTAATTTCCACCTAACCCACCCCTAGGAACACTATAAGGTTCCCATCATTCATAAATTGACATTTTAAACATATCTCACATCATCTAACTATTACATAACACAAATACTCCCATATTACAAACCATTTAATAAATTACACATACAACACATTAATTCAAAAGAGTAAACTGGACAGAATTCAATACTCCAACGAAACGAACTATAACTTGACTTCCCGACCTCCTATGGGTATGGTTTTATACTTTCTGGAAACCTCCGGATGTCTACTAAAATTCTTATGTTGACCTCGAGACCTAAAACACCCTTTAAGGTCCTCAAAAATAGCCAATTACACAACCTGCCCAGTTCTTACCTAGGTGCACTATTTGGGTCGTAACTCAAAATATACACCTCCAAAACCCGATCCGCAAAATTCTTATGAAAGCTAACATCCTTAGGTATTTCCAGACCAAAAGGTAGGGCTAAATATTAACTCTACATTATATGGTTACCGCTTTAGTATGACTTATGAAATCTGTCCAATCTGACCCGTTTTCATTTTGGGTTTGTCGATCCTAATTTCCAACCACACTATCCCGGGGTTCCAATTTGAGATTCTAAACAGTCTACTAAAGGTAAAGACATCCCTCTTCACTCCCCTAACATAACCAAGGTCAAATTACACATAAACTAACACAAATTCTTACATAAACACATTAAATTTGCAAAGTAAACATTTTCTTTAAAAACTAACCATAGAGATCACAACAACAACAACCCGAATTTTCGACATCGAAATCTTATGGAAAACGACATACACAGCAAGAATACTAAACCTTCATTCAAGACCAATTTGAAATAAATAAAATCGATAAAACTTGCAATAATAACACCGCACATGATAATAACCGACATAATACGAATAATACCCCAAATATCAAAATTTTACTAAACACAATATAATTTCCTTTGCAAAAACCATAGAAATATTTAAACAATACCCTTTTAAAAGATACTATATAATAATTATAACTCATATTTTTATTAAAAAAAAAGTCTCAAAACTGACTCTCGCTTTGTGAAATACTTTTAAAACTAAAACATACTACATTTAAAACTTACTCACAAGTACCACTAATTAATCAATAACACATATTACTTGCAAATTATCCCAAATGACACTTCCATAAACTAACCCTACTCAAACTCGAACATAACTTATATTCAATAATAACATAATTTCCATATAAGAGCAAATATTATAGTAACTGACAACTTTCTGAACTGGGGAAGTCCTATGAGATTCAATTAGCATTCTAATTACGGAATTAACTAGTTAATAAGGGCCAAGAGCATATGGGTTTGACCCCCATTAATCACGACTACCCCAGGCTACTCAAACACATGTTCTGGTGCACTATAACCACATGCATTAATACCTACATCAGTGTTTAACTTGAACTACAACACTTGAAACCTTAAAACAATCATATTAAGCATGAATAAGAGACATGAAGAACACAGTAGAATCAAATTGTAAGCAAAATAATACTACTCACAAACATAGTAATAATCATACATGATAATATACTGATAGTAATAAACTGATGCATAAAAACAATTTGGGTTAGGGCTTTACGCACGCATGTGTCACGGTGGCGGACGGTGGACGCCGCGCGGCGTCGTATGGAGTCCGTGGCGGGTCGCTACCAGGTCGTAGGTGGTGGTGATGCGCCGCTGTGGTGGTTGCAGGCGGTTTTCGGAGAGGTCCGGCGGCGACGGGTTTCCGGCGGTGGTCGGTGGTTGCACAGGAAGAACAAGCGGAAGAGGAAGAGAGATGTAGATAGAGATTAGGGTTTAGGGTTGATATTAGGAGAGTTAATTAAGGTTAATTAGTGAAAATTACTACTTAATTTAGCAAATTTAGGCTTGGGGAACAAGTCCCTTAACCGCCCACTATAGCACTATGAAAAAGGTTTTTTTTTAAAAAAAAAATTTCTAAACAATACTAATAATAAGAATAAGAATAAGAATAATAATACTACTAATAATAAATAATAGTACTAATAATAATATTAAAGTAACCCATAATTAATTAAATAAAAACTAACACATAATCATCAATAATTAACATGTAATTTACCAAAATACCTCTAGTCCCATCCATAACCATGCACGTAGAGAAGACTATATTACCCTTAATAATCCCACGACGGTCCTATGAGCTCAAGTGTTAACAATTTAAACACCGAATAATTAGCGGATGTAAAATAATACTAACGACGTAACGGTAATTATAATCCGGTTTTTTTCGGGGTTTTACATCATTACCCCCTTAAAAGAAGTTTCGTCCTCGAAACTTAAACTCAAAACCAACAATCTGCCGGATGGAACGAATGGTAGCATGGACCAAAAACTTGGGGTTTTACATCATTACCCTCTTCAAAAGAGTTTCGTCCTCGAAACTCAACATATCTTATGCTTTGGATAGGTGCAAATATTTTTATTTCTTTTCCTCCTTGGCTTTCCAGACGACTTCAGTTGTGGCATGGTTCTCCCATTGCACCTTTACAACAGGGGTGATATTTCTTTGAAGCTGCTACTCTCCATAATCAAGAATCTCCAGTGGATGCTCCTCGTGGGTTGGGTCTTCTTTCAGCTTCCGAATCCTCGTCGGAGTCTTCTTTTGGTTCAAGGCCCTCCTCGGGGCTCTATTCCATATCCTCCTTGGGATATTGGTATTTTTGAGAAGCTAGAGTCGGGTACTCATAGGAAGGGCGGCGGCATGCCATCCAACATATGTCAACAACAACCAAAAACATGCAATTTCAACATAAAAGGAAACAAAGAAAAAGACACACATCCCATTCCCCCAACCTACACTCATCACTCTGAACGTAGCGTCCTAAGCTCTAACTAAACCTAATAGACCTTAGGAGCTACCAGGTCGTAACCCAGAGCTCTGATACCATTCTGTAACGCCCTGGAAATTTAAACTCTAAACTTAACGTTCAAAGTCAAACGTTGACTAACATTAACAGCGGAAGACTCATTTTTTCTTTTAATTGGGGCTTGCCGTATCCCCGAAGGAATACAAGGCAAGAAAGGAAAAACTAACAACTAATCATTAATTACTTCAATTTAATAAATAAAAGACTTTCAAATTCTAGAACAACACAAACTAAGCATTACGAACACAGTACTAAACATAAACTAAACTTATTCTCAAGACTAACTTCGACGTCCTCACTGCTAGTTCCCATTCCCATCACATACTCTTCACCTGAAAACAAAACATTTAAAAACATGAGGAGGACTCAATAATGTCTACCCCTAACCACAAAACAATTTAAAATTCATTTCAATTCATTTTGGGGAGAAGTGAACAAGTCAAATCTTTTCGAAACCAACTTTCTTTCCCAACCAACCAAACCATCTTTCAGAATTATTAAGCGGGAGGACCTTGCTTATTTGGCCCTCGAAGTCAAAGACTTCACAATAATCATATCTCAATCTCAATATCAATCTCAATCTCATTACCAATCTCAATCATATATAATCACAATCATACGGACGGCCATCCATTTCGCACACGTGCATAAAACTAACCCCGGGGAAGTAGCACCTATCAGACATCCCTAATCTCTTGACAACCTCCCTGCAGGAACAGATCCTGGTCTATGGGGCGTTGCCCGAACCCGCATTTACGTCTCATTTGAATTATTAGTCCGGTTTAATAACACACCTTTCCAACTCAGTCAGTCCACTCCCAATTCCAAAACCATTTCCAAATCACATGTAAAAGACTGTCCACATTTCATCAACTCAAAAACAACGTAACCAACATCCAAAATAGACAGCCCATTTTCACCATAAAATCCCTTCGGATGCAAATCGCAAAACAACATAAAAATCGACAAAATAATTAAAGTGCACCCCAGCGGGATTTAGGACATAGACATTACCTGACAATTCTTCTCCTTACTTCAGAACACACTTGAGCTCACTAGATCGAACGGTTTATAACGTGCCTAAAATAACGAAATTTCTAAAATTAAAACGCGTCGTACGGAGTTAACGCAAATCTAATTTCCACCTAACCCACCCCTAGGAACTCTATAAGGTTCCCATCATTCATAAATTGACATTTTAAACATATCTCACATCATCTAACTATTACATAACACAAATACTCCCATATTACAAACCATTTAATAAATTACACATACAACACATTAATTCAAAAGAGTAAACTGGACAGAATTCAATACTCCAACGAAACGAACTATAACTTGACTTCCCGACCTCCTATGGGTATGGTTTTATACATTCTGGAAACCTCCGGATGTCTACTTAAATTCTTATGTGGACCTCGAGACCTAAAACACCCCTTAAGGTCCTCAAAAATAGCCAATTACAGAACCTGCCCAGTTCTGACCTAGGTGCACTATTTGGGTCGTAACTCAAAATATACACCTCCAAAACCCGATCCGCAAAATTCTTATGAAAGCTAACATCCTTAGGTATTTCCAGACCAAAAGGTAGGGCTAAATATTAACTCTACATTATATGGTTACCGCTTTAGTATGACTTATGAAATCTGTCCAATCGACTGTTTCATTTTGGGTTTGTCGATCCTAATTTCCAACCACACTATCCCGGGGTTCCAATTTGAGATTCTAAACAGTCTACTAAAGGTAAAGACATCCCTCTTCACTCCCCTAACATAACCAAGGTCAAATTACACATAAACTAACACAAATTCTTACATAAACACATTAAATTTGCAAAGTAAACATTTTCTTTAAAAACTAACCATAGAGATCACAACAACAACAACCCGAATTTTCGACATCGAAATCTTATGGAAAACGACATACACAGCAAGAATACTAAACCTTCATTCAAGACCAATTTGAAATAAATAAAATCGATAAAACTTGCAATAATAACACATGATAATAACCACATAATACGAATAATACCCCAAATATCAAAATTTTACTAAACACAATATAATTTCCTTTGCAAAAACCATAGAAATATTTAAACAATACCCTTTTAAAAGATACTATATAATAATTATAACTCATATTTTTATTAAAAAAAAAGTCTCAAAACTGACTCTCGCTTTGTGAAATACTTTTAAAACTAAAACATACTACATTTAAAACTTACTCACAAGTACCACTAATTAATCAATAACACATATTACTTGCAAATTATCCCAAATGACACTTCCATAAACTAACCCTACTCAAACTCGAACATAACTTATATTCAATAATAACATAATTTCCATATAAGAGCAAATATTATAGTAACTGACAACTTTCTGAACTGGGGAAGTCCTATGAGATTCAATTAGCATTCTAATTACGGAATTAACTAGTTAATAAGGGCCAAGAGCATATGGGTTTGACCCCCATTAATCACGACTACCCCAGGCTACTCAAACACATGTTCTGGTGCACTATAACCACATGCATTAATACCTACATCAGTGTTTAACTTGAACTACAACACTTGAAACCTTAAAACAATCATATTAAGCATGAATAAGAGACATGAAGAACACAGTAGAATCAAATTGTAAGCAAAATAATACTACTCACAAACATAGTAATAATCATACATGATAATATACTGATAGTAATAAACTGATGCATAAAAACAATTTGGGTTAGGGCTTTACGCACGCACAGGTCACGGGTGGCGGGACGGTGGACGTCAGGCGGCGGTCAGGGCGGAGTCCGGTGGCGGGGTCGTCAGCTAGGTCGTAGGTGGTGGTGATGCGCCGCTGTGGTGGTTGCAGGCGGTTTTCGGAGAGGTCCGGCGGCGACGGGTTTCCGGCGGTGGTCGGTGGTTGCACAGGAAGAACAAGCGGAAGAGGAAGAGAGATGTAGATAGAGATTAGGGTTTAGGGTTGATATTAGGAGAGTTAATTAAGGTTAATTAGTGAAAATTACTACTTAATTTAGCAAATTTAGGCTTGGGGAACAAGTCCCTTAACCGCCCACTATAGCACTATGAAAAAGGTTTTTTTTTAAAAAAAAAAATTTCTAAACAATACTAATAATAAGAATAAGAATAAGAATAATAATACTACTAATAATAAATAATAGTACTAATAATAATATTAAAGTAACCCATAATTAATTAAATAAAAACTAACACATAATCATCAATAATTAACATGTAATTTACCAAAATACCTCTAGTCCCATCCATAACCATGCACGTAGAGAAGACTATATTACCCTTAATAATCCCACGATGGTCCTATGAGCTCAAGTGTTAACAATTTAAACACCGAATAATTAGCGGATGTAAAATAATACTAACGACGTAACGGTAATTATAATCCGGTTTTTTTCGGGGTTTTACATCATTACCCCCTTAAAAGAAGTTTCGTCCTCGAAACTTAAACTCAAAACCAACAATCTGCCGGATGGAACGAATGGTAGCATGGACCAAAAACTTGGGGTTTTACATCATTACCCTCTTCAAAAGAGTTTCGTCCTCGAAACTCAACATATCTTATGCTTTGGATAGGTGCAAATATTTTTATTTCTTTTCCTCCTTGGCTTTCCAGACGACTTCAGTTGTGGCATGGTTCTCCCATTGCACCTTTACAACAGGGGTGATATTTCTTTGAAGCTGCTACTCTCCATAATCAAGAATCTCCAGTGGATGCTCCTCGTGGGTTGGGTCTTCTTTCAGCTTCCGAATCCTCGTCGGAGTCTTCTTTGGTTCAAGGCCCTCCTCGGGGCTCTATTCCATATCCTCCTTGGGATATTGGTATTTTTGAGAAGCTAGAGTCGGGTACTCATAGGAAGGGCGGCGGCATGCCATCCAACATATGTCAACAACAACCAAAAACATGCAATTTCAACATAAAAGGAAACAAAGAAAAAGACACACATCCCATTCCCCCAACCTACACTCATCACTCTGAACGTAGCGTCCTAAGCTCTAACTAAACCTAATAGACCTTAGGAGCTACCAGGTCGTAACCCAGAGCTCTGATACCATTCTGTAACGCCCTGGAAATTTAAACTCTAAACTTAACGTTCAAAGTCAAACGTTGACTAACATTAACAGCGGAAGACTCATTTTTTTCTTTTTAATTGGCATCGCCGTATCCCCGAAGGAATACAAGGCAAGAAAGGAAAAACTAACAACTAATCATTAATTACTTCAATTTAATAAATAAAAGACTTTCAAATTCTAGAACAACACAAACTAAGCATTACGAACACAGTACTAAACATAAACTAAACTTATTCTCAAGACTAACTTCGACGTCCTCACTGCTAGTTCCCATTCCCATCACATACTCTTCACCTGAAAACAAAACATTTAAAAACATGAGGAGGACTCAATAATGTCTACCCCTAACCGTCAAAACAATTTAAAATTCATTTCAATTCATTTTTGGGGGAGAAGTGAACAAGTCAAATCTTTTCGAAACCAACTTTCTTTCCCAACCAACCAAACCATCTTTCAGAATTATTAAGCGGGAGGACCTTGCTTATTTGGCCCTCGAAGTCAAAGACTTCACAATAATCATATCTCAATCTCAATATCAATCTCAATCTCATTACCAATCTCAATCATATATAATCACAATCATACGGACGACCATCCATTTCGCACACGTGCATAAAACTAACCCCGGGGAAGTAGCACCTATCAGACATCCCTAATCTCTTGACAACCTCCCTGCAGGAACAGATCCTGGTCTATGGGGCGTTGCCCGAACCCGCATTTACGTCTCATTTGAATTATTAGTCCGGTTTAATAACACACCTTTCCAACTCAGTCAGTCCACTCCCAATTCCAAAACCATTTCCAAATCACATGTAAAAGACTGTCCACATTTCATCAACTCAAAACAACGTAACCAACATCCAAAATAGACCCATTTTCACCATAAAATCCCTTGATGCAAATCGCAAAACAACATAAAAATCGACAAAATAATTAAAGTGCACCTAGGATTTAGGACATAGACATTACCGACAATTCTTCTCCTTACTTGAACACACTTGAGCTCACTAGATCGAAGGTTTATAACGTGCCTAAAATAACGAAATTTCTAAAATTAAAACGCATTATGCATTGAGTTAACGCAAATCTAATTTCCACCTAACCCACCCCTAGGAACTCTATAAGGTTCCCATCATTCATAAATTGACATTTTAAACATATCTCACATCATCTAACTATTACATAACACAAATACTCCCATATTACAAACCATTTAATAAATTACACATACAACACATTAATTCAAAAGAGTAAACTGGACAGAATTCAATACTCCAACGAAACGAACTATAACTTGACTTCCCGACCTCCTATGGGTATGGTTTTATACATTCTGGAAACCTCCGGATGTCTACTAAAATTCTTATGTTGACCTCGAGACCTAAAACACCCCTTAAGGTCCTCAAAAATAGCCAATTACACAACCTGCCCAGTTCTGACCTAGGTGCACTATTTGGGTCGTAACTCAAAATATACACCTCCAAAACCCGATCCGCAAAATTCTTATGAAAGCTAACATCCTTAGGTATTTCCAGACCAAAAGGTAGGGCTAAATATTAACTCTACATTATATGGTTACCGCTTTAGTATGACTTATGAAATCTGTCCAATCTGACCCGTTTTCATTTTGGGTTTGTCGATCCTAATTTCCAACCACACTATCCCGGGGTTCCAATTTGAGATTCTAAACAGTCTACTAAAGGTAAAGACATCCCTCTTCACTCCCCTAACATAACCAAGGTCAAATTACACATAAACTAACACAAATTCTTACATAAACACATTAAATTTGCAAAGTAAACATTTTCTTTAAAAACTAACCATAGAGATCACAACAACAACAACCCGAATTTTCGACATCGAAATCTTATGGAAAACGACATACACAGCAAGAATACTAAACCTTCATTCAAGACCAATTTGAAATAAATAAAATCGATAAAACTTGCAATAATAACACCGCACATGATAATAACCGACATAATACGAATAATACCCCAAATATCAAAATTTTACTAAACACAATATAATTTCCTTTGCAAAAACCATAGAAATATTTAAACAATACCCTTTTAAAAGATACTATATAATAATTATAACTCATATTTTTATTAAAAAAAAAGTCTCAAAACTGACTCTCGCTTTGTGAAATACTTTTAAAACTAAAACATACTACATTTAAAACTTACTCACAAGTACCACTAATTAATCAATAACACATATTACTTGCAAATTATCCCAAATGACACTTCCATAAACTAACCCTACTCAAACTCGAACATAACTTATATTCAATAATAACATAATTTCCATATAAGAGCAAATATTATAGTAACTGACAACTTTCTGAACTGGGGAAGTCCTATGAGATTCAATTAGCATTCTAATTACGGAATTAACTAGTTAATAAGGGCCAAGAGCATATGGGTTTGACCCCCATTAATCACGACTACCCCAGGCTACTCAAACACATGTTCTGGTGCACTATAACCACATGCATTAATACCTACATCAGTGTTTAACTTGAACTACAACACTTGAAACCTTAAAACAATCATATTAAGCATGAATAAGAGACATGAAGAACACAAGAGAATCAAATTGTAAGCAAAATAATACTACTCACAAACATAGTAATAATCATACATGATAATATACTGATAGTAATAAACTGATGCATAAAAACAATTTGGGTTAGGGCTTTACGCACGCACAGGTCACGGGTGGCGGGACGGTGGACGTCAAAGCGGGTCGTATGAGTCCTGGCGGGTCGTCGGCTAGGTCGTAGGTGGTGGTGATGCGCCACGTGGTGGTTGCGGTTTTCGGAGAGGTCCGGCGGCGACGGGTTTCCGGCGGTGGTCGGTGGTTGCACAGGAAGAACAAGCGGAAGAGGAAGAGAGATGTAGATAGAGATTAGGGTTTAGGGTTGATATTAGGAGAGTTAATTAAGGTTAATTAGTGAAAATTACTACTTAATTTAGCAAATTTAGGCTTGGGGAACAAGTCCCTTAACCGCCACTATAGCACTATGAAAAAGGTTTTTTTTTAAAAAAAAAATTTCTAAACAATACTAATAATAAGAATAAGAATAAGAATAATAATACTACTAATAATAAATAATAGTACTAATAATAATATTAAAGTAACCCATAATTAATTAAATAAAAACTAACACATAATCATCAATAATTAACATGTAATTTACCAAAATACCTCTAGTCCCATCCATAACCATGCACGTAGAGAAGACTATATTACCCTTAATAATCCCACGACGGTCCTATGAGCTCAAGTGTTAACAATTTAAACACCGAATAATTAGCGGATGTAAAATAATACTAACGACGTAACGGTAATTATAATCCGGTTTTTTTCGGGGTTTTACATCATTACCCCCTTAAAAGAAGTTTCGTCCTCGAAACTTAAACTCAAAACCAACGATCTGCCGGATGGAACGAATGGTAGCATGGACCAAAAACTTGGGGTTTTACATCATTACCCTCTTCAAAAGAGTTTCGTCCTCGAAACTCAACATATCTTATGCTTTGGATAGGTGCAAATATTTTTATTTCTTTTCCTCCTTGGCTTTCCAGACGACTTCAGTTGTGGCATGGTTCTCCCATTGCACCTTTACAACAGGGGTGATATTTCTTTAAAGCTGCTACTCTCCATAATCAAGAATCTCCAGTGGATGCTCCTCGTGGGTTGGGTCTTCTTTCAGCTTCCGAATCCTCGTCGGAGTCTTCTTTTGGTTCAAGGCCCTCCTCGGGGCTCTATTCCATATCCTCCTTGGGATATTGGTATTTTTGAGAAGCTAGAGTCGGGTACTCATAGGAAGGGCGGCGGCATGCCATCCAACATATGTCAACAACAACCAAAAACATGCAATTTCAACATAAAAGGAAACAAAGAAAAAGACACACATCCCATTCCCCCAACCTACACTCATCACTCTGAACGTAGCGTCCTAAGCTCTAACTAAACCTAATAGACCTTAGGAGCTACCAGGTCGTAACCCAGAGCTCTGATACCATTCTGTAACGCCCTGGAAATTTAAACTCTAAACTTAACGTTCAAAGTCAAACGTTGACTAACATTAACAGCGGAAGACTCATTTTTTTTCTTTTTAATTGGGCGTTACTGCCGTATCCCCGAAGGAATACAAGGCAAGAAAGGAAAAACTAACAACTAATCATTAATTACTTCAATTTAATAAATAAAAGACTTTCAAATTCTAGAACAACACAAACTAAGAATTACGAACACAGTACTAAACATAAACTAAACTTATTCTCAAGACTAACTTCGACGTCCTCACTGCTAGTTCCCATTCCCATCACATACTCTTCACCTGAAAACAAAACATTTAAAAACATGAGGAGGACTCAATAATGTCTACCCCTAACCGTCAAAACAATTTAAAATTCATTTCAATTCATTTTTGGGGGAGAAGTGAACAAGTCAAATCTTTTCGAAACCAACTTTCTTTCCCAACCAACCAAACCATCTTTCAGAATTATTAAGCGGGAGGACCTTGCTTATTTGGCCCTCGAAGTCAAAGACTTCACAATAATCATATCTCAATCTCAATATCAATCTCAATCTCATTACCAATCTCAATCATATATAATCACAATCATACGGACGACCATCCATTTCGCACACGTGCATAAAACTAACCCCGGGGAAGTAGCACCTATCAGGCATCCCTAATCTCTTGACAACCTCCCTGCAGTAACAGATCCTGGTCTATGGGGCGTTGCCCGAACCCGCATTTACGTCTCATTTGAATTATTAGTCCGGTTTAATAACACACCTTTCCAACTCAGTCAGTCCACTCCCAATTCCAAAACCGTTTCCAAATCACATGTAAAAGACTGTCCACATTTCATCAACTCAAAAACAACGTAACCAACATCCAAAATAGACAGCCCATTTTCACCATAAAATCCCTTCGGATGCAAATCGCAAAACAACATAAAAATCGACAAAATAATTAAAGTGCACCCCAGCGGGATTTAGGACATAGACATTACCTGACAATTCTTCTCCTTACTTCAGAACACACTTGAGCTCACTAGATCGAACGGTTTATAACGTGCCTAAAATAACGAAATTTCTAAAATTAAAACGCGTCGTACGGAGTTAACGCAAATCTAATTTCCACCTAACCCACCCCTAGGAACACTATAAGGTTCCCATCATTCATAAATTGACATTTTAAACATATCTCACATCATCTAACTATTACATAACACAAATACTCCCATATTACAAACCATTTAATAAATTACACATACAACACATTAATTCAAAAGAGTAAACTGGACAGAATTCAATACTCCAACGAAACGAACTATAACTTGACTTCCCGACCTCCTATGGGTATGGTTTTATACTTTCTGGAAACCTCCGGATGTCTACTAAAATTCTTATGTTGACCTCGAGACCTAAAACACCCCTTAAGGTCCTCAAAAATAGCCAATTACACAACCTGCCCAGTTCTTACCTAGGTGCACTATTTGGGTCGTAACTCAAAATATACACCTCCAAAACCCGATCCGCAAAATTCTTATGAAAGCTAACATCCTTAGGTATTTCCAGACCAAAAGGTAGGGCTAAATATTAACTCTACATTATATGGTTACCGCTTTAGTATGACTTATGAAATCTGTCCAATCTGACCCGTTTTCATTTTGGGTTTGTCGATCCTAATTTCCAACCACACTATCCCGGGGTTCCAATTTGAGATTCTAAACAGTCTACTAAAGGTAAAGACATCCCTCTTCACTCCCCTAACATAACCAAGGTCAAATTACACATAAACTAACACAAATTCTTACATAAACACATTAAATTTGCAAAGTAAACATTTTCTTTAAAAACTAACCATAGAGATCACAACAACAACCCGAATTTTCGACATCGAAATCTTATGGAAAACGACATACACAGCAAGAATACTAAACCTTCATTCAAGACCAATTTGAAATAAATAAAATCGATAAAACTTGCAATAATAACACCGCACATGATAATAACCGACATAATACGAATAATACCCCAAATATCAAAATTTTACTAAACACAATATAATTTCCTTTGCAAAACCATAGAAATATTTAAACAATACCCTTTTAAAAGATACTATATAATAATTATAACTCATATTTTTATTAAATAAATATGTCTCAAAACTGACTCTCGCTTTGTGAAATACTTTTAAAACTAAAACATACTACATTTAAAACTTACTCACAAGTACCACTAATTAATCAATAACACATATTACTTGCAAATTATCCCAAATGACACTTCCATAAACTAACCCTACTCAAACTCGAACATAACTTATATTCAATAATAACATAATTTCCATATAAGAGCAAATATTATAGTAACTGACAACTTTCTGAACTGGGGAAGTCCTATGAGATTCAATTAGCATTCTAATTACGGAATTAACTAGTTAATAAGGGCCAAGAGCATATGGGTTTGACCCCCATTAATCACGACTACCCCAGGCTACTCAAACACATGTTCTGGTGCACTATAACCACATGCATTAATACCTACATCAGTGTTTAACTTGAACTACAACACTTGAAACCTTAAAACAATCATATTAAGCATGAATAAGAGACATGAAGAACACAGTAGAATCAAATTGTAAGCAAAATAATACTACTCACAAACATAGTAATAATCATACATGATAATATACTGATAGTAATAAACTGATGCATAAAAACAATTTGGGTTAGGGCTTTACGCACGCACAGGTCACGGGTGGCGGGACGGTGGACGTCAGGCGGCGGTCAGGGCGGAGTCCGGTGGCGGGGTCGTCAGCTAGGTCGTAGGTGGTGGTGATGCGCCGCTGTGGTGGTTGCAGGCGGTTTTCGGAGAGGTCCGGCGGCGACGGGTTTCCGGCGGTGGTCGGTGGTTGCACAGGAAGAACAAGCGGAAGAGGAAGAGAGATGTAGATAGAGATTAGGGTTTAGGGTTGATATTAGGAGAGTTAATTAAGGTTAATTAGTGAAAATTACTACTTAATTTAGCAAATTTAGGCTTGGGGAACAAGTCCCTTAACCGCCCACTATAGCATTATGAAAAAGGTTTTTTTTTTTTAAAAAAAAAATTTCTAAACAATACAAATAATAAGAATAAGAATAAGAATAATAATACTACTAATAATAAATAATAGTACTAATAATAATATTAAAGTACCCCATAATTAATTAAATAAAAACTAACACATAATCATCAATAATTAACATGTAATTTACCAAAATACCTCTAGTCCCATCCATAACCATGCACGTAGAGAAGACTATATTACCCTTAATAATCCCACGACGGTCCTATGAGCTCAAGTGTTAACAATTTAAACACCGAATAATTAGCGGATGTAAAATAATACTAACGACGTAACGGTAATTATAATCCGGTTTTTTTCGGGGTTTTACAGCTTGTGCAAAGATATCATGGGTAATTCATGCATAAGGAAAAGAATTATATAATTAAACTTCACAGATATCATGGTAATTCATGCATAGTCTTGTTGTAAGTATAGTGCTTGTGCTAAGATATCATGGTAAATCATGCAACAAAACACATTGATAAAGCCAAAAAAAGGAGGGGTTGAATATCTTCACATATATTGCGCAGATTATACACTTTCAATCTTTTCAAATTATCGAGAATGTTAGATTGTAATCTTTTGATATTTTTCACCATGTAAATCCAATTTATCATGCAAAATTTTTTGAAAAAAGTTGTAACATGCAAATACATGCTAAAGTATATTGATGTGGTATACATTGATAGTACTTTTTGAAAACTAACCTGCTTGTGTTTGCAGATTTGTCGATAATTCAATGATTGCTTCAAATGTTAATAGTTGACAAACTGAAAGAAAATGAAAAAAGTTTTGATATGTATATATTAGATCGGGAGGTACACTCCTAATTAGATTTGGGTAAAAGGTAGAGTTCTAATTACATTTGGGTGGGAGTTAGACTCCTAATTAGGTTTGGAAGTAGATTTCTAATTAGATAAGGTAGACTCTTAATCTGATTAGATTTCTTGTTTATTATTTTTTTAAATCGATTTTTTTATTATTATTTTATGGGCGGGAATTTTTCACGGTATTTTTAAATCGAATTTTTTTTTCTTTAATACGATTGGCCAATAACTCTTACAATTACTCTGGGCTGAGTATTTCAAATTTTGAATATATTACTTTTATATTATTATAGACTAGTCTTTAACCCGTGCAATGAATGGGAGTAAATAAATAAAATAAATATGTTATTTTTGTTTTTAAAAAATAAATATATTACCAAACATCCTCAATCCAAGTAAAAATAAGAAGTGATTTGGAATGATAAAAACCAATATTCTGAATCTTGCCTGAGCGGGAAATGGATTGGTCGAATGTAACAATCTTACCTTACATTTTGCTATTTAGAGAGACAAATTTCAATTAACCCATAAATTAGAAATCGTTCGTAGCCTATTATTTCATGGAAAAGAAAGACGGGACATTCATTATTCAAAAACAATATCGTATAAGTCGAAAAGGCAACGACCTTTATTACTATGTCGTAAATGAAAGGGCAAAACTCGTTAAACTCTATACACGTACCAGTATCAAATCTCCTACATAACCATGTATGAATCCATGAATAATATTATCTATAGACAAATGATCCTTAAATGAATTCCTAAATGTGGTAGGTCAGTAAAAACAAAATATTCCTCTTAATTCTATGAACAATCTCCACCACACACAACTGACCTCCATCAAATTTTCTTCTATTGCAAGCTTTCTAAATTCCAGCAATGTAGCTTTGATGTTTCACCTTTAGTGTTACTCGTACACCAAGAGAACCTGTTTGGTTTCACATTAACATATCATTAATAGAATGTAGATTATTTACAACCAATCCAAATATAAACTAAGACAAAAGAATTAGGATTTAGATATGAGGGCAAAACGACATTTCACTCTTATACAGGCATACCTATGTATGGGTGGTCAACACCTTGTATAACAATGCATCACATAAAACCTCACAAATTAGTGGGAAAATATCAATCAATCAACCCAACCCTAAAGACTAAAAGGAATTTCACAATGAGAGATACGCATAGTCTTGTTGTAAGTGTAGTACTTGTGCAAAGATATCATGGTAATTCATGCATAAGGAAAAGAATTATATAATTAAACTTCACAGATATCATGGTAATTCATGCATAGTCTTGTTGTAAGTATAGTGCTTGTGCAAAGATATCATGGTAATTCATGCAACAAAACACATGCTAAAGCCAAAAAAAGGAGGGGTTGAATATCTTCACATATATTGCGCAGATTATACACTTTCAATCTTTTCAAATTATCGAGAATGTTAAATTGTAATCTTTTGATTTTTTTGACCATGTAAATCCAATGTATCATGCAAAATTTTTTGAAAAAAGTTGTAACATGCAAATACATGCTAAAATATATTGGTGTGGTATACATTGATAGTACATTTTGAAAACTAACCTGGCTTGTGTTTGCATATTTGTCGATAATTCAATGATTGCTTCAAATGTTAATAGTTGACAAACTGAAAGAAAATGAAAAATGTTTTGATATTTATATATTAGATCGGGAGGTACACTCCTAATTAGATTTGGGTAAAAGGTAGAGTTCTAATTAGATATTGGGTGGGAGTTAAACTCCTAATTGGGTTGGGAAGTAGATTTCTAATTAGATAAGGTAGACTCTTAATCTCATTAGATTTCTTGTTTATTATTTTTTTAAATCGATTTTTTTATTATTATTTTATGGGCTGGAATTTTTCACTGTATTTTTAAATCGGATTTTTTTTCTTTAATACGATTGGCCAAAAAACCCCTACAATCACTCTGGGTTGAGTATTTCAAATTTTGAATATATAACTTTTATATTATTATTATTATTATTATAGATAACCATAGCCTTAAATATTAAAAACTATAAATGCACATCTACTATTCCAATTGCATTTTGGTAATTTTGTTAAACTTTACGCTTTATTTTCTAGGATTTTCGTTATTTTATTTTTATTTTATTTAAATCCTTAAATAAAAATTTTTACATATACTTGTACTATTCTAAATACAAAGTGTATTACTATCAAATGTTATTTTAGCAAATACTCCCATGTTGAGAGTTTATTTTATGGCTTAATTATTTATCATTATGTTGCTTAATATCTATGCTAGAACTTTGCACTTACTTTGCTTAGCTTTAAGTGTTGGTGTTGGTATTGTTCATTATGACATTTAATGAATTTACCAACTTGAATGTTTATTGTATAGTTTTATTATTTTATTAACTTTGTTCTTTGGATGATTAATTTCGGTTATGTAAGTTTTTCGTAAACATTGGTTGACAAGGTGTTGGAAAGAGGTGTAAAATTTAGAAATTTTTCAAAAACATATAATAAATACTCGTATTACACTTTATCAAAATTAGTCAATTTAAAATAATTTACACGCATTTAAATTGAAATATATATAGGAATACTTTCTTTTTCTTTATGTCCTTTCTCTAACAATGCTCCATCATATAACATAATTACCGCGCGCAACGCGCTCTTTCTACTGACTAGTATTTTAATAAGTTATAGTATTACTTAACTATAAATTTCTTTAAATTAATTTACTATATACCATCTTTATAGGAATAAGATAATTAGAAATATTTAAGAGTTTCAACATAATATTAAAATGTACAACATAATATTAGTTATTAAAGGTTCTAACATAATATTAAAATATTTAAGTACCATCTTCATAGGAATTAGAATATTGAAATTATGGGAACTTATCACCATAAAATCTCACAGATTGAGCAGTCATTAGGTTTTAGAAAGCATAAACAGTAATTTATTATTTCTGCTTTTGGAGCTATTTTTGATCAAAATTGCTTTTGAAAAACAATTATAAGTTTCTAAAATAATTATTGTTTGACCTAATTTGTGCTTTTTAAGCCCAAAAACATTACTAAAAATTAAATCAAACAAGCACTTAGAAGTATCATGTATTTCTGGTGCAAATATGCTCTAATAGATTTTTCTTTCAAAAAAAATAATTATATAGGACAGAGATCGATATTATAAACTGAAAATGTACTTAGTTATGAACTCTGACCGTCCATAATAATTAGCTTGGAGGTGATGGCTTCAATACCCCCCACCCCCTTTCTTTAAGATCCGTCTTAGATGGAAGATTGAATACGACAAAAGCTGTAATTTGCACGATTAATTTGTGAAAGTTTGATATTATTTATTACATGATTTCGATATTGTGTATTGAGATTCGGGCATCTACAAATATTTAACTCCTCACTATCATCATCATAGTACTACTTAGCAATAAACTCCTACCAGCAAGAATAACTAGATTGCAGGTGAAGCTATAGTCCTATGTATGCATCTCTCATTTCTCAATACTAGTTAGAATGCCACTGCAAGGCACCAGCTAGACATTATAGTTTTTATAATATATGTTTGATGTAATAATGTACATTAAAGTTACTATATTAAGTAGATATTGTCTTATATTATAAAAATACGCAAAATTACAAGTAATGATACAGTATTATGTAATTTATATATAGTATTATATTTATTTTTCAAATACAATGTACAGTAATTTAGTTTCCATACTAACATAAAATCTTTTAAAGATTGTCGTATATTGAGAATTTTGATGTTTTCATTATACAAATATTATAATTGTATCAAAATATAATTACATAAAACTAAAAGAAATTTTTATTGTCAAAGAACATTTGACCCGTACTTACCTACTTTTGAACATCTTACCCGTATTCACCTAAACCCAAAATATACATGGGTCATGTTTTTAGAATGGAATTTACCTAAACCAAAATACACCGGACCCGTATTTACCCTAAAAAAAATTTATACTATCAAAGATCACTTACCGGTATAAAACTAAAAGGATTTTTTATTGTCGAAGAACATTTGACCCGTATTTACCTAAATTTGAAATACACCCAATCGTATTTACCTAAACATGAAATACACTCGAATCATATTTTTAGAGTGAAATTTATCCGAAACTAAAATACACCCAACCCGTATTTACTCTAAAATGAAAATTTTACCATCAAATAACATCTGACCCATATTTACTTGAATATGAAATACACCCGAGTCATGTTTTTAGAGTGAAATTTACCCGAAATCTAAATACATCTGATCCGTATTTACCCTAGTTAACCAGGTATATGGTCGACCTATACTACCTAATTATTATACTCGAGGGTAAAATAGTCGGTCAATTCGTGTGTGAACACAAATTAAAGACAAGTTGCTAATTAATTATTATATCCAAAGATAAAATAGTAAATTAAATTTGTGTGTGAACACAAGTAGGCAGAGCAAACAGCATGACAACAACACAAACTATCCTTTTTATAATAGTTAATGATTAAATGTCTAGAGTGTTCCTCTCTGTAGACGTTGAATTTTGTAGCGTTAGTTTTAGAAAATAGGCTAACCGATAAATGGCACGCAAGCCCCTCACCCACCTAAACCCGAAAGAGAAAGGCAAAAGCCCAATACCAGTGCAAACCCATCTCATTTCTAGCCCGACAACAAGCTTAATAGCCAGGAACCCGTCTGGGTTCTTTGGGCCTGAGCCTGGCTCAGCTCAGCAGGAACCCGTCTGGGTTCTTTGGGCCTGAGCCTGGCTCAGCTCAGCAAGAACCCGTCTGGGTTGTTGGGCCAAAGCCTGGCTCAGCTCGGCAGGAACCCGTCTGGGTTCCTGGGCTGAATATTGGCGCGGCGACTAAGCCTAAACCCTAAAAACGCGCCTCCCTACTCCCCTATTCCACTATAAATTAAACCCTTCTTTCCCTTCCAAAGACACCAGAACACACCAGAATATACTAGGAGTATTGACACTAGTGTATTCTCTCTCTTCTCTCCCCCTTGCATGCTACTTCACCAAAGGTTAGCATAGCTGTTGTAAACATGTAGTTATTTATCGTTTTCGCTCTTTTTATTTTCATTATTTGCATGACATTAATGATAAACTCGTGAAATTCATTCAATTCCTCCCTCTTTTTCAACCTTTCGCTTTAATTTAATTCTAGTAGAGTCTATTCGTTGAATAGGCGGGTTTGGTGATTTTTAATTGTCAAATTCGTAACCTTACCCCCGAATCCATCTCTGGATTCGCAGGCTGGAGTCTATATTTTATGGTTTGTTGTTTTTCTCCTAAAATTCAACTGGCGACTCTATTTTCGTGTCTTGGCGTTTACCCCTTTTTTTTATGATTTTTGTGACCTAATTTATGATTAACGCCAAAGGTAATCCTTCCATGAACCCAGGCGGGTTCCTGCCCTCTTTACACTCTCCCTTTTTCGTCTTTTATTCGGCAGAATTCGCAAATGGCGTAAAGGAACCCGGCTTGGTTCCTCAAGAACCCAGACGGGTTCTTTGCTTCTTTTTTTCCTTTGTTTTCCTTTTTCGTAGGGTTTTGCAGTTAAGAAACCCGTCTTGGTCCTTCTGAACCCAGACGGGTTCCTGGTTGTTTTTCCCTCCTTTTTGTTTTCTTTTTTTTTTTCTTCTTTCCCTAAAGGTAAACCTCGAGCGCTAAATCGTTTTAAATCTGTTAACTCAAATTTATTCTTAAAAGTTCAACCTTATTTAAGGTTAAGCAATCCTAGTCGGCTCCCAATCACTTTTAAGTAGCGCCGCGAAAAAGGTCATCTACGATTTTTCGAGTCTCTGATCGCGACTCCATGGGACTTAAACTTAAAAAGAGGGTAAAACTTGAAAGAATTAAATTTTAGTGTTTTTTGTAAAAAAGGGGGGAATTAGTTTATTTCACATTTTTATCATCTTTAGGCATATTGCATACCAGGCTACTCTTGGGCCTTATGGCTGGGGAGCACAAAAGCGTTGGTTTAGGTTTTAAAACTAGGAATCAACCCCGAGAGCGGGAGGTCACTACTTGTGGGATGCACTTACATCGCCAAGCATTTGATCTCTCCTCTCCCCGTGTTACACTCTAAAGGTTTCCTTGAAACCCAAAGAGCAACACCCCACACATTCTTCCTTGAATTCCATACAAGGAAAATGCACCGGGGCGAGAACATGTGGTACCCTATTCATCTCCCTAAACCTAGAAAAACCCTGAATCTAAAGCCATGGTTAGGCTCATCCCGCATCTGTATGTTATGTGATTTAATCCTGTAAAAGTCAAGTCCGAATATTCAACCCATTCATGAGTCGGGAGTCGTTCTAGTCCGCGTAGGAACATGCGAGGTGCATTTTGGCTCGTCAGAAACCCAGACGGGTTCTTGGCCATCAGGACTGGCCCATCTGCTGGTAATTGACGGAACGGGGCCCAGTTAGAGGAAGAGGAACCCAGACGGGTTTCCTAACCCAGTCTGGCCTTCTCTCTTCTCTTTGGGCCTGACCGCTTCACCCCACGGACAGCCCAATGCCTTGCTATTGATCCTATTCGGCCCTTTATGACGCCCCTTGAGTCAGTGTCAGTCCTGTCAGTCATCATGCTAGGTCCATATAGAGTTAGGACATGCACTCCCATAAAAGTGGGTGAGTCACCCTTGTGTCAGCATATAGGCGTCGTGTCCATGTCCTAGGTTCATATAGGTCCGCTAAGTCATGCATCAGGCGGGTGGAAGTTCTTTCGAGCACTAATCAGTTTCCATGCAGGCAAGATAACAGACCATCTCCGGGCCCGCATCCGTGACCCACAAACCGGCAGGCTTATTCGCAATCCCAATTACAGACTGTCGGCTCAATCCAGTGAATCCACCATGTCAGGATCTCCCAACAACAACCTTTTTGGGGAGAGTTCTGGTGACAAGCTACCTGATGGGCTATATGAGAGGATACAGGAAGCAATTGCTTTCTGCATGGCAGATCAGGAGGACAGAACCAATGAGAAACTGGAAAAGAAGTTCAATGAAAATCAACAAACTATGAATGGCGTGCTGGAAGCCATTAAACAGATCAACAAAAAGCTCGGCATCGGACTTGAGGAAGAAGAGAACTATTATGACACCGAATCTGAGGCCGAGGCAGATGATGGGGTTGGAGAAGGTCACCCCAAGTCCAAAAATGGAGGCCCAAAACCTAAGTCATTTGGTGAGGTCAGGTCCAAATCTATCTTTGAATAACTCCAGAACTTCGGAGGACCCTTACGTCAAGAAACTTGAGGAGAAAGTTGATATGCTCACCAGAAGGATGATGAAAACTGATCCGACCTTCACCGACCCCTGTATGGATTTTGCCATCCCCAAACATTGTGTATCGAGAATAAGGGACAAGGTTGAGGTGCCAAACATGAAATTCAGACCCTCCGAAAATCCATCGCATCACTTGGAGGAATTCCTGAGGCTCCCCTCCATAAGGTAGATGAAGGTCTCTACACCACAGTCTTCCCTTCCACTCTAGAAGGTAAGGCCAAGGTATGGTACCAAAATCTACCCCAGCAAGTTAAGACCAACGCAGATGAGTTATTCAGAGCCTTCATAAGCCATTTCAGTCGCAAAGAAAAGGAGGTCAATGGATGATTTAACTTCCATGAAATAAAGGAGGATGAATCGTTCCTCTCTTATTACTGACGATGGCATTCCATGCTATCCAAATCGATTTAACTGTTCCCTTTAGGATGCAACTAAGCACTTTCGCACAAAGCATTCACCCTCGCATCACGCGACATTTCGCTTTCACCATCAAAGACTTCGAAACTTTGAAAGATTTGTGCACTCAAATTGAAGCTGCTAACGATGAGAAGAGCACGCAAGACTTTGGTTGGAAAGGATCTAGCTCCAACAGGAGGGCTACTAGCACACCTAGCCTCCCTCAGAAAGTTGTTGAGACTAATTCAATCCAACGGAGGTCCCACACCCCGAGGTATGACTCCTACCACCCGCTGGACATGTCCTACGCCAAGGCATTGGAAAGACTGGTGAAAAAAGGGGATTATCCAATTACCCTTGCCGACGCCTGAACCTGAAATTAAGCCTCCAAAGTGGGACGGAAACAAATACTGCAATTTCCATCCGAGACGGTGTTATTTCCCCACCAAACCCACCTCGGAAGCCTACTACGGCTCCCCAAAACCGCATTATCTGAAATCTCAAGGGATCCTGGTGGCGGGATTAGAAATCTTCAATGACTGTGCTGTCACCACGACCGCTACATTCCTCCCGCCCAGGAGGAGCCGTCCACCTTTGGAATGGACTCACCTCGCTGGAGGTGGCATCTTTGGAAAGCTCTTCGAACAAGAGGCCCACAAGGAAGAAGCCGTCGACCCAGTCATCGCCGCGCTTTCTAACCCGAGCTTTAATCCAAGTCTGCTGATTGGAGAAGATGGCGACCACCATGAGATCACCTATGAAGAGAATAAATTCACTATGTCTGTAGGATAGTCTGTCCCAAAGGTCATAGAGTCAGGTTCTAGTAGTCCCAAGTTGGTCGGGGTAAACCCAGAGTCTGTTGATGTATCCATTTCTGCATTTAATAAGATGGACATTTCTGCTTACTCGAGCTGTTGTGCCAATACTGATAATAAATACAATGAACCCTTAAAAGAACAATCGACTGGTTAGGCCAAGCAACTAGAATGCCTCTCTCTAGACACTTGGCTTTAACCCAGATGAGTTTAATGTGGAGCGACGACAGTTTGAGAGTGTTGAGAAACCCAGATGGGTTTCGTGGCGAAGTTAGAATGCGAAGATCACATGCGTAGACGGCGTCGCAAGGATGCTAGCGAAACCCAGACGGGTTCCACCGACCTAATACCACCGCCAGACGGGTTTTTGGGTTCAAATACTGCACTGTTACCAAACCAGGAATCCAGACGGGTTTCTGGGCCCTGTTACACCGATCCCTGCCGGGAACCTGCACGGGTTTTGGGCCCTGTCACAATTTCTGCCAGAACTGACGGGTTCGTGGGCCATTGCACTCCCTTCCTCGGCCCATCTGCTGTAGGCCAAAACTCCTTTCAGGCTCTCAACTCGGGCAGTTTTCCATTGGGCCCAATTATGGTTGCGATGCGGGTCCACGAGCTAATTATGCATCTTCGCTAGCCCTGAAACTGTAGTTCGAATTTACTTAATCATCTTTTTTTGTTTGGGGAAGTGGGAATGGTCCCACCATGTAGGTCGCATATTGCATTACATAAGTTCCACGTCTCCCATCATGTAGGTCACATATTGCATTGCATAAGTTCCATGTCTCCCATCATGTAGGTCGCATATTGCATTGCATGAGCATCATATCAGTTTTAGTCATAAGGTTAAAAAAAAAAAAAAAAAGAGTCCATGACCTTTTTCTAAAAATTGACCCTTTTCCCGGCTTAACTTGCTTCACTTAGGAAAATCTAGATGAGATCTCAAAAGTTTTCAAAAACCTTTTCTTCAAGCTTTTGATTTTGAGACAAGTTATAGAAGACGATTCGTCGCTTTGACTATCTTAGAAGGTATAAATGTGCGTGCCGCAAATCTTTGGGCTAAGCTTAGTTGATTGAGCCCGTCCCGTGAGTCCACATTGCCTAAAACTTGAATTGATTACTTTCATCAATTCCATGATCCCTTGAGCGACTCACCCATTAGTTGCATCTCTAGAACTTGTTTTGCATCTTGCTTGAGACTACATGTTTGCATAGCACGTTGTGACAAAGTGATTAAGGCATTCAATTTTCTTAAGCAACATAGCCAAATAGCCTTCCCTGCATTGTATTTACCGTTCTTTTTGCCCCGCCTAGCCTTTGTTCACCCTTTTTTTTTCATGATTGAACCCTGACAATACAAGCCTTAGCCTATGATATCCAGTACCCCTTGAGCCTTGCTTGGTTGGAAGAGAGTCTGTCATTTTTGGAAGGAACAATTGGTTTGGTGTGAGCAAAATATGAAGTCTGGGAGAATTTGAAAGTCCTATATCTTGAGCGAATTTGGTTATGTTGTTCAAAGTCGAGGTTGTTTCTTCTCCCTGATCACCCAAAAAAAAAAATCAAAAAAAAATAAAAAAAAAATTCAAAAAAATAAAAGGGCGGTTAGGGAGATTCAACTTAAAGTCCAGAAAACTTTGATTCGGTTGTATTCGGTTGAGATGTTTTAGGATGGAAGGTGAAACGCTTTGCATACATTAAGTGAGAAGGAGAGTTTAGAGGATTTCATTGAAAATCAATCCAAGCATGGCTTTTAACTCCTCATTCCCAAATTTTACCGCTCCTTACCCTAGCCTAAGCCCCGTTACAACCCGAAAAAGTCCTTTTGATTGTCACTTGTGCATTGCATACCAGTAGTGGAGAGCGAGGTTCTTACCAAGCTTATG
The DNA here is from genome assembly GCA_029582165.1 of Portulaca oleracea. Classification (NCBI taxonomy): domain Eukaryota; kingdom Viridiplantae; phylum Streptophyta; class Magnoliopsida; order Caryophyllales; family Portulacaceae; genus Portulaca; species Portulaca oleracea. Next base: position 13,277,492 of record CM055877.1, on the reverse strand, counting down.
GTAGTTTGCTTCTATTGGTTTGAGCATGAGAGAAACTCACATACATATTCAAAATTGAGTGTTTGAGTGTTCATTCCTTCCTGTGTGAGGTTCGCTCTTTCTGGCTAGCTTACGTCCATAACCAACCGCGCATATTTGCATTGTTCTTCGAACTGTTGGTGGACTTATGCGTCTGAGTTACTTGTTCTCTCCCTTAAGATTCGAAAACTTCTTCCTATCTCTTTCGAACTGAGTTTTGATCTTGTCCAGATTAATCTTTGTGCTTGCTTGTTAGTTCGACTTTGTGTTGATCGAAAATCCTTTATCCGATTATTTTCAAGAAGATATAGAAAGTCATAACTGCATTGCATAACACCATCATTACATGAGCATTGCATCAACAGTCTGCATTAGTACATAAGTATAGAAAAATGCATTTAGTACATCATTGCATAACATTGTCCTAAGTATATAGCAAAGAGTCGTGTATAGCATAGCATAAGAATCCTGCAGACGCATCGTTCTCAGTCGTCATCACGCGGACCTGCGTATCGCCACCGCCACTAGCGTTATCACTCTATGGACCCCGCTCCACCGGATCCGGTAAGTGTCCCACCGGTAGTAAGAGGAGTCTACCATCTCGTATCGTTACAGGAGGATAGGTGCGACTTCGACCGCCTGCATTTTCGAGTGACGCCGGCTTAGAAAAAATTCAATCGAGTTTCCATTAAGCCGGGGGCTGTTTGAATCCAAAAAAGGAAGCAAATCACTACAGCAACCATCAATTGACTCCCAGTTTAGCAAGAGTTAAATCAAACTGCCACTAAACTGGGGGCTATGCAGCCCAAGCAAGGGGACGAATCGGCTGGAACAGTCTGCCTAGGTCCACAAAGTCCATCATGGAAAAATTCAAGAAGGGGCAAGTCACTACGACAACTATCAATTGACTCCCAGTTTAGCAAGAACTGCCACTAAACTGGGGGCTATGCAGCCCAAGCAAAGGGATCGAATCAGCCTAAAAGCCAGGACGAAAGACAGGTGTGGGCCTTCTTTTATTCCATCTGGGCCGGGCCTTTTCACCTCACCCGACTCACGAAAAAACAGGAGAAGAGCCCAACACTTGACCAAACCCAGACGAGTTTGCTGGGTCGAAAATAAGCAATCGAGGCTGTTTTCGAGCCCAATGCGACTTGATGCTCAACTCGAACCCATTTTCAAGACATAAACTGACAGGTAAATTCTCTGACTCACTTTGGATTTCAAATAAACGGATGCCTTCTTTCTTTCTTTCTTGCAGGACAATGCGCGAAATACAGCGGCCGTCATCGGGCCCTAACAATACATGACACCATCAGCCGTCGCCGGGCTAATACGCAACATTTCTCCACCAGCGTCCGTCATCGGGCCCTAACAATACATGACATCATCAGCCGTCGCCGGGCTAGTACGCGACACTTCATCAACAATGGCCATCATCGGGCCTTCACAATGCGATGGCGGCCATCGTCGGGCCTTCACAATACGACGAGGGCCAGCATCGGGCCTTCACAATGCGATAGCGGCCATCATCGGGCCTTCACAATGCGATGGCGGCCATCATCGGGCCTTCACAATGCGATGGCGGCCATCATCGGGCCTTCACAATGCGATGGCGGCCATCGTCGGGCCTTCCATGCGGCGAGGCCATTGTCGGGCCTTCACAATCGACGAGGGCCATCATCGGGCCTTCACAATGCGATGAACATCACATCTACATCGGCGCAGACCCGGCTTCAGCGTCAGCGGCCATCGTCGGGCCTTCACAATGCGACGAGGGCCATTGTCGGGCCTTCACAATGCGACAAGGGCCATCATCGGGCCTTCACAATGCGATGAACATCACATCTACATCGGCGCAGGACCCGGCTTCCAAGCGTCAACAGCGGCCATCGTCGGGCCTTCACAATGCGACGAGGGCCATCATTGGGCCTTCACAATGCGATGAATGTCATATCTACAACGGCGCAGGACCCAGCTTCCAAGCGTCAACAGCGGCCATCGTCGGGCCTTCACAATGCGACGAGGGCCATTGTCGGGCCTTCACAATGCGACAAGGGCCATCATCGGGCCTTCACAATGCGATGAACATCATATCGACATCGACGCAGGACCTAGCTTCCAAGCGTCAACCAGCTTCAGAACAGGCTTCTGATTCATATCCAAGATCATCAAGACTACTTTGATCATCGTTTTACTCAAACTCGATCAAAGTGGGGGCTATCTGTAGACGCTGAATTTTGTAGTGTTAGTTTTAGAAAATAGGCTAACCGATAAATGGCACGCAAGCCCCTCACCCACCTAAACCCGAAAGAGAAAGGCAAAAGACCAATACCAGTGCAAACCCATCTCATTTCTAGCCCGACAACAAGCTTAATAGCCAGGAACACGTCTGGGTTCTTTGGGCTGAGCTCAGCTCATTTCAAGAGAACCCGTCTGGTTCTTTGGGCTGAGCACAGCTCATTCAGAACCCGTCTGGGTTGTTGGGCCAAAGCCTGGCTCAGCTCGGCAGGAACCCATCTGGGTTCCTGGGCTGAATATTGGCGCGGCGACTAAGCCTAAACCCTAAAAACGCGCCTCCCTACTCCCCTATTCCACTATAAATTAAACCCTTCTTTCCCTTCCAAAGACACCAGAACACACCAGAATATACTAGGAGTATTGACACTAGTGTATTCTCTCTCTTCTCTCCCCCTTGCATGCTACTTCACCAAAGGTTAGCATAGCTGTTGTAAACATGTAGTTATTTATCGTTTTCGCTCTTTTTATTTTCATTATTTGCATGACATTAATGATAAACTCGTGAAATTCATTCAATTCCTCCCTCTTTTTCAACCTTTCGCTTTAATTTAATTCTAGTAGAGTCTATTCGTTGAATAGGCGGGTTTGGTGATTTTTAATTGTCAAATTCGTAACCTTACCCCCGAATCCATCTCTGGATTCGCAGGCTGGAGTCTATATTTTATGGTTTGTTGTTTTTCTCCTAAAATTCAACTGGCGACTCTATTTTCGTGTCTTGGCGTTTACCCTTTTTTATGATTTTTGTGACCTAATTTATGATTAACGCCAAAGGTAATCCTTCCATGAACCCAGGCGGGTTCCTGCCCTCTTTACACTCTCCCTTTTTCGTCTTTTATTCGGCAGAATTCGCAAATGGCGTAAAGGAACCCGGCTTGGTTCCTCAAGAACCCAGACGGGTTCTTTGCTTCTTTTTTTCCTTTGTTTTCCTTTTTCGTAGGGTTTTGCAGTTAAGAAACCCGTCTTGGTCCTTCTGAACCTAGACGGGTTCCTGGTTGTTTTTCCCTCCTTTTTGTTTTCTTTTTTTTTTCTTTTTTCCCTAAAGGTAAACCTCGAGCGCTAAATCGTTTTAAATCTGTTAACTCAAATTTATTCTTAAAAGTTCAACCTTATTTAAGGTTAAGCAATCCTAGTCGGCTCCCAATCACTTTTAAGTAGCGCCGCGAAAAAAGGTCATCGGCCGATTTTTCGGGGTCTACACTCTCCCAACCCTAATCGTCGCTCACTCCACCATTTCCACACTCCAGCCACCGCTCCGCCACCATGACAGGCGCCTTCCACCGTCTCGCGCCCTAACCCTACTCGCACCAACACAATCCCTCCCAATCGACGCCCTACACCTTTGCACGCCCAGAATACCCATCACGCAAACTCCACTTGTCTGCATCGCCGCTGCACCACCGCTCTGACACCAGAACCACCCCCATTCCAAGCCCCGACGATGGGCGAACAGGGTGAGAGTATGGGCAGCTCTCTGAAAAGTTTTCAAACTGTGTTTGTCGGAAACCTTCCTAAAAATCTCGATAAACATGGTTTGAAAAGAATTTTCAACAAGGTAGCAAGGGTAACATCAAAATCATCATCAGTAGAAGAGAAAGAAGAACAAATTTTGGGTTTGTTCAAATTGGATGTCGCCATGAAGCCGCTGCGAGTAACCGACTTCTCAACGGAAGAGTAATCAGAGGCAAAAATGTTATTGTTGGTTGGGCCAAATGCAATCAAAGAGCTCCCTGAAAATCCATTCCTAGGTGGATGCCAAAGTCTTCAATTCAGGCCTCTGATGCGGAGCACTCAGGGACCAGAATTAAAGGAGAGTCAAATGACGATATTTTGGTTTGGCTCCAAAGAAGCATTGTCTGTACATCGGAGGCCCCTAGAGATTTGTATGCACTATCTTTATTAATCAAAGATAACTTCGGTCCCATATCGAAGATCACGGCCTTTAGTGGTGTCAAGTTTTTGCTCACATTCGCCTCGGTCCAAGAAAGGGATGAAGTGCTTGAAAATCCCCTAGAGCTATTAGATTGGTTCACAGACATCAAACCCTGGTCGCAGTATGAAACAGCAGATTCAAGGCGAGTTTGGCTAGATATAATTGGAGTTCCCCCACATGGATGGGTGTGGGAAAATTTTGAAAATTGCTCTCAACCTTGGGGCAAACGGCAAACTGTTGTCTTTGGCAAGATGTATAGCATCAACGAACCAGTTTGAGGTCATGAGAGCTCTAATCCAAACTAATGTTTTTAGAAGAATCGAAGGAGAGGTGTTGCTTGATATTCAAAATTGCTCCTTTAGAGTGTTTGTTCGTGAGGTGAATTCTCATATGATTTCACCGTCCATTCCGCAAGAATTTAATCACGACAGGCTCTCTGGTCATCAAAGTTCTAGTGAACTTGAAGAATCCGAAGATGAAGGTGAAGATCTTGGTCAAGATAATCAGAGCAAAGTTCCATATTCTCCTAACCTAACCAACAGGAGTATGTCCAACGGGCTGAATGAGAATGGAAATCGATAGACAGAACGCGGTAATCACAATTCACATGAGAATTCCGTTGAGCTATTACAACAATTGTCAAGCAGTGGCTGTTTAGAGGAGGTAAGGTTGCAACAATTGAAGTTGGCACCTGAGAAGATGTTGGAGTCTGTGTTTGAGTCGACACTTGCCATTATCCCTATTGTTAATGATGATCAGCTCATTATTGCAACTAATACTTTGGGAGATAAAGCAAGGATAGGATTTGAGAAATCAGTAGAAGTTGTATCGGATATTAATTCCCAAACTAATGAATGCACTCCAGAAAATCCTGCCATTGTTGATTCCATTAATGAGCTTGACTCCATTGCTTTGGATAATGATTCTGTGATCAAAGCAAGAGAATATATAGCAGAGAAGGCAATAAGTTTTGGGATAGAAACGGGTTTTATGAGAGCAAAAAAAAAAATATATCAATGCGAAAAAGTATTTTGGAGACAAATTATCAGTGAAGAAAAAGAAGAAGATCAAGGAGAGTGCAAGGAGAAAGAGGAATATGGCCATATCCAGGGAAATTTCATCTGAAAGCGAAAGCTTCTAGAATCTCCTAAGCCTATAAAAGATAATCTCCAAAGCTGAAGCAATCCCAATGTTATCTTCTTCACTGTCCTTTTGAAAGTGAGGCTCGCTTGGAATAAAGAAAGGCAAGTTGATAGGCAGGAGCTTTGGTGGAAATGGTGTGCTGCTTTCTTCTCTCTGTTGGGTGATCTTGATCTTGGTGTTTCTTCTCAAGCTTATGAGTTGTGTGGGGTTTGGGGTGAAGGTGAAGTCAAATATGAGGTAATCTCAAATTTTCAGAAGTTGTGAGTTAGGTTTATGAATCAGTTGCATGTGATTTTATCCTCTGCAATCAGTGATTGCATTGGCGCAGATTAGGTACCATGTGTGCAACTGTAGGAGCTGTTCTTTGTGGCTCTGGTATTTGTTGTTAGGGAGTTGGTACTTTCTTGACTTTTTGAGTTGTAATCGATGCTTTGAGGTTGTTGTTCTTTGTGCCTCTAGTTTTTTTGTTGTCCGGGTGCTGCTTCCTCCCAATTATGGGTGCATACAATCATTGTGGTGTCTACTGCTCCTGAGAGAATGCAGTAGCAATGATTTCTAGTTCTGGTTTGGGGTTGATCTATGGCCTGAGTCTACTACTGTTTGACAGTTGAAGGATGAGTTTGAGTAATGAACAAGGAGGATTGTAAGCTATATTGGAAGTGGTTTTGGGGTGATTTGTAAAGCTTCAACTGCTTGAACTTGCTGAGGATCAAATAATCAAACACCATCTGAGTATGTCATCACTTGAGTGATTGTGCAACATCAAGTATCCTCACAGAATATGAATTAAGGTTGTGTGTGTTTTGTCTTCTACCTTGCAGGAGCTTCAATTGTTGTCTATTGTAGCTTTGTGAGGTTGTGGTGAAGCTACAGGGGTATTCAATATCTAATGTCAGTGGCCAAATCTGTCAATTTGTCTACTTGCCGGTCGGATTTCTCTCAAACTCAGAGACTCATAATTGTGGCTTGCATTGATGTAGTTTTCTCTTTGATGTACCTTTCAGAGTTTGATTTCAGTTGTAGAGGATTTTCAGTTTGTTTTTGGTGGTTTGATCTCATTTTCCGCTGTATGCCAGATTTAAAGACGCATCTTGTCTTTTTGAATAAAAGGGTCTTTTGACCGCTAATTATAAAAAAATAATAGTTAATAATTAATGATAATGACATTTTGTTGTATTTGTTTCAAAGTAAAGATAAGGAAGCTTCTCCACGGATTAGCCTCTCCACGTGTTGGCTTTATGAAACATGTAATGATTTTGATGATAACAAACGATAAAATAATTTATATAGATGATGTTGGAAATTAAATTGATTTAATTATTATGTTACTCATATATGATATTTGTGATGATCCAACATATTAATTTGAGAATATTTGATTGGACAAATTTGTGAAGTGTGATTTGATTGATATTATGAGAATATTGGATAAAGTGAAATATGCAAAACCAATAAATGTCCAAATACATTGAATCAAATCCTTCATCATTTTGGTAACAATTAATCTTATTAAACTTGATACTACCTCCGTCCCAAAATGTGTCACTGTAACTAACTTTATTGTCCTAATTTGTTTGTCACTTTTACAATTTCAACAACTGTCATTCCCTTTTTTCCCCTAATTAATAACTTTATTAATCACCTTTTATAATTCCAACTATTATTCTCAATTAATGTAGGGATAATATTGGCAAACCATAGATTTTTAACATCAATTTTCAATGTGTATTGGATTCTTAAAAGTAGTTAATTATTTGACAAAGAAATTGGGACGGAGGTAGTAAATATTAAGTTTGATTATTTGTTACATATTATCTAATATGATGTGATATTATTTACTTGCTTATTTCTTAAATTTCATAACTAAGTGATAAGGTGAAAGAATTCAAAGGCAACATTTTGTGAGAATCATATCATAATTTCATATGGATATCTGTTGGAATATTTCAAGAGTTTAGAGGCATAAAAGTATAAGGCATAAGCATAGGATCGACCGGGAGGTCGAATAAGAGCTTAACAAAGAAAATGGACTCAACACGGATCGTGTTCAGTATGACACGACCCGTGTTGGCATCTAGAAAGTTTAGAAAGTGTGCTCAGGATCAACACGGACCGTGTTGATGCAACACTGGTCGTGTTGGCTTCAACACGGACCGTGTTGAACCAACACGGGTCGTGTTGAGCACTGACGAGATTGAATTTGTAATCCCTTGATTTATGCCTCGTGGTCAAATCTTTTTTAGTATGTTTTGGGATGAGATTTGACTGAGAAATCAGTCTTGATTTCTCATCATTATGAGTCAACCAAATCCCATGGATTATGCTCTATGATTATGGCAAGTTTGACCCTCTTGATGGCTCCAAAGTTCACTATATAAGGTGGATGAATTGCACATTCATCCACACCCTCAATCATCTTGTTCTTCCTCTCTAGAAAACATTCAACACACTCCTAAGGTGTTGACTGCAGCAATTCTTTAAGAGTACCTTGAGAAATCTTGTAACCTTGTTTACAAGTAGGTTAGGTTTTACCCTTGAGTCTTTTCACGGTCTAGTGAATAAGTCTTAAGGGAAGCCGGTGTATCCGTCGACTCCTAGCTACCCAAGTGATCCTCCATCTTCCATGTGACCGTGTTTCTCCATCTCATTGTTTTTTCCAACAATCTTAAGACTTATTGTCACCATGGATGATCGAGTTTGAGGGATGAAATTTCAAGATCAAGATGCTATGGAGTTAGAAAAGATAAGTTTATGTTGCTTTATACAAGTTCTTGTTTATTCAAGTTTATTATTTTTAATTATCAAGATTATTAATCAATTATGATTCATTTGATTGATGTAGTTGAGATCTCAATCGGTTGTAGCAATGGTGATTAATGTTTATACTCAAGAGGTTCAAGGAGTATGATGAGATTGCCTTCATATCGAGATAAGTTCTTTATTTTCATTAAGTTGGCTTTTGATTTGCTTTTGAATAGCATAGTTTCTTTGATTTGAAATTGGGTTAATTCAAATTAAAGTGTTAACTAGAAACATGTTTATAATTTATTTATGCACCTTGTTAAGTCACCATTTACAAGTTTTTTTTTTCCCCTTAAAGAAAGTGGTGTGTTAAGGTGTTTGTGAGTACATGTTTGTTTGCCATTATGCCAAAATATTAAGTGTGATTTTATTGTCAAGTAAATCACAAAGTGCCATGTTAAGTGAGTTTATAAGTTTTATGGCATGGATTTTTTCATGATTAAGTACATATATGTGGTGTTCACATATGAGATGCATTGTTGAATATAAAGCATGATAATTGTTTAATTAAGTTTATCATGATTATTTATATTTTGAGTACATGGGTGTTTATCAATTTTCTTTTAGTTAATGGAATGACAAGCATGAATGTTTAATTTTCAAGTATGTACATGTGCAAGTATGTATGTCAATCTTTTTGATTCACATGTTTAAATTTATGTACATGACTAGTATTATTATCCGCTAGAGATAAAAGCATGTTTGAGTTAAGACAATGCTTTTTCATGGAAGTTCTTGTATATATGATTTTAAGATATATACTTGTGTTGTCTTGTTTAGCATGGTTCATGTCTTGTTAAGCATGCATAATATGAATAAAAATGCAAGTGTTCATGAAATGTATGAGTTTGACATGAAAATTCATAAGTTGAGATAATATGGATTCGTGGTAGTTTATTTCAAAATGAATTCATATGATTAATTCACATTTATTTGATTATGCAAAGAAGGTTTATATGTTTGCTCATATGTCTCAAGTCTTTGCATGTTTCTCTCAAAGTTCAAGTTGATTGTCTAATGTGAGTTTATTATGCTTAAAGTTTTGACAATCACGTGTTTATAAGTACTTAAAAAAATATTCATGAATTATAAGTTTTTTAAATATATATGCCGTTATATATATTTAGATTAGCACTTATGCAAGTTTGCTTTGATAAAATGTCTTTATTGATTCAAGTTTCAAGTATGCTTGCATGCATGTCAAGTTGTCAATCAATCATGTTATATATACCTTTTATTTATGTTTGAGGCATGACAAGTTCAAGGATATCATATGATGTTATTTAAGTACTTGTGGTAACTTTGTTAAAAGGATAAGATCAAGCTAATTCATATGATTACATTGTGTGAATAAGTTAAGCCATGACATGTTTTCTTATTTTCAAGATATGAATAATGTATTTTTTGTTCATATGAATACAAGTAGAAATGTATATTTCTTGTTTGTCATGGTAGTGTTTAAATTTCTCACGCATAATATTGTTCCAATAAGTTTAGCATAGCCTAATAAAAAATAATGTCGGTTCATGTGATTATTATAAGCATAATGGCTATGCGTGTGTCATAAGTAACATAGACACAAATTTATTCATAAGTGCAAGCTTCTCATGTTCCATGTTCTTGGTATAATCAAGATGGTTTTGTTGTTAAGTGTTTACTTTGTCATATATGATGTTTCTTCATGAGATAAAGTAAATGTTTATGAGAAGGTTGATACTTTGTATGGTTTGTGTGCTAATATATGTTGCCTACATATTAAGGCATATGGTTAAGGCTTTTTAAGTATATGATTATGTAAGATTTAAGGATAATCATAACTCAATGTATTCATGTGTTTAAGTTGAATACATGTACTTGGTTTTACCGCCATTTAGTGAGATTATAAGTGTTCATCGTGTATGAATGTAAGTAGTATGTGTCTACTATAAGATAAGTTGCATAATGTATGCATGTTGGACTATGTGCATGATCATTTATTTTGAACGCATGATGTTTATCTAAGTTCATGTGTTATAAAATTGGATGATCATTGCTTCATTTGTTAATAGTCTATTAATCAAGTTTACATGTTTGATATGTAGGATTCAATCAATTCAAGTTTGCTACAAAGGAAAATGCATATGACTCTCATATACATTTGTTTGTTCCATCCTTAAGTGGTTTATGAATTAATATTTTGAGTAAGATTGGCTTACAGGACGAATGATTATGAGTTCCACATTTTCTAAATATTTAGTAAGTGGATCTAATCATATAAGGAGATATGACCCAATTAGAATGATGTTTCATCATATGAGAATAAAGGTCATATAACTATAAGATGATCTTTCTAGATCATAGAGGTTCATCCTCACATAGCCAAATATTGAAGATATGTAATAGTTTCATTACATATGGTGTTTAAGTTTGTAGCAAATGGTTGAGAGTGTAACTATTTCAGTTATACATAAGATGGAATTTTAATTTCCATGTTTACTTAAGTGATTCTTCAAGTTTAAGTTGGAAGATGATTTTCTTCCATGGGAAATCAAATACCATTTTGATTCATACAAAGACTATAACTATGAAATCCAAAGTTATTTGGATATAGTTATTCAAAGAACACGAAAATCAAATGTTAGTTTGATTTACAAGGTTCTAAGGCGATAAGTTTTAACTATGAAATCCAAAAGTTATTTGGATATAGTTATGCAAAGAACATGGAAAATCAAAAGTTAATTTGATTTATAAGGTTGTTCTAAAGTATAAGTTGTGACTATGTAATCCAAGGTGCTTAGATAAAGATAATAGTCATAAGGAAGAGAATGCGGAAAATCAAAATAAATTTTAATCTTGCAAGCATTCCTAGCTTTCAAGGTAACTATGCAAGTAGCCCAAAGTACTTGGGCAAGGCTATAGTTATATAAAGCATTTCTCTCAAGATAACTATACAAGTAGTCCAACATCTTGGACAAGGTTATAGATATGTCTTTATAAGCATTACGAAGATTATCCATGCTATTTGGATAATGTTATAATCAAGGTTTGAGTTCATGAGATTTTGACTTTTTAAAAAGAATGTATAGTTCAGAGATTTGTCGCCTACTAAATCATTCGTTTTGTAAGTTCAAATATGAACTCAACATTTTAAAGTTTACCAAAGATTATAATGCGATGGTTTAGTCGTACTATGATAAGTGGTAAAGTGTTTCTTACCTAATCCTATAGTGTGATGGTGTAATCACAACTATGATGAAGGAAAGAAATGTTAAGTTTAAGATATGATCATGATAAGTAAGGTCATGGAAAGATATGTATTTATCTAGTGATCTTAGTTAAAGAGGACACTCAAAAGTATCATGATCAAATTCTTGCAAGGTCACAAGAGTATCTAGTGATCCTTGATAAGGGGATGGGAGTAAAGCCCAATTATAAATTGTCAACAACGGAGCTCCAACTCACACTTGACATACGTGGTCAAGTCTTGAGTTCAATGGTCGACGACGTTGTATGACAATTGGAGTATCAATTCTATAATTCATCCCAAGGTCAAGTGATGCTCAAGAACCGTAATGTTCAAGAGGTTTGAGTCTATGACTCATTAACAGACTTTGAATCGATGGGATGTGGAGCTCTATTACGGGGCGTAAAAGTCTGCCTATACGAGAACGTGAAGTGGACCGCTTCAGATAGCCTAGGGCTGGGCTTGATGGTTCTCGCGGAGGGTATGGGACACATGGTCGGTTTGAAATAGTGTCTTTATTTTAAGCAAGGTTTTGGGTTGTGTGTGTGATATGTATCCAATTAGTCAAATAAGGATGTAAAGTTCAAAGACTTGTCTACTTTATCATTCAGGAATGGTTGAAATTATGTACAATAAGTGAAAGTTCAAGTCGAAAGGCACTTTCATGATGCATAACAACTCCTTGATTTCTCGGGTGTTGAATCTTTCTAGAAGTCGCCATGTATGGCGGGGGTAATTTTACCCAAGTGAGCGATCCCAGGCTATTTCAAGCGGTACTCTTGAAATGGCGGGGGATTGTTGGAATATTTCAAGAGTTTAGAGGCATAAAAGTATAAGGCATAAGCATAGGATCGACCGAGAGGTCGAATAAGAGCTTAACAAAGAAAATGGACTCAACACGGATCGTGTTCAGTATGACACGACCCGTGTTGGCATCCAGAAAGTTTAGAAAGTGTGCTCAGGATCAACACGGACCGTGTTGATGCAACACTGGTCGTGTTGGCTTCAACACGGACCGTGTTGAACCAACACGGGTCGTGTTGAGCACTGACGGGATTGAATTTGTAATCCCTTGATTTATGCCTCGTGGTCAAATCTTTTTTAGTATGTTTTGGGATGAGATTTGACAGAGAAATCAGTCTTGATTTCTCATCATTATGAGTCAACCAAATCCCATGGATTATGCTCTATGATTATGGCAAGTTTGACCCTCTTGATGGCTCCAAAGTTCACTATATAAGGTGGATGAATTGCACATTCATCCACACCCTCAATCATCTTGTTCTTCCTCTCTAGAAAGCATTCAACACACTCCTAAGGTGTTGACTGCAGCAACTCTTTAAGAGTACCTTGAGAAATCTTGTAACCTTGTTTACAAGCAGGTTAGGTTTTACCCTTGAGTCTTTTCACAGTCTAGTGAATAAGTCTTAAGGGAAGCCGGTGTATCCGTCGACTCCTTGCTACCCAAGTGATCCCCCATCTTCCATGTGACCGTGTTTCTCCATCTCATTGTTTTTTTAAACAATATCAAGATCAAGAGATGTCATTCCTTTGATTGTCTCCTTGCTACTTCGACCTTGTTGCACTATAAATACAAGGAGTATTTGATCATTCAAGAGCATAAAAGATGAGACAAGACAGACAAACAAACATCTCACTTGAGCGTTATTTGCTCTTACTATTATTGAGTATGAGATCAAAGAATGGTAATGAGTTATTATTTATTGAGTTGAGTTGTTGAGATAAATATTGTTATGGAGAGGATTTAAGAGTTGAGAGGTCAACTCCCCACACTAGATTAAGAGCGCGATATCAAGTGGTCAGATCTTGAGAGTAGAGAAGGCTTTAATATTGTGAAAAATCCATCCTAATAATAGGTCAAGATTAAATCCTAGATTTGGAGAACTCTAGGCGGTGACGTACTCCAAATTTTGAGTTCGGAGGAACATCGTAAATTAACTAACGTGTTTTGTCTCTCTTTATTTTTGACAATTTATTTAACTAGCCTAATTAAACATACACCACGAATTTCAATTCATAGTGGAAAATTGCTTACATCTGGATCTCCTATACCGCGTTTAAAAATGTTTATTTTGGGAGTTTGTTATTGTTGTTGTTGTTATTGATACGAATATTTGACATTTTTGAGCTTGCAAATCACAGAATATTAATATGAGGATGATATATCATATATATATATATATATATATATATATATATATATATATATATATATTCTGTCCATGAAAGTAATACTTGATGTCCGCCAGAAATGCTTTGATGCTCACATGCTCATATAAGGTCCATGCTCACGTGACCCCATGTTGGATCCGCCCCTGTTTCTGAGTACAAAGGGTGAGGATCGAAATATTTTAATTTTAATGAGGGTATTTTTGGAAACTTATAATTGATTTTATTTAATTTTTAAAAAAATCATGTAATATTAATGAATGCATTAATGTGTATGTTTGTATTGATGACTCTTTTTTCTTTTCCCTTTTTTTTATCCACTATTCTTTTTTCTTTATTCTTTTAATAAGAAAACTATTATTTTTATTTTTCATTATTGTTTTTTATTCTTTTAAATATAACATTGATAACATTTTCAACAATATGTATGGTTTACTTGCGCCCCGTGCAACGCACGGGTCCAAGTACTAGTATATATATATATATATTTCTAGGTACAAAGGACGAGGGTTGAAATATGTTTGTTTTAAGAAGGGCATTTGTGGAAATACTATATAATTAGCTATTTCTTTTTTTGTTTTATTTTTTTGAATGTCTTAAGGGTGAGCTAACAAAGTAAATTAATATATTTATTGAATTGTTAACCATTCAAGACCCTTTATGTTCTTATGATTCTTTTGTATTTGTAATTTTGCAATAAAGTTTTTTATTCACCCTACTTAATACCACCAAAGAGAAAAAAACAATAACATTCTAATAATTTGTACACAATTATTTTTTTGAAATGAATATTTATAAAGTATAGTTTGAGGTGTCTCAAAAAATTATGAGAATAAAATTGCTCAATAAGGTTACAATTTAAGGTCTATATAATTTAATTTTCACTTATAATATGTAATATATATAATTTAGTTTCTTTATTTTAGAAAAAAGATACATGTTTTCACAGTGTAGTTTTCAATATTTTGTGTCATGTTAATCGAATATTAATTGATGATATAGTATTTACCTAAAATTTAGAATTTGATTAGCTTTCTTCCTATTCTATGTGATATAACTTTTTATATATAATTTATATAACTTTTTAATTTAAAGGTATCCATGACAGTGCAAAATGTACATTAGCATTCTAGGTCAAAATACAATACTCCATTAGTGAGGTAGTATAATTATATATATGTATTTTCTTAAATATTTGCAATCAATAGTCACTCCTCAACGTATGCATGTTTTGGAAATAAATTATAGATAAATAATCATTTTTTAGTTTATTTTAAAATTGATAATTTATTTAAACTTATTATATTAAGTATTTATATTAGTAAATATTGTGGCATTGTATAAATCTCCTGTCACATAGCCTTTTCATAAAGGTATTGCACATTTGAATTTTGCATATCTTAGTTCT
The DNA here is from genome assembly GCA_029582165.1 of Portulaca oleracea. NCBI lineage: Eukaryota > Viridiplantae > Streptophyta > Magnoliopsida > Caryophyllales > Portulacaceae > Portulaca > Portulaca oleracea. The sequence continues at coordinate 13,262,480 of CM055877.1, read as the reverse complement.
AATTCTTCATTGTTGTTTGTTATAACACTATATAGTAATGTTTACGGTTATTGTAAGTCTTTTCCTTTAGTGGTTGTCTTTCTATTCAAGAAGTTTTCAATTTAGCTTAGTAATTCGTAACATTTTAGACTTCGTACTTATATTTGATAATTGAATTCTTTATTTTTATATGATATTTTTGTTGCAGTAAGACCATCATGGATGGTGTTTTTCAATGATGATATACAACACCAATGCAACATTCAAATGTGGTGATACCATTTAAATGTGCAATTATGTTCTTCAATGATGATACGCAATATCAACACCTGGCAGTCGAGTGTGGTAAGACCATGTACATTGATCCAATATAATAATTTATATATCATTTTGTTAGTTATCCACATTACTCATGTATATTGAAACTTATTTAATTTTCAATTTTAATATATGCAAATTTAAATTTATTTTGCTTATATTCATTTGCTTTACTTAGATCTAAGTATTGAATGTGGGATATTGTGAATCAAAATTAAACAAAAGTTGACACTATTATGAAAATTAGTTTTCACTACGTACAAATGACAAAAGGTTAACTACACTATAAATGTTATTGTTTAAACTTTTGTATAAAATTTCATATATCTTGCTATCAACTATACTATATTCAAGAATTTAATTCATCATATTTTAATATTCATGTCTTTTATACTCATATTCAGTGTAAGTAATGTTGTATGGATGTCTTTTATACTCATATTTTAATACTAACAATATTCTCCATATCCTGTACTTTTCTATTTAATTAGCATATTAATACCTAGCTAATCACAATTCAATACATATTATTAAATTTATATATTTAAACTTGCATTTAAAAATGGAGTCCAATGTTATTTAATTTATTGTCTCTAAAATTTAAAGAGTTGATTAATGGGAGGTTATTAGCTATTAATATTTACAATGTTTTTAATTTTTTTTTATAACTCATACAAATGTCACTATAAAAATTAGGTGGAATTGTGTTCATCTTTGAGCTTAAATAATCTCCACTATATACTCTCCTACAAGGGATCAATATTCACACTAACGATAGTCTTTTACTGATCATAATCCAATAAATCATGCACATTACTCATATAATATCATCTATATTCATGAGCAATTTTATACAGTAAATTTCAAAAATAATTTCAGCCAGCGAATTGGATCGAGATTCAAGGAAGACTAATTAAGGTATAACTTCAAGGGGTATGTACACTATAGAAACATAGTACATAAATTACTTCTCAGCAATACTAAAGGTACGATCTGTTCTTAATTGCATGTTTAGCACATTTTCCTCAATTCAATTCAACCATACACCTAAAACAAACACCTACATAATAGCAAAATAGGATTATATATTGTAAATAAAATAAAAAAAAGTGGATTAAAGAATAATAATTAACATTTCATACACACTCACAAAATATATTTAAATGCATTACCTGTCTTCTATTTGATAGCAGAATGAAGAGGAATTGTAAGACAAAATCCAAAGACATGAGGTAAACATAAGTAAAAAACAAATATTAATATATTTACATTTAATTTTAGTATTCTTACCGTTCATCAATTTCATGGATCACTACCTAGGACAAGATGATAAACATATATGTTATATTTTTTATATAGAATTATAGTTTATAATTTTCAGTTGAAATAAAATACAGATTACTTTATAACTTTTTTATAAAGCGAAACATATCGAGAATGAAGAAAAGAATAATTTCTTCAAAAGTAATATCTATGTAATATATAAAGCCAAAGGGGTTTATCGTACGCAAATTTCACTTTGCCCATTTTACCCATTACTATTGATAAATTATAAGGATAGAATAGTAATTACAATATTTTTTTATTTGCACCAAAATAGTTATTAATAAATTGTTATCACCAAAATTTGAACCTTTAATGGAAGGGAAAACCCTTCAATTTCTACACCACTAGATCACCATATTTTTAAATAGTACTTTTTATATATATTCTCTATTTACCACTTTCACATTGCAATCGTCATTTACTTCATATTATTTTTTTGGGTTTCTATTTCCCCTAATTTACATTATATTATTATTTTTTTAATTTCTTTTAGGTTCCTATGTTGTTATCTTACATTATTTATTTTTTTGATGCTTTGTGCAAAGTATAATATTAACTTTAATTGTCTTTATTTCTTTAGAAAAGATTCAGTTTCATTAAAAAAAAAAAATCATTACTACATTATACCAAGAGTATCAACATATACCTAATTTTTTCTCCATTAAACCTAGAGTATCAACATAATACTTTTATGTCATAAGTCAACACACTAATTGTTGTGTGATGTTTTATTTGTCTATTTATCTTTCTTTATAAATTAATTATAAACAAGGAAATTAGTCAATAATCTTATTTCTCAATTAACCTCCCTCACACCTCTCCTCCTCCAATTTTCATGTTTATTCTCATTCTCATTCATTGACTAATTATTTTGCTATTGTTTACTAAAAGAATCAAAATTATAAAATTTATCTAATATATTAACTTAAGGTTAAATTAAATCATGCATATATAATTTTTCTATCATTTTATGAAAATAAGAAAAATCATAAAATCTATCTATATGGTTGATATTAAATAAATTAAATCATGCATATATAAATTTTTCTATCAGTTACGAAAATGAGAAAAATCAAAATCTACCTAATATGTTGATTGATGTAAAGTTAAGTCATGCATATACTCCATCCGTTCCATATTAAGTGTCCCGTTGCGTTATTAATTTCTTAACATATACAATTTTCTAATATACGAAAGCACCATCATTACATTTATAACGAAAAATACTCTCTCATGAAAATATAATGTTATAAATTATTGATAAAATATACTGTAAGAAATTTTTAGTTAAAGACCACATTTTGGACAATTAATATGGAACGGAGGAAGTATGTGTGTGTCTGTGTACATGAGACTAAGAGAAAGACCAGATGTCAGAATTTTATTTAGTACGTATTCAAATATACTTTTAATCAAAATTATTTAAAAAGTAAGTACATGATACAATAATCTTTTTATTTAAAGATTATTGTTACATATCATAGTTACATTATCACTGATAATCTTTTAATTCCTTGATTTTAGTTTTGGGAGAATTTCTTATGTATTTTGTTGTCTTATAAGGCAAGATTCTTAATTAACTAAGAAATTTTTGCGTTATCATATTTTTATTCTAAATTGCATAATTGCATTCTTTTAACAAATAGTAGATCTAATGTCACAAATAAATAATAGAAACATAATGATTCGTTAAGTTATTCGATCATATTTGCAACATAGAAGTTAAAATCATATAAAAGTAAAAAAAACGTTCTATCATGAGGAAGCAAATCTATAATGCATAATTGTTCATACCGAGAGTAAACGAACAATAATCAATAATATTGCTTCCGTCTCACTATATTTTTATTTTTAACATGTTCATTCCAACTTATTTTGACAGAGCTTATTATAAGTTGAACTTATCTAAACTTATTTTGAACTTATTATACTTAACTAATTTGAACTTAGCTATTTGATTTTATTTGAATTCATTTGAATGAGTTGTTTTGTAAATTTATCTTGAACTTATTTAACTTATTTTAAATACAACTGAAAATAAGATAACTTTAACTACACTGACTCGATCGACAACATCCATCATGAGCTAAAGTCGAATTATTATTGAGTATTTTTATTTTTAAGCAAAAGAAGTTTTGATTCGCACGCATTACGTGCATCAATTGTTATATTTATTTTTGTGTGTGTATATAGATACACGCAATAAATAAATAAATTTAAAAATTGATGCACGCATTCCGCAATGCTGCGAATCAAAACTTGTATCAAAATAAAGACAAAATTAAAATAATATTAATATAATTACAAGAATAAATATATTATTAATTTTTTATTACTTTTTATTCATCCACGTACGACATGGGAATTAATTTGCTGATAACGTTTAGTTAGTTTATTCATCCATTTATAATAGGATAGAATACATTATTAATATTTTATTAATTAACGAAATGAGGATTAATAAGAGCAAACACGTTTAATATTTAAAAACTGTAAATTCAATCAAATTGTATGCATATTTAATTCTATTTTTAGTTGTAAAAGAAGAAAAGTAAACAATGAAATATATTGTTGTCTTTATTCGTTCATTATACTACTATACTACTTTTATTCATTGATAAGTAATATACAGAAGACAAAAAGGTTACTTGAATGTTTACAACCACAAATCACATACTGAATCATATATTGTATTATTTAATAATATTATTTATCGATTGATCATTATTTGAAATTTATCTTATTTTCATTTAATAATTATTGATAACTATTTGTAATGATTTGGTTTTTTTATTATTTCATTCATCCATGCCAAAATGGAAATGAATAAAATTTTAAATACCTCTATTTTTTTATTGTATCTCTTATATACCTTTAGCTTCTCATATAAAATAATGAGGCAATAGCAAATGAACAATAAAATAAAGGAATCATGTGTTCGTTTTATATTTTCACCACGATAAGGGGAACATATGAAATTAAAATTCTTATTCTTTAATTTTTTTCTATAGGTAAGTTCTCATTTTCTTTCAACTGGTCTATATAGTTGTGAAATTGTTAGCCTTTCATTTTTAATTACAAACATCATATATTTCACTATTCTTTCATCCTATATGAATGAAAATAAATATGATTCAAGTTCAACTATAATAGAGAGAAAATACGTACAAAGGTAACTCTCCCTCTATTTTTCTTCCTTCCTTTCGTTCTCTCTTTTAATTTTATGTACTATTTTTCTTATTTTTAATCATTAGTTGTATACTTATTTATTTTTATTAGTTTTCCCCCACATCATTTAATATATAAATTAATCATTATTTCAACATATATGTGATTTACTTTTGTCCCGTGCAACGCACGAGTATAATAACTAATATATATATAGTCACAGGTTATTCGTTAGTATTAGTTTGCTTTTGTTAAAGTTTCAACTTAATTTGGTGAAACTAAAGAGAAGAGGGAGTGAGATTTGAGAAATATGAAATATTATTGATGGTAATTTACAATCTCAACTCAAGAGATAAAAGAGGGAGAGGAAGGTTATATATAACCAACCTTCCTTGACTAACAAACCAAGAAAAAGAAAAGGAAACAAAGAAACAAAACTGGAAACCAATACAAGATTACACAATTCCTAACACCCCCATCAAATTGGAGGGTGACAAAACTCCAATTTGCCAACAATTTCTAGAAAAGCTGAATGACAAGGTTGCTATCATTGCCAATGGAATTAAAGAAGGGCAATGCAACCTTGAAATCTTGAACTTGAACTCAAACAACTTCCTATTCTCAAAATGATACTGCTTGAATCGGTCCTCAAGTCCCAAAGACTGATGAATATGAAACGCTCGATATAAGGCGTAAGATCAAAACCAGAATCCAAAGCACCACCACTATTATTTCTCCCACCTTCAATTCCAGCAAGAAAAAGATCCAAACTCTCATCCTCCTCTTCCAAAGCATAAACACAACTATTATTTCTAAGACTAAGTCTAGACTGTTCCTCTGCTTGTCGCTGCTTCATTCTCAACTCCTTTTCTCTCTGCCTTGCTGAAGAAGCTTGCCCGATCGCAAACTGACCTAAATTCCGACTCGATCTTATCAACACACCTCAACGCCAAATACAACTCATCGCTCTTCAAATGCGAGTTCGCACGAGCACAAAGCTCAACGATCTGGATGCAGATCTTGATCGAAGCAAGGCAAAGAAGGATATTCACATTGACATTCTGTGTCTCAATGAAAGCGTTGAGAGAAGCAAGAAGCGGTTGCGCGCGCCACCGCCAGAAGGTGAGAGTTAGAGAGAGAAAGCGACGATTTCAGGTCGTCGACGTCGGAAAGAAGTGACCGGAGCTCGTCGACGGCGAGGATGGAGTCCTGGTAGTGAGCTTTGCAGTGTTATGTGTGGAGACCAATTGTCATTAAGGTCAAAATATTAAATTGATTTTGGTGGAAAGGAGCAAGGCCTGCACATGGCTTCTTCATTCTTTGTGGTGCTCTAAAAAGTCCAGCAAGGCTTTTGATTTTTGGTAGAATTTGGCAAGCACAAAATCACCTACCAACTACCAATTACTCCTTCAATCACTCTCAATCACTCACCCACTTAATTAATTGCCTGATTGAAGCAATTAAGTTTGACGTGGGGGATCACAACTCTTTTATGGTATTATATATATCAAGAGCAAGTGAGGAGTTTGTGGATTAGAGCAGAGAACAAAAAGAGTGAGTGTATTTCATTAAATTAGTTGTTAGTGCTAATTTATGGTGAGAGAAAAACACAGCCATTATAAATTGTAAATTGTAATCCTCATATTACTAGTGCATTTATTCCGTGGTTTTTTTCCCGCTTTGGGTTTTTTCCACGTTAAACCTCTGGTGTCAAATTTCTTATTTCTTTTCCTATCTTATCTTACATTGTTTGTGGTTTGCTTGAGTGCTCTTCGATCCTAACAACTGGTATCAGAGCTTTCAGGATTTGTGAAAGAGAACTCGCTTTCAAACAATGGCAGGAGATAAGTATGAAATAGAGAAGTTTGATGGATCCGACTTCACCTACTGGAAGTTGCAGATTGAGGATCTGCTGTATGCGAAGTCGCTACATGTTCCACTGCTGGACAAGCCAGATGAGATGAAGCAGGCTGAATACGATCTGCTAGATCGACAGGCGATGTGCCTAATCAGGATGTCATTGGCTCGGAACGTCAGGTTTAATGTTATGGAGAAAAAGACAACGAAGGAATTGCTGAAGGCACTTAAGAATATGTATGAGAAGCCTAGTGCAGCAAATCAGGTATATTTGTTCACTAAATTAACCAGCTGTAAGATGGCTGAAGGTGGAGATGTGGCTGATCATATAAATGAGATTACTAAAATTTTATCACAACTTGCTTCAGTAAATATGGTTTTTGCTGAGAATGTTAGAGCTTGTGTATTATTGTCTTCTATGCCTGAGTCTTGGAGAACCCTTGTAACTGCTGTCAGTAGTGCTAAGGATACTGATGAGTTGAAGTTTGATGAGGTCAAGTCTGTATTGCTTAATGAGGGTCTTCGTAGGAAGAATTCTAGTGGTGAATCTTCGGGAACTGCTTTAAGTGTCAAGGGTAGGAAGACCAATAGGAATTTTGGTAATTCCAAGGGGCGGTCGAAGTCCAGGGGTAAAAGCAAGTCTAGGAACATGAGTGAAGTTGTGTGCTATGGTTGTGGGGATAAAGGTCACTTTAAGAGGGATTGCCCTAAACCTAAGAAGGGGAAGGGTAACAATGACCGTGACTCTGTCAACTCTGCTGAAGATCTCTGTGAAGCACTTGTCTTGAGTGTGTCTAGTCCTGAGGAGTCTTGGATTGTTGATACTGGTGCATCCTTTCATGTTTCTTCAAACAGGGAGTTATTTCATAATTTTTGAGTGGAAATTTTGGCAGGGTTTATCTTGCTGATAACAAATATTATGAGATAACAGGTAGAGGAGACGTGACAATTAAGACTACTAATGGTGGTCTTTGGAAACTGGAGGATGTCAGATACATTCCAGGTATCAAAAGGAACTTAATTTCTGTTAATCAGCTTGATGAGATGGGCTATTCTGCAGTGTTTGGGAATGGAAAATGGAGGATTGTGAAAGGTGCTATGGTAGTGGCGAAGGGATTGAGATCCGGTACGTTGTACTCCACAAGGGATAGCACTAACGTGATTTCTAATGTCAATGCTACTTCTTGTTCTAGTTTATGGCATTGCAGGCTTGGTCACATGAGTGAAAAGGGAATGAAGATTCTAGCTTCAAATGGCGTTTTGGAAAATCTAAAAACCGTGGATATGGAACTCTGTGAGAGTTGTGTTCTCGGTAAACAGAAGAGAGTCAGTTTCACCAAAACTGGCAGGGAACCAAAACCAGGGAAGTTGGAGTTGGTGCATTCAGATGTGTGGGGGCCTGCGCCAGTCAATTCCATGGGTGGTGCTCAATATTATGTCACCTTTATTGATGATCACAGTCGGAAGGTATGGGTTTATTTTTTAAAAAATAAATCTGATGTGTTTAGTGTTTTCTTGAAGTGGAAAGCACAGGTTGAGGCACAGACTGGGTTGAAGGTGAAGTGTTTGAGGACAGACAATGGAGGGGAGTATGAAAAGAAGGAGTTTGTGGAATATTGCGAACAGAACGGCATTAGATTACTGAGAACCGTTCCCGGGACACCAAGACAGAATGGAATAGCAGAGAGGATGAACCGGACTCTGAATGAGAGGGCCAGGAGCATGAGGATTCATGCCAGATTGCCCAAATATCTGTGGGTAGAAGCAGTAAACACAGCAGCATACCTAATCAACAGGAGTCCGTCGGTTCCTTTAGATTTGAAGGTACCTGAGGAGGTATGGGGTGGTAAGAAAGTTGATTACTCCTTTCTTCGTATTTTTGGTTGTACTGCTTATGTGATGATTGATCCTGACAAGCGTGATAAATTGGATCCTAAATCCAAGAAGTGTTTCTTAGTTGGCTATGGGACTGATGCTTTTGGATACAGGTTGTGGGATGGTAAGAAGATGTTGAGACACTGTGATGTAGTCTTTAATGAGAACTTGTTATATAAAGACTGGCAGGCATCAAGTGACTCAGGAGACAAGGAGTTAGTGGGAGCTAAGGTGATGAAGCCAGAAACTGTCAAGTTTCCTGATGGTGCACCGGAGAGGAAAACAATGGAGACAGAGGCATCACAGGAAGTTCCACATGCTACAAATCAGGCTGCTGAAGAGCCTGATCCACTAGAGTTGGTTGAAAGCTCTAGTGATGATGAACAAACTCCACCAACCACTGTGAGGAGATCCATGAGGGCTACCAGAGGTAATGCACCTGAAAGATATTCTCCATCTTTGCATTATCTATTACTGACAGATGCTGGTGAGCCAGAATCCTATACTGAAGCTATGCAGGTTGAGGATCGTTCCAAGTGGGAGCATGCAATGGATGATGAGATTGCCTCACTTGAGAAAAACAAAACTTGGGAACTAACCAGGTTGCCTGCAGGAAAGAAAGCCTTGTTGAATAAATGGGTTTTCAGGATTAAGAATGAGCCTAATGGTGCTGTAAGGTACAAGGCTCGATTAGTGGTTAAGGGATTTTCACAAAAGGAAGGTATTGATTATAATGAGATTTTCTCTCCTGTTGTGAAACTAACTACTGTAAGAATTGTCCTTAGTATGGTTGCAGTGGAAAATTTATATCTAGAGCAGATGGATGTAAAAACAGCCTTCTTGCATGGAGATTTGGAGGAGGACTTGTATATGAAGCAATCTGAGGGATATGAAGTTCCAGGGAAGGAACACTTGGTGTGCAGACTTCGGAAAAGTCTATATGGGTTGAAACAAGCTCCAAGGCAGTGGTATATCAAGTTTGACACTTTCATGTGCAACAACAGGTTCAAGAGGAGTGATAAGGATCAATGTTGTTATTATAAGAGCCTTCCTAACTCTTATATTATTTTACTTCTCTATGTGGATGATATGTTGATTGCAGGAGCAAACATGAAGGAGATTATCGGGCTTAAGGAGAGGATGTCTAAAGAGTTTGAGATGAAGGATTTGGGTGCTGCAAATCAAATCCTTGGCATGAGGATTACTAGAGACAAGGACAAAGGAGTTTTGAGGCTGTCTCAGGAGGACTACATCAACAGGGTGCTAGAGAGGTTCAGTATGGCTGATTCAAAACCTAGGGGCACTCCTATGGCAAACCATCTCAAATTATCTAAAGAACAACAACCCAGAACTAAGGAGGAGAAAGAATACATGGTCAGGGTTCCTTATACTTGTGATTGGGAGCTTGATATGCATGGTCTGCACGAGACCGGATATTTCCTTTGCAGTGGGAGCGGTGTCCCGCTTCATGTCTAATCCGGGGAAATCACACTGGGAAGCTGTGAAATGGCTGTTGAGGTATTTGAAAGGTACCTCTCATTACTGTCTTATGTTTGGTGGAACTAACCTCGAATTGAAAGGTTATGTAGATGCTGATTTGAGTGGAGATTTCGATACAAGCAAGAGTACAACAGGTTATGTATTCACTCTTGGTGGCACGACACTGGATGTCAAGATTGCAGAAGTGCATCGCTATGTCAACTACAGAATCTGAATATATTGCCCTGTCTGAGGCAGGCAAGGAAATGATATGGCTGCAGAATTTCTTGGAGGTTCTTGACCAAGGACAGGACGATGTTCTACATTGTGACAACCAGAGTGTCATCCAACTGACTAAGAATCCAGTATTACACTCAAGGACAAAGCACATCAGGAGGAGATATCACTTCATTCGAAACTTGGTGGAAAGTGGTGAAGTGAAGCTCGAGAAAATCTCAGGCAGCAAGAATCCAGCTGACATGTTGACTAAGCAAGTAGATGTTGGAAAACTAAGGCTCTGTATGACCTCAGTAGGTCTCTCTGACTAATAAAGAGACCGGTTGATGCACTAGGGGAACTATGTTGATAAGTTGAGGATTGGAGAGACATTGGTCTCCAAGTGGGAGATTGTTATGTGTGGAGACCAATTGTCATTAAGGTCAAAATATTAGATTGATTTTGGTGGAAAGGAGCAAGGCCTGCACATGGCTTCTTCATTCTTTGTGGTGCTCTAAAAAGTCCAGCAAGGCTTTTGATTTTTGGTAGAATTTGGCAAGCACAAAATCACCTACCAACTACCAATTACTCCTTCAATCACTCTCAATCACTCACCCACTTAATTAATTGCCTGATTGAAGCAATTAAGTTTGACGTGGGGGGATCACAACTCTTTTATGGTATTATATATATCAAGAGCAAGTGAGGAGTTTGTGGATTAGAGTAGAGAACAAAAGGAGTGAGAGTATTTCATTAAATTAGTTGTTAGTGCTAATTTATGGTGAGAGAAAAACACAGCCATTATAAATTGTAAATTGTAATCCTCATATTACTAGTGCATTGATTCCGTGGTTTTTTTCCCGCTTTGGGTTTTTTCCACGTTAAACCTCTGGTGTCAAATTTCTTATTTCTTTTCCTATCTTATCTTACATTGTTTGTGGTTTGCTTGAGTGCTCTTCGATCCTAACATGCAGACCTCCTCGATCTCCGCCTCCTTGGAACGAGCAACGACCTTCAGATGTTGCAGGAGTCCATCCGGTTTTTTCGGCGGTGAAAACTTTCCGAACAAAGGGAGAAATATCTTCGCGATTTGGACCCAAAAAAAAGAAGCGGAAAGCCGAGCCAATAGAAAGAACAACCCATTGTGGGAATTTGTCGCAGGCAATCCCAGGAAGAAGACCCACATTTTCTCCGATGTCATTGGCAACACCAAGCTTTGTTAACTGCCGCTGGTTGAAAGCCATGATTGATTTGAGGGAGTGGAGAGAGAAAGGTAGAAGAAGAAGATGGAAGATAATGATGATGAAGAAGAATTATGTGGAATGGATTTCTGGGAACTCTCCTCTAGATTTTAGAGAGAGAGAAAGAGAGAGATAAAAAGGATAAGCAGCCTCTTTGGCTCAAGCTTAAGCTGATGGTTGAAGCCCCATGAATGATTTTATACTCTAACAGCTTTTCATAACATATCCAATCGTAGAAAACCTTGAGAGAGAAATGAAATCAAAAGCTTAAATTAATGGTTGAAGATTCAATAATAACTTTTCCCCGTCGACATGAAGCATGCAAAGACCTCTTTAATTATCTCACAAACATACATGGTGAATGAATCAGACTCTGGTATTTCAACCAAAAACTTAAATTTATAATTGAAGTATAATGATTGATTTTATACTTTAATACATATGTACTATATGTTGCTTTTGTTTGATATACCAAAATAATTTTAACCAATACGGAGCTTGATTTAGCTCCAAAAAGAAAAAAAAAACTTTATGAGGCTGCTAGGGCAACAATGACACATTGACACCAACCACCAAATGCGGCTGCACGTAGGCGGTGCTGACAAAAGGTTAAGGCTGTTCGATTAAAAGAAGACTTAGACAACCAGTATAGTTAATTTTAGAGTTGATGAAGTTGGTGTTCTGGTTAACCTATATTATTTATCCTCTCTATATCTTTATGGATAATAAAAGAGAAAAGGCTTAGGGGGCGTTTGGTGCCCAACTTTTTGGGTGACATTTTGGGGAAAATGACTTTTTGGAGGGGTTTTAGCTGTATGACTAGTCAATATGTCAATTTGGGATATTTGGTAGGTTGATGGATTAAACTAGCTTTTTAACTCCAAAAAACCAATTTGTAAAAAGCTACTCATAGTAGCTTTTTGTAAATAGTTATTGGCTTTTTATATTTTAAATTATCATATTGACCAACTAAATTCACAAAAATTACAAAAATTGTCATCAAAATAATTTAGGTATTTCACTTCAGCGCAGTACAAAAATGCCTCCTCTGCCGCGACACGTGACAATGTAGAATCATTTGCTGAAAGCTCATGAGTTAGAGAGATGTCAAATATTCGTGATAACATTGCTTCTAATTTGGTTGCAGCTAGACGTCGTAGGATGTTCTAACCCATGCTTTTATATAGCTAGATTTCATAGAACAAAGTATCAAGTCTCAGGGTATGTCGTTACGTAATTTAATAGTCTTCATTCATTTGCGTTTCTTATCCTTTTGGACAATAGGATTTATATATGATGATACTTGTATTCAAAATCTCCTGGTTCATTTGCTTTTCCTATTAATTTGAATAAGAGCCTCATATTGTCAATATGGTTTATGTTGACAATGTAGTTACTAATTGATTATACATATACCTATTGTTTAGAATAGTGTAATTTCTACAAATAAATTATAAAATATCTACATTAAATTGTAAAAGTATATCTGGATAAAAAGAAACTAAAAATGAATATAGATCACAATGTTAAACCTAAAAATGAATTACAATATGGGCACCAAACGCCTTAATGTTTTGTTAGTGAATTTGATTCATATTGTTTTTTATGTATAGTTTAAATCTAGAAATTTAATGCATGAATAACAAATGCAATTAAGACTCGGTAGTTACTATAATTATATTTTGACATTAGTGAAAACTCTGATTCCGTCAATATACTTAAAATGATAACATGGGTATAAGTAAGGGCATGTTTGGTGAATAAAACAGGAATGAAATTGAGGAGGAATGAGTTCTGATTCCTATTTTTTCTGTTTGGAGAGCAGTTTCTGGAATGGAATTGCAATCCCTAGTGATTTGCTATCCCTCCCAAATAGGGGGATTAGAAACCTCCCAAATGTGGGGGGAATAAGCTATCCCTTTTCTTTCACAACAACAAAACCAATAATAATAATAATAATAATAATAATAATAATAATAATAATAATAATAATTATTATTATTATTATTATTATTATTATTATTATTATTATTATAATTACTATTATTACTAATAATTATAATTACAATTATTTATAATTAATAATAATAATTATAATACTAGTTATTAATAATTATAATAATAATTATAATTATTAACAATAATTATTAATAATTATAATAATATTATAATTAGAATTATTAATAAATAATAATAATAAATTTCATAATAATTATTATAATAATTAATAATAATTAATAATTAATATTATTATTATAGTTATTATAAATAATTATAATTATAATTATAATTATACTATTAATAATAATTATAATAATTATAATTATAATTATTAATAATTAATAATAATTATTATAATAATTATTATAATAACTAATAATAACTATTACTATTATAATAATAATTTTAATAAATATAATTATAATTATAAATAATAATTTTGATGATAATTATTCTTATAATTGTAAATAATAATAATTTTTACTAATAATTAATTATTAAATGTTATTAATTAATAATAATTAATAATAATTAGTAATTTACTAATTTGAAAATTAGTAATTAATATTTAATATTTAATAATAAACATTTATGTAAATAATTAATAAGTAATTATTATTATTAGTTTATAATAATTAATAATTATTAATAACTAATAAATATTTATAATTATTAATAATTAATAAATAATTATAATTATTAATAATTAATACAATAAAGTTACTAATTGATAAAAATGTCAACAATTAAAAAATAATTAATAATTATTATAGTTAATTATTTGTCATTGATCATAATTATTAATTAATAAAAAAATTAAAAAAATATAATTTATAGTAATAATATTATTAATTAATATGTAATAATAAATAATTAATAATTGATAATTATTAATTATTAAAATTTTATTATTGTCATAATAATGATAATAATAATAATAATAATAGTAGTAATAATAATAATAATAATAATAATAATAATAATAATAATAATAGTAACAATAATAACAAATACTATAACTATATCTTTGATTCCATTCCACTGCTTACCAAACACTTCCATTTCAGGGTTCTAATTTCATACCCAACCCATTCCGCTATTCTCTCGAAACAAGCCCTAAGAACTTTTGGTTTGAGTAATATAGACTGGGTTGATGGAATTCACATTGTTGATTTTAGTAAATTAATATGGTTTGAGTATTAAAAAGTAAATATTTGTTGACTGTATACATTTATTATTATAAATTTTGGAAAGACACTCTATTTTTAATTAGTATATTAATATACCCATGCATAGCAGCATGTCTACTTTTTTTTTAAAAATAAAACATTAGTGTATCTCCTCAATTATATCACCTTTCAAAAATTTGAGGCAGTGAAATAGTAAATGTAGGAATTGGAACGGTCATCGCTATCAACATATATAATTTTTAAATAAGGGTAAGTTTATATAGATGATAATAAATATAGGGAGGAAACTATGATAAAAATATTGATAATATAAGAATGAAGGTCGAATAAAACAAATTGGTTGATGTGTGCAATAACATTGATAGTCATAATAGTAAAATAAGAAAAAGGAAGATGTATGATGACTTACTTGGTGATGCTTCATCGGTGTTTTATGAATGAGAAAATTGGGTCTGTGTTGAATAAAAGGTTCGATAAATGAATTGACGCATAACATAAACTTAAGCATCCAGATGTCAATATTTACTTCAAACATTGATAGGTGACAGATTGGAAGAGAATGAAAGATACCTGGATGTCTATATTAGGTTACGATAAATAAATTGACGCAGAGAATATATAAATTGACGCATAAATAAATTGAAGAAAAGGTTGCGACAAATAAATTGACGCATAGAATTATAGTGTGGCACATAGTAATAGTACTTTTAGTAAAACAATTATGATATAGAAGTATTGTGTTTTTGATATAGATAAATTGTCGCATAGAAGATTACTCGGTTCTCCTAACCGTCATGTTTAATAATGACTTGTGTTTTTGATACAGATGTATGAAAAGATAATTCTTAAGAGTTTTTACATACGTATTTCTCAAGCAATGAGGACTGAGGGGTAAAAGAACAAATGCTAAAGCCAAAACGGGAGGGGTTGAATATCTTTACAGATATAGCGGAGATTATACACTTTCAATCTTTTTAAATAATCGACAATGCTAAATTGTAATCTTCTGATATTTTTCACCCTGTAAATCCAATGTATCATGCAAAATTTTATGAAAAAAATTGTAACATCCAAATACATGCTAAAATATATTGATGTGGTATATATTGATAGTACTTTTCGAAAACTAACCTATTTGTATTTGTAAGTTTGCCGAGAATTCAATGGTTGCTTCAAATATTAATAGTTGACAAATTGGAAGAGAACGAAAGATGTTTCGATGTTTATATATTAGGTCGTGAGGTAGAGTCATAATTAGATTTGGGTGAGAGGTAGAGTCCTAATTAGATTTGGGTGGGAGTTAGAGTCCTAATTGGGTTGGAAATTAGTAGATTTCTAGTTAGATAAGGTAGACTCTTAATCTGATTAGACTTATTATTTATTATTTTTTTAAATCGATTTTTTTATTATTATTTCATGGGCGGAAATTTGTTACTGTATTTTAAATCAATTTTTTTTCTTTAATCTGATTGACCGATAACCCCTACAATCACACTGGCCAGGTTGAGTATTTCAAATTTTGAATATATCACTTTTATATTGTTATTATTATTTTAGATTATTTTTATTACTATTCTACCATCCTTATAAAAGAGGTTAAGTCAATTTATGTCACAAATGTTGATTTTTCAAAATATTATATTTATAATTGTCGGGGCGCTAGCCAGACTAGTTTAATTAAGGGTGATCAAAAGTGTCTTACTCCAATATTTTTTTAATTGTTTTAATCTTCACCAAATGAATAATTTTTATGAGTTTTGATAATAGTTTTTTTTATAGTAAGTATTAATTAAAGTGTTTGTATAAAAATGTCATTAAACTTTTATAATTATTCAAAAATGTGACTGGACTTTAAAGGCACCCATAATTGTCATTCAAATTTTTAAAATAGTCAAAAATAGTGTTGTGACCGGTTGTAGCATGTTATAGCCGGTAAACATGCTAAAAATTGTTTGAAAAAATTTGAAACAAAAAACAGAAAAAGGGAAATGGGATTTCATAGGGATCCCTGAGTTCCCTCCATTCTAAACTCTCTCAACTCCCACCCATAGCTTCTTCTTCCTCAAGCCTCCTGGAACAACATAATCCAAGTACCCCACGTCAATGGGACTGTACTAGGATTGGTTGTTGTTATTGTAATGCAAATAAAATTGACAGCCTTCATACAAGTATCAATTAGACATTTCACCTTCTATTATTCATCATTGTTCTTCTCTTTCAATTTTTTCGAGAATCCTAAAACTTCATTGTCAAATTTTACATTCAATGTAGTTGGAAACAGAAAATTGAGTTACGCATTTTAGTTGACAAGTGATTTCTCCCAAATTTAACTATGTGATGTCTGGGAATATTGGAGAAAATGTGAATAAGTAGTGCACAATAAAAAGTATTGGAGGGAAGAAAAAAAATCAACGCTTGAGGGTAGTAATATGTTCTTCCAATCACATGTTATACCAATGACAATAGTATATCACACACTCTCCTTCCATCCATATTAATAAATTATCATTGAAAATTTGATAGTTTTAAAGAATGTGTGACAAGTTTAAAAAAAAAAAAAACAGGTTACAATGTTGACCAACACATAAACATTATTAGATGGTACAATTAATCATGCACATTAATATACTCATGTATTCAGTGGCGCAACCACAAATTAAAACTTGGGGTGTCAAGATGAAAAAGAAAATAAAAAAATTAATCAGAATTTTGTATATATTTGTTACTTTTATTTTGACAGTTTCAGCATTCTATTTTGATTTTTCAGAAAACCTGGGGGTCAATTAACCGCCCTTGACTTAAAATGGCCTGGCCACTGCATGTATTGGTAACTTTTCAAGTTTTGTTGGTCAGTGAGAGTGAGAGTGAGACCAATATATTGTCATACTCAAGAGGTTGTCCAACAGCAATATGTTCCTGAAGCTTGTTTTTGAACCTGATAAACAAGTCATCAATGATGGCCTCACCAAATGCATTCGTTAAGAGGGTCTTGAACAATGCTCTTACGCTCGCAACAAGGAACTTGGCTTGAATATCCCAGTCATGTGTTCTGTAAATGTTCCAGTCAACTTTAAATGTTTCCAGTTTTGTCACACCAAATGAACCTTCGTCCTCTACTAATTCCCTCACCTCTTCTGCACTCGCTCCATACAAAGGAATGTTGAACCTGTCTAGTTCGTGATCACCTTCGATTTTACCCTGTTCGACATGCATATTTATATTTTTACAATATGTCTACAAATTATTTTTTATTTATATTTTTTCATACACTTGATATAGTTAAAGCTTCTAGTCCTTGCTAACATAGTTGATATCGTCTTAGAGCAGGGGCGGACTTGTATATACATCCAAAGAAAAATTTGTGATTTTCCAATATTATTTGGAAGAAATTTTCTTAATTGGAGTAAGTGAACCCCGTAAAAAAATCTCAAAAAATACAATAGAGGTGTCCAATTAACAGCGACCCAAAAACTTTAAAATAATACTCAATTTGTCCCAAATAACTTGTCCAAGTTGACTAATTAGATCTAAATTTTTAAATTTTGATCGTTAATTTATCAAATTATATGTTAAGTTATTATACAAGACTATCACTATTTGATTTGGGATGAAAATTTTTTTACCTAAATACAGTACAATTAGTCTTGTTAAGGTAAAATGTGAAATGTTAATGGTCAAAGTGTTGCATCGAAGACCATAAAATAGTAAACTGGACAAATTAATTGGGATAGATGAAGTACTTACCAAATTATTTTTTTTATAAACTAAAAGTGTAAGTCAATGAATTGGGTAATTGACTAATTGTGTATTAATATAAGTTTAAGATATAAATATCTAGTTAATATGAAATTTCAATTTATTTAGTTGGCATATTTATATGACGATGTGAAATTTTGTTAAGCTTGTGAATATGTCATTTAATATTTATTTTAATTTTAATTTTAATTTTAATTTTTTTAATTTTTTAAAAAGTATATTAGACACCCCTAAAATAAATGTCTGGATCAGCCACTGTCTTAGAATACTATTCATATGTATGTAAGCTTGGATTGTTACCTCTAAAACCATGTCATGGAGGGCGAAGCCGAGTAGCTCGTGCAGTGGATGAGGAACAGTGCTCCGGAAGCTACCGATGAAGACCAAGACCATGCAGCCACCAGGGACAACCTCCTCTGCACGTGAGCTCAAAAACAAAGTGAAGTCTGT
The DNA here is from genome assembly GCA_029582165.1 of Portulaca oleracea. Lineage (NCBI taxonomy): Eukaryota > Viridiplantae > Streptophyta > Magnoliopsida > Caryophyllales > Portulacaceae > Portulaca > Portulaca oleracea. Next base: position 13,243,624 of record CM055877.1, on the reverse strand, counting down.
CTTAAATTGGGAATAATACCTTTTGTACTTCTGGAGGGCTTGTTTTTGTTGTGCATATATTTCCCTTGTTCAATGCTACACCATCATCACTCACCAGATCTTTCGGAACCTATTAATGGTGCACCCGTATTATTTATGATAATGATCCATCTTTTTAATGAATGAAATTAAATTTATATTTCTTTTCATAGAGTTGTAGGTAGCGAATGATTTTTAAATCTTGAATATGTGACTACTAGTTAGGGAATTCAACTACCTTGGAAAGCCAATGAAGGGCATAACAGGAGTACACAAAGTGAAGGAACTGATTAGGGAAGGCTCGTCCATAAAATGACCTAGGAGTTCCTGACACAAAACATCCAAAATCGTGTCCCTTGTGTTGGTAAAAACTAGGGAGGAAGCTGAATAATGTGTTGAAATCATTTTGGGGAAGATCATTAAGAAAAACACCGAAGTCGGGGGCTTTGCAGTTGGTATTTCTACAATCTTTGTCGATGATGTTAATGATTTCGGAGACTACAAGAAGTGCATTGGACCCTGAGGAGCAACCCATGTCTGCAATCATGAAGCAGGATGGTTTAACCCTGTGGAAAACATCCTTAACGCTTGCTTCTAGGACTGGCTTTGACTGTATTGTTGCATTCCTCTGTACCAGAAATCAAAACCATCAACATTATTTCAAAGAAAACGCATATATGCAAACATTAGTGATGGAAAGAAACGTACGAATTGAATCAAGATTGTTTTGGAAAAATAGACAAAATTTGACATATGAGAATACGTACCTGAACGAGGGAGTTGTTCGCGTAACTATCTTGTCCAACTCCTCCTTTCATGTGAAGTAGCTTTCGAACCTCCATTTGTTTCCTTTGATTTTATTTTTTATTTTTTAAAATGGGGAACGGCTAAGATGCCTTGTTTGAGTTCATTCAATCTGGAGCCTTTGCGGAGGGCCATTTCTATTTATAATGATTTTACCACCTTGGCAGTTGGAAACATTTAAGCCTCGTTCTTTTATCTGGTTGGTTGCTGTGTTGTAATGGTATAGTGCGGTGAAATTTGAAAAAGTGTGGTGAGTTGCAGTGAAAGTTTTAGTAGGTGGATGAAGTTAAGAGAGAGAATGTAAAAAATATATCAGAAAAGTGAGGAGAGAGAAAGATGAAAAGATATATTGGTAATTATTGTGGTGTAGTGTGATGAATTGTGGTGGAAAACTAAAGAGTGTGGTGCGGTGCGGTACCGCATCGCAACCTACCTCATAAAAGAATGATACCTCAATTTCTATTAAACAAGTTTAACTTTAGGTAATTGAATGAGGTGGAATACGTGGATCCCTAATAAAAGAGTTAAAATTAATATCTTTATTGACCTAGCTTTCCAATGGTTAGAACTGGGAAAAGCTCACCCGACACAATTACCGACTCGATTCCGATACAAACTTAAGCAGGTTTGGGTATAGATCTTTAACCTGTTTAATTAGATGGGTTGACACGATAAAGTCGTTTAAATAATTGGGTTATGTTTGGGTTGAGAATGCCGACACGAAAAAAGATACAATTAACCTGTTTAGTAAATGGTTAATTGGGTAACCTATTTACTGTCTACCGTTTACCATTTAAGTTTTTTATTTGGTCTTTTGGATTTAGGACGGAAAAGTTTTGATTCTCGCCATAAATTATTATTATTATTATTATTATTATGTTATGGTACTTAATTTTAGTAATATGAAAATTAGTCAACATCTAGTAGATTGTACGTCTATTTTAGCCCTGAACAAATGCGTTCATAAATAATAAATAATGGAGGAAATTAATACATTTTGGCTTTTCAAATCCATGGTTGTTAAATAATATATGTGTTAAAAGGTAAACTGATTACTCGAACTTGACCTGATTTACCCAGTTAATTAAATGTGTTATATTAGAACCCCTCAAGGAAGTTGATAGACTCAGGCTCAAGGACCTAGGCACTGAATCAGTTTTGAATGAAAGCCAAAAATCGAATAGCCAGAAAAGATATGATCTCAAAGCAGACAGAATGACATTCACCTAGAGCATCATAAGGACGTTCACTCAAAGCATCATAAGGACATTCACCCTAGACGAAGAGCCTTGTCGTGCAAGACGAAAGATCGGGAAGTTTTCTGGAAAACGTAATCTGTTTTCTCTATCCTTTTTCTAACCAGAATAATTGATTACAACTACTTGATTTGTAGGAAACAATCAATCAAGAAATTGGAAGTAAGATTAGATTGCAATTTCCGGATATCTAACAAAAAGGAAAGTAAATCAAGAGCAATTTGGAAGGAAAGGCGAAGCTCAAGGAAGGAAAGAATCTGGCACAATAAGGATCTCCAACGACTCTATTCCAGTGCTATCAAATGCGATTATAAATAGAATAGTTGGAGATGGAAGCAAACCAACAATTCCACGGAAAAAATCGGGTGTGTGTGAAAAACAGAGGGTGCTCTGTTTTTGTTCTTTCTTCGAGTAGAAAGTTGTGTTCTTTGTGAGAATTTGTGTGAATCAATTCTTTAACGGATTTAGGTCTTGATTTGAGTGTTTGTAACCGAATCCTAGACGGACTTAGGTTCGATTAGAGCTTACACCAAAACAGAGTTTGGTGCGCATGTTTACCCACAAATTTGTTTCGAAGTGCCTCTGTTCTGCTGTAAACCTAAGGACGTTTACCTTAGGTGATTTTCACATTCAGTTAGTAAACTGGTATAACAAAATAAAGGAGGTTATTCAGTTATCAATTTTATTGTCCTTTATTTCAGTTTACTCTGCTTTAAGTCCATTCTTAATCTACAAAGATTAAGAAACCCTAACGTTCTTTATCATTTGAGCATTTGTGCAGAAAGTTTCTATAACCCTATTCATCCCCCATCTAGGGTTCTTTCATGTTAGATTCATGTCAACCTATTTATTTAATAAACGGTCCAGGTTAAGAAATTTAAACTCGTTTATTATTAAATAGGTAGGTTTCAGATTAAAGGTTATTCAACCTATTTAACTCGGACATGAACACGAAACCGACCTGTTTCCCAATTCTACTAATGGTGAGTATGATTTTGGCTCATATTAATTAAAAAAGGTAAATGAGTCTTAATAGTATCATTAATTTGGTTATATTGATAAAAAATGAGGTGGAAAAGAAAGAAAAAAATATAACTAAAATATTTTTGTGATAATCTCATTGTCAGTCTTGCGAGTAAAGTCTCATTCTCACTACTAGAATACCCTACACAACCTCATTCATCCCCGTCATAAAAATAGTGAATCGAATTTAAACACACCGTTGGAAATGATTTGGAACCATATCTTCCTAAAGTCACACTTTCAAAGAACCACCCCAAATCACCAAGTAAAAACTAGAGCACATGCAATGGTGAGCATGAATTATACTAACTGGATGCGATGGAAACAGTATAGCTCACAAGGAGAGTTAGAGTTAAACTCTTTATATTAACTTGTTTTCCAATGATGAGTGTGAACTTGGTTAAAATAATTGAAAAAATGGTGTAGGACTCATATTTAATAATTTAAATACACTGCAACCAAAAATTTTTTAAAACAAAAAACTATCGAGAATTTCGTCTTCGTCCTCGCGCGTCGAGAAAGTTATTCTCACTGCCAACAGTCATTTTCGGCAATGTACTATTTTTCTCGTCATCGTCCACGCCACATCAGTGCAATGTCACGGCCAAACTCACCGTTGCCGATGCTCTAACAATCTCATCTTGCAAGATAGTTTCTAGGTCTCATATTTTTTTATAAAAGAAAAATAGAGTGATTAAAAATAAAGGAAAGAAAAAAAATATAATTATACTATCTTGCTAAATAATCTTGAAACTACCTAATAATTTAGCTTAAATGGAATACATACGTACTCCAAAGACGAATTTTAACAAGTGACATATAATTGGTATAGTTAATTGACATGCCATTATCTCAACACCAACTTTATACATAAAGATGGTAGACCAAAAAAGTTATGTATTAGTATAAAGATTTGATGAGCTCACGAAAGCTATAGGAAAATTGGACATGAATAATCTAATCGTTGACATGATTTGACGAGAACATGCCAACTTTTTTTTGTTGGAGGTAAATAGTATGATTTAAAATGAGTTTTCTTTTTTGGGTTGGTCGCATTTTGGATCTTGAAGTATACAGTAGTTTATTTTATGAACCCTTAGTTTTCATTGTTTATTTTTGGGACCTTAAAGTTTATGGGTTGAATATAAAAGACCTTAAAGTTTGTATGTTGAAGAAAGGTTCGTGTAATGTTTTTCTTTTTCTTCCCATGTTTGAATTTATCTCCTCATTAGCGCCAAACTTAAGGAGTAAGGTTAAAACTGATATTGAAACTATAATACACCTCTCTTATTCATGTCGGAACTAATTAGACATACTCCTAAAGTTTGACGCAAATCAGGAGATAAACTACCCTATACTCCCAATGTTTGGCGCTATAATACACATCTCTTGAAGAATCTCAATCCAATCTGAGGACCTCATCACAGCCAACGATGAGGACCTCCAAGCGCCAGTAATATTTTGTTTGAAAGAGTGGTCAAAATTATTTTAGGGAAGTATCTTCTAAATCCTAAATATTATTCTCTCATGCCTTTTCTGAATTGATGCAATAACGGCTAATATTCTTATTTTCAGATATCCAATGAAAGGAAGGAAATCGTGGAAATCACAATCACATAAAAGATTGAAGAACAATCCAAGAAAGGCAACAATCCCCTCCAAAGGAAAGAGAACATTGCTGCCTCAAGCCTTCGCGTATATATATTCTGTCAAGCTTTCTCAAGAAAAGTGTGGATTTCCAAGAAAGAAAATCTGTGTAGGAACTTTGGCTAGAAAGTTCTGAGTGTAGGAATATTAGAGTGATAATATTCTGAGATGTCGCCACTATTTTGAGTGGTGAGTTTTGTAGCTAGTGAGTGCTCTGGTGAGGACCTCCAAGGTCGTGTAATTAAAGTGAGAAATGGTACTTGCTTTAAGGTTGTTCCCAGTTTGTAATCACCTCTTCTGTGAGGCCTCAAGTGGAGAAGACAATTGCAAGGTCTTCTGCTCTCGTAAGCCCATTGAGGACCTCACGGTTCTCAACTGAGCTGAGTTGTAACCTCCCTCTGTTTTTAAGCACTTTTTATTTAATCAATAAAGAAGAATTTTTCATCGTATAAAAGTGCTATTAACCGAGTTGTGTTGATCAAAGTGCAGATTTCTTATACAACTCTATTCACCCCCCCTCTAGGGTTATTTCAATTGGTATTAGAGCAGTTCACAAATCTAAAGAGTTTAACAACTCGTGGTAAAGATCATGGTCGGTCTCAACACAACTTCTCAAGGACGCTCGTGGACAACAGCTCCACTTCTCACTGGTGAAAATTACATAATGTGGAGGAGGCATATGGAAATAATCCTCAGAGATCAGGATGAGGACCTCTGGGTCATAGTCACTGAAAGAAATTTCCCCACTCCCACAAAGAAGAACACTGCAAACCAGGATGTCCCAAAAGAAAGATAAGAAATGACAATTGAAATGGCAATTGAAATGGCACATTTAACATTTCACTTACTACCCACAAAGAAGAACACTGCAAACCAGAACCCAAGAGAATTGCCCTCAAGGCAGTACGTGAATCTGACATTAAGTCAGATAATGATGAGGAATATACAATGGCAATGATAGCTAGTGGGTTCAGAAGATTATACAAGAAAAATCCAACCTTTCGAGAATACATCAAGGATGGAAAAAACAGAAAGGCACCCTCAAAAGGTAAGGCCTTAATAAAAGAAGAATCTGACCCATTTATTTGTTTTAGTTGTGGCAGCTCAAAACACCTTGTGAAGGACTGCCCTCACGCGAGAAGAAACAAAGACAAGAGAAACAATTTGCCTCAACGGCAAAACCATAAGGCAATGATGGCATCATGGAGTGATAGTGATTCCAGTGAAGGCCATAGTGAGGCAGAAGAAAGAACAAATGTCTGTCTGATGACTCAACTCAATGAGGATCCAGAAGCGTCCTCATCTCAAGATGAGGTAAATATTGATGACCTCCTCAATCTCTCACCATTACATCTTGCTCATAAACTTATGTATCTTTTTAAATATTCGAAGTCCTTGATAGAAAAAATCAAGCATCTCACCAAGCATGTTCAAAGTCTTAGTGAGGCCATAGAAAGCATGAACTCTCAAAATAACCTCCTGTTCACAGAAAACAATAGACTATCTCTTGAGGTCAAAGACTGCTATAAAATCATAACTCAATTAACCAATGAGGCAGTCACCAATTCACATCCTTACCAATACAAACCAATTTCCACAACCCCCTCTTCTCAACCTCGAACCAAAGCTCCTACAAGTAATTCTCCCAGAGGACCTCTCCTTCCCACACCCAATACACCACCTCTCAAAAACTATCAATCTAAAAGTCCTCCCTTCCATACCAACAAAGGACCTCTTCTTCCTATCCCAAACATTCCGCCTCTCAGAGAAAGTCATCATAGAGGACCTCCAACAGAAAATAAAATAAGAACCTCATCAAATCCCCTATCTAAAGGAATTAGACCACCGTGCATTACTAAAATTTGGGTCCCAAAGACCTCATTGCTACGATCTCATCCTTGGTCAAAGACCAAGAAAGGTATGGTGTCCTCTACTGCAGGTACGCCTCAGATAAATTACCAAAGATCCAACCAAGTTTTGCAAACTGAAGATCAACAAGATTTGAAGAGTGGACTTTGGAGACAAAAGCCAAGACAAGATCCTAGACATTGGGAAGGTTGCGAAACAACACCACCCGCACCATCTGAGGGGGAGCCTTCTATCATGAGGACCTCAACCTATGCACAAGCTGTAAAATTGAGGGGGAGTCCTATCATTCATCCTCATCCTCCCTACATGTGGTCTCTCTTCTCCTCCCAGGTTCATTAACTCACTGCATGCTTGGACCTCTGATGTCCCCATCAGCATGTCCTCTCGGGTACCTCAAAATTTAAACAGTGTACTCTCCTATCTCTCCTTCTCCCTCTCTCTTCCTCTCTTTATTTTGGCACCATGATGTATAGTATAATTTGCGATCGTTTGAACTATCCTATGCATTCCATTTTAAATGACCATTTAATTATCATTTTATTCCTTATTATTTGTTATTTTACATATTATTAATATGAAAAAATTTTATTATGTAACAACCCGGGCTTTTCGGGTATTACTTAGCAATATTTTAATCCATTTAATCTTGATTTAGCGGAAGCATCTAGAAGCCGAGAGTGTTACGTCGCTTTCTCGATCAAGAGAGGAAAAACAAGGCTTTTGCTATGTAAATAACTTAAGTAAAATATATACTTCATATAAAAACTAAAGAAAAAGTGTAAACCATTTTAATTACAATGAAAATATTAAAACATATGTATCAAACTATTTAGATGAGCCAACTATTATTGAACCTAAATAACTAGGTGGCGGCCTGATATGCTATATGAGATATCCTTGCCACAAATCTGCCCAAAATGTCCCGCTGATACCTAAAACAAAACATTTGAAAACAATGGAGAAAAATGAGACGGAGCTCAATATATTCGACACTGTAATGTAAAAACATTTAAAAGCAAAAAGTTTTATTGGGGCATGCCATGTTTAAATTCATTTTGAAATGAGGGAGAGGAGAATATGATCAAACAGTTGAAGGTTATTATCTGAATGTGGAACTCTGCCCAAATAATTTTAATGAAAACAATAGCAATACAGTTAAAAATAACGCATATTGGTTAGAACACTTATAAGACAAGTAACAGGCATTAGGTAACACATAAATAAAATAAACACAATAAGGTTACACATAAACAATAAACGATGGGCAGTAAACAATACACAATGAACATTGCGACAAGGGTTTAACAATGGATCTTAGAAGCCAGCACCCCCTTCCGGCACTGTTTCCCAACGACACATGCACTCGAGGATGGTCAACCCTCGATTAGGTAAACACTGGACCATGAAAATGCATGCACTCGGGCCGATCAACCCGATTATTACACAGAACATTAAACAATGAACATTGGACGTTGAGTCCACATATATTAGTGTTCGGTCTCATTCTGAACCGAATTTCTTCTCTTTTATAGGGTATATTTGCTTGTTTTAACCCCTATTTATATATTAGATATAATGATTAAGTGTTTTGTAGGAAAATAAGGAGTTAGAAGAAGTTTGGGCTTAATTGAAGGTTTTTAGGGAATCCCAAGCTATTTCCTGAGTCAAACCAAGTCAACCCGAGCCGAGAGCTGAGGCGAAACCGAAGCCGGAAATTCCATATCAAGAGCTTTCCATCGATAACTCCTTCATTACAACTTCGATTGGTCTCAAATTTTGGGAGCTTAAAGTACACACCAAGAGCTTTCCATCGATATCTTACGGGCCTAGAACAGAGTTCGGATGAAGAAGTTATGCGCGTTTGAATTCGGCCTGGAAAAATTTGCAAAGCGATGGCTCGCCTGAGTCATCTCTGGCTCGCCGAGCCAGCTTCAGGCAACAAAGACACAAGCCAGGAGAGCCGGACAGTAGGCTTGCTCGCCCGAGCCACCCCAATGGCTTGCCCGAGCCACTCTGTCTGCAGAAAAACTGAAGCGCATGCTGCGATTTGTTTCTAGGGTTTTGGGTTGTATTTTCCTTCTTCTATAAATACCCACTTGTATTAATCCAAGTTTTATCAACTAGCCTAGGTAGTTTAGGAGTAGAATTGGATTTAATTGCTTTCCTTTATTTGCATTAATCTCTCTTAATTGTTCTTCAAGTTTTCAATTGTCCTTCATTGATCTTCAAGATTTCATGGATTTCTAGCATTTGTATTCAAACTTTCTCAAGCTTTCTCAATTCAAGCAAGTTTCCATTGAAGTTTTACAAGCTTTCTCTCTCTCTCTCTCTCTCTCTCTAATTTCCATTGTTGACTTGATTTCAAAGCTTTCTAGGGTTAGCCACATCAAATCCATCTTTTAGTGGGGAGGAGGGTCAAGGAATTACAATTCTACTTCCTAGTGAGAATTTGGGAGATCCTTGGTAATCCAATCCACATTTTCTTGTTTGTTCGGGGGAAATTGCAAAGGTAGATTGAAGGTTAGAAGATTTTGGTCATTAAAGGTATAATTTCTTGTCTCTAATTTCATTGTTCATTCTAGATTTTCATTCCTTGCTTTAATTGCTTTATTTGTTTTCATGCTTTTAATTGCTTTCTTTGATTCAGCCTAGGTTAGATTTAATTGCTTCCCTTTACATTATTTATTGCTTGCCGCTTTGAGAAAAACCCATCTACACAAACCGATTACCTTAATCAAGCCTCACACCCATCCCTGTGGACCGACAACCTTAACTCATAAAACCACAAAAATTACTACCGAACAATTAGTCATAAAAATAACTTTGAAAAACAATAAAAAAATAATTATTCCACTGTAATTAGCTTATGTTTTTATATTTAAACAGTTTTGAAAGTTATAGTCATCGAAATATACCTGAGTTGGCGGATAAAACGAATAAATTGTCCCCTTTGACAATGAATAAATCTGACTGTATAAATATAATAAATAGTAACAATATTAATATTAAGAATAAATAATCAAGATAATTAATAGAAATTGAGATGTAGAATTGTATGGAGAGATTACCCAATTTAAGAATATGGGCTTAATGAAATTAGGAGGCCCAAAGGAAATTCACTTAAGAGAGGCTTAGGCCTCTCCCTCTCCTCTTTTATTTTGAATGCTCAGCACAAGAACAAGAGAGAGATGAGAGGGGGCAGAGCAACGATCGAAGGTCGGGGACAGGGCCGACGACAGTCGGTTTCTGGACGGAAAAAGGAAGCGGCGGTGATCGGGGTTGGTTTCAGAATGGCTTCGTTCTAGTTGGGTGCTTCTTTTGGCTCGATTTTCGCCGGACCGATCAGAGAAAGGGGGGTGGCTGGGCGCTTTTTGGGCGGCGGTCGATCAAGGCAGTTTTCCGGCGAGTTTTGACTTCTAAAGGTAAGTATAATCTTTAATTGATGAACTAAGGTTGTGGTATGGATTTTTTATTGGATTTTAGGATGAGTATTGATAGGGGTTTGAAGTGGGTGTGATGAATTTTGGGTTTGGTTTTGCCACAGTTGGATTGATGGTGGTGGTTGCTGGTGATTTCAGCGGTGGTGGTGGCGAAAATGGTGGCTGGAGGTGGCGGTGGTTTGAGTGGTGATGGAGGGTGTTGGTGGTGGTCGAAGGTCACGGCCTCATGGGAAAGATGAAGATGTTGATTGTGTTTTTGATGTGCTTTAATTTGATGTTTGCAAGGCTATTTAATAGCTGATTTGAGGGCTCACATATTTTGGACAGTGGGTCATCCCTTCCTCTTTGCTGTCAATTGGAAATGAGTTGAGTACTTCACGTTGTCACTTGAATTTGACTTGGGAAGCCATGGGAGGTGGAAAAGTTTGAAGGGGTGGCTTGACTTGAGTTATTGGACGGTGAAGCAGGGAAGAAGAAGGGTGGTAGGGATGGCCACCAAAAGCTTGGGGTGGCTTGAATTTGTGTATTTGGGCGGTGGAAGAAGAAAAAAAGAAGAAGGAAGCAGTGAAACTTATCAATTGGAAGAGAGTAGAAAAAGGAAGTAGTAAAAATTGTTGTCAATTTGGAAAATAATGGTCTCCCCTTTTTGCTCTACTCATCTAAAACAAGAAATAGGATTGGGTGAAGAGATTAACGTAAAAATTCACATATGTACATTAAGTTAATTTATAAAATTTAGAAATCTAAATTCTATATAATTCATCATTAAAATTTACGAATATTTAGAGTTAATATAAATAATTGAAAGAAAAGTATTTGGCTAACTAAATTAGGTTAATTACGGTAATTGAGAATGAAAGTTAATCAGTAAAATAAAGTATGCTTAAAAATAAGGGCTGTTACGAATTATATCCCTATTGACTTTCTAACCTTTCACAAAATATTTCATTTAATAAATGTATACGCAGTTAGTAATTTTATTTTTCTTCTTTAATTTTTATAATAGCCTTACTATATGTGGTAGAAATTGACCCGGCTCAAAAACCCAACATGAACATGCCCAAAGGTTCTGAATTTCTCAACCAGAAATCGGAATTAATTAAACGAACCCAAAAATAATTGAATTAGCGGGTCCAACCCAAATCCGAAACTACCTAACCCGTTGTCTCAAGTCAATAAAAACTTATTATTTTGTACATTTATCATACTTTTTACGATTTTATCATTACATTTTATACTTTTTCACTCCAGCTTATAGTTGTTAACTGCTAAAATGAATCATATTAAGAGACGTTATATGTTCATTTACCTTATTCTTCTTTATAATAGTGTTGGATTATGAAAGAAAAATATTTTGAGTGATAAGAACGGGAAGGGAGCGGCAAAAAAGCTAGAAAGATGGGCTTGTATCCAGTGTCTCATGAACTTAAAATTTGGAAGAGATATATTAGATGAGGCATTGGTATGATAGTTGGATATCATTCAAAGAAACTATTCAACTCTAAAAAGTAGCGTTCTTTCTTGCAAACTCGGCAATATTACTAATACCAATACATCTTGCTAATTACTTTGAAATTAATGAATAAGTAATGTTCTATTTTGGATTGTGGCATTAAACAAGAATTCAACGTTTCGCTATGATTTAACTTTGATTACCATTATTCTATGAATTTCTTTTTAATATTAGCGAAAATATTTGAAGAAAATGCATATGAAACTAAATTTTTATTTCTCTGAATGTTTTTATTTAAGTTGAAATGGGCACAACAACGAACAAAAATACAAAACCATACTCTTGAAAACATAAGGAAATGTCATAATCAAATATGCAACATAAGTTGATCATGATTGTAATCGGCACTATAAAAAAAAAACCATGATGACTGGAAACCAATCTTATTCCACAGCAAAGTAGGAAAGAGTGAAACTAAGGGTAGGGATCGAAGAATAATAAAGTGGAGTTAATTAATAGGTTTTGGGGCAAACAAAGCCGGTTGGAACGTAACGACCACAGTTGTTAAAGGTGAAAAGTAGCTTCGAATTGAGGAGATCGGAGTAGCCAAGGATAGAGCCAATCGGGAAGCCTAAGAGGGATTGCAAAAGGCCATTTGCAAGGCTAGTGCAGACGCAAAGGTCTGCATCGGCATCAACCAACCCAGAAATAAGTTGGCAGCATTCAGTGTTTGATTGGCTACCGAATTGAACATCCACAAGTTTCAAAACGTTAAGACACACACTTAAATTAGGACAAACAACCGCATCAATTGATACAAAAGCAAACACTGCCAGATTAAACAAAAAAAGATAGCGACAGTTTTGGAAGCCATTTTTGTTTGTCTAGCTTAGCTTGCTTTCTCAAAGTTTCTCAAAGGGATTTTAATTTGCTATCTAAACCTTTCTATGCTAGCTTCTTTGTTTGGGTGTCACTTCACTTAGCTCTCACATTCACTATTTATAGACTTTCCCAAAGGTAATTTCGTAATCACTCCCAATTTTTAAATCTCCACTATCACTTTTAAATGTCCACTATCATTAATTAATTATCTTCACTAGTACATATTTTACCCTAATATTTGGATTGCAAGTGAACCTATCAAATTTGTCTTTTTGTGCATGGTACATTTTTGGATTCTCTTTCCCCTCTATTAAAAAGTTTCTCCTCTTTTGAAGCTAGCAATCAATCTAGCTAATTGCAATTTTCACACATGTAAAAACAATATAAAGAACTTAAAAAAGTATTCAAACAACGTTGCTTAGAATTGTGTAGATTTCAAGTCTCAAAACAATCATATCAAAACACTCAACCAACACTTGATAGAATTGACACTCTATAGATTAGAAGAGTGCACATGCAAAGAGGCTCTTACTGCTTGTCACACACACCTCTCCCAAAAGCCTAAGAAACCCTACTTCAATTCTATCACACTTTGTAAGCTAAATGAGTCCCTCTATTTACAGCTAGTGAGGAACTTCTTCGAAACATTTTATGATCAAACGTACCTTCACTTGAATTAGATTTAGTAAATATATCTTATACAATTACGCCAAAATAAGTTCTCTATTTCCTAAAAGTTGGGTTCTAGAGAGAGAAACTCTCACCTCTCTCTAGAAGCGAGTCATCCAGTCCATTAGGTTCCAGTATCCAAGTTCTCTAATTCAGGTCTTATGATTCCTCAAAGTCTTGAAGTTTCCGGCTGCAAGTTCGAGTAATCAATTCTAGACATCGCTTTACGAAATCAGCATGCTAAATTACAAATTGATACATCCTGGGTAGAGTTGGAGCAATTGAGTGAAAAATTAGGGTTTCGCGAGAACCTCCAAAATGGGCTAAAAATTGAGGAACAGAGTAAATTGCGATGGATCTTTCAAGTGGCTTTGGTTGTGCAATTATGGTGGCTCGATCCGACTCCTCTCAAAGTACAGGGAAATAATATTGCATTCAAGTGGTCAAAGATTGAAGCTTTGGGAAGATTTTCGAGGCTACAAGAATCTCCATATCCGGAATCAGTCGAGATTCATCTTCTTCCAGGTATGCTCCTTCCTACTTCTCTCCTTTTTTATTTGTCTGATTATTTTTGTTCGATCTACTTAGTGGGGCTTTGGGGTTGTGAGGTTTTTGAAGGGCTAGGGTTTCTTATATTCTCTCCTTATATTGTCTCTGAATCTTTTGGACGAAGCTGTTGGATGCTTGCTGGGGTTGTGAGGTTTTTGAAGGGCTAGGGTTAATGAAAGGCTGGGGACTAACTCAGTTTGTGCGTGCTTGGTGGTTGTTCAAAAAACAGTAATGGTCTGTTTGTATCTAATACTATGTAAGAATGGAAATTTGGAGCATACACCTAGTCTTAGTAGTGGTGTGATTATGACTTATGTTAATATGATACTCGTTTGGCTGAATGTTAATATTGGTTGGTTTGTGTGGCTCCATGATTTGAGGATGATTATGATGAGTTGGTTAAAATGTGTTTCTGAGATTACTATAGTCTCTTCGGTGACCCTGTTGCTTTGGTCTTTGGACATTATGGAATATGTTCCTGGCTTGGATTGCCACCGCTATCTTTACGTTTGGTTCCTCTACCAAATGTTGAGAGGTTGGAAGCTCCAAGATACAGATATTGGTACTCCTAGTCAGCATCTTTCCTGGGTTTGGCTAATGACTTTATTGAAGCCTCCCAGATTATTATATGATGTCAAGCCTGCTAATGTTTTGTGGGTGCATCCTGACGCTAAGTACTGTGATAGTTTATTATGTATAACTGGTTGCAGCTGGGTTTCACCCAAAGTTGTTTTCCAGATTCTCTCCTGGGGTTGGCTAATGATATTGTTGAAGCCGTCCATTGCTATTGCTGTTAGCCCCGGTGATATGGTTTGGGTGCTTCCTGATATTAAGCCAATTGCTATTGCTTTGTCCTTACAGTCTGACTGCGGGGTTTTGACCTTTGTAGGCAATAAAACATCAAGTATGGAATTATACCATCAAAGGGAGGATCCAAAAGAGGCAGTAGGGAGTCCTTTCGTGATAAGAGAAATTGACCAGATTTTTCGCCTTAGATTTTGTAGTAGCTCTAAGATCTTGGTCTGGAATGTTTATCTGTGGGACTGTCAAGTCCTCTCGTGTAATAAAATTCTTAGAAAATCCCTCTGGCGAGTGTGGTGATAGCTCTCGGTATCTCACCAAGGCTCTATTGAGAACTCCCATGATTTATCATGGCAAAGAAAAACTATGGTGGGTTAAATCCCATTATATGATGGACGGTTTTTTTTTGGGTATACACTGGTATTAAAAACTATGACCAAGACCAAACTCAAACAATCAATGACTTATCCTGGCAAGGAATCAGCTTGGTGGAGATCCTTTAAAGAGGAGGGTGTCTATACTCTCCTAGCTCACAATCAGTTATTTTTACTTAAGAGTTGTATTTTTGACGAGTTGTTGGTACGTTTAATGTACCCTTTGATGTATTTATCTGCTTTTGAATTGAATTGGATTAGGAAAATTCTGGGTGAGTGTGGTGATGTCTGTAAACATTCCACCAAGGCCTTTCTTAGAAAAACCATGATTTATCATGGCAAGATAAACAGAAAATGGGTATTTTCCCATTGTGGGCTTTCTACAGGGTTCATGGATATAGTAATTTGGGGAGTGTTATGCTCCATTTCGTTAAACCGTCTATTATGAAGATTATAGCTTGGAATGTGTGTGGTGCTAAAAGACGACATATAGTAGCCGAACTTAAGACGTCGGTTTTAAACTGTAAACCTGATATTTTATTTGTGCTTGAAACAATGACGAATAATGCCAATTCCGAGAGGATTATTAGGAATCTTGGATTTGACAATTACGAAATAGTGCCTCCTATAAACCACTCTGGAGGTTTATGGGCTCTTTGGAATAATGATAATATTCATGCAGGGACTCTTAGCAAAGAGCAGAGAGCAATTCATTTGTTGGTTTTGATACTGTTCGGCAGAAGAACTGTATAATTACAGGTTCATATGGGCGGCTCAACTTCGGGATAAAGATTATTTCTGGTCAAACTTGGCTTCTTTGCATGCAACCTTCGATTTACCCTGGTGTTTAATTGGAGATTTTAATGAATTAGAATCAGGGAGTGAAAAAGAAGGGGGTAACCCTCTACCGCGTTCTAGGGTAGAACGTTTAAATAATTTCTTGAGTACCATCAATGGAGCGTCTACTGTTACCAAAGGTAGGCAATTCATGTGGAAGAAAAGAATACATGGTCATTGGATCCATGAACGGCTTGATTGGGCCATCCTGCGTCACGATTTTCATGACGCTTATCCGGAAACCATTTCTTATCATGGCAATTTCACTTTTTCGGATCATTGCCCAGTTTTTCTAGAAACCTCTAGGCAATGCCAAAAAGTAAAGAATTTCCCTTTTCGATTTCAGAGACATTGGAGCCATTATGATAAAATGAAACAGATAACTAGGAAAGTTTGGAGTAGACCGTTTAACGGTTCTCCTATGTTTCGCATTTCTCAGAAATTGAAGCTCCTTAAAGTCACTACTACACAAATCGCATATGGTAACAGTTAAAAACTGTTACCATTGACTGTAATTTGTTGGCTTATGTCTACGGCAACGCTTTTGTATTCGTTATAATTGCAGCCGTAGCCGTAGTCGTAGCCTATCGTGACAGTTTTTAACTATTTGGTAACAAAAAAATGACTATTATACTAGAATTCAATGCTAACAATTTTTAGCTACTGCAACAAAATTGAATTGTTGCACTCTTTTTTCCCAACAAGTTCTAAGTTGTTACTATTGACTCTATTGCAACAAATTAGAAGCTACTACAACAAATTGCTTTTGGTTTAGATGGTTTCTTTAAATTCATCTATAGTAACAATTCTAAAATGTACAAATTTTTGGTGTTTATATGTATATTAACAACTCATAGTATTATATATTTCCATTCATAAATTGCTATTTTGTAAGGGGGTATTTAAAACGCCCCGACACACTTAGACATCCATTGTGATGTGATTTACCTTATTCAAATAATACCATACACGCACTTCACCCCTTGAAAATGAAAGTTGAATTAAAATAACAAGCAATATTATACTGCACACAAGCAAGTTGTATATTAAAATGTCTCCACAAAGTTAAATTGTAATAAACTAAGATTCAACTATCATCTCTAAAACAAATGTCTAACTAAAGGCATCAAATATTTAAATTATAGGCAACATATGTTGCCAGCATCTAAAAGGAAATATCTCAATTCTTAACAAGATTGTCTCAAATTAATTTTGTATCTTGATGAATAACTTGATCGGGATCAAAGATCATCTTCTTCCTCCCCAACTTCATCCTGTGAACAAAGGAAAAAAATTATATCAGTAATGGAAATATCTATTGATTCTAATTTGTAAAACCAAGAACATTCAAATTAGTTTGTTCTGTGTTTCAACGTTTTTACTATTAAATTTGGATATCATTAGCAACATCATTAGGCTTAAAATCTAGTACCTTAGTTTGCACTGCAATTGTCTACAATCTAGCTGCCCCAATCCCCCACTGCAATTGTCTACTTTTGTAGATTAATTTGCTGCAATTGTCTTGAAAAATTATCAATTTACAAAAGATTAAAACCCTAATTATCAAGAAGAAATAGAAAACTGACCTTTCTGTGGGGAAATTAAATTAATGAAATTCGATTGCAATTCTTCAAGTAATTGAGATTACACTTGACTTGACAATGGTGAGGAAATCTTCAATCTTTAAACACTTGATACTTGATAGCAGTGAAAAAACCAAAATCGGCTACTTCTGTGATGTAATCGCGTAATACTATCGCAATTGTTTAATTTAGAAGAATATTTAGGTCAAAAGACTAAAAATAAGGGTTAGGCAATTGCGGATTTGCGGGAGAATGAAAATCCCATGGATACTGTAATAAACTTTTATTTTGACCCAATATTTTCAATTAGTTAAGTCAAACTTTGTTTTTATATCTTTAATTATATAATTAATGGAAACAATAGTTCTAGCCTAAGTAAGTTTATTTAAGGGTTTTTGGGCGAGAAAAATTTGTACTGAGGGTCTTATAATCGAGAATAATCCTAAGTAACTTTTTGGCTGGTGACAGTCTATACTTATTCACTATTTTCTCGTAGCATCCCAGATTGAAATTCCGACGCCGGAATGCTGATGTGGCAACCGGAGCACGTGCCATTTTAATTGAAAGTATGCCACGTCAATTTTTTAATTCTATTTTATCGTTTATTTTGAAGCAATGGGAACTATATTAGGTGGCATAAATAATTTAATTTTCCTTAAAATCCGAAAAACATTAGCTGGCTTCTATTTAACGATAAAATAGAATTAAAAAAAATGACATGGCATGCTTTTAATTAAAAGAGCACGTGCTCCGGTCGCCACATCAGCATTCCGGTGTCGGAATTTCAATTTGGGATGCTACGAGAAAATAATGAATAAATATAAACTGCCACTAGCCAAAAAGTCACTCTGAATTATTCTCGATCACAAGGCACTCAATACAGATTTTTCCCAGCAAAAAACCCTTTATTTAATTGTAAGTTAACTTTTTCAATGTTTTTGTCATATATATGATAAGGTCGTATAAATCAAGTGCTATGAAAGTTGATTTAGCATTGATAAAAACTCGAGTTCATTAAATTTGGGTCGGTCAAAATCGGTCAATATCAAAACTCAAACGTGAAATTAAATTCTGAACATGGTTTTTTCGACTCGAAATATTTTGATGGAGCTAATTTGGGTCAAAATCAAGTTCAGATAAAAAATATTATATTCGAATATTTGGTTAATGTAAAATTCGGACCAAAATGGGCTTCTTGAACGTTTATAATGTATATGCATAATTAACATATATGGGTTGCGGAAATATAATACATATAATCTTCTATTCCAATGTTTTTTAATTTGTTAGAAGCTACCATATAAAATGTTACAATAGGAAATATAAACTAACAATTTTAAAATATGTTAGCAAATTGCAAAAACTGTTAGGATTGTTGACATTATTTTGTAAAATTTACACCCTGAATAACTTTTACTAAATTTGCTAGGATAAACAAACTATTGTAACGATTTAAAATTGTTACATAACAAATGTTGGCATATGCTATAAATGTAGTAGTGAGTTGATCTTAAAAGTTGGGTTAGGGATCAATTTGGGCATTACAAAAGTAAGTTGGAACAAAACTTGGACCGTATAAATTGTATTGAACAGAAACTTTTAGATAATCCGCAAAGTGTTAGGCTAAATCTTTGGCTGAATAGGATGATCAAACAAAGAGAAAAATTGCTCTTATTCAACCAAAAATATTGAGGCAAAATGTCTCGGAAGAAATGGCTAGTTGAAGGGGATCGCAATTTAGCTTATTTTCAAAGATTAACAAAAGCCAGGATTAAACGTCAAAGTATCTCGAAAATACAAACTGATAGCGGAATTTGGTTGGATTCGGAAAAGGAAATTGGAGATCATTTTGTTGAAGATTTCATAAAACGGTTTACCTCCCAACGTAACTCGGATTCCCCGAGTATAGGTGGGGATGTGCCTAGTGTTATCTCCCAGGAGGAGAACGCCAGACTTACGGCTATTCCAACGGTCGAGGAAATTAAGAAAGCGTTGTTTGATATGGATCCGTGTAAAACCCCGGGACCTAATGGATTTGGTGCAGGTTTCTATCAGGATTTTTGGGAGATCATTCACAAAGACATTATTAGGGCAATTCAAGATTTTTTTGAACATGGTCGTCTCCTAAAAGAACTCAATCACACGTTTATTACTCTCATCCCCAAAATTGATAACCCAAGTCAGACTTCTCATTACCGACCAATTAGCCTGTGCAATACGTTATATAAAATTATTTAAAAAATCCTCGTGGCTAGGCTTTGTCCATTATTGGACGATATTGTTTCTCCCTCCCAAAGTGCCTTTATTCCAGGACGGGCAATTCAGGACAACATTCTTCTGACTCATGAAATAATGCATAAGTTCAAATCATCGACCTCAAAAAAGGGATGGGCGACGTTAAAAATTGATATGAAAAAAGCCTATGATAGGATTGAATGGGATTTCCTTAGGGACATTCTAAAGAAAAATGGGGTTTAGTGACAAATGGATAGCTCTTATTGATCAATGTATCTCTACGGTCACCTATTCCATTTTGATTAATGGTGTTCCGCAGGGGTTCTTTAAGGCTTCTCGCGGTCTACGTCAGGGGGATCCTCTTTCCCCGTATCTCTTTATCCTCTGCATGAATGTGTTTAATTTTTGGCTAGATAAAGCATCTGAGAACTCTAAGATGGGAATAGGAGTAAAGCTCGCTCCCCGAGGCACTACTATCCCAAGGTTATTTTTTGCAGATGACTGTTTACTTTTCTGCAAAGCAACTAATAAAGCTGTGAATGTGCTGAAGAAACTCCTGCTAGATTTTTGTAATTGCTCGGGGCAACTAGTCAATTTTCATAAGTCTAAACTTATCTTCTCTAAAAATACACCTCTGCATTCTAGAGAGGAGGTTAAAGGCATTTTTAATGTTCCAAATACTGATGCGCTGCGCAAATATCTTGGGTGCTATAACTCAAATAGGCGACAAGATAATCACTCCTTTAATGAACTTATTGGGAGGGCAACGAACAGAATTGCTGCCTGGAAAGCCAATGCACTCTCAAAGGCAGGTAGAGTTGTATTAATTCAAGCTAATCTGGAATTTCTTCCAGCCCATACCATGCAATGTTTTCGTCTACCTAAATCAACTTGTGTAAACCTCGATAGAATTAATAGGAATTTTTTTGGAAAAAAGATGGGGAGAATCAAGGCATGCCTATGCTTGCATGGAATACCATTTGTCTTCCTAAAGAATTTGGAGGTCTTGGCCTCCGTCGTACTAAAGCGATTAACATGGCCTTCCTATGTAAATTAGCATGGAGAGTTATTCATGAGGATAGTCTTTGGGCAAAAATCATGCGTGACAAGTATCTGAAGTCGTCTGACTTTTTTAATTGTAAGATTAAGGCCAATGACTCTCCAGTTTGGAAAAACTGGTGAGGGTTAGAGGTACATTGCAAGCATGCATACGTTGGAGGATTGGGGATTGTAAATCGGTTGATTTTTGGAAAGATAAGTGGATTGAGGATACCTCTTTAAATGAGATGCTGGATAGAAATGATCCTGACAACCAATCTTTATCTGTGAGCAATTTTATTTCCCAGGATAAAGTTTGGGATGAATTCAAACTTTGACAATATATCTACGACCCTCATATATTGCAAAAGATTCTTGGAATTCCCATCCCTGTAACAGATATAAAGGATGAATTTTGCTGGGGGTTGACGGGTTCTGGAGAGTTCACCACCGAGTCGGCCATTCGCATAATCCAAGGTTGCTTGGCTTCTGAGAACCATTGGCAGTACAAATGGATTTGGAAGATTGATATCCCCCCTAAGATTGGTATTTTTCTCTGGATGTGTCTTCACAATGCCCTTCCTACTAGAGGTAACCTTTTGAGGCGTGGGATCCGTTTGGACCCCGTCTGCCCTCTCTGTCTAAATGATATTGAAAGTGAGGACCATCTTTTTTGGGATTGTTCGACTGCCCAAAGGATTTGGACCTTAGCCGTTCGACATGGTTGGGTGGATGACTTCAATTTTAACCATTCTAATGGTTTTATACATCATTTTTTGGAAAGTAACCATCTTGCTAGGAATTATCTGAATCTCACTCGGGGAATTTTTCTCTTGTGGGCCATTTGGAAGCAGCGGAATGAGGTCGTCTTTCGAAATACTATTTTTCGACCGTTGCAGTGTCTTATTCAGGCAAAGCGAAATTCAGCAGAATGGAAAATCCGCAAAAACATTCAGGTAGATGATGAGGGTAGCAGCTTCAACAGGGTCTCCCATTCTTCCATCCACCTTGTTAAGTGGGAGGCCCCCCTTTAGGTGCTTTCAAACTCAATTTCGATGGGTCACTTATCAACAATTCGGCGGCGGGTGGTTTCGTTGTGCGTGATTGGCGTGGTGGGCTTCTGAGAGCTGGCGTGCGTTCGTATGGGGACGCTCCTGTTTTGGTCGCTGAAGCTAGAGCCCTTCGCGATGGGCTGAAAGACTTTTGTGATTTGGGGCTCTCTAATGTTAATATCGAAGGAGATAACTTAGTGGTTATTCAAGCAATCACAGGAGAGTTCTCAATTCCTTGGCAGATCAAAAGTCTTATCCAAGATATCCGAGTCCTTATGAGTAGATGCCATGTGGTCAAAATATCTCACATCTACAGGGAAGCTAATGGTGCCGCGGACTGGTTTTCAAAACAGGGTCACATGACTTCCGCGGCGAGGACGTGGTCCTACTGCATGGATGTAGATTTTAATAATATCCTTGATTTCGATAGAGCGGGACGGTCTCTTGCGAGAAGACACCGTTAGCAGCTCGGTTTATTACTTACCCTTTATTTTTTAAAAAAAAGGCCAAAATAATATGAAGTACTAAATAAGTTCATAATAAAACAAGGAAATGAATTATATATGCGGTCAATACTTGGGACACAAACACAATCCTTAATGTGAATAATATACTTTAGTCCTCAAGTAGTGAAAAATGTTTTGACGGATAGCTAAAATTTGCACTAGTATGTGATCCCGATATTGGATACCTATATGTTGCTGTTTTGCTTCCTTAAATCTAAATAAATATAAATCCTAATCTTTTGGTATTACATTTATTCAAGGTCAATCGAATGCATATATTACAATAAGTCAATAACAGAATCACAAACATAAAGTAACTACTCATATATTACAATGTTTGATTTTGAGGATTTTGAGTAATTTTGATCTCTTCCTCATTTATTGCATTCATTTCTTATAAAATTATAAATTCAATAACCAGATATATATATGTTTAATTATGGTTGGAATATAAATTCACCTGATAATTATTTATATGATTATTGTTCTTTATTTCTTGAAATAGCTCATATAATAGATCACAAATTAAATACATGTTGTTAAGTTGGTGATACATGACACTAACATGAAAAACACAGAAAGGATGGTTGAAGATAGGGTCAAGGTCCTTCACCGCGCATCCGTGAAGGACCTCAAGTTTTGATGAAAGCCAAAATCCGGAAAAGGGAAATTGCCTTATATTTTTTTAATTTGATTATATATTGTAACAACCCGCCCCAAAATCATGATTATTTACGTACTAACCATAGTAATTATCTAAATCGCGTTATAAATTTCTTTTTGCGTTTATCTTTATTTATTTATTGATTTACTTGTTTATTCATTGTTATCGGTGACAAGTCTCGTGCAGGAGATGGCTAAGGTGCCGAATTATCGGCTTAAAAATTTACTTTACATATTCGTTCAATAAGTTAAAGTAATTCAGATTATACGTTTTACGTTATAAATTTATTTACCGAGAATCGGATAATATTTACATGTTCCGATTTATATATATATTTTACCGTCCCAATTTTAATTTCTTACATTTTATTCCCTTACATAATTTCAAGAGGTAATTTTCCACCTTATTATTTTAATTCAAGTGTCATTGCATTTTATTTTTTTTTGTTACCCAATTATTATCAATATATTTTATTTCCTACAAAAACCCAATATTTCAAGTTCTTACAACAATTACAATATATTTACTCCTATTGTTATCATTTTACCTTATTTTAATTAAGGTTCTTATAGTAATTATTGTTAGCATTGGTATTTGGAGATGGTGTTAAATGGGTTTAAATGTTGTAGTTACATGTGGGCTAGGTACACCTCACTTCATTCAAATTTGAATAAAAATTATTACTTTATATTTATTAAACTTAAGATTAACTTATTTAAATTATATTTTAAGCTTTTAAATAAATTAGTATTAGTATGTGTTAGTTTTATTAAGAGAGGTTTTGATATAAATAAGTAAGTGAGGAGTTTTAGTCTTTTAGCAATTCATTTCAAACTCTTCTCAAGCACCCCACTCTCCTCCTCTCCACCTTGGCCGAGCCTCTTCCCCAGCCAGCAGCCGGCCGTTTTCCGGCCAATTTCCGGCCAACTCCGGCCAGCCGCCGCCCCACTCGCAACCCCTCTTCCTCTCTCTTGCAATTTCATCCGTTTTTAACCCCAAGGGTAATCTCTCAAACCCCCTTTTTCAACTCTTTTATACCCTAATCTGAAAGTATATGTATAATCTATGTTTCTTTGCTAAATTTCATCTCTTTTACTCTCTTTAGTTATGAATTCAAGTATATAATTGTTATGGTTAAGTTAGGGTTTGAGTTTCAAGTTTATGTATGTGTGTTTGGATGAGTTTTTGGGAGGTTCTTGTTGAATTCATGGTGGATGATGAATTAGTGTTGATGCATGTGGATTTCTTGTGAGTTTTTATGTGTTTAGGGGCTGAGATATTGTTATGAATTTATAATTTAAGAGTTATCATGCTTAATTTGGGTGAATTTGTGAGTTTTGGAGCAAGAATTCAAGAGTGTGTATTATGTGAAGTTAATGTTTAATCCATGGATGCATGTGGTTTTTAAGGCCTTTGATAAAGAGTTTGTCATGTTTTATTTTCTGGAAATTTGTTGGATTAAAGTTAGATGAAGTTAGGTTAAGTTCTAATGTAATTAAGAGAGGAAAAATTCGATTAAAAGATGAGTTTGAGGTGTTTTAGCCACTGTTTTCAATTCTGGAAATTTACAGCATTATAAAAGTGAGATTTTTGCCCAAATTTATACTCCATTGGATAGCTTAAGGTGTTAGCAAACCATAGGCTTTGGAATTTCGAATTTCCGACATGTTTAGCCCGAGTTACGACCAAAACCGTAACCTCACGATTTTATATACGAATTCTGAGTCAGTGTTTTGAGGGCTGCTTTTCGTCCTTTTGGAGACCTCTTTGGTTTTATGGTAAACATGAAAGTTTTAGGCCATGTTGCAAGCTTTCCGGAAAGGTATGGTTCTTCGTCATCCGATATCGGAGTGTGAGTTATGACCCCGGGAAACCGGGCTGTCCAGAATGGTTTTCTGCTCACAATAACCTTTGTAAAGTAATAGCTTTTGGGCCTCAAATCAACCCAATAAGGGGTTCTAGGTATAAATGAGTCATGGTTATATATTGTCATTATAGAGTTATGTGTTAAGGCTAAGTGTACCATTTTAGAGTCCTAAGTAAGTCTTATGTGTACTCTTCAAGAGCTAGTATGTTAGTAAATCCTTATTTCCTATATTTCTTTAAGCATCATATTCAATATCTTTGCTCTAGCTAAAAGCTCTTTCTAGCTTGATAACCTCAATGTCTAATTCAATTCATTCCTCATTTCATTACTCATTTCATGATTCATAAATCCAAGCTTGCTTTTATTCACATTTGGGTATGTATATCTTGCTTCCTTCGCCTTTTCATTCCATATCGTATTATCGAACCATATTTGAACTCATTATTTTCGCATCCGAGCTTCCAATTTATAATCATCCTATTCATCATTGATTCAAGCTTAATCTCTTGTATTCAAGTCCTTTTATTTGAATCACCTTTTACATCATACTTCTCATGTATTTCCGACCGAAAAGCTTAAAGTTTCATATATTCAGCTTTTGTCCGGCCCATTTTGGGGCCCTTCCACTCATTTTTAGCTTCTGGTTCTGTTGACAAAGTTGTAGATTATGATTTTCTCTATTCCGAGATGTACTCTTTTACTTCGTTTCGATTTTCCTAACTCAAGTTATGCTATAAACACTATTTTACTATAACCTGAAATTTTATTCTCAAAAGTTACTTCATTTTTATTTACTAAGTTTCTAAACTTATGAATCTAATTTAGAACCTTATTCGGTTCTTCGTTTCTACTTATTCTTATTTTAGTTGACAAGTTTCTAAAGCCATCTCCAAGCCGAGTCACGCTAAAGACCTTAGCGCCCAAGGTACGCGAATTGTCCAACTCTTCGCTCCTTTATGTTTACGCTTATGTTTTATGTTCACGGTTTATGCAAATGTTTACGATTTATGCTTTACGTCTACGGTTTATGCAAAGGTTTATGATTTATGTTAAAGGTTCACAATTTATGTTAAAGGGTTAGGATTTATGTTAAAGATTTATGATTTATGATAGATGTTTATGGTTTATGCTAAATGTTTGATTTGGGCTAATCTATGCTTTTATGGTTATTCATGGTTTTAAGCGGTCCCATTTTATGGTTTCTATGTTCTATGTTCTAGCTAGTTACGAGAAGTGCTAGCCTTTATGTTTTAGATACTCTGATCAGTGTCCTAGACTGCGATGTCCGATCATTGCATAGATCACCCATCCAAACTCCAGATCGGTTTGGGCGTGCGCGCGCGAGATGCTTTGCATCGATCTAAAGGGGACCCAAAACTCTTAAGTTTATGTATTTACTTCTAAGTTCATGTGACAGGTTCTTTCTTTATGAATTCAAGTTATTTTACTCATGTATATGTTTATGCTCATGTCATTTCAAGTTAGTGTTTTATATCCCCTTTCCCGTTTTCAAAATGAATTTAAATGCCGGCACTAAAACCGTTTTCGAATGGTTTGACGTGTTGGAGGTTTACGTACTGAGTGTTTCCCCACTCACTTTTGCGATGTTTTATGGTTTTGTTTTTAGGAGGCTCGAGCTCCCAAGGCAAGGATAAGACAGTTCCAAAGTAGTTCAAGGCTTCGAGGTAGTTCTCCATGGAGTCCATCGGTAATCAAGGACAAGCAGGATCTTTCGGGAGTTGTTTAGTTTAAGCTATGTTTAAGTTGTTGTACTTTATCCAAAGATTGTATAAGTTTATGTGAAGGTTGTTAAGTTGGTTTGTGGTTTTGGAAGTTCTTTGATGTGGTTGCCTTGTCTCTTTTGGGAGACGGCGGTAATGCCTCGACCTAAGGTGTTCCGCTGCGCTAATCGCGGGCTTAGGGTCTTTAAGTGGAGTTTAACCCCGTGATTAAGGTTGGGGCGTTACAGTTGTGGTATCAGAGCAGTGGTTAATTAGAATTTGGGATTAGAGAATTTTCTAAGACATGGATCTTAGTGTTATGGTTTAGAAAGAAAGTTAGGCATGTGAGAATAAGTATCTCTATGGTTGACACGTTAAGTGATGTCTATGTTGGGAATTGTTGAAGAGCATGAAGCTCTAGATGTTTATATAGAATGAAATTGCTTTTCCTTGCAGGTTTTCAAGATTATGTAAATTGGGGATAGCTCTATTTATAGGGGAAGTGCTGCCGAATTTTTTTCCCAGGGTTTTAGCAAGTCTAGCCAAAATTTCTAAGGGAAAATCTAGGTGAATGTGAGTAAAGCCTAGTAGTTTACACATGTAACGCTATGAGTATATTGGGAAATCATGGTGTATGTCAGGGTGTCTTCTTGAAAGTCCTTAATAGTTGGTGAAAAGATTACAAAGCAAGTCCCAAGTGGGATTTGGTATAAGGGGGGAAATGAGCTTTAAATCTTAGTATGGAAGGAACCTGTAAGGCAATCCGAAAGGTGGTACAATATATGGAATCTAGAAAGTGTTAAGGAAAAAGCTTAAGGCAAGTTCAAAAGTCAAATAAGAGCTCCATGAGTCGTTTATAAGGTGTTACCTTGGTTGAGTCTCGAACCTCGTCCTAAGTTGTTTCTTCTATTTACGTTAACGAGTTCTTTTTGTTATGATACGAGTTATAAAACCTTGCTTCGCATTCTATGTATGGTTTGGATGGACGCCAACGGCAATTCCCTCCCGAATCCTTTCGCAATGTTTATGGACCCCGATTCTAACGTCCAAGACCACCTTAAGGCCTTACAAGACGTTACGACGCATTGCGCCGCGAACCCACAATCTGAATATCACGACGATGGTTGTCGAGCTCGGTGTTTGCTAGCAACTCTTTCCCACGAGAGCTCGTGGGATGACATCAGGGACCGGTACTGTCAGCTACTACGTCGAGGAGAACCAGGGCACCACGCATGGTGCCTCAACTACATCGGGGCATGGAACCAGATAGCAATGGAAGTCATGATCACGCAAGCCGCGCGATGCTAACTCTCCATGTTAGTAAGCTATGACCTTTCTCCACGAGATGCTAGGACTACGGCGCCTCCCAACGCAGAATCACGCCACCACACGTGTTTTCGCCACGTGACGAAGTTCGCGTCTACATTTCTCACCGCTCATCACGGACGACCAATCGTTCGAATGTATCTTCTCATGGAGAGACGCCTACCGCCCGGAACCATGCAAGAAATGCGAAAGAACGAACCATTCAACCGCACAATGCCGATGGGCACGAACAATTGTTTATGGTGCGGAGGATCGATCATAGGCGCGAATGCCCCAAGAGGACTAGGCGACCAGAGCCTGGAACAAACCAAGATACCTCGGAAGCCATGTGGGAAACCGAGGAAGAAATGAAGGAAGGCTACCCACATCTTTTCTAAGGTATTTCGTTCGCAATCAATCCAGCCGCAAGTTTCGGGGACGAAACTTCTTTTTAGGGGGGGAGGGTGTAACAACCCGCCCCAAAATCATGATTATTTACGTACTAACCATAGTAATTATCTAAATCGCGTTATAAATTTCTTTTTGCGTTTATCTTTATTTATTTATTGATTTACTTGTTTATTCATTGTTATTGGTGACAAGTCTCGTGCAGGAGATGGCTAAGGTGCCGAATTATCGGCTTAAAAATTTACTTTACATATTCGTTCAATAAGTTAAAGTAATTCAGATTATACGTTTTACGTTATAAATTTATTTACCGAGAATCGGATAATATTTACATGTTCCGATTTATATATATATTTTACCGTCCCAATTTTAATTTCTTACATTTTATTCCCTTACATAATTTCAAGAGGTAATTTTCCACCTTATTATTTTAATTCAAGTGTCATTGCATTTTATTTTTTTTTGTTACCCAATTATTATCAATATATTTTATTTCCTACAAAAACCCAATATTTCAAGTTCTTACAACAATTACAATATATTTACTCCTATTGTTATCATTTTACCTTATTTTAATTAAGGTTCTTATAGTAATTATTGTTAGCATTGGTATTTGGAGATGGTGTTAAATGGGTTTAAATGTTGTAGTTACAAGGGGGCTAGGTACACCTCACTTCATTCAAATTTGAATCAAACTACTTACTTTAAATTTATTAAACTTAAGATTAACTTATTTACATTATATTTTCAGCTTTTAAATAAATTAGTATTAGTATGTGTTAGTTTTATTAAGAGAGGTTTTGATATAAATAAGTAAGTGAGGGAGTTTTAGTCTTTTTAGCAATTCATTTCAAACTCTTCTCAAGCACCCCCACTCTCCTCCCTCTCCACCTTGGCCGAGCCTCTTCCCCAGCCAGCAGCCGGCCGTTTTCCGGCCAATTTCCGGCCAACTCCGGCCAGCCGCCGCCCCACGCGCAACCCCTCCTCTCTCTTGCAATTTCATCCGTTTTTAACCCCAAGGGTAATCTCTCAAACCCCCTTTTTCAACTCTTTTATACCCTAATCTGAAAGTATATGTATAATCTATGTTTCTTTGCTAAATTTCATCTCTTTTACTCTCTTTAGTTATGAATTCAAGTATATAATTGTTATGGTTAAGTTAGGGTTTGAGTTTCAAGTTTATGTATGTGTGTTTGGATGAGTTTTTGGGAGGTTCTTGTTGAATTCATGGTGGATGATGAATTAGTGTTGATGCATGTGGATTTCTTGTGAGTTTTTATGTGTTTAGGGGCTGAGATATTGTCATGAATTTATAATTTAAGAGTTATCATGCTTAATTTGGGTGAATTTGTGAGTTTTGGAGCAAGAATTCAAGAGTGTGTATTATGTGAAGTTAATGTTTAATCCATGGATGCATGTGGTTTTTAAGGCCTTTGATAAAGAGTTTGTCATGTTTTATTTTCTGGAAATTTGTTGGATTAAAGTTAGATGAAGTTAGGTTAAGTTCTAATGTAATTAAGAGAGGAAAAATTCGATTAAAAGATGAGTTTGAGGTGTTTTAGCCACTGTTTTCAATTCTGAAATTTACAGCATTATAAAAGTGAGATTTTTGCCCAAATTTATACTCCATTGGATAGCTTAAGCTGTTAGCAAACCATAGGCTTTGGAATTTCAATTTCCGACATGTTTAGCCCAGTTACGACCAAAACCGTAACCTCACGATTTTATATACGAATTCTGAGTCAGTGTTTTGAGGGCTGCTTTTCGTCCTTTTGGAGACCTCTTTGGTTTTTATGGTAAACATGAAAGTTTTAGGCCATGTTGCAAGCTTTCCGGAAAGGTATGGTTCTTCGTCATCCGATATCGGGAGTGTGAGTTATGACCCCGGGAAACCGGGCTGTCCAGAATGGTTTTCTGCTCACAATAACCTTTGTAAAGTAATAGCTTTTGGGCCTCAAATCAACCCAATAAGGGGTTCTAGGTATAAATGAGTCATGGTTATATATTGTCATTATAGAGTTATGTGTTAAGGCTAAGTGTACCATTTTTAGAGTCCTAAGTAAGTCTTATGTGTACTCTTCAAGAGCTAGTATGTTAGTAAATCCTTATTTCCTATATTTCTTTAAGCATCATATTCAATATCTTTGCTCTAGCTAAAAGCTCTTTCTAGCTTGATAACCTCCAATGTCTAATTCAATTCATTCCTCATTTCATTACTCATTTCATGATTCATAAATCCAAGCTTGCTTTTATTCACATTTGGGTATGTATATCTTGCTTCCTTTCGCCTTTTCATTCCATATCGTATTATCGAACCATATTTGAACTCATTATTTTCGCATCCGAGCTTCCAATTTATAATCATCCTATTCATCATTGATTCAAGCTTAATCTCTTGTATTCAAGTCCTTTTATTTGAATCACCTTTTACATCATACTTCTCATGTATTTCCGACCCGAAAAGCTTAAAGTTTCATATATTCAGCTTCTGTCCGGGCCCATTTTGGGGCCCTTCCACTCATTTTTAGCTTCTGGTTCTGTTGACAAAGTTGTAGATTATGATTTTCTCTATTCCGAGATGTACTCTTTTACTTCGTTTCGATTTTCCTAACTCAAGTTATGCTATAAACACTATTTTACTATAACCTGAAATTTTATTCTCAAAAGTTACTTCATTTTTATTTACTAAGTTTCTAAACTTATGAATCTAATTTAGAACCTTATTCGGTTCTTCGTTTCTACTTATTCTTATTTTAGTTGACAAGTTTCTAAAGCCATCTCCAAGCCGAGTCTTAAAGACCTTAGCGTTCCAAGGTACGCGAATTGTCCAACTCTTCGCTCCTTTATGTTTACGCTTATGTTTTATGTTCACGGTTTATGCAAATGTTTACGATTTATGCTTTACGTCTACGGTTTATGCAAAGGTTTATGATTTATGTTAAAGGTTCACAATTTATGTTAAAGGGTTAGGATTTATGTTAAAGATTTATGATTTATGATAGATGTTTATGGTTTATGCTAAATGTTTACAGTTTGGGCTAATCTATGCTTTTATGGTTATTCATGGTTTTAAGCGGTCCCATTTTATGGTTTCTATGTTCTATGTTCTAGCTAGTTACGAGAAGTGCTAGCCTTTTATGTTTTAGATACTCCTGATCAGAGTGTCCTAGACCTGGCCAGTGTCTGACTGCATAGCAGTCACCCATCCAAACTCCAGATCGGTTTGGGCGTACGTGCGCGAGATGCTTTGCATCGATCTAAAGGGGACCCAAAACTCTTAAGTTTATGTATTTACTTCTAAGTTCATGTGACAGGTTCTTTCTTTATGAATTCAAGTTATTTTACTCATGTATATGTTTATGCTCATGTCATTTCAAGTTAGTGTTTTATATCCCTTTTCCCGTTTTCAAAATGAATTTAAATGCCGGCACTAAAACCGTTTTCGAATGGTTTGACGTGTTGGAGGTTTACGTACTGAGTGTTTCCCCACTCACTTTTGCGATGTTTTATGGTTTTGTTTTTAGGAGGCCCGAGCTCCCAAGGCAAGGATAAGACAGTTCCAAAGTAGTTCAAGGCTTCGAGGTAGTTCTCCATGGAGTCCATCGGTAATCAAGGACAAGCAGGATCTTTCGGGAGTTGTTTAGTTTAAGCTATGTTTAAGTTGTTGTACTTTATCCAAAGATTGTATAAGTTTATGTGAAGGTTGTTAAGTTGGTTTGTGGTTTTGGAAGTTCTTTGATGTGGTTGCCTCGTCTCTTTTGGGAGACGGCGGTAATGCCTCGACCTAAGGTGTTCCGCTGCGCTAATCGCGGGCTTAGGGTCTTTAAGTGGAGTTTAACCCCGTGATTAAGGTTGAGGCGTTACATATATTCTGAGTTTATAATATATATTCTGATTATATACTCTGATTATGTGTATATAATATATATATTTTGATTATATATTATATATTCTTATTATGGGCATGATTCTTGTATATACAAAAAGGAAACAAATCAAGGGAAATCAATCATGATTATTGTAGCAACAAAAGGGAAGAAATCAACACATAAGGCAAGTTACCGTTGGAAGGATTCAAGTCCAAGCATCCAAAGGCCTCTATAAAAAGGACGATAGAAGAATTGGGAAGATAGACGATTCTACGGAAGTAATCACGGAGTAAGAAATCCGGTGGGATTTCTCCGAGTGTGTAACCAATGGTTCGGTGGTGAAGGTAGCCAGTAAAGGACCTCTGGTGAAGGTATAGCCAAGGATCTTGGTGAGCATTCGTTGTGTCCACATGTGGTGGAGAGATGGTGTGTAGCAGAGCCTTGACGGACTAAGGCTGTGTGAGTTTGTGCTTCAATGTAATCCATCATGTTCCAAATTGCCGCTAGCGTTTTTCCTACGACGATCCTTATGCATGGTGACTCAAGGACATTGATCTTGGTCGGTGATCCTATCGATGCTTCGCCGTGTTACTTCTTGTTTTGTTTTGTAAGTGTAACTTGTTCTTTGATTGTTATAAATCTGATGAGGTATTTTAGTTACACTGTGTTTGATCCTTGGTTTGAAACCAAGGATGTTTGCTCTAACGTCCTTACCTAGTGTGTAGATCTTAATTGTGAACTTCACCCCCCTCTTGGGCTCCAACAAGGACGATGACCGTAAGACGCATATCATTTTCGTTCTTCAATTTTTGTGTACGAAAATGATATTCGTCTTGGGTAAAATGGTTAATTAATAATCATCTAGCATGACATGTCATGCCCATATTCATATATATATATAAGCATATATGCTAAAGTTTTTATCATTTTTAAAATCATATTTATATTTTTGAAAATTGTTTTTACATCCTGACTCACTTTAAAAAAAACTGCAAAAATGCTACATTTTTAATTACAATTTCTCTGTTTTAAAGTATTTTTTTTGTTTTCTTAGTTTTCTATTAAATATTTGTGAAAATATCATTTTCTTTATTTTTTCTATTTATTTTTAATTTCATAAATTCATACATTTTAAATATTGAATTTTTTTTCACATTTATGAGGTGACTACAATTATGTTTAATTAATGGATTAATTGAAGGTCATTATAAATTTCTTTTTTACTTAATCACAATATATAGTGGCGTAGCAAACACTTTTTTTATAAAATAATTCAGCATGTTTGTGGATATGTCAATATCATCATGTCATGTAGGATGGTTAATAACCATCTTGCTACAAAATACGTATTATCATCCATTGAAACATCAATGCCAAAAATATTAGGGGGACAAATGTAAAAGTTTCATGAAATAAACTTTGTTTTGCTAGCAGTTTGGAAATAGAATACAGTATGCATAAATGCAATATTGTAGGCTGTTTAATAACTTTTACGTAAAACTTGGATTATCAAATTTAAACAACATTTTAAATATGGATCCTTCTATGGTTGATTTATGAGGAGAATGAATTATGTAAGCGTGCATGGAATTATATGAGCTCCAAAATCTTCCACGTTGCCCGCTTACCATGTATTATATAGAGAGAGAGACCACATATTTCATATTCATATTTAATCCTCATCTTGACAGTCCATCATACATATATGCATTCATGCCCATCTCAATTATCATTCCCATGCATAAAATAACCGCCACACTGTAGCATGCATTGTTCAAAACAATACATCAACTTGCCCATGCCTACTAACCCTTCCTTTGTATTGTCTCTTTCGTTCTTTGTTATCATAGAGGTAAATAATATATAGGTGATGCATGCTTTACTCTTAATTGCTAGCTGAGTCAACGCCTACAAGTCAACTCAATTAGTTAATGTTTGAGTATACAATCATTCTGAGTCTTAAACTATTAATTTAAGTTTTTGCTTGAAATTGTTACATAACTAAAGGTTCAAACCTTTTTTTTTTACCTCAGGTAAGCAAAGAAATCGTCAACAATTTAATTATAGGGAACCCTTCTGTCAAGACATCTCCTTAAATTGTCCGCGTACAAAATAAAAGAAAAGTTCAAAAAGGAGCTAAAGAAACAAGTAATAATAGAATTTAAAGAGTGCCTCAGATTAGCTATCCAGTTATCGCAAATTTTGGTCATGAGGATTGTTGGTACTTTCAAATGCTCTTTGTAGGCCAGTTCTAAAAGCTAGCTCCTCGTTAGATCCAATCTTAGATTTGTGCTTTGTACTATCCTCATTTTTTTTAGGATTTTTGTATGTTAATGTAATAAACTTTTGGAGTATTGGACAATAATGCACCGAATTTTGACCATGGACAATAATGCACTGAACTTTCAGGGGTGCTGGACAATAATGCCCCCGGAACGATTTCGATGGTGGCTGACTTGGTAGCGATCTTATACTGGGCGGGCTAAAAAGATAATTTGGCTAAATAATATCTAAGTTTATAACATGTCAGTTAATCTATACAAACAAAGGTGATTTCATACAACTAAAACAACAATCTCTCAACGAAAATACGTTTAAAGAAATGTGATTTTTTTTTTTAACTCTTTTCAAAGTTGATTCTCTTTGCTTTTGTGTGGATTAGCTAACATAAATTTAAATATTTTTGGGCCAATTCATCTCCTCCACCTGCTAAGTAGGAATGTCACTAAGTCAGTCACTGCCGGAATCGTTTTGGGTGCATTATTGTTCAACACCCCTCAAAGTACAGTGTTTTATTGTCCAAAGTTAAAGTTTAGTGTATAATTGTCTAACACCCCAAAAGTTTAGTATATTAGCATCCAAAAACTATTTTTTTTAATCCCCATTTACTAGTTAATTAATTGGATGTTCACTTTAGAAGTAATATTTATATGATATTTCTTGGAATACATTATACATATATCAAGTTTTCTCATGAAGTTAAACTAAAAAAGAAATTGATCAGCAGTATTTTTCATTATAGAATTCATCAGAAACTTATATATCATTATTATTAAATTCATCCGCGTAAGCAAATTATCAATGTCACAAAGATTTATCAGTTGCTAAATTAACTTTATTCAAATTATATGAAGGCTTAGATTTGTCATTCTAGTGTAAGGTATGATATACCCACCACAAGAGGTAACCAATGCCACCAAGTCAACAACCAACCTCACAAAAGAATAAGGTTTAGATGCATTAGTTTATGAATATGGTAAAAGAAAAAAAATATGGATCGATAAACAGACATCAAACTAAGAGTGTAATAGAACCGAGCCAGCTTGCAAGTCGCACAAGCTTGACTTGAATTTCGGAGCTCGAGCATAGGGGCTCGGGATCTAGGTTACATGTCATTAACTTTGAATAGGAGGCCATGGAAATAGCAATGATGAGTCCATCAAAACCATTGCCCATCCAAATTAAAGTACTACCTCCGTTTTGTTTTATCTGTCGTCTAGGGAATTGTGGCAAAAACTTTGACCGTCAATATCTTAATTTGTATAATGATTCATCATACAAAATTGATATCATTAGATTCGTAATAAAAAATACTATTAAAAAATTATAATATTATATTTTTCTATAAAAGTTTTATATTAGAA
Source organism: Portulaca oleracea (assembly GCA_029582165.1). Lineage (NCBI taxonomy): Eukaryota > Viridiplantae > Streptophyta > Magnoliopsida > Caryophyllales > Portulacaceae > Portulaca > Portulaca oleracea. The sequence goes on along the minus strand of CM055877.1, from coordinate 13,208,110 downwards.
ATTATTGATTAAAAATTGGCACTAAAAACCGTAAATGACAAATAAAAAAGAACAGAGGGAGTAGTAAACAACCACGTACATGTCAAATTAAACTAAAGTAGATAAGTAATAGAGGGAGCTATATAGCAGTAAAATGGAACACAAGACAATACTCATATCAGTTTTATTCGATGCATATTCATCCTTTACCAACGAGAAGCTACAACTTGATCACACATACGATCACATCACCTTTTTATTGTACTTAAACTTAATCAGGAGAAGCTTATTCAAACACCGTATACATACGTATATAAATAGGATATAGGTTGTAATTAATTACTTAAACCCATTTGATAACTATTGTGTTTAAGTGCAAACGATCCTGTTTGCAGGCGGGTTAAGGCCGCAGTTATTGAGAAGCAGTGTGACACGCAGCGGCACAGGAACGGCTGCTATAACGTTGTTAATAAGGCCGCCGTTCTGAACATAATTGCAGAGGCATGCCGATAGATCGGCAGCTGCCACCCCGGCGATGAGTGGGCAGCACGGGGAATTCGGCTGGCGGCCGCCCCTGATGACAAATGTCAGAAGATCAAGACAAACGCCGGCGTCGTCATTCAGGCAAGAAGTGGCGGCGTCCGTGGTCGACACGTAACCGGACATGGCCAGGGTGAATAGGAGGAGCATAGCCACACACTTAACAGACCCCATTCTTTTTCCTTTTTTATTTCCTAGAGGAAGCTAAGATGTATGTATGGAATTAGGGTTAGAGATTTTGAGTTTTGGTGATGGGATGATAATGTGGCCAACATATTGGGGCATTTATAGTATTTGCCGAGGGTGTTTTGGGAAATGCATTATGGATATGATGATGATATGATATTATATATGAGTAAGTAACTGTGGATGCATGGGCCAGGATGGCCCCATACCTAGCTAATTATTAGTAGACCTGGCAAAGCTGATCCGAGATCCGAAATCCGATCCGAAAAATCTGAATCCGAATCCGATCCGACACCGAAATGGATGATCCGGTCTTGATCCGAACCCGGAGATAATCCGACCTCGAATCCGATCCGAATCTCAACCCGAATTTTACCGAATAAGAAAGAGATCCGAAATAATCCGATCCGATCCGAACCCAACCCGAGCATTGCCAAATCCGAGTTAACCCGAATCCGAAATTGCCCGAACTGATTTTTACCCGACCTGAGCCACATCCGAAATAATTTGATCCGATCTGAACCCGACTCGAGCATTGCCAAATCCGAGTTAACCAGAATCCGAATTTGCCCGACCCGAATTTTATCTGACCCGAGCCAAGCCAAATCCGATTTAACCCGAATCCGAAAATTGCCTGAACTGAATTTTATCTTATTCAAGCTGCATCCGACCCGAGTCAAATTTGATTTAACCCGAATTTGAAAATTGTTCGAATGGAGTTTCACCCTGCTCGACGCACATTCGACCCGAAATAGAACCAAACTAAGCCGACTCGATTATAATTCGACCAATCACAATAAAAAATGTCTGGTACCATTATAATTTATAAATTATATAATTCAACTTTACTTTTAAGTTGGATTTTTGTAAATTTTGAGATGATTACCTTTAATTTATAAATTATATATTTTGATTTTTAAAATTATGAATTTAGAGCTTAGTAGACGTTTATTCGAAACCATCCGCCAATCCACAACCACTATATATCTAAACTACAAATTTTTCAAACAAGGTCTGTGTAATTGGCATAAAATTATAGACTAATTTCATTACTTCGGTGTATATGACATGTTTAGATTGTTTACCCAATATTATAAACTTAGATCCGAATTTGGTCCGATCCAAAAACAACCCGAAGATCTCGATCTGATCAAACCTAGTCCTAATCCGATCCAAACTCGACAAAAACCCATCCGAGTGAATTCGAACCCGAACCCCACCCGATCCAACTATAACCCGAAGGATCCTGATCCAATCAAAACCGGTCATATTCCGATCCGAACCCGACACAACCCATCCGAGTCAATCCGAACCCGAATCCCACCCGAACATTACGATCCGATTAAACCCGGTCCGAATCCGATCCGAACCCGACAAAACACATCCGAGTCAATCCGATCCCGAACCCCATCCGATCCGAATCTGAATCCGAACCAGAGTACGGCTGATCCGAAAAATCCGAATCCGAGTTAATCCGATCCGAATCCGATCCGATCCATCCGATTGCCAGGTCTAATTATTAGATTTCCATACAGGAGATCAACTAACTGACAAGTTTTTGTCTTTTTATTATTTTCTAACAAGATGAGAAAAGTTTTGACATAAGACTTCTTTTAGGGGATATTTTAATGCATTGTTTAAGACATGCATCATTCCTCATTTTTGATAGGATAATTGGATTCTAATAATTTTAACTTTTATGGATTGGACAATAATAATTTCTACTAATAATTTATATTTTAATAGTCCAAAAAAATAAAGTTGGATTGTAATGGGACATCCTGAGAGTATATCTTAATTAAATATCATAGATTTTGTGTTGAATTTAATTTGAAACATAGTATAATACTTTACCAGTTTACCACAATGTTTAATGAATTTAGAGTGTTTTCCCAATTTTTTCAATTTTTTTACTATTTTTTACGATTTTTTCACTTTTATTCATTTTTAAAAAAATTATAATAATTTCTCGGAGTCTCGAAAAATAATTTTAAAATTATTTCAATAACTACACTTCACTATCTTTCTGGGGGAAGGAACGCAAAAAAAAAAAAAAACAATATGAGGTAGGAATTGAAAAATAAAAAGAATATGAAAGTGGATTTGGTACCACTACAATCCAACTTTATTATTATTTTTTTAGACGGAGTTAGCTAAGTTATGAAAGTCAGGATTATTAGAATCTAATTGAGTGTGTTTCTGAGATTAAATGTAATAACAAAATCACTTATCTTATTTTATGAGTTTTTTCATTTTCATATTCTTAGCTTTGTTGTTATATAGATTTGTGATTAATTTCTTATTGTTATCATTAACTAGCCCACGTGATTCATCAATTATTATTTGAATAAGGTTTTAAATAGTTTGTGCTGCAGTGTCCTAGCCATTTTACTATAAATGGAGTGTATATATTAGTGTAGAGGGTGCCATTTTCAGAGTTCAATACGTACATGATATGTGAAATTTATTAATATTTGAAACATAAAATATTTAAATGGTACCGGTGAGAATTTTTATATTAGGGTGTGTTTGGTTGAATAATTCCGGGGAAATGATCAATTTTTCCGAGTTGACTTATTTTTCTTATGTTTGGGTGTGGGTTAACTTTGGAAAAAATTTCACGATGGGCTCACCACTTTCTCCATTTTCCTAGAGAAATTTTTCCTTCCTTTGGGTTCCTACCAAGCGCTCCCTTAGTTAATTGTCACATGTATATTTGTGCAAAGAGAAAGGGAACTTTGCGACATCCATGTTTCAAGTCTAAAGAGTATTTACATGAGGGTCTTGTTAGAGTATAAAATCATTATTGGATCTTTAATTATCAGCTTAAATTTTTGATTGAGATTGTTTAATTTCACAATTCACGGTGAGGAGTTGAAGAGAGAATATATAACTTAAGTTGATTGTTTCACAATCCACACTTGAGTTATGAGAGTTGGTATGAGCTCAACCAAAAGCCTATACCCAAGTTGAGATAGTTTCACAATCCAAATTTCAACCCAAAAGCAAGAGAAGTCCAAATTGAGTTGAGGAGTTGCATCAATGACTAATTGAACTGAGCAGTTATGCTTAGTTTGAGCTAGCCAAGCTCGAGCTATGAGAGTCTGTATGAGCTCGAGCCTACCAATTAATTAGGATTGAAACTAGCTAGATATCTTCCAACAATTTAGTTTGACCAAATGACACTGATTAAAAAATCTAGATTTTACTATACATATATATATAATAACCAAATATTTGGCTACAATTTTCTTAGATCTCATCCTATAATGCAATTGCTTTCAATGATAAGCGCATTTGTTACAAAGACATATATTGATAAAATCGATTAATGCCATGACCAAAGTTTAATCACTTATTTCTTAATGACTTATTTGTACCCGTAGTGTTCGTTGCCTACCAAAACCATACCCGGCCTTAGAAACAACTAAACTCATAGATAGTTCTTTTCGCAACAATATAAGTGTTTTACGTAAGTTGGCTAAGCTTGAGCTCCAGCTCTTGTTGAGACCAATTCTCATCCTTAGCAAATTTCTTAAGCCTTGGAAATTCTACGAATTTGATATCGTGTCGCCTTTTCAACTCAGAATATGTTACGAGTTCCTCCAGCATGGATTTGTCTCCTGGCTCTATTTTGAGAGGATACACCGTGGCTTGTTCATGTGGATGCGTGAACACGGCTATTGACATCCGTGTCTCATATGAGTTTACAATTGCTCTGTGGTCTGCACTCTTGAACCTTCCATTGGTCATATGTTGCTTGATCCATCATCAAGTTAAACACTATCAGTTTACTAGTGTCTAAAATCATCATCTATAGCATTCAATCATTAGCTTAAATATTGGTTGAAATGGTTCTATATAGCATAAGAATGAGACCAAATATTTTTTATTTCATGTTTGTATGTAAACATCCCATATTTCCTCGCACAAAGTTAAAGGACATTTGAAACATCCAAACTTTAACGCCAAAAGGCATTTGCATGTATGAGGGCATGATAAAGTGAAATCATTATTAGGCCTTCAACCACCAATTTAAACTTTTAGTTGAAAGTTTGCACAGACACGTCAATAATAGAAGAAGCAATTTAAAGATAATGTTAGCTAAAAATAAATCAAATACCCTAAACAAATTGACCAACATAAGTTTGAATAAACTTGTTTCGGAATAAACTAACACAAAATAAGTTGAGAAAAGTGGATCCTTACATAAACATGGTCACCCAAATTGACAACAAGACTGTTTTTAATGGGACGAACGGTGATCCAGGTGTTGCCATTGTCCTTAGTAGCTTGAAGGCCGCCAACGTCATCCTGGAGAAGAACGATGACGGAGCTGGGGTCGGTGTGGCATTTAAGCCCAATGGCAAGATCAGGCTGAGGGCATTTCGGGTAGTGGTTAACAACCAGGTGTTGTCCAATTTTACGCATTGAACTTTTAAGGGTGTCTTTATCCAAACCAAACCCTTCAGAAATAAGCTCTAGCATCAAAAGTGACAGATCCATTAACCTTTGCCTGTAAGCTTCAGCCACCGCCCTCCACTCCTCCGGCTTGCCTGGCCACCTTGAGCAGTCTCGGTCGTAGAGTGGGTATGTGAAGAACAACAAAAGCTCCCTCCAATTTGCCACTACCTCATTATGTGGAAAGCATATTAGAAAAAGATATAGACTATGTAAGCTAAGTTGTTTCTGTTATCTAAAACTGTTATTTCTTGTCTAAAAAAGTCCAAAAATCACAAAAAAAAAATACATAACATTACTTTAAAAGTTAACTAATTTTAATTTAATCAAGTTTTCCATGTATAAACAAGCGAATTAATTAATCAGCCTCCAAGTATATATTACATGCTGTTAAAACCCCTCAAGGACGTTGACAGACCTAGGATAAAAGACCTTGGAGACTGAATCAGTTTTGAATGAAAGTCAAAATTTGAATATCCAGAAAAGCTATGATGCGCAAGGAAAAAATTCTTAAAGAAGGCAAAAGGACATTCACCCAAGGTATCATAAGGACGTTCACCCAAGGCATCATAAGGACGTTCACCCTAGGCGATAAGCTTTGATGCGAAAGACAAAAGTGCAATCGAAACAGGGAAGTTTTCTGGAAAGATTTATATCTATTTTCTCTATCCTTTTTCTAACCAGACTAATCGATTGCTACTATTTTGATTGTAGGAAACAATCGAGCAAGAAATTGGAAAGAAAATAAGAGTGCAAATTTCGGAAATCTCGCAAATAAGGAAAGAAGATTGAAGCACAATTGGAAGGAAAGGTGACGCTCAAAGATAGGAAGAATCCGGCAAAATCAAATCTCAACGACTCTATTATACTGATGTCAACACTCTTATAAATAGAAGACCTAGATATTGAAGACAAATCAACGATTTTACGGATGTAATCGGGTGATACAAAAACAGAGAGTGCTATAATTTTTAAATCCTTCTCTGCGAAGAAAGTGTGTTCCTTGTGAGAATTTTGGTTGAGTGTAATCAATTCCTTAACGGACTTAGGTTTTGATTTGTGTGATTGTAATCGAATCCTAGACGGACTTAGGTTCGATTAGTGTGTGCACCAAAACAAAGTTTGGTGTGTGTTTTTCCAGAAATCGTTCTCGAAGTGTTCTGTGCAATTGTAACCCTAAGGACGTTTACCTTAGACAATTCAATCTGCATTCTGTTTCAACGAAATAAAGGAGATTATTCAGCTATCATTTCTATTGTCCTTTATTTCAAGTTTTCTTTGGTTTATCTAAAGTTGAATCTTAATCTGAAAAGATTAAGACCCTAACGTCCTTTATCAGTGAGTATTTGAGCATAAATTTTAATAACCCTATTCACTCCCCCTCTAGGGTTCTTTCAATTGGTATCAGAGCAGGTCCACTCAAGAAGAGACTAACCGCTCTGTGGAAAAGATCATGGCTGGGATCGAAGATGGTGATATAGGGCAAGGAAGTTGCTTAAACAGTCCCCCATTACTCAGAGGATCAAACTTTGCACACTGGAAGTAGTGTATGAAGACATTTATCATGGATCAAGACCATGACCTTTGGGACATAATTGAGAATAGAGACTTTGTCCCCATGATCACAGAAAGAGAAATCACGAAACCTAAAGATAGATCCAAATATACTGTCAGAGAAGTAGAAAAGGCGGATAAAAATGTTAAAGCTTTACATATCCTTTACTGTGGACTTGATTCTAATGAGTTTGAATTTGTCTCTGGTTTTGATACAGCTAAACAGGTGTGGGATACCTTAGTGACCACATATGAAGGAACAAGCCAAGTTCAAAAAATAAGACTTGACAATTATGTCAAGCACCATGAATCCTTCAAAATGAATAATGGAGAATCCGTCAAGGACATGTACAAACGATTCACTGTCATAATCCATAATCTCAAGTCCTTAGGGAAAACCTACTCCAATAAAGAAAAAGTTCACATGGTCCTCAGATGTCTTCCAAGAAGAGCTTACCTCCAGGGTCGACATTCTCAAATTAGATGACCTTATTGGAAAGCTTCTTGCTCACGAAATGCGTCTCTAAGAAGAGCAAAATGAAAAGGAAGAATTAGCTCGTAAGGACATCTATGGTCCTAACGACAATAATAAGGACTGGATCTTGGCTTTGATGGCCAATGAACTAAAGAAATCGTGCAAGACAAGTCATACCTCCAAAAGACCTTCATCCAAACGAATCAACCAAAGAGGTAATGACTCATCAAATAGTAGAACTAACTCACTCTCTTGTTTTTTTGTGGTGACCCAGATCACTTGATCAAGGACTGTCCCTACCACAGAAAGAACAAAGAAAAGAGAAATCACATGGCCCTGATGACCACTTGGAGTGATGATGAGGAGACTACTAGTCATTGCATCATGAGAAAAGACACGAGCAACACAGAGGAAGTTGGTGCAGCCAATGATGACTACCAAGACACTAACGAGGATGAATCAAGGGAGGTAACATTTGATGATCTCCTCACTTATCCTAAAAAGTACTTGGGAAAATGTCTTTTAAAGTTTGTTGGACGGGAGACCAAGCATTTAAACGAGATTAGGTCACTAAAAGAAACCAACAAAGCCCTCAAAGAGTCCAATGAGAAATTTGAGAAATTATGTGAAGGGCTTACCTCCAGGGTCGACATTCTCAAAGCTGAAATACTAGACCTCAAGGCCAACCTTGATGATTGTCACAAGTCTCTGGCAGAGGCAACTAAGCAACAAGAAAACCTTGGAAAATGGCATGAAAGTTCATCTCCTGTTAAAGAGCGAAGCTGTCGTCAAGGACATTCTGTCTCGCCAGGACAAGCTATCAGAACCAGGCACCCAGGACGACACAAGGATCTTAATGAGCAGTACCAGGGCCACAGATTTCACTCATGGCACCAAGAACGACACAACTATGTTGGGACAAGATATCAAGGTCATTCATCTCTTCCCAAAAGCAAATATGGTAAATCTCACTACTTCAACCATTATCGTTCTAAAATTGTACAAGTTAGGGTTCCAAAAGGAACAAAACCTCCTAACATGGTTGTTACTAATAGTCAAATTTAATGTCAATTATGGCTTAAGGAAGGGTGTCTAAAGTTTTTTCAAGTATATTCAGCATCCAGGAGAGTGGATGCTTAAGGGAGCTTGGAGCACTCAAGGACATTACTTACATCAACAATAAGAACCCCTCAAGGACTAGGATCAAGGACCTTGACAAACGGATCTACTCAAATAGTAGTGCTATTGATTATTTTTATGGCACATATTGAGGGGGAGTACCCTCTCTTAGGACTAACAAGTTCATTGAGTCTTGCAGATTATTGGAGATTGTTACAATATTAAGGGGGAGCTCTCTATCACTACAAGATGGCAGGCCAAATAAGACCGTTTCAAGCGACCGTTTAATAAATGGTCGCAAGAAAGAGGCGGCCGACCGTTCATAAACGACCGTTAATGAACGGTCGCTAGGTAACAACCGTACAAAGAAACGGTCGTTCACAGGAACGACCGTTCAATTGAACGGTCATTCCTCTGAACGACCGTTTCTTTGTACGGTCGTTACCTAGCGACCGTTCAATTGAACGGTCGTTCGCTTTTTTATACCGTCTAACGGCTCCACTCTCATTCAATTGCGCAACTTCAATTCTCTCAAAACCCGTTCACTCTTCTCCCTTTTCTTGCTAGCCGGCGAATTGGACCGGAAACCGCCGCCTGCCGCCACATTCCGCCGGAACCGACGACGGTAAGTCCTCCTCTTCTCCCTCCTTATCAATTCTTCTAAGATTTTGGTGGTTAATAACAACGTAAGCCCTCCCTCTTGCTAGCAAATCGGACCCGGAACCGCCACTTTTGGCCGCCGTCGCCGTCGCCGTCGCCGTCGCCGTCGCTCACTGCTGCCGCCGTCGTTCTTTCCGGTAAAATATTTGAAATTTGTCAATTTTGTTAATTATATATTTATTTGTATAAATTATGAGCATGCATTAATTAGGTTAGTATTTGTGAATAATTTGAGTGAATAATTAGTATTTATTCGGTTAATTTTTGTGTTAGTTGTATTAGTTTAATGATATGTTGTGAAATTGTATGTTAATTAGGTTAGTTATATTACTGTTTAAGTATTGTATGTTAATTAGGTTAGGTATGTGGTGAAATTTGTCAATTAGTTTAATGGTATGTTTATGTGTATATTGTTGTGTTAATTGTGTTTTATTATTGAATTTTTGTATTAATTGTATGTTACTTGTATTAGTTAGTAATGTTTTGAAATATTTATTGTTTTAGTTATGAAAACTGTTAATTGTATGTTTATGTGTATAAATTATGAGCATGCGTAAATTAGTATGGATTAGGTTAATACATGTGTAAAGAATGTTTAGTTAGTTATGTTGTATATAATTGTTTTAGCACGCTTAAAATTCATTTGAATCTACGACATGGAAATCTACCACTATTAGAAAAGAGTGTTGAGTTGGGATGATTTTGGTAGTTATTAATAAATGAGTTAGTTATTATGTTTGATTAGGAATGAATTTACGCGACTAACAACTTTGTTGGATAACTTAATTAAAGGCAAGCCTCTAAATGTCAATTGACCCTTGTTGTGATGAACAATTCGTCGGAGTTATACATACGAGAAATCCACCGTTTGCGGCAAAACAAATGTCGATCGTTGAGTTTTGTAGCATACCAATCACTAATAAAATGAACACCCAGGAACTCAATCTTGATTTCCTGGGTGTTCGTTTTAAAGGAGATTGGGATGCTAAATGCACAACGATCGACATTTGATACGTCACAAGCGGTGGATTTCTCGTACATATAACTCAGACAACTTGTTCATCATAACAAGGGTGAATTAACATTTAGAGACATGCCTTTAATTAAGTTAATCTGTGAAGTTGTTAGCGTAAATTTGTTTCGTATCCAACCTAATTGCTATCTTAATTATTCATAACCCCAAATGAAGACATGAGTTATAAATAACTATGTCACATCCCTTTGCTAGCTTAAGTACTCAACAACCAGTTTAGTGTTAGTAAATAGGTTAGTTGTCATGGTAGTTTAGAGTAGAAAGTAGGGTAATTTATAGTTCTAGTTTGTTAGTTGTAGATGTCATAAAAAGTGGTCGAGTGTGGGTTCTGTTAGTGTCCATGAGAGTGTGGTTGTTCCTGATAATTTATGGCTGAAAAATACTTTCATGAGTCGTACCGAGTCTCCAATTTATTTGTCTGGTTCCTAAAAAATAGCGCAATCTTAGCAGTAATTTCACTGCTGAGATTGCGCTATTTTTTGGGAACCAGACAAATAAAAGGAGAGTCGGTACGACTCATGAAAGTTTTTTTTTCAGCCATAAATTATCAGGAACAATCACACTCTCATCGGGTAATAACATTATCCTCTTGATTATTGACATATATAGCTTAGTTGTAGATGTCATAGAAAAGTGTTGAGTTTGGATGCTTTTGGTAGTTATTAGAAAGTAGGGTAATTTATAGTTCTAGTATGTTAGTTGTAGATGTCATTAAAAGTGGTCGAGTGTGGGTTCTGTTAGTGTCCATGAGAGTGTGGTTGTTCCTGATAATTTACGGCTAAAAAATACTTTCATGCATCGTACCGAGTCTCCAATCATCTTTAACTTTGACGTTTTTCATCAATACAAATTATCAGGTAATATATGTAATGTTTCTAAATATATTCCTAGGCTAGTGACGGGATCCATCCATCCCCCGCGGACGTCATAGAACACTATCATTGTAAACAAGACGACCACGGCAACAAGCAATGGACTGACCCGAAGGCGGCCAAAGTTTATGTAAGTCATTTTCTTCTAAAATTAGTTTAATAATTTATTTGTTGGAATTGTTGTTGGAAGTGGGAATGTGCAACTCATGTTTAGAAACGAGCGTGTGGCTCGATAGGATAAATCGGCGTGTGGCCGTATATCAAAACTTGATTGTATGTGTTGGAATTGTTGTTGGAATGTGCAACTTATGTTTAGAAACGAGCGTGTGGCTCGATAGGATTAATCGGCGTGTGGCCTTATATTGTTACTTGATTATATGTGTTGGAATTGTTGTTGGAAGTTGGAATGTGCAACTTATGTTTAGAAACGAGCGTGTGGCTCGATAGGATTAATCGGCGTGTGGCCGTATATTGTTACTTGATTGTATGTGTTGGAATTGTTGTTGGAAGTTGGAATGTGCAACTTATGTTTAGAAACGAGCGTGTGGCTCGATAGGATTAATCAGCGTGTGGCCGTATATTGTTACTTGATTGTATGTATTGGAATTGTTGTTGGAAGTTGGAATGTGGAACTTATGTTTAGAAACGAGCGTGTGGCTCGATAGGATTGTATATGTTCAAATGTTCGTTGTGGTAAAGTGGGCATGTGACCCCTTATTCTACAAGTCGAGTTTATATTGTAATTTGCAGGTTAATGTTTTGTATTATGAATTTGGTATAGTCCATATTACAAAGGAAACTCTGCCGAAATTTCTATGTAACTCTCCCTATATTACCTTAACTGTGGCATCTATTGATAATGTGTTTTGACAACAAACAACATGACCACTTTGCTTTACGTTTAGTTGTGGTTACTAATTATCATTAATATTGATAATTTGCAGAATGAATATTTTGAGCAAGTATCTGCAGCGGGCTTGGAGCCCAATATTGTGGAAGCCAACGCGGTGTTCTACAATGTCGCTGGTGGGTTCTCGGTTAAGAATCAGTCCGTCTATGGCCTGGGATCCTCGACGGGCATGTTCTACGAAAGGCCGGCCCGCTATGCACGCCACAATAGTCAGGGTTCTTCTTCCTCATCCGCCGCCCCTACCTCATCTGCTTATGCTTCCTTGGTGGCTGAACAACAGTCTTTGAGGAGTCAAGTCTCCCAATACCAGCAACTGTTGAGCCAACTTGAAGGAAGATTGTCCCAAGTAGAACAAAATCAACAGCAGCAGTAGGGGACGCCTTCCAGTGGTCAATTCTCTCCCTCTAACTTCATTAATGACCCCCCTTCTTCATAGTGTTTTTGAGGACAACTTTAAAAACTTGTCAGATATGTAATATATTTTGCGACCGTTGACTTGCAACCGTTGACTATATATATATATATATATATATATATATATATATATGCTACTGTTTGCGACCGTTCATTTTTATATATATATTATTATTTGCGACCGTTCATTTTGTAACCGTTTGGCACTTATACTTCAAATATATTCTGGACAGATTGTATTACCAAAAACCCTCGACAAAAATTTAAAAAAAAAAAAATAAAATGGGCGACCGTTCAGCTGAACGGTCGCTAAGTAACGACCGTTAACTAACGGTCACAATTGATAACGACCGTTTATAAACGGTCACAGAAGTGAACGACCGTTCATTGAACGGTCGCTAATTAGCGACCGTTCAATGAACGGTCGTTCACATCTGTGACCGTTTATGAACGGTCGTTAGTTAGCGACCGTTCAAATGAACGGTCGCCCGGTTCCACAAACGACCATTCAGAGGCGACCGTCGCGAACGGTCGCCCGCCCCCCAGAACGACCGTTCAAGCTAAATTGTGACCGTTCATAACGGTCTTATTTTTGTTACCATGTTGTAGTGTATAGACTTTTTGATAAAAGTCAAAAAGGGGGAGAAGTGCTGCAAATGGATTTTGCCTTTCATCAAAAAGGGGGAGATTGTTAAAACCCCTCAAGAACGTTGACAGACCCAGGCTAAAAGACCTTGGCGACTGGATTAGTTTTGAATTAAAGTCAAAATTCGAATATCCAGAAAATCTATGATGCGCAAGGAAAGAAATCTTAAAGAAGGCAAAAGGACATTCACCCAAGGTATCATAACGACATTCACCCAAGGCATCATAAGGACGTTCACCCTAAGCGAGAAGCTTTGATGCGAAAGACAAAAGTGCAGTCGAAACAGGGAAGTTTTTCTGGAAAGATTTATATCTATTTTCTCTATCCTTTTTCTAACCAAACTAATCGATTGCTACAAATTTGATTGTAGGAAACAATCGAGCAAGAAATTGGAAAAAAAATAAGAGTGCAAATTCCGGAAATCTCACAAATAAGGAAAGAAGATTGAAGCACAATTGGAAGGAAAGGTGACGCTCAAAGATAGGAAGAATCCGGCAAAATCAAATCTCAACGACTCTATTCTACTGATGTCAACACTCTTATAAATAGAAGACCTAGAGATTGAAGACAAATCAACGATTTTACGAATGTAATCGGGTGATACAAAAACAGAGAGTGCTGTATTTTTTAAATCCTTCTCTGCGAAGAAAGTGTGTTCCTTGTTAGAATTTTGGTTGAGTGTAATCAATTCCTTAACGGACTTAGGTTTTGATTTGTGTGATTGTAATCGAATCCTAGACGGACTTAGGTTCGATTAGTGTGTGCACCAAAACAGAGTTTGGTGTGTGTTTTTCCAGAAATCGTTCTCGAAGTGTTCTGTGCAATTGTAACCCTAAGGACGTTTACCTTAGACAATTCAATCTGCATTCTGTTTCAACGAAATAAAGGAGATTATTCAGCTATCATTTCTATTGTCCTTTATTTCAAGTTTTCTTTGGTTTATCTAAAGTTGAATCTTAATCTGAAAAGATAATGTCCTTTATCAGTGAGTATTTGAGCATAAATTTTAATAACCCTATTCACCCCCCTCTAGGGTTCTTTTACATGCTAGTTATTCTAGTTACTTACATAAGGTTTATCTTGATTGCATCAAATTCTAATATTTAGAAGAGGAATAAGGAAATTTATTGAAAGAGCTTAACTTACCATAAAACTCATAAAATAACCCTTTTTATGTATATTATTAGAAAAATTCTAACGTAGTCAAATTTTTTGTTGACTACGGTAGTCGATCAATATAAACCGTTGATTTATTAGAAATTAATCTAGACCATTAAAATATTTTAACTTTTTCAATAGAATAAAATCTTTTTAAAATATTTCAAATATTCTTTCTATATTCATGATAAATATAAAATTTAATTAAAACAACATTTTATATTTTATATTTATGTATGGGAAGTTTATTTTTTCTTGACCTTTTATCAAATAGCCCTCGCCATGGACGCATGCTACAGATAAAGGGCCATGGGGTGTGGTGGTTGATGTGGTTGACCTTGATTAATTTCGCACCGAAAAAGGATATCGGTGGAAGAAGTTTTTACTACAGCTGTAATGTATAATTAAATGTAAATGTGAAACACTGAAGCAAATCTTGTATTGCTCATTTGGTGAATACAACTATGTGGAGTTTCACATGGAACCAAGGTCACATGTTCAAATCTCTAATTCTATTAAAACATGTTAAATTGTTTTTTTGCCACGAATATTATATTGATTTTTTTTTTAATCAAAAACATCATATTAGTTTTATATTTGTGGACATATCATTAGAAAAATGGACTCTAATAATCATACTCTCACCTTTCACATGGTAATAATGCATACTTTGTTTTTGTTTTTGGTGGTCCAAGAAGAATAAAAATTATATTTTTGTGGGACACAACCGAGTGCATACTAAATATCATAGATTTAGACTTTCATAATTCCATTTAATTCAAAATATAGGACAATACTTCCCTACAATTTTTAATGAATTACAACATTTGTCCCAAATTTTTTCAATTTTTTTTATGAATTTTTCACTTTTACTTCTTTAAAACCCCATAATAATTGCTCATAGTCTCAAAAAAAAATAATTTAAATTTTTTTTAGTAAATGAAAAAAATAAAAAAATTCGGGCCAGGATTGAAAAAAAATAAAATAAAAATGTGGAGGTCGATTTACAACCACTACAATGCAATTTTGGACCTATTACATATAAAAGTTGAAAGTAGGGAGATATTAGAATCCAATTTTCCCATATGGTTAAATAATGTTTAGTGTAGCGTGTACTTGCTTCATATACATTTGAGGAGTTTAACATTTTTAAATTTTTGGTTATAGATTAATTTCTTGAGAACATTTTAAATTTTAACAATGACTACATATTATTATTATTATTATTATTATTATTATTATTATTATTACTACTACTATTATTATATTAAAAATAAAATTAGGATGGTGTTGATTATTTTATAGACGCTTTGAATATATGTACTCATGAGATTTCGTATACTATTATACCTATGAATACTGTTGTAATGTGGAGAATTCACTGATATTATTATAAGAAATTTCTTAGTGTAATACAAAATATGATAGCATTTGAGATTACAACAAATATCATTCACAGAAGGAGCCGTAAAGATTGAACACATGTTTAGAAAAGTTGTAACTTACTTCATGTCGAATCAAACAAAAACATTTTATAACTTACTACTGTAACTATATATTACTAAGAAATATATGAAATGCTTTACTTATATTGACAAAGTTTTATAACGGGATATCGATCAAAATAAGTGAGTTTGATAAATATTTAATTGAAAATTTACCACACATATTTTATGTAAAAGCATTCTATTTTTTATGAAAAAAAATAATAATATATTTACGTGATTATTATGCTTTATCGTAAATAAATTAAATTATTATATAAATAATTTATATTCCACATACGATGAGCGAAAAAGTTAATATTAATTAGGAACTATACTAAGTTATTAATTAAATTTTATCAAATAAGTATAAATATTGCAAGACTTTATTATGGGTCGGGTTATTTTCATTGAAATTCAAATATTTAATACTTTCCCACTAAAAGGTGGAGAAATTGAAAAATCTTGTCAAAATCCTGGCCCTCTCCGTTCCTTATTTCCCCTTTGCCCTATGAATCGGAAGTCTCGAATAGTCATATTCATGTTTTTTCTATTTCCAGTGATTGGTAGTTCTGAGTTGTGAGGTGAAATTTGAATGGGTGCAGTGAGCAAGCGATCTTGATGATTAATGAATTTCTATAAAGCTACATTTATGAAGGCAATATAGTAGCATCGAGGTTAGGACTTTTATGTGACATGTGATTGCAGTTTTTAATATCAAATATTTTTCATTGATGACTTGCACGATATTGCTACTAGTTTTTAATATCAAATAATTTTCTCTTCGCACTAAAATCAACATAAAACAATGCCTAGTTAAAAAACAATGTTTTCTAAAAGATTAATTTCATTTTACTAGGAAGACTATCGTTATAGGATGAAGGGAGTATATATTAAAGTTGCTTTTCACATTTAATGTAAAAACAGACTACTAATTATTTTATTTAATGAGTATAATACAAATAATAATATGTTTTTATAATTGATAAATTATATCATAAATTAAATTAGTCATTATACAGATGTTTATATTCAATTAAATGAGTGAAAAAATGATAATTAATGAAGAATTATTTACATCAATTAGTTTATAATGATAAGAAAATTTTCAAAAATAATTGTAAAATATGTAAGAGTTTATTTTGCTCTTATTATTATGAATAATATCAAAATTTTACTTGTTTCTCCTAAAAGTAGGAACATTTGAAAAATTAAATGACACTGAAGAGTGAAAAAAAAAAGTGTACTGAACAAAATCACATTTGAAAGAATCGAACCCACAACTCTACTATATCGAACTATATAACCTCTCATTCTTTAAAAGCAGCTGAGGCATATGGAACTTGACATGACCAAGTTGCGTTTGACAGAAGAGGAAGAAGAGGTGATTGAGATTAATGAGGACGCTCCGGATGACAAGAAGGAGGAAATAGCCCTCAGTCTAGTCAGGCACCTATTAACACAAACAACCTTCAATTCGAGGGTTATGAGAAGTGTGATGAAGAGTATTTGGAAACCAGTTAATGGAGTGGTGATGCGGGAACTAGCGGAAAACCTCTTCCTTTTCCAGTTCTTCTCTGAGGAAGACAAGCAGATGGTCCTTAATGAAGGGTCGTGGGCTTTCGATAACAAGCTTCTCCTCCTGAAAGAATGGAGCGGCACGGAACAGTATTCAGACATCGTTTTTGCAACCACTCGCTTCTGGGTTAAGGCTTACGACGTTCCAGCAGTGAGACAGACTGAAGCTTTCGCAAAAATCCTCGGGGATAAGGTTGGACAGTTCGTAGGATGTGAATCAGATAGCATGTACGGCGTCGATAAATCCCTTTGTTTCAGAGCGGACGTTGACGTTACGAAACCCTTGAGGAGGGGAATAATGGGCAGGATCGAAGGTAAATCAATGTGGATTCGCTTCAAATACCTTAAGCTCCCCGAATTCTGTTATGGATGTGGAAGGCTAGGGCATGTGCTGAGAGGCTGCGACACTATTGATCCAAAAACCCCAGTTGATGCACTGCAATACGGGGAGTGGATGAAAGCCTCCCCGATGAAATCGAAGAGGAGGAATGCAGGTCCTGAACTTCATGAAGAAAAACAGTTGTATCTTGCTTTCAAGGGCAAAACTACCCGCCCTCGAGCTATGCAACGATTAACTTTTTCTAATACTAAAGTTGATAGAGCCAGTGGATCAACCCAAGGGACCAAGGAGACGAATGACAATATGAGAATGCATATTGATGAAGTAAAGGTGGGAAGAGAGACATTTAAAAAAAAAAAAAAAGAGGAACCTTCTGTACGAAATGTAGGGGGGAAATATCAAGCTTTGGAGTATGGAGACGTTTTTACACACATGGATAGCGGAGAGGCGAGGAGTGCCGAGCACTCTCGCCGAGCCCAATGAGTATATTGTGTCTAAACTGTCGGGGACTTGGCGACCCCCGAACAGTCAACAACCTGTTAGGTTGTATTCACCGATTAAAGCCGACCATTATTTTCTTATCAGAGACAAAACGAAGCTCGGCTGAAATGGTTTATGTAAAACAAAGGTTGAAAGAGTTTTTTGGTATTTGTGTTGATAGTAGAGGGCGATCAGGAGGATTGGCCCTATTTTGGCTCAATGATGTCACAATGTCATTACTCTCATACTCACAGCATCATATAGACGTGGCAATTGATGAAGGTCTTGGCTCCTCCCAGTGGCGCTTCACGGGCATATACGGCTGGCCAGGTGCCCAAGAAAAGCTAAATACATGTGCTCTCATTGAGGACCTCATATCACACTCTCAACTCCCTTGGCTTGTGGGAGGGGACATAAATGAAATTTTCTATAATTTCGAGAAACAAGGGGGTCCCCCAAAGAATCAACGAGTGCTCGACACTTTCCAGGAAGCTTTTGCTCGGTGCGGCCTGTTTGATCTTGGTTACACAGGCTATGACTTCACATGGTGGAATGGACGAGACGACCAAGGGGCCGTTGAAGAAAGATTAGATAGATTTATGGCCAATGCTGACTAGAGCAGCCTGTTCCCAGCAGCAAAGGTCAAGCATATTGATGAAACTTTATCAGACCACCTTCCATTGCAACTTCTCCTCAGTGCCGAAAATAGGAACTCCCAGCATGTGCAGCGGAGATTTCGTTTTGAGAATATGTGGGCGCCTGAAGCATCCTGTGAGGAGATTATTTCGTCTTCGTGGGAAAGCACTCCCAGTGGAGGTTCATGCTTAGATTGTGTGCTGAAATTGGAGCAATGTAAGGAAGCTCTTCGAACTTGGTCTGCACACTCCTTTGGAAATATTAACAGAGACATTAAGAAGGTGCAGTGCAAGCTTGACATTACAGTCAACAAACATGAAAGGATTTCTCTCCTTGAGAAGTTAAAGGAGCTGAGGAAAAAGGAAGAAATCATGTGGTGGCAACGGACCAAAAAGGACTACATAGCGTATGGGGATAAAAACACAAATTGGTTCCACAAGAAAGCTTCAACCCGAAGGAAGGTAAACACTATCTCACAACTCATAGATGCTAATGGGTGCGTTTACTATAATAATGATGACTTCGAGAAGCTTTTTTTTGGATTACTACGAGACTTTATTTAAATCTGAGGGCTCTAATGGTATGGATGAGGTTATTCAGCTTGTGCAAAGCAGAGTCACAGTAGCTATGAATGAAGCTCTTACTGCGCCATATACCCACGAGGAGATCAAGAGCGCAGTTTTCCAAATGCACCCCGGAAAATCCCCAGGCCCAGATGGTCTCAATCCATATTTCTACCAACGGTACTGGCACATTATAGCCCTGAAGTAACAGCGGCGGTCATCGACATGCTCACTGGAGGATCCTTCCCACATGGTATAAACCACACACACATGGTTCTTGTCCCCAAAATCAAGCAGCCGACCTCTGTTAGCGATTTCCGCCCGATTAGTCTCGCGAATGTGATCATCAAAATTGCCACCAAAACCATGGCAAACCGCTTAAAGCTCATACTCCCAGACATTATTTCAGAAGCTCAGAGCGGCTTTGTGAAGGACCAACTTATTAGTGACAACATCCTTGTGGCATATAAACTCTTCCATCATATTCACTGTCATACCGGAATCAATGGCCACATGTCCATCAAACTAGACATGAAGAAAGCTTTTGATCGCGTCGAATGGCGGTTCCTCCGAGAGATTTTGCGGAAAATGGGCTTCAACGAGGGTTGGATAAGTACCGTCATGAGGTTCGTAGAATCCCCAACCTTTTCTTTCATTATTAATGGCAGCCCTCGAGGTATGCTAACTCCCTCCCATGGACTCCGTCAAGGTGACCCACTCTCCCCATTCCTTTTCATTATTGTGACTGAAGGGCTGTCTGCACTGCTAAATACCGCTGTCATCTCGGGCTCTACTCAGGGGATCCAAGTATGTAGAGATGCCCCAATTATTTCTCACTTGCTTTTCGCAGATGATACAATTTTATTTTGCAAAGCAACGGAGGACCAAGCTAGAGAAATTAAGCGGTTGTTGCAGGTTTATGAAAGAGCTTCTGGTCAACAAGTAAATTACGGGAAAACGGATGTCGTGTTCCACAGACATGCCCCCGTTCGCAACAAGCAGGCAATCACGGAGATTCTAGAGATCAGGGAGGTTTCCTCACACAATAAATATTTGGGTCTTCCGACCCACATCGGCAAGTCAAGGTACAAGAGCCTCCTTGGTGTGAAGGATATGGTAGCAAAACGCTTAAGCTGCTGGGAAGACCGGACTCTCTCGTGGGCAGGCCGGGAGGTCACTATCAAAACAATAGCTCAATCCCTCCCAGTTTATGCCATGTCAATCTTTCGGTTTCCATCTTCCCTTTGTACCGATATTCAACGCCTCATCTGGAACTATTGGTGGGGGCAACAAATCAGGAAAAGAAAATGCATTGGATCAGTGAGCACTCCCTATATATGAGCAAGGAAACCGGCGGCATCGGTTTCAAAAATCTGGAGGATTTCAACATTGCGCTCCTCGCTAAGCAACTTTGGCGTCTTTGGAGATATCCGAGCTCTTTGGCAGCGAGGCTCTTAAAAGCAAAATATCACCCAAACAGAGATGTTCTTTCAGCGAACTTGGGACATAGACCAAGTTATACATGGCGTAGCATTCTAGAAGCAAGAGATTTAATCCAAAGTCGAACAAGATGGGTGATTGGGAATGGTAGCCATGTGCGGGTATGGGAAGACAAGTGGTTAGACAGAGAACCAACATTCCAGGTTATTACATCTCCTCCTAGCCAACAATCTATCTTCTTGGTGAGTGAACTTATAGATCAAGAGAATGATCCCTGGAACATTGCTTTGATCAAACAAATCTTCTTGCCGAGTGATGTGGATGCCATTGCATCCCTTCCACTGTGTAGTACCTTTCCCGAAGATAGACGTGCTTAGCACGACACCAAAAATGGAGAATACAGTGTCAAGTCCGGATACCAAGCACTTTCAAACCTCAAGCAGAAGGGCACTCCATGCTCGAGCTCAAATAGTACAAAAAGGTTTGGAAGAAACTCTGGAGTCTCCAACTCCCCCCTCGTATCAAGATGTTTGGCTGGCGGCTTTGTAAAGAAATATTACCCTCTGCGGGGGCAATTGGTAAGTGTATCAAGGAAGTGGATACAACTTGCAAAATATGCGGTTACTACTCCGAATCTAACACCCACAGCATATTCCATTGTCCTCCATCAGCGGCAGTGTGGGAACTCAGTGGTATAGATGACTCCATTTGGTCCCCCCCCCCCCCCCCGTATCCATGCACAATGGACCATATTTACAAAGCTTTCGAGATGTTGGAGGATGATTGGAAGGAGCTATTTATCACAGTTGCTTGGCAATGTTGGAACGCAAGAAACAACTACCTCAAGAAGGGCTGGCAAACCCCAGCGGTAATCTCTTGGAACCTGATCCAAGGAATTCTGAATGAATACCGCTCACTTCCCCCTCTGCGTCATGCACGGATAGCTAAGCACACAAACATATGGACGCCCCCCTATAATGGCTCTTGGAAGCTTAACTTTGATGCGGGTAAACTAGGAGAATGGGGCAAGGGCTGGGGATTTGTTATTCGTGATTCAAATGGAGAAGTGGTGG
This sequence comes from Portulaca oleracea, assembly GCA_029582165.1. Taxonomy (NCBI): domain Eukaryota; kingdom Viridiplantae; phylum Streptophyta; class Magnoliopsida; order Caryophyllales; family Portulacaceae; genus Portulaca; species Portulaca oleracea. The sequence continues at coordinate 13,186,509 of CM055877.1, read as the reverse complement.
CTGCTGGATCGAAACAACTACAGGGCTACTTGTCGATCGAGCTGGAGGAAGCACAAGCTTGCCTCTTCGGTTTGCAAGCTGCTTGGAATAATGGTTTCAGAACCCTCATGGTGGAAGGAGATTGCCTTCCTCTTATTCATAAGCTGCAAGGAAACTTTAGAGGAAACAATAATATAGGCATGGTCATGTGTGAGATTAGGAAACTAGCTAGACTTTTTCCGGTTATTTCTTGGCATCATGTGCTTAGGGGAGGGAATAGGGTTGCTCATTCCCTTGCCCACCTTCAACCCTATGAACCGGGTGAACGGTTTTGGTTCGAGGACGTGTTGGAAGTTTCTTTGACCTTGGCCTAAGATGATATGTATCGTTTAGCAATCAGTAATAATTAGTTCCGCTCGTTCTGGCGGTTCCCTCAAAAAAAAAAAGAACTATATAACGTCTATAAACCATGTCCTAGCCGCATTTATTTCATCTCAAAGTTAATAGGTAATCAGTTGCGGATCTTATTAGTTAGCATAGGAAATATGGAATCATTTTTTATTTGGAAAAAATCGATTCTTAAAAATGCATTAGGAATATAAAATATGTATTTATGATTACATTACCAAAATTAATAATAATAATAAAATTATTTATTTAAATCAATGGCTAAAATTGTTCTATTCATTATCAACAGTTAGTATTTAATTTAACTACAGTAGTTAAAAAAAATAGTTGACTACCAGAGACCTACTCATATTATTATAAGACAAAATACATTACAAGTGCTCTTATTATCCAACCATCCATGTACGTACGTAGCAGGTATTGATTGACCAATATGTTCTACTATTAGGGCTTCTCTTTCTTCTTTCCTAATTTCTTCTCTGTTTCTTTTATAGTACCAGGACTTTAAAAAAAAAAAAATTATATTCTGTCACTCTTAACCACTCACTCCAAAAAAGATAGTAGCATTTGACAAGGACCCTTCTTTTAGATTAGTGACACATTGATTTATATAAACAAGTTAAATTTTAACAATTAATTTCTCAAAATACATAACTATACAAATAGTTACCATAATATTTTTAAGAAAAATATACTATTATAAAATTATAATATTGTAATTTTAATGAAATATGTTATGTTAATTTATAAATCAAAGAAACTATGTAATATTTATTACATGACACTTCAAACGATATATATATATATACATACATATATATATATATATATATATATATATATATATATATATATATATAGGGATATGATCATATGAGCATGGTGTTATTGTGAGCATGTGAGCATTACTAATATGGACCTTTGGATCTTGAATCAAGGGATGGGGGAACAGAGAGGTTTTAACTTATTTTTTCAGCCTTGTTAAATTGATGGCACGTGATGTTGGTGAGGGAAAAAAAAAAAAGAAAATCAGCAAATCAAACCAAAAGAACGGCGCATGCTGTTCAATTCCCAAAACCCAAAATTTGAAACTTTCAATTTGTCTCCATTCACTGAGAACGTTCAACTTCCATAGCATAACCCGCCATTCTCGACGGTTACTGAGGCCCGACGGAGAGATTTCAGACGGCGACTAAGGACCGACGGAGATAGTTTGGACGGCGACCAACGACAAATCATGGGACCGACGGAGATAGTTTGGACGGCGACCGAAGGAAGTGGAAAGGAGAAGAACTGGAGGAGAAGCACAATAGAATTAGGGTTCAGGTAGGCAATTTGGTTGGGTGTTTCGGTGCGGAATTAGGGTTCCAATTGGGTGCAATGTTCTTTTAGGGTTGATAAAGATGGGGTCTTGGCGGGGGGATTTTCCAGATGGGATCTTGGCAGGGAGTCCAGAATTAGGGTTCCAATTGTATTGATAAAGATGGGGTCTTGGCTGGAGGTTTTCCAGAATGAAATTGGTGTGTTAAATGAGCGTTGTCCACAGTGACAGTGATTGATGTCCACTGATGAAACTGGTGATTTCCATAGTGACTTTAGTTAATGTCCACAGTGATATTAGTTAATGTCCACTGATGTAAGTAGGGGTGTCTACAGTGTTGATGAAGCGAATTGAATGTACGAATTTGTTGTGTAGCTGAAATTTTAAAATTTTGGGTTTTGGGAAAACCACCCCCAAAACCTAACATTTTGAAATGTCAGCTACGTAACAAATTTGTATATTCAAAACATATAATCAATACTGTGGACACCACCAGTTTCATCAGTGCGCATCAACTAATGTTCCTGCGGACAGCACCCATATAATACACCTTTCATAATGGGAAAACCACCCCAAAACAAAAAGGATGTGGACATTAAACATGAGACATCAACCATTATTAATATGGACATTAACCATTACCAATATGCATATCAACTACAACAAAATGACATACACAAACAATGGACATTGCATCATGATTATGGACATCAAACAAAGTAGATGTGGACATCAAACATGACAACAGTGAGCGTCAATCATTATTACTGTGGACATCAACCAATACCAACGTGCACATCAAGTACAACAATAAGTATAACAAGCGGACATCAAGTTACATACAAAGTGGATATCAAGTTAAATACCAAGTGGATATCAAGTTATAATAAAATGAACAACAAGTATAACAAGCAGGAGAAATCAACCATTATCAGTATTAATTGATAATATTTCTTATGAGAACAACAAATATTTTCAATGGGGACATCACGTATTATCATTGTGGACATCAAAATATTACAAGGGAAATCAATTTTTTTAGAATTATCAAGAAGGATGATACAAGTATAGATTGTGGACATTCCTACGATCAGATGAATCTTTCTCTCTGTTCTTCCTTTTGCCTTCTTCGTCCATTCAGTATGTTCAAAATGACAATGTGACTCCTAGCCTTCCATTCATGTTGGCATCAAAATATTATGTGCCTTTTTTTAGAATTATAAGAAGGATGATACAAGTATAGATTGTGACCACTCATGTTATTGACAGCTCTATCATGAACTTATATGATATTTGTTTAGAATTATCAAGAAGGAAGATACATGTATAGATTGTGGACATCTGTATGTGACACCGTGGACATTACGCATTTAAAGTGTGGACATGCATTCATTATGGATGTGTCACTGGCATGGGGTTTAATTGCCATAGAAGAATAAATCATTAAAATGGTTAGGGTATAATGGTAGGTAGAATGTGATTCATTCTTTCGGTATGTGTGATTGCCATGTAATTTTATTGTCACCACTCATGTTATTGGCAATTTTATCATGGACTTTTATGTCATTTTTTTGGAATTATCAAGAAGGATGATACAAGTATATATTGTGGACATCTATCTGTGACAACGTGGACGGTACGCATTTAAAGTGTGGACATTCATTCATTAATGCGTCAAGTACTAACATAGTATCATACATCGCTAAAGGTGGTTCCTGAGCAAAATACAAAGTACGAGAAAAAGCCCTCAACACCATCAAACTTTTGTTCATGACACTCATATGCCATTGAACAATCAATCAATATTCGAACAAACGTCAACACCATAACGAATTCGTATATTTAAAACACATAATGTCAATGTGGACATCACCACTTTCATCAGTGGTTATTAAGTAATCCCACTGTGGACATCAACGATTTCAGTATACATGACAAATTCGCAAACACTCATAACTGTGGATATTAAATAATGTCACTGTGGATATTAAACAATGTCTATGGACACCGATCCTTATGAAATGTCGGTTACACAACAAATTCGTACATTCAAATTACTTCATCAACAATGTTGACACCAAACATTTAATCAGTGGACATCAACTAATGCCCTTGTGGACAACACCTATACAACACAACTTTTCATCAGTGGACATCAGGCAATGCCTCTGTGGACAATACACATTCATAACTGTGGACATCAAATATACATCAATGTACATTCACAAAAAACTTTCGACAATCGCTCATACATTCTTCGGAATTTCACGTTTCCGAAACACATCACATACAATCGAAAATTCGTATTCACCCAAGATTAAACACTAATATTTTACTTCCTTCTTCCACACATACATCTGTCGTGCTTCCTTCCTCAGCCATTGAATTGAAATTTCACGTTTCTGGAACAACATACAATCGTTTCAATCAATTACATTGGGAAAACCCTAATTCGGTGCTTTAACCGCACCGAACATCACATTCGAAAATTACAAACTTGAACCCTAATTCGCATACCTGACACCTTCCCCGTTGTCGTCGTCCAAGTCCGGTTCGCCGTCGAATCCTCCCACTTCGCTCTTCAGTTGTCATCGACTATGGGTGGCTGAGGGAGAGGAACGGTCACTCGTTTGGAGGCAAATTGAACACTTCAATTTTGAGTTCTGGGAAACAATGACCATGCGTCATTCATTGGGAGTAATTTAATGCTTTTCTTTTTTTTTCTCACCAACATCACGTGCCGTCCCCAATAAATGCTGAAATAAAAAGTTAAAGTCTTCCTTTTTTCTCATCCCTTGATCTAAGATCCAAGGGTCCATATTAGTAGTGCTCACATGCTCACAATAACACCATGCTCATATGATCATATCCCATATATATATATATATATATATATATATATATATATATATGTATATATATATATATATATATACACACATACATACATACATGCACACACACGCACATGTATGTGCGCGTGCTCGTCCACGCACAAATATATATATGAACCTTATTAATTAGGCTCAACAATTTCTACCTTGGTCTTTCAATATAATAAGTTAATTTATTTTTTTAAAAAAAAAAAAGACATCAGTTTATGTAAGTTTTATTAAATTGATAAATAATATTGTCTAAATTACATATAGAAAATCTAAATAGGTCCTTCATTGGTTATGGTGTAATTTGTGAAAAATACAAGGTTAGAAAAATAGAAAGAACTATGCAGTGATAACTATAAAATTTAGAAGGGTCAAAGTCAAAGGTGACCACCTAATTTAATTTTATATAGGCATGTAATCTAGAGACATCATCAAAATCTGAGGACAAATTGATAGGATCACAGAGACATAGAAACTTCCATCTAAAGCTGGTAAAATTTTGTCTAACCCAGAAAAAATCGGGTTTGACCATAGATTCTTCATCTGAATTTTGAAATTGACCGAATATTCGGACTTAAAATTTCTCTTTTTTTACTGTCCGAAACCGATTTAGTTGCGTGTGAATTGTCTGACACGATCCGACCCGAAATAAAACAGGTATGGACATAAATTTCTCATCCAAATTTTGATATTGACCGATTAGTTTAACCCAAATTTATTCAGACTCAAATTTCTACCAATATTAAATTTCCATCCTAACACATATATACTGAGACAAATAAAGCTGCGAACTAGTTAACTAATTAATCGATCAAGGTCATTTCATTTCTGACCTCATTGTATCGAATTATAGTCCATTCACAAATCTATCTTTAATTTTACACAATAACAATTTACGAAGGCGCCTTGAGAAAAAAAAAAAAAAACTCCCTTGAGTAGTTAATGTCCCATATCTCTTTTCACTCGTATTCAAAAAAAAAAAAAAGGAGTTATCTAGGGGGTGTTTGGGAACCAGCTGTCGGCCGATATTTTTTTTTTCGCTATTGCCTGTTTTGTTAGCTGTTTGACTTTCAGCTGTTTTGTTAGCTGTTTTTGTTGGCTGTTTTGTTAGCTCTTTGTGTAAAAAGTGGTTGGTAGAATTAGCTGTTTGTAGTATGACTTTTTTTGTTTAATTTCCAATTATACACTTAGCTTTATCTTCAGTATTTTTTTAACATTATGATTTCTTAATTCATTTTTAGGTTTTTTCCTCCATATTACTAGTATTTATTTATTGATAGTCTTTTTTCCGTTGTATTTGTGTGTTCAATAAATAATCACCAAAAATTGAAAGTTGTATTAATAGGCTAATAACTAAATTGTTCATTGATTGTCAAATTTTATTGAGTAAGGCTAAAGTTTTTAACCCAATTTACTTTTTCAATTAATGTTGATATTTTATAATTTTTTTATCCCAAATTTACTTTTGAAATTTTTATTAATTGCAAAGATATTTTTTATTTTTCCATCTTAGATACCAACATGGTAACCTACCCAGTAAACAACCAAAATAATTTGAATGGTAGTTTTGGTGGAAGATGGAAGAAAAATTAAAAGAAACAATATTAAATAATTTGGATGACAATTTTTGTAATTTTTATGAAGTATGTGGTTAACATGGTAATTACATCCCAAAAAGTCAAAAGCTATTTACAAAAAGCTACTCTTTGTAGCTTTTTACAAAATGGCTTTTTGGGGGTAAAAAGTCATGTCAATTCGCTGACCTACCAAACACTCCAAAGTGACTTTTTAAATGGTCAAACAACTAAATACACCCCAAAAAATTATTTTCTCAAAAAAAATCATCCGAAAAACTAGACACCAAACACCCTTAGCATTGCAGGTTGAAAAAGGGGGTAATTTACCTGGAGGTGACTAGAGATGAGGAAACCCCCTTTTTCACCAGGAGACATTTTGAAACGAAGTTTCTCTTCATCAGGCAAAGCAAACAACTTCTTAGCAAGCTGAGTCATTTCAGAGATGAGTTGGGTATCAACCCCATGATCAACCACCTGGAAAATCCCCCATTCTTCGGCCGCCGCCGCTATCTCCTTCACAATCATCTCTCTCCGGCGACCATCGTCAAAAACTCCGGCGAGGGATATCACCGGAATGTCGTCGGAGAAGTCCCTGTATCCCAGCTTGGTTCTGTCTTTCTCCTCCACTATGTAACCTTCCTCCATTATGTGCTGTTTGGCCATTGTTGTTGGGGTCATTCTATCTCTCTCTCTGATCTTTCTTGTACTCTTTCACTTTCTTCCTATGTGCTTTGATGATTAAATAAGCAAATTGATGTGACTCTCTTATATAGGCAATTCAATTAATGAAAATTATAAGTATTTTGATTAAAGATGATCATTAATTATTTTTAATTTTACTTTAATTATTCTGATATGTATATTTATACACAATTAGATTATTATAAATATATATATGTTTCATTTTATAAGGTTTGTAGTTTTGATGAACATGTGCAAATGGTAGTACTCATAAATTATATTTTTTCATAAATATAGAATTATACATATATAAAATAGCCATTTTCCTTAGGTCATGTTCTTTTAATTTGTCAGATTGGCTCTAACTCTCCATAATTTATCCTAACTTATCCTAACCTAACACAGTTCCCTACAAAACCATCCACTTTAAAAACTAAATTCCCAAAAAAGAAAAATCATAATTTATCCTGACTTATACAAACCAAACTATCATAACTTGAAAATAACTAATCCAAATAACAGCGCCTCAATTTACGTAATTAGGTTATTATAAATACTATTTGACTTAATTGATGATTTCCATACTCTTATAATTGATGAACATGTGTAATTACTTCAAATATATTATTTGAAATCATAAAAATATAAATTTTAGACATTTCAAAATGATTATTGATCATCTTGATTTAAGAAATGAAACATATACCATAATCCATAAATGAATGAATTAGATGCCCGTGGCCATACAACAATAAATTTCTTTCAAAGTGCCCATGACTTTTTTTAGGGAAACTAAACCTAACAATAACAAATTCCTTTAATGACGTTGTTCACTAATTAATAAAGTGTTACCTATATATGTTCATAGGCAAATGGGTATTATGTGATGCTAATTAAAATTTGCGAAAAAATTGAATCCCGAGATCATGGGTATATTAAGTGATTCTAGAAACAACGTGCAATCGGTTGCCCGTTAGAAAATATATGAGGCCAATTTATGAGCAATTTATCATATACTTCTTGTTACAAAAATGTTCATTGTTTATTTGTATATATTAGATTATTCGTGATTAATAGTATAATTATTCATTTTTATATGTTTGGACTATGTGTTTCAAGTTCATGTAATATGTATTACAGTTTACACTTGCCTTGTGGCCACTGAGGAGTAAACGACATCAATAATTCCTTGGGGAGAATTAATGTCTGGTTATATTATCACTTAAAAAATTAAGGGAGCATTTGGTTGGAAAACGGTATCATTTTTTTCTAATTGACTAACTTTCTTATGTTCGATTCTTCCTAATAGATGGAAAAATTTTAATGTGACATATATTATTTCTCTTACAAGCTCATTAAACGGATTCCAAATAGGGTAATTGGATTCTAATAATACGAACTTTGGGTCATATAAGACTTAATAATACGAACTTTCGATTTGATTCTTAATAATACGAACTTTGACCCCCTGTTGGATACAGTAACACGCCACCGAGTTAGTGAATTTTTGACTCACGGAAAGTGTTGGCGTGATGTGCACTTGGTCTTTGCTCTCTTGCTTTGTCAGGTCAGATTATGAGTTAAAAAATTGTCATGTCAGCAAAGTTTTCCCTTCTTCACTTATTTCATTAACAACCATTTTACCTAAAATTAACTTCTGTCTCTTTCCTTCATCTCCATCTCCTTCCTTCATCTTCATCGTCAGTCTTCACAGCCCAGATCTGGGTTTGAAATTTTTTTTTTTGCTCATCTTCTGCAAAGCTCCATCTTCGAATTTCGAATTTCGAAGTGATGAAGTCTGATGGAGTTTCGAGTGGGGCTTCCTCTGGGTGGATCATAACATGGAAGGATAAAGTGTGAACACGGGATCCCTGCTGTGCGTAAGATTTGTCGAAGGGGAGAAAATGCTGGGTTAGGATTCTATGGATGTCTAATGTGGAAGGTAAACCCTAAAATTTGAGGTTTTTGCGTGTGATTTTCGTATCGGAGGGAGGGGGGTTGAAATTAGGGTTTTTTTTCAGATTTGGGTTTTGGGATGGTTTTTCCAGAAATTGAACTAACTTCTTGGTCTGGTTTCAGTCGAAGCACCTTGACTGTGGATTCTTCAAATGGGAAAAGGATTTGGTTGGGGAAGTTGAAATTGGAACTGTTGAAGGTTTGGTGGAGCAGAACAAGATGCTGAATGAGAGGATTTAACAATTGTTGTCAGAAATTGGAAGTGTTGCACACTTGAAGGAGGTGAATGTGGGCTTGAAGAAGAAACTTGCAAAGGAAAAAGAAAAGAGAATCAAGGCCGAGGAAGAAATTGTCATGCTGAAGAAGAAGAAGGCCTTTAACAGGTCTTCAATGGAGGTTTTAGGCATAGTTTTTGGTATGTTACTGGTTGTCCTGGTTTCAAAGTGGATGTAAGATTTGGGTGGGTACAAAGTCAGGTTGTGCATCTGAACTATGTGGGGTAGTTTAGGGTGGGCAGTGATGAATTTTGTGGATGTAAGCATCTTGGAGTGGATAGGAGTTGTAATTTGGTGAACAATGAATGACAAATTGAATGAATGGATCAGTTGCATTAATTGTTGTCAATTCATGACTTGATGTAGTTCATATTTTGTTACAAAAAAACAGTGGGTAAATCACATCAAATGGAATAATTCATGTTAATAAGACAGTTGTAGATAATAGTTCATATTATTGAAAGTGACAGATGAAAAGTGTATATTATTCTAACTGGCAATTCGAAAGTTCATATTACTACAACATTGAATACTTAAACTTTATATTATTAATGGTTTCACATTTGGAAGTCCATGTTATTGAGAATTGTATTATATAAACTTCATATTATTGAAACTGACGCATATAAAATTGAAAAACAGGTGTAGACAAAAACATATGACAGATTTAGAGCAAAACAGATGACAAAAACGTCTGATTACATTGACTGAATAACATCATCCAAATTACGGCCAAAAGATTCCATGTGTTTCAATCACAAAATGGCATCAATTACTCCCAAATATACAACACGACCAACTTAATTACAGCAATATAGAGTTCTAGGGTTTGCTGCTACAAAAATATCATTATGGAAGCATCTTTTGAGCATTGAAAACAGTATCTTCTTCCAACAAAAAAAAAGTGGGTGTTGGTATGGAGAATCTTTAGGATTGTGATGCCCCACTTTGTTGACCATTCCCTTCACTTTGTGGTCCTCCACCAGCAACATCACCAACCACCTATCCAATGGAAAAAGTGGGGAAACAAGTTGGCTTATTGAACCCTAAAAAAACATTAACAAAAAATAAAGGAAAATTAAATACATAAGTTTGGTGAGAAGCAACAAAAACTTACCCCTCCCCCACTGCTACAATTGAACCAATCCCCAATATTGCCCGTCATTCCTCTTCCTCTACCTCTGCCTTCAGCCCCTCCTCTGCCTTGACCCCCTCCCTACTGGGCTGAGATCCAGATCCGCACTGAAGAAACACCTCTTCCACCAGATCCAGAACCCCTATAAGCTCCCCTTCTTGGAACATACCCTGTGTCATCTTCTGTTTGAAACATCCTCCCAACTCCAATCACAGGTCCTTGCCCTCTGCCTCTCCCCTTGCCTTGTGCAGCTCCCCTCCCAGTGGTTTGTGTCCCATCACCCCTGGCAGTTGTCCCATCACCCCTGCCACTGCCATTACCTCGCATCATTATCACCTCTGCAACCGATGGTTGTTGAGCCGTCACGCGTGGGACCTTGCTGAGGCTGCGATGGATTCCTCCTTTGTCTTCCCCTTCCTCTCTTTGCTGGAGGTGGGATGTTTGGATCTTGGGTGTATCGGAGGTCATCTTTGTTGGGACACTTCCTTTTAGTGTGACCTTGAGAATTGCAAATTGAACAAACCATCACCCTTCCATGCCTTGTGAGCTTCCCTGGTCTCTTAGGGTCTTCAGTAGGGCCTCTTCTTCTGTTCCTCTTTGGCCTACCTGGTCCAATTCTCACTGGTGGTGGATCTAGAGGTAGCTGCACTGCTGGCCAGTGTCTCTCCCCCTCAACAGGTGGGATTCCAATAAGATAAGCATCCAGATACTTGGCCTTCTTGTAGTAAGGGTTCACATAATCATCAGGATTGTGCTTCAACCACACAGCACATGCTATGGCATGACAGCAAGGTATGCCAGTCAGATCCCACTCTCTGTAAGTGCAAGTTCTTTTGGTCATATCAACCTTACACTTGTCAACATTTAAGTTCACCTCAAATTGGTTGTTCAATGCTGGGTGAACATATGCACTCCTTGCTCTCTGCTTAGATTTCTCTAATTTAGCCCTGATCCTGGGACAGATTTCATACTCAGATTCCTCCATGATCTTCTTCTTAGTGACAGCCCTTTCCATAAGTGATGCTCTGATTTCCTCCAGCATGTAGATGCAATGTTTAGCCCTTGCTTGTATAATGTAAGCATTGAAAGTTTCAGCCATGTTGTTGCATACAACATCACATTTGCTATCTGTCCTGAAAAAAGCCCTACAAAATTGGCTTGGATTCTCAACAAGGAAATCTTCAGCTGCCTGCTGATCTTCTTCCTTAAGAGCATCAACAGCATACTTGAAGTCTGCTTCATTGTATGCCTTCACACAGTTCCAAAATAATAACTTCAATTCTTCACCCCTGTGATTTTTCTTCCAGTTGGCATATTTGTGCCTAGCACAACGCCTATGCTCAACATTGGGGAAGAGCTTTGGAACTGCATACAGTATGGACTGCAAATAATCAAATATGTTTAGTCAGTATCTTGAAATGAAATACATATTATTCATATTGACCAAATATTAAGTTCATATTACTGAAACTGACAGGATGAAAAGTTCATATTATTGTAAGTGACAGACATTAAAGTTTGTATTTATCAGAACTACTATCTTAAAATGAAGTTCATATTATTCAAACTGACAAAAAATAAACTTCATATTATTCAAATCGACACTTACCCTATGCTCATCAGAAATGATCACCCAACCAGAGCCATCAGATCCCCCTAGGCTTTCTTGCAAGTTCAACAGGAACCATTCCCAACTGTCATTGTTCTCCCCTTCTGTAATAGCCCATGCAATGGGAAACATTTGATTGTTTCCATCTATTCCTATGGCAGCCAACAAACACCCACCAAGGAATGTTTTCAGGAAAGCACCATCGATGCAAATAACAGGTCTGCATCCCTTCAAAAACCCTTCCTTCATCCCATGAAAACACAAGAATAGCCTGTGGAACTCAGGAACATCACTTTGACCATCTAGATTGGTACATAATTTGAATTTGCTGTCAGGTGCAGCAGCCTTGAGTGCTTCCAAATAACTCCCAATCTTGCAGTAGTGGGACTTCATTGAACCATACAGCATCTTGTGAGCTCTTCTTTTCACATCATAACAGAACCACCTTGCTATCTCCAACCCAAACTCCTGCATCACTTGGGCTTTCAGTTCTTTTGAAGGCCAATGAGGCCTTTCCTTATACCTTGCAAGGTAGTGTTGTGCTACCCAAGGGGCTTTCAACCGATGATTCTTTGTCATGCTCCTAGTGCAAGCATGATGGTTGTTAGCAGATCTCACCACAAAAGTCCTCAGCCTCTTATCCCATGAAACATAAACCTTGAACTTACAGCTTGGTTGGCACACAGCCCCATATTTCCCAACCTTGCTGTCTGACACACCTATTTTAACACTATAACCTCCATACAAACCATACCTTGCAACTGCTTCTTTGAATCTTTTTGCAGTCCCAAAAGTCATACCAACTTGCCACTCAAAATCCTTGAATTGTGTTTGGTCATCAACATTGCATCTCTTGGTCCTTTTCCTCAACATCCTTAGAATGTCATCTCCACTTTCTCCATCTGTCTCCATCTCAGCCTCAGAGTCATCATAGTCACTTACACAGTCATGAGGATGTTCTGTTGGGTCTATCCTTACACTTCCATCATCTTTCAACACCTCCTCCCTCTGTTTTTTCTTAAACTCAGCCTCTTTCTCCTTGGCAATCTTGTATTCATCATCTGAGGTATCAACTTCTTCATGTACCAAGTTTTCACCCTCAACATCATCATCACTTGATTCATCATCATCATCATCATCATCATCATCATCATCATCACACCCATCCTCAGCATACATATCCAACCTTCTTCTTGCCTTCCTACCACCTGACTTAATTTCATTCACAGTCACATCATCATCATCTGACTCATCTAGATCCTTTCTTCCTGGCACCCAAGTCTGATCATCAGGATCACTACTTGAATCATCATAGAATACAACCTTCTCCTTGCCTTTATCAACCTCCTCCTTGCCTTTATCAACCTTCTCTGAAGACCTACCAACTGAAATGTCATTCACAGGCTCCTCAACATTCTGTCCCAAATCATGGTCATCAGCATGGGTAGAGGGTTCAATGACTAGCTCTTCAACTTCATGGTCATCAGGATTCTGTCCCATAGCATGGTCAGGCTGGTTGGATGGTTGCATCTCAGGGTCATCCACTTGGGATTGTTGGGTGGCTAGTTCATTGAAAGGCTCGTCCATTTGGGAATGTTGGGTGATTGGTTCATTGAATGGGTCATCCACTTGGGAAGATGGTTGGGTGCTTGGTTGCATCTCAATATCATCAACCTGAGTAGATGCCTGTGTTGTGGGTTGCTCAGAAACAGGATCATCCATTTTTGCAGGGTTGGTTTTGGACTTCACCCTCCTAAAAGGGGATTTGGGAATCACAGTTTTTACTTTCTTTCCCCCACGACGGCTTGGGCTGCTATGCAATGGAGTTTTTTTGGGAGTCTTTAATGCCCCTCTTTTAAACCTCTTCCTTGATTTCCCAAAAGGTGACACAAGGGGGGGTCCCAAATACCCAACAACATCATCTAATATGGCCTCATCCACTGTGTGCACAACATACACAGTTATCTCCCCGTATGTCATTGCACAGTTTAGCATATCAATGCTCTCAAAATGTGTGAAACACTTCCTCAATGATCACTTCAAGTCCAAACCAGGTACGGAATAGTACACAGTTTCTACATAGTGTACCCTTCATCCTTAACAAGCCCTACTATCTCCAAATAACAGAGTTTATCAACATCATAAGCCTCATATCTCACCAAGTCACCCTCATATCTATATTCTGGGTCCTCCACAAACTTACCCCATAGTAAATTGTCAAATTCACCAAATCATACAACATCGTTCTGCATAAGACAAAATCAGGAAACAATGTTACCATTTTGTTCAGTTTTAAACCCCCAAATTCGAACTTTCAAGTAACCCTAACTTTAAATGGTAAAATTCCCCACTAGATTCCCTACCCAGAAACCCTAAACTGTAAAAAACGATTTTTTACTCCAAAAAAACAGAATCTTTTGGCCTATCAAAGCTAGGGTTTTGGTCGACAATGTCATCATTTGAAGGAAGAAAACAACTAACCTCTGCTTTTGCTTTTGCCGTTGCACAGTGTCGATCGAGGCTTGCTATGAGTACTAGAGACGTCTGCAGCAGCAGTAGTTGATGGAGATTTGCAAGCACTTCTCACAAAACCCTTTCCCAAACCCAGAATTGTTCTTCGCAGATGTTAGAGAGAGAATAGACGATGAAGATGATGGATGAATATTACAGTAGTTGAGGGGCTTTTTTTTCAAAACAAAAATTTAAAAAAATAAACCTAAGGTACAGTTGGTCTGGAGGGAAATTAAAAGGCTGACGTGGCTTTTTTTTTGGTCAATTGCTGACCTGGCAAAGCAAGAGAGCAAAGACCACGCGTGCTGTCCGCCAACAACACACTTTTCCGTGAGTCAAAAATTCACTAACTCGGTGGTGTGTTACTGTATCCAACAGGGGGTCAAAGTTCGTATTGTTAAGAATCAAATCGAAAGTTCGTATTATTAAGTCTTATATGGCCCAAAGTTCGTATTATTAGAATCCAATTACCCTTCCAAATAAGAGCTAGAGAAAGTATTTTTCAAAATCTTTTTCATAAAAAATCTTTCTAATGATTAAGCTAGGACGTATTATTTCTCTTACAAGCTCAGTAAACTTTTTCATAAAAAAAACAGTATCAAACGCACGGTCGCACCATAAGAGAAATCATTAAAACTATCCCGCGCCCATAGTCTATCAGTGTAACACCCCCAGACTATTAACCATCAGATTAAGCTAACTACTTACTTAATGATTAGCGCAGCTGAAGCACTCACATAAGGGCATTATCGCCATCCATCAAACATGGGCAAGGCTAAACTACACTCCAAACAACCAAAGCATGACAACCATAAACATACAAAACCAAAAGAGAAACTTAACTTGATACATAAACTTAAACCACAACATATCTACTTAAACCACACATATCAATCCCCTAGAATTTAACAAACAGCCAAGGCATTCCAACTTTTATTACTCCTCAAAAGAAGTCCCTAATTCACCTGGAGTTTCCTTAAGAGGCCTTTGAACTTCGTCTGTCTGGGAGCTTACCCTTGCCTTTCCCTGAGCTTCCTAAAAAGAGAAAAGAAACTTAAAGAAAGCTACTAAATTATTTTAGCGCGGTTCTATTAACTTGCACAATAAAGAAAAGGCGAAAAGGACATAAGCTAGGTAGATTATACTTACAACATAGCCACACTTAACCTCTTTTTAGACAAACTGAGCCTCATTAGAAAATCAAAAGTCGTTAGTTCTCACTTTAATTATACTTAAATAAAACATGAAATAACGGAAGAAACTAACACATGACTACTTAACTTAAAAGTGCGTGAGGAAGAAGACATTTCAAAAACACACAACCATGGAACTTGGTGATATAACCTTTTGGACTTTCTCTTTTGATCTAAGAAAGTGAAAACAACCTTAACTCAACACATGATTGATTTTGTTTCATACTTAAAGGAAGGTCCCCTACTTGCGATCATAGACTACGCCTCCGTATGCGCATACCCGGACTGATCGGGAGATCCGGATGATGGATAAAATCCTCTACTGGCCAGATTTCCATGGTGTGCACTAAGACACGGTTGTCCTGGTGTGCACCTAGGCACAATATACAAGGTGTGTACTAAGACACAAGTTTCCTGATGTCTGATAAGGCACGGTTTAACATGGGCGGGGCCTTATTTAATTTTAGAAAACTCGAAAACCTTATTCCTGAAACCTTAATACCTCAAACCAATTTGTTCACACTTAAAGTTATTCCTGACATTCCTTGGACATAGTTGTACTTGTAAGGATATTCAAACATGTAATGTTCTTAATTTAGAAGTAAATGTTTAACAGAAGCCTTTCAAATGTGAAGTGTATAGCATAAATTCATAACTTAAACTTACGATTTGCCTCGATAATTCGACCATGATACTTAAAACCACGAAAACTTGAGTCACTTTTGAAAATAAGTTGTAAGTGTTTATGTTCGATTTGCATTTTAGGGGGTTTTTTTAGGAATAAAAATATTCCTAAGGGTTGTCGTATCCGCAGGGATGGGTTTTTAGGTTATTAGGAAATTGGTTTGAGTAAGGTAACGTTTTCAAATGCAGAAAGCAGTAAATAATTTAAATAAACTAAACTATATGAATTGAAAGCAATAAAAGCTAAAGAAAGCATTAAATAAAGAGATGAACTAAAATGACTTTGACAGAAAATAAATCTAAACTAAGAATGCTGTTTAGAAGCAAGAAATAAGAAAACAATAAAACTAAATTCTAATAATTAAATTGAGACAAAGAAAATTATACCTTTGATGTACCAAATCTTCACTTAAAGTTTTCACCGAACAAACAAGAAAGGTTGTGATTTAGATTACTAAGAATTTCCAAATCCTCACTTAAAAGAGAATTTGTAAACCCTTAATCCTCTTCCTCACTAATTGGTTGTGTTTGGAATTTTGTGATTTAAACTAAAGGACTTGAACAACAAGACATTAATATTAAATCTAATTACACTAAAAAGTCCTTTAAAACAAAATTAATGAAATCCAAAACTTAACTTGGCCTAAGGGACAGGCCCATTTACAAAACCTAATTAAACTTACTAAACTGATTCAAACTCCAAGATAATCTAACATAAATCTATTCTAAACTTGAATAAAACTTACCCTAAACAAAACCCTACAAAAAAACACTCAGATTGACCTAATTAATACCAAGATCTAACATGATCTGCAAAATATAATAAGAAAAGTAAAATTAACCAATATTAAAATCCCTAAACTGAAACAGGGGAAGGGAAAAAGAAAAGAAAACAAAGAAAGGGAGGACGGCAGAACAGAGAAACAGAAAGAAGAACAGAGCAACTTCAGAATTTCATTTCCAAACCAAACCGAATCAAAATCTCAACATACATGGATGCAATACCAGAACATTCAAACAATATCAATCCAAGAATTAAATTGAATACTACTAAAACACAAACACTTCAAACATTCAAGAACAACCACTTGAAATTAATCCAGAATAATTGTCATCCATACTCGAATCAAAGTTAAACAAATTTCCAGAAATCCAACTCAATAATTAAAACCTAAAATCTAACCTTCGGCTCGAATGAAATAACAAAATCAACCCAAAAGAAAGAACAGAACAACAAAATCTCAACCAAAATTCAGAATTGAAATCGCGAATTTTCAAAACATTTAAAAACAATTTCACTCGCATAAACTTAAGAAACAGAAATAAACCTAAAGCTAACCCTAGAATTTCCGATCGACGACTTTGGGTTGTCACCCCCCCAAAACCGACCTTCGGATCGATGACTACGATGATGATTTGCTTCCTCCTTCGTCCTCCTCTTTTATACTTGAACTCAAGCCTCTTCTTCAAATCTCGATCGTCGATCTTCTTCAATTTGGACGATAGTGATGATGGATTTTGCATCGAAATCGAATCTGCAACAAACAATGAGAAAATGAGTGAGAAATCGAGAGATTTAAACGAGAAATTGAGATGAGGTGAGAATAAAAATGATGATGGAGGGGAATGGATGTCGGGGTGGTGTTCTTTGACTGCAAGAATCCGAAAAGAGAAGGAGAATGATGATGAGATTTCAACGGGAAGAAGAAGAAAGAAAGAGGAAAGAAGAAAAGAAGAAAGAAGAAAGAATCTGAGAGAACGAGGAAGAAAGAGGAGCGGGAAGAAGAAGAAAGGGGAAAGAGAGAGAAAGAGAATCCGAGAGTTAGAGAGAAGGAGTGAGGAAGAGAGAGAAATGGAAGGGGGGAAAATGAGGGTTAGTATTAGGGTTTAGGTGGGTTTGTCGGCAGGGAGGAAAATCGGGTCGGGTAGGCGGGTATTAGGGTATGGGTGAGGGAGAGTGGGCTGGGGTAGCGCTGGGCCGAGGGAAAGAGAAAGGAAGAGGAATTTGGGTTGGGTTGGGTTATTGGGCCGAGAAAGGAAGATAGGAAAAGGGACAATGGGCTGGGTTTCTTTGGGTTAGGAAAATTGGGTTTTTATTTAATTAATTTTCTATTTTTTTTGTTTTATTATTTTGATTTATAATTATCAATAATAATAACAAAAAATAGTAAAATTATATAAAATCTAATAATATTGCAAAATACATAAAAACATAATAAAATTCCTAAATTAATTATTAAAGACAAGCAAAATTCCTTATAAAGGATATTAATTCGGCTCGAAACGAGACCGAACAAAACTCCCACACAAAGGTTTGCTCGCCCCGAGCAAACTAAAACATAAAATAAAAGGAAACTAACTATCCTAACTCACTTTCGTAGGAATCACGGTTGCATTTAGCATATGCAACAAGCCCTTTAAACCCCTCGGTTTCCCCTAGTGGACGAGTAGGTCTCGTGAGGGTTTGCAGAAGATATACCCACAAAATCTAAAGAAAAAGTAGACTCAGATTAAAAACGAAAAGACTCAAGAAAGAAAAAGGAAAAAGAAGAAACAAAAGAACTAAAAAGAAAAAGGTTACATATACGATTAAACATCCCAACAGACTAACCAATTAAACACACAATTAACGAGCAAATACCAAGATAAATTTGGAAGAGAACAAAATCAGTGTAAAATAGATGGAATGAAGTTTTTGAAATTAAGTAGAGAGAACAAGTACTTCAAATGCGAAAAACTGCCAACAGACTTAAGATGAATGCAAATCTGCGCGGTTTGTTATGGACGTAGGCCAGTCAAAAGAGCAAACCTCACTTTAGGATACAAAAATGAACGCTCAAACACTCAAATTTGAATGTGTATATGGGCTTTTCTCATACTCAGACCAAAAGAAACAACCTACCATAGGCTTGGTAAGAATCTCGCTCTCCATTGCTAGTATGCAAATACACAAGTGACAATCAAGAGGACTCTTTAGGGTTGTAACGAGGCTTAGTTTAGGGGGAAAGGAGTGGTATTATTTGGATATGAGGAGTTAACAGAGCCATGCTTTGATTGCTTTTCAACAAAGACTTGCTCTCAACTCACCTTCTTCCTTAATGTACGCAAGGAATTCACTTTTCTCCCTCATTGATATCAAACACCTCAACTAATCCTTAAAACCAGGTCAAAGCTAAAAACTTTTAATTGAGTCATATATTTTTTTTCTTTTTGGCGGGTGATCAAGGGAGAAGAAACACGAATATATATATATATATAAACTTAGCTTCGACCTCAATACATCAAAAGAACATCATAGCCAATTAGCTAACTCATAATTGGGATATGTAATGTGTCCCAACTCAATCAAAACTGCAAAAATCCACACCCCAACATCTCACTCCATTTGTAGCAACACCGAACCAATTTTCGCTCCTGGATTAATGAACTCTCACAACATCCAAACAGAGAGATAATCAAAGGCTAGGCGAGGCTAAAGAACGGTAATAATATTGTTAGGGAGGCTGTTTGGCTATGTAGTTAAAAGGAAAGAATGCCTCAATCATATTGTCACAATATGTAATGCAAAAATGCAGTCTCAAACAAGATGCAAAACAAGTTCTAGAGGTGCAACTAGTGGTGGAGTCACTCAGGAAATAAAAGAATTGATAAAAGTGATCAATTCATACTTTTTAAGTTGTGTGGACTCACGGGATAGAGCTCATTCAACTAAACCTAGCCCAAAGATTTGCGGCACGCATATTTACACTTACTAAGATAGTCAAATCAGTTAAACACACTATTCATTACTCGACTCAAAAATCAGAAGATTTGCAAATTCATTTTCAAAAACTTTTAAGTTCTCAACCAAACTCCTCCAAGGTGAAGCAAGACAAACTGAAAGTCTAATTAGTCTATAAGATAAAAAATAAAAATAAAAATTAGGGGGGAAACAAAAAGGAGAAATTAAAAAGGCACATGTGTGCCACTCCCACACAAAAATTCTACAATGTCCTCATTGTGACTAAGGTGACACCACACACAAAAGAAAACAAAGATCACACAAAAGAAAAACTCACAAAAGAAAATAAAAACACAAGCTAGCATGCAAGCTACCCCCACTCCCACACAAAAATATTACAATATCCTCAATAGGAAACATAGATGAAGCGCCTAAAAGAAAAGAATTATACAAAAAGAAAAAAAATAAGAAAAGAAAGATAACTTACTAACTGAAAAACAATGATAAGGAAGGATATTACCTGGTTGGGTACTGAGTATACCCAAACAATGAAATTTCAGAATAAAATCATCTATGGAGCATCAGACACTCCATCTCACCTCAAGACGTTGGGCATTATGTCAGAACCATTCAATGCCCGTAGTAACATGTCATGCATCCTAGCATGCATCTCCAAGTGGTGAATGTAAGAGCACAATTTCAATAGTACATCAGCAAACATTAGTGCTTTCAACAGTTTATCAAATGCCTTGGAATAATCAGTAAAATAATGAAATGAACGCACAAACTTGATTTTACAAGGCAAGTCCTCTAGGTAGGTGCTATAGAACTCACTGAGGAAATTAAAGCCTCCTAAAAGACCTAGGGACTTCAAAAACTCAGGTTCATGAGAAAGGAGTGTAGGAAAACAAATTACATGAGGGGGAGGTGGGGAAACAATTTCAAGTTCATTAAAACACAAAGAATCCTCACACTCAACCTCCACGCAATTTTCAATTATTATAGACTCCAATTCACAATTTTCATCCAATTCATCAGTGTGTGATAAGAAAAAGGTAGGGTTATACCACATAACAACACTCTCGACATTATAAAAAGGTACATCATCATCTTCATCAATTTCAGACTCATCAGAAAAATCATCGGTATCAGAAGACAAATGTGCATCATTCAGAACATCATCGAAAGTGAAAGTGGAATGCTCAGGAGCATAACCCATCATGAAAGACTCATATTCACACACCAATACATCATGTAAATCAAGATCCTGAGTTGGAGGGGAGAGGGGAGAGGGGAGGAGTAACTAAAGATGAATCTCGATTTGATCCACGTGGAGATTGAGCGTGTAGATCAACAAGATAAGCTAATGAACTAGCACAAGACTCCTCGTCAGAATTAACATCAAAACATTCAATCCCCTCCTCATATAATGGTATGGACAAAGGTGTGACTAAAGATTCATTAAGGGACTTCTCATTGAGCATAACTTCATCACATACTAATCCACTACTTTCAGAATTCTTCTCAATCAAAGGTGTCTCATCATCAAGTGTATTCTCACTAATGGGCTTGCTAACCTGATTATCACATGATTTTTCTATATTCTCAACAGGTGAAGGAGAAGAGGGTTTAGTACATATGAACATTGGACCATCGTCCTAATCCTCTATTTCACACACACAAGTATTATTGAATTCAGGTTTAGCAGAATCAAACCCATCCATAAAAGCTTTGAATGCAGTGTGGGACAAGCGTTAAATGAATGACCCCAAGCTTGACATACAAAACACGAGGAAAAGACTCGATGTCGGGACATTGAGAAGAATCACAAAAATTTTCCATGTACTCCCCACCACTAGATTGACCATTCAGATTTTGGGGGTACTCATAAGTTGGTATGGCTAAAGTCTCAGAGGGTGGTGCATAGTAAGGAGATTGGAAGCTAGGATTAACATTTTGTTGCTCAAATTCATAAGAATCCCTAGACAACCATTCAAGTAATTCCCATGCAGCATCTTCTCCTAAATCAGAAAACCCGTAATATTCTAATAGATTTCGGGTCTCATAGTTTACACCCTCATTCACAATTCCCGAAAGATCTAATGTACCATAAAAGATACCAAACAATTCACATTGAGCACGATAATCATGTAATCTAGCAAAATATCTCCAAAATATTTCATGCTCAAATTGGGGAAATTGGGGACTAGCCATAACTCTTTTTTTTCTTTTTAATTTTATTTTATTTTATTTTTTTTACAAAATTCAAAATTTTTTTTTTGTGGCTACATTTTTCCAAATACCCCTAAAATGCAAACGAATAAAATGGCGCCGTTGCCGGGGATGGCGTTATTTGGTTGATTAGGTTATTGGTTTGTGTGTAAATAGTTTATTGCTTTCTAGGAAAAATGTAGCCACAAAAAAAAAATTTTGAATTTTGTAAAAAAAATAAAATTAAATAAAATTAAAAAGAAAAAAAAGAGTTATGGCTAGTCCCCAATTTCCCCAATTTGAGCATGAAATATTTTGGAGATATTTTGCTAGATTACATGATTATCGTGCTCAATGTGAATTGTTTGGTATCTTTTATGGTACATTAGATCTTTCGGGAATTGTGAATGAGGGTGTAAACAATGAGACCCGAAATCTATTAGAATATTACGGGTTTTCTGTTTTAGGAGAAGATGCTGCATGGGAATTACTTGAATGGTTGTCTAGGGATTCTTATGAATTTGAGCAACAAAATGTTAATCCTAGCTTCCAATCTCCTTACTATGCACCACCCTCTGAGACTTTAGCCATACCAACTTATGAGTACCCCCAAAATCTGAATGGTCAATCTAGTGGTGGGGAGTACATGGAAAATTTTTGTGATTCTTCTCAATGTCCCGATACTGAGTCTTTTCCTCAGTGTTTTGTATGTCAAGCTTGGGGTCATTCATTTAACGCTTGTCCTGAATACCCTGCATTCAAAGCTTTTATGGATGGGTTTGATTCTGCTAAACCTGAATTCAATAATACTCGTGTGTGTGAAATAGAGGATTAGGACGATGGTCCAATGTTCATATGTACTAAACCCTCTTCTCCTTCACCTGTTGAGAATATAGAAAAATCATGTGATAATCAGGTTAGCAAGCCCATTAGTGAGAATACACTTGATGATGAGACACCTTTGATTGAGAAGAATTCTGAAAGTAGTGGATTAGTATGTGATGAAGTTATGCTCAATGAGAAGTCCCTTAATGAATCTTTAGTCACACCTTTGTCCATACCATTATATGAGGAGGGGATTGAATGTTTTGATGTTAATTCTGACGAGGAGTCTTGTGCTAGTTCATTAGCTTATCTTGTTGATCTACACGCTCAATCTCCACGTGTGGATCAAATTGAGGATTCATCTTTAGTTACTCCTCCCCTCTCCCCTCTCCCCTCCAACTCAGGATCTTGATTTACATGATGTATTGGTGTGTGAATATGAGTCTTTCATGATGGGTTATGCTCCTGAGCATTCCACTTTCACTTTCGATGATGTTCTGAATGATGCACATTTGTCTTCTGATACCGATGATTTTTCTGATGAGTCTGAAATTGATGAAGATGATGATGTACCTTTTTATAATGTCGAGAGTGTTGTTATGTGGTATAACCCTACCTTTTTCTTATCACACACTGATGAATTGGATGAAAATTGTGAATTGGAGTCTATAATAATTGAAAATTGCGTGGAGGTTGAGTGTGAGGATTCTTTGTGTTTTAATGAACTTGAAATTGTTTCCCCACCTCCCCCTCATGTAATTTGTTTTCCTACACTCCTTTCTCATGAACCTGAGTTTTTGAAGTCCCTAGGTCTTTTAGGAGGCTTTAATTTCCTCAGTGAGTTCTATAGCACCTACCTAGAGGACTTGCCTTGTAAAATCAAGTTTGTGCGTTCATTTCATTATTTTACTGATTATTCCAAGGCATTTGATAAACTGTTGAAAGCACTAATGTTTGCTGATGTACTATTGAAATTGTGCTCTTACATTCACCACTTGGAGATGCATGCTAGGATGCATGACATGTTACTACGGGCATTGAATGGTTCTGACATAATGCCCAACGTCTTGAGGTGAGATGGAGTGTCTGATGCTCCATAGATGATTTTATTCTGAAATTTCATTGTTTGGGTATACTCAGTACCCAACCAGGTAATATCCTTCCTTATCATTGTTTTTCAGTTAGTAAGTTATCTTTCTTTTCTTATTTTTTTTCTTTTTGTATAATTCTTTTCTTTTGTGCGCTTGCTCATCTATGTTTCCTATTGAGGATATTGTAATATTTTTGTGTGGGAGTGGGGGTAGCTTGCATGCTAGCTTGTGTTTTTATTTTCTTTTGTGAGTTTTTCTTTTGTGTGATCTTTGTTTTCTTTTGTGTGTGGTGTCACCTTAGTCACAATGAGGACATTGTAGAATTTTTGTGTGGGAGTGGGGTGGCACATGTGCCTTTTTAATTTCTCCTTTTTGTTTCCCCCCTAATTTTTATTTTTATTTTTTATCTTATAGACTAATTAGACTTTCAGTTTGTCTTGCTTCACCTTGGAGGAGTTTGGTTGAGAACTTAAAAGTTTTTGAAAATGAATTTGCAAATCTTCTGATTTTTGAGTCGAGTAATGAATAGTGTGTTTAACTGATTTGACTATCTTAGTAAGTGTAAATATGCGTGCCGCAAATCTTTGGGCTAGGTTTAGTTGAATGAGCTCTATCCCGTGAGTCCACACAACTTAAAAAGTATGAATTGATCACTTTTATCAATTTTTTTATTTCCTGAGTGACTCCACCACTAGTTGCACCTCTAGAACTTGTTTTGCATCTTGTTTGAGACTGCATTTTTGCATTACATATTGTGACAATATGATTGAGGCATTCTTTCCTTTTAACTACATAGCCAAACAGCCTCCCTAACAATATTATTACCGTTCTTTAGCCTCGCCTAGCCTTTGATTATCTCTCTGTTTGGATGTTGTGAGAGTTCATTAATCCAGGAGCGAAAATTGGTTCGGTGTTGCTACAAATGGAGTGAGATGTTGGGGTGTGGATTTTTGCAGTTTTGATTGAGTTGGGACACATTACATATCCCAATTATTATGAGTTAGCTAATTGGCTATGATGTTCTTTTGATGTATTGAGGTCGAAGCTAAGTTTATATATATATATATATTCGTGTTTCTTCTCCCTTGATCACCCGCCAAAAAGAAAAAAAATATATGACTCAATTAAAAGTTTTTAGCTTTGACCTGGTTTTAAGGATTAGTTTAGGTGTTTGATATCAATGAGGGAGAAAAGTGAATTCCTTGCGTACATTAAGGAAGAAGGTGAGTTGAGAGCAAGTCTTTGTTGAAAAGCAATCAAAGCATGGCTCTGTTAACTCCTCATATCCAAATAATACCACTCCTTTCCCCCTAAACTAAGCCTCGTTACAACCCTAAAGAGTCCTCTTGATTGTCACTTGTGTATTTGCATACTAGCAATGGAGAGCGAGATTCTTACCAAGCCTATGGTAGGTTGTTTCTTTTGGTCTGAGTATGAGAAAAGCCCACATACACATTCAAATTTGAGTGTTTGAGCGTTCATTTTTGTATCCTAAAGTGAGGTTTGCTCTTTTGACTGGCCTACGTCCATAACAAACCGCGCAGATTTGCATTCATCTTAAGTCTGTTGGCAGTTTTTCGCATTTGAAGTACTTGTTCTCTCTACTTAATTTCAAAAACTTCATTCCATCTATTTTACACTGATTTTGTTCTCTTCCAAATTTATCTTGGTATTTGCTCGACGAATTGGTGTGTTTAATTGGTTAGTCTGTTGGGATGTTTAATCGTATATGTAACCTTTTTCTTTTTAGTTCTTTTGTTTCTTCTTTTTCCTTTTTCTTTCTTGAGTCTTTTCGTTTTTAATCTGAGTCTACTTTTTCTTTAGATTTTGTGGGTATATCTTCTGCAAACCCTCACGAGACCTACTCGTCCACTAGGGGAAACCGAGGGGTTTAAAGGGCTTGTTGCATATGCTAAATGCAACCGTGATTCCTACGAAAGTGAGTTAGGATAGTTAGTTTCCTTTTATTTTATGTTTTAGTTTGCTCGGGGCGAGCAAACCTTTGTGTGGGAGTTTTGTTCGGTCTCGTTTCGAGCCGAATTAATATCCTTTATAAGGAATTTTGCTTGTCTTTAATAATTAATTTAGGAATTTTATTATGTTTTTATGTATTTTGCAATATTATTAGATTTTATATAATTTTACTATTTTTTGTTATTATTATTGATAATTATAAATCAAAATAATAAAACAAAAAAAATAGAAAATTAATTAAATAAAAACCCAATTTTCCTAACCCAAAGAAACCCAGCCCATTGTCCCTTTTCCTATCTTCCTTTCTCGGCCCAATAACCCAACCCAACCCAAATTCCTCTTCCTTTCTCTTTCCCTCGGCCTAGCGCTACCCCAGCCCACTCTCCCTCACCCATACCCTAATACCCGCCTACCCGACCCGATTTTCCTCCCTGCCGACAAACCCACCTAAACCCTAATACTAACCCTCATTTACCCCCCCCCCCTCCATTTCTCTCTCTTCCTCACTCCTTCTCTCTAACTCTCGGATTCTCTTTCTCTCTCTTTCCCCTTTCTTCTTCTTCCCGCTCCTCTTTCTTCCTCGTTCTCTCAGATTCTTTCTTCTTTCTTCTTTTCTTCTTTCTTCTTTCTTTCTTCTTCTTCCCGTTGAAATCTCATCATCATTCTCCTTCTCTTTTCGGATTTTTGCAGTCAAAGAACACCACCCCGACATCCATTCCCCTCCATCATCATTTTTATTCTCACCTCATCTCAATTTCTCGTTTAAATCTCTCGATTTCTCACTCATTTTCTCATTGTTTGTTGCAGATTCGAGTTCGACGCAAAATCCATCATCACTATCGTCTAAATTGAAGAAGATCGACGATCGAGATTTGAAGAAGAGGCTTGAGTTCAAGTATAAAAGAGGAGGACAAAGGAGGAAGCAAATCATCATCGTAGTCATCGATCCGAAGGTCGGTTTTGGGGGGTGACAACCCAAAGTCGTCGATCGGAAATTCTAGGGTTAGCTTTAGGTTTATTTCTGTTTCTTAAATTTATGCGAGTGAAATTGTTTTTAAATGTTTTGAAAATTCGCGATTTCAATTCTGAATTTTGGTTGAGATTTTGTTGTTCTGATCTTTCTTTTGGGTTGATTTTGTTATTTCATTCGAGCTGAAGGTTAGATTTTAGGTTTTAATTATTGAGTTGGATTTCTGGAAATTTGTTTAACTTTGATTCGAGTATGGATGACAATTATTCTAGATTAATTTCAAGTGGTTGTTCTTGAATGTTTGAAGTGTTTGTGTTTTAGTAGTATTCAATTTAATTCTTGGATTGATATTATTTGAATGTTCTGGGATTGCATCCATGTATGTTGAGATTTTGATTCGGTTTGGTTTGGAAATGAAATTCTAAAGTTGCTCTGTTCTTCTTTCTGTTTCTCTGTTCTGCCGTCCTCCCTTTCTTTGTTTTCTTTTCTTTTTCCCTTCCCCTGTTTCAGTTTAGGGATTTTAATATTGGTTAATTTACTTTTCTTATTATATTTTGTAGATCATGTTAGATCTTGGTATTAATTAGGTCAATATGAGTGTTTTTTTGTAGGGTTTTGTTTAGGGTAAGTTTTATTCAAGTTTAGAATAGATTTATGTTAGATTATCTTGGAGTTTGAATCAGTTTAGTAAGTTTAATTAGGTTTTGTAAATGGGCCTGTCCCTTAGGCCAAGTTAAGTTTTGGATTTCATTAATTTTGTTTTAAAGGACTTTTTAGTGTAATTAGATTTAATATTAATGTATTGTTGTTCAAGTCCTTTAGTTTAAATCACAAAATTCCAAACACAACCAATTTAGTGAGGAAGAGGATTAAGGGTTTACAAATTCTCTTTTAAGTGAGGATTTGGAAATTCTTAGTAATCTAAATCACAACCCTTCTTGTTTGTTCGGTGAAAACTTTAAGTGAAGATTTGGTACATCAAAGGTATAATTTTCTTTGTCTCAATTTAATTATTAGAATTTAGTTTTATTGTTTTTTATTTCTTGCTTCTAAACAGCATTCTTAGTTTAGATTTATTTTTTGTCAAAGTCATTTTAGTTCATCTCTTTATTTAATGCTTTCTTTACCTTTTATTGCTTTCAATTCATATAGTTTAGTTTATTTAAATTATTTACTGCTTTCTGCATTTGAAAACGTTACCTTACTCAAACCAATTTCCTAATAACCTAAAAACCCATCCCTGCGGATACGACAACCATTAGGAATATTTTTATTCCTAAAAAAACCCCTAAAATGCAAATCGAACAAAATGCAAATATATTCATGAATGATAGAATAACATAACGAAATTGGCATGATTTGAGAATAATTAAATTTAACACGAATAAAATATCAGATAATATACGTGCCTGAAGACTTAAAATCGCACACTCTTGGACGAGCAGAGACTTGAACAGTAATGCAACGATCTCTTGGAGGGACTTAAAAGAAAAGAAACCTCGAATTAGAACTTAATTTAGGTGGAAGTATTGAAGAATAACCTAAAGAATTTTCTAAGGTAGCTCGACAGGGAACTTGATTTCTAAGGTGCATCCGGAAGGCCATAACTTCTTCCACAAACATCGTATCATGGCCTAAAAGGACTTTTCGGAAAGCTCATATCATAAACTCCAACTTATTATTTGGCCATGAGGGTCAAAAACATGGTTAAAGAGGGTAAAAATTATCATTTTAGTAAGCTGTCCAGAATAATAATCATTTAAACCTCTATTATTCGGAAAATCGTAACTCAAGCTATACTTATCGGTTTGGCACGTACAAGTTGTCTATGGAAAGCTTACAACACATACTTGAACTTTCATTTTGGCCACAAGTTGATTTGAGCATGGGAAAAGGTTGGATTTTGGCCAAGAATACAGGCAGTCACAAAACACTTTATGGGTAAATTCAGACTATTAGCCTCCACTCAGGGACTCATAACTCTCACTCTCGGTATTCAATGACCATGAATTATACCTTTTTGGAAAGCTTAAAGTGTCCCCTACAACTTTTATGTTTAGAATTTATACTAAAGATGACTCTAAGCCTAAGAAAAATGCACATCTTTGAACTGATCATGACAAATTCGCAGTTTTGCGTCATCTCACGATTTCGACCATAACTCTCAATATACACATCAAAATGACGAGCTACAAAAACCGGGTGTTAGTTGACATATTAGACTACCTAATCATGCCATAAAATGAGTCAAAAACATAACTCATACTCTCTGGAAATCACGAAAACAAACCAGATTGCCATCTTACACCACAATACTTGTATGCATGTCTAACTTCATGATTTCTCATAATCAATTCCTAAAATACCTCCCCCATTCTTAAATGCACATTCCCATAACTACAATACTTTCAAAACCCTCATTATTGATCATAAAAGATACATATAAAGCAAAGTCTTTAAACAATATAGCATCCAATTGAAAACCACCATGAATCTAACATCCAAACTCCATCAACTCACTAAAAATGGTCATTTCAACCCAATTTACTCACATGCAAGAAAACTTGGATCAAGAACCTAATCATTCACAGTGGATTTATCTTTCTAAACCCCATGCATGGCTTAATCTAGCAAGATAATACTTATTTCAAGTCATAAAACATCAACACTCTTCAAGAACTTACCAACTCCACTTGAATCTTTTAGCTCTTAGTAAATTCCTCTTGAAGGCCTTAAAATTCTTGAACTACCTCTGGAAAAACATGAAACAACAAGAGGAAAACTTAAAATCACACTCTTGATCCATTCTAAAAAGAAAAGGAAGAAAAGATGGGTGATTTACCACTTGAAGAGGAAGTAAAGGAGGAAAGGTGAGAGGGTGGTGCGACGGCTGGAGAAACGTCGGCGGTGGCTACTCTGCGGCGGTCGGCAAAGGGAGGAAGCAAGGAGAGGGGTGACGGGCAGGTGAAGGGACGAAGGAAGAGAGAGCAAGAGCTTGAGAGATAGTGATTAAATTTCAAATGAAAACTTAACTCTAATATTACTCATACTAGGCTTCAACCCGTGCGATGCACGGAGCGAACTCAATTAGTTACTTTTGAAATTTTATAAAAGTCATGGATAAGTAACTGTCCATACAAATAAACCAAACGAAATATTAATGAAATTGTTATATGAAAAACATCATGATAAATTGTTCCGACAAAACACATGTAATTCAGTAATAGAAAATTTAAGAATGTATATATATATCTTTTGAGAATCAGTTTAATCTTTAACTTCTTTTTGGGATTTATTTCAGAGTGTATTTTTTTAAAAAATCATTTTTTGGTTCTATTTAACTTCTTTTTGGGATTATTTGCATTGGTCGGTTTTGGGATTAATTTCAAAATATATTTTTCTTTAGGGTATGGAGCAGTTGTAAGGATGATGTTGGTTGTGAATGTATTATATTCATATATTCTAAAATCCCAAAGACAATCTTTAACTTCTTTTTGGGTTTAATTTCATAATGTATATATATATATATATATATATATATATATATATATATATATATATATATATTAGAATCAGTTTAATCTTTAACTTCTTTTTGGGATTTATTTCAGTATGTATTTTTTTTTTTAAGAAAATCAGTCTGTGGTTCTATTTAACTTCTTCTTAGGATTATTTGCTTTGGTCGGTTTTGGTTATTGATGATAAATCTTTACAGGTTTAGTTTTTTCTTGTCTTTATCTCAGTAATCGTAATTAACATAGGCATTTAAAAGTATATAAAGTACACAGAATTGGATACGTTTATTAAGGAAAAAATGTTAGACAAACTTGGTCTGTTTTTAGTTTTAAAATCAGTTTTTTAATTATTTTGTTAGAATTTTAATGAGAATTAGTTTGCAAATTCTAATAAAAAAAATCAGTTTTTACTTATTCAAAGTTATCCATCAATGAATCTTTTAGAGTATATTTTGTTTTTGGGATTAATTTTAGAATATATATTTTTTGGGTTATGGAACTGTTGTAAAGATAATGATCGTGGTGAATGTATTGTATTAATAAATTCAAAAATCTCCAAAAAAAATCATTAACTTCTTTTTGGAATTAATTTCAGAATGTATATATATATATATTGAAAATCAGTTTAATTTTTAACTTTTTTTTGGAATTTATTTCAAAATGTATTTTTTTTAAAATAGCTTTTGCTTC
The DNA here is from genome assembly GCA_029582165.1 of Portulaca oleracea. Taxonomy (NCBI): domain Eukaryota; kingdom Viridiplantae; phylum Streptophyta; class Magnoliopsida; order Caryophyllales; family Portulacaceae; genus Portulaca; species Portulaca oleracea. Next base: position 13,155,301 of record CM055877.1, on the reverse strand, counting down.
TATTTAACTTCTATTTGGGATTAATTGCATTGGTCGGTTTTGGTTATTGATGTTAAATTTATACAGGTTTAATTTTTTTTCTTGCCTTTATCTCAGTAATTGTGATCAACAGAGACATCTTATCTAAAAGCTAAAATTTGATTAATATCCCTAAACCATAAAAACCCCACAGGTTTTATTTGTGATTATATAGTTTTTAGTTGTGTATTAAGAAGTGTATAAAGTACACATTGTCTTTATCTCAGTAATTGTAATTAACATAGACATCTTATCTAAAAGCTAAAATTATTTAATATCCCTAAACCATAAAAATCCCACAGGTTTAATTTGTGATTATATAGTTTTAACCTAAGGATTTAGAAGTGTATAAAGTACACAGAATTGGATACTTTTTTAAGGAAAAAATATTAGACATAAAATTGAAGGCTTTGTTTTTGCATATATATTTTGTTTATCAAAAGTCATTGTTAAGATTTGTAATTAATTGTGTTTATTGATGTTTGCAAACTTGGTTTGCTTTTAGTTTTAAAATCAGTTTTTTAATTAATTTGTTAGAAGTTTAATGAGAAATAGTTTGTAACTTTTAATTAGAAAATCAGTTTTTTACTTATTCAAACTTTTCTTGCTAGAAATTATGAACTCTATATAATATCCCTAAGCCCTAAAATCAATTTTATCTTTATCTTCTTTTTGGGATTTATTTCAGAATGTATTTTTTTTTAAAACCAGTTTTAGGTTTTATTTAACTAATTAACTTCTTTTTAAGTTTATTTGCATTGGTCGGTTTTTGTTATTGATGTTAAGTAATCTTTATCTCAGTAAATGCAATTAACACAGGCATCTTATATAAAAGCTAAAATTTTATTAATATCCCTTAACCCTAAAAATCGATCTGGTTTAATTTACGATTATATATTTTTAAGCCAAATTTTAAGCAACTAATGACTTATTATTATTTGAGATTAAAAGTAGACTTTCTAAGATAAGCATAGTCTTGTATGTTATTGCATGTATATGCAATTAAAACAATCTAAGTTTGATATAGATGTGCTTTCCTTGTTTTTTAATATGGTAACCATTTGTTACTGGTATTTTCATGTATTTTCATGCCTTTGGATTCAATGGTTTCTATTTTTGGAGGCTATAAAGCTAGTGAACGCGATAGAGGTTTAGGCAGTTTGGTTTGTGTATGTAATTTTAATGATGTAACAATTGTAATGTATGTATTTTCTTTTGTAATTCTATTGTAATATGGGGATTGGACTTGTGAACAATGGTGTGGTGGGTAAAGGGGCTACAGATTGGGGGGATGACCCTATGGGTTCTGCGCTAATGGTTCAAGCATTCTGCTGTTGGCTTCAAATTAGAGCTATATCATAAACGTTTCTCAATTGTGAAGGTAAGTATGTCTATCTGTTGGGTTTTATGGCTCAAAATCTAGTTTGATCCCACAATTATTTGTTTCCTAATTGTATTAGGATATTATTTAGGTTTCCTTATTATGTTAGGTTTCCTAATTGTATTAGATTCTAAATCTAATTAGAATGGGAGTCAAGTTAGGTTTATAGGGAGTTTTTTTTCCTATAAATATAGGTTGTTATCAACCTATACACCTACGGTATACGAAAAACACACACAGAGCATTCTTCACCTCTACCCATCCCTAGGTTGTGAGAGTCCCTTTTAGAGAGTTATTTTGTCTTCAGTATATTCCCACTGTGCTATTAACCCCTTGTGATCTGCGATCGATCCCCTTGCGTTATATAGCCTATGCTATTAACCCCTTGTGATCTGGTCGTCGATCCCCTTGCGTTATATAGCCCCTTGGGATCTCTCTTGTAATCTCTCCCCTTATACTAGTGGATTATTGCTCCGTTGCCGTCCGTGGTTTTTTCCCGATTTGAGTTTCCACGTAAATCGTATGTCTTTATACTCTCTATCTTTTAATTACTGATCTTGTTATATTTCTTCTCAATTTATACATCCCGATAATTGTCTCTTCCGCTGCAAATACTAGGCTATATTTTACCTCGATCCTAACAAGTGGTAACAGAGCGAGGTTTAATTCTTTTTTTTCTGCCTAGTTCGGGATGTCTGCAGTTAAGTCTTCGATTAAAGTCCGATATTGAGAAGTTCGACGGCGGTGTGATCGATTTCAATATCCGGAGAGTTCAAAAAAAATATTTTTATGAAGGTAACTCCATTATTATTGATCTGGAAAATTTGGAGGTTACTATTGAAGATGAGGATAAGGCTATCTTTGTTGGTTGTCTCTTTGCCCCATTCCTACAAGCGCTTTAAAGAAATCATATCATATGAAACCCTGTGTTTCGAAGATGTCAAATCTAATTTGATCTTGAAGTGCTTTCGATAAAGACGAAGGCTTGGCTTTTAGAGGTGAAACCACTAATAATGGGGGTTCTAGCAAAGCCGGTCGAAGTTTAAAGAGCGTTCAACAATACCTATTTTACAACCTCCAGGCAAGGTGGTTATTATGTTCGACAGGGTTCAACTACTACAGGATCTACATGTTTCTACAACCTCATCTCTTCTCGAGTTCAAGGGTGACTTGAATTCATTGATGCTCATCACATCGATCGCCCTTCGGGGCTCTATGATCTGGAGATTTTGGCCCAAGGTGGAGTTTGTTTGGTTTTATGGCCCAAAATCTAGTTTGATCCACAATTATTTATTTCCTAATTGTATTAGGATATTATTTAGGTTTCCTTATTATGTTAGGTTTTCTAATTGTATTAGATTCTAAATCTAATTAGAGTGGGAGTCAAGTTAGGTTTATAGGGAGTTTTTTTTCCTATAAATATAGGTTGTTATCAACCTATACACCTACGGCATACGAAAAACACGCACAGAACATTCTTCACCTCTACCCATCCCTAGGTTGTGGGAGTCCCTTTTAGAGAGTTATTTTGTCTTCAGTATATTCCCGCTGTGCTATTAACCCCTTGTGATCTGCCATCGATCCCCTTGCGTTATATAGCCTATGCTATTAACCCCTTATGATCTATCGTCGATCCCCTTGCGTTATGTAGCCTATGCTATTATCCCCTTGTGATCTGGTCGTCGATCTCCTTGCGTTATATAGCCCCTTGGGATCTCTCTTGTAATCTCTCCCCTTATACTAGTAGATTATTGCTCCGTTGCCGTCCGTGATTTTTTCCCGATTTGGGTTTCCCCGTAAATCGTGTGTCTTTATACTCTCTATCTTTTAATTACTGATCTTGTTATATTTCTTCTCAATTTATACATCCCGATAATTGTCTCTTCCGCTGCAAATACTAGGCTATATTTTACCTCGATCCTAACAAGTGGTAACAGAGCGAGGTTTAATTCTTTTTTTTCTGCCTAGTTCGGGATGTCTGCAGTTAAGTCTTCAGTTAAGTCTGATATTGAGAAGTTCGACGGTGTGATCAGTTTCAATATCCGGAGAGTTCAAAAAAAATATTTTTATGAAGGTAACTCCATTATTATTGATCTGGAAAATTTGGAGGTTACTATTGAAGATGAGGATAAGGCTATCTTTGTTGGTTGTCTCTTTGCCCCATTCCTACAAGCGCTTTAAAGAAATCATATCATATGAAACCCTGTGTTTCGAAGATGTCAAATCTAATTTGATCTTGAAGTGCTTTCTGATAAAGACGAAGGCTTGGCTTTTTAGAGGTGAAACCACTAATAATGGGGGTTCTAGCAAAGCCAGATCGAAGTTTAAAGAGCGTTCCAACAATACCTATTTTACAACCTCCAGGCAAGGTGGTTATTATGTTCGACAGGGTTCAACTACTACAGGATCTACAGTCGTTTCTACAACCTCATCTCTTACTGAGTTCAAGGGTGACTTGAATTCAGTTGATGCTCATCACATCTGATCGCCCTTCGGGGGCTCTATGACGGTACCGGAGATTTTGGCCCAAGGTGGAGTTTGTTGGGTTTTATGGCCCAAAATCTAGTTTGATCCCACAATTATTTATTTCCTAATTGTATTAGGATATTATTTAGGTTTCCTTATTATGTTAGGTTTTCTAATTGTATTAGATTCTAAATCTAATTAGAGTGGGAGTCAAGTTAGGTTTATAGGGAGTTTTTTTTCCTATAAATATAGGTTGTTATCAACCTATACACCTACGGCATACGAAAAACACGCACAGAACATTCTTCACCTCTACCCATCCCTAGGTTGTGGGAGTCCCTTTTAGAGAGTTATTTTGTCTTCAGTATATTCCCGCTGTGCTATTAACCCCTTGTGATCTGCCATCGATCCCCTTGCGTTATATAGCCTATGCTATTAACCCCTTATGATCTATCGTCGATCCCCTTGCGTTATGTAGCCTATGCTATTATCCCCTTGTGATCTGGTCGTCGATCTCCTTGCGTTATATAGCCCCTTGGGATCTCTCTTGTAATCTCTCCTTATACTAGTAGATTATTGCTCGCCGTCAGTGATTTTTCCCGATTTGGGTTTCCACGTAAATCGTGTGTCTTTATACTCTCTATCTTTTAATTACTGATCTTGTTATATTTCTTCTCAATTTATACATCCTGATAATTATCTCTTCCGCTGCAAATACTAGGCTATATTTTACCTCGATCCTAACAAGTGGTATCAGAGCGAGGTTTAATCTTTTTTTCTGCCTAGTTCGGGATGTCTGCAGTTAAGTCTGCAGTTAAGTCTGATATTGAGAAGTTCGACGATGTGATCAGTTTCAGTATCCGGAGAGTTCAAAAAAATATTTTGATGAAGGTAACTCCATTATTATTGATCTGGCAAATTTGGAGGTTACTATTGAAGATGAGAATAAGGCTATCTTTGTTGGTTGTCTCTTTGCCCCATTCCTACAAGCGCTTTAAAGAAATCATATCATATGAAACCCTGTGTTTCGAAGATGTCAAATCTAATTTGATCTTGAAGTGCTTTCTGATAAAGACGAAGGCTTGGCTTTTTAGAGGTGAAACCACTAATAATGGGGGTTCTAGCAAAGCCAGATCGAAGTTTAAAGAGCGTTCCAACAATACCTATTTTACAACCTCCAGGCAAGGTGGTTATTATGTTCGACAGGGTTCAACTACTACATGTTCTACAGTCGTTTCTACAATCTCATCTCTTACTGAGTTCAAGGGTGACTTGAATTCAGTTGATGCTCATCACATCTGATCGCCCTTCAGGGTTCTATGACGGTACCGGAGATTTTGGCCGAAGGTGGAGTTTGTTGGGTTTATGGCCCAAAATCAGTCTCTTGATCCCACAATTATTTGTTTCCTAATTGTATTAGGATATTATTTAGGTTTCCTTATTATGTTAGGTTTTCTAATTGTATTAGATTCTAAATCTAATTAGAGTGGGAGTCAAGTTAGGTTTATAGGGAGTTTTTTTTCCTATAAATATAGGTTGTTATCAACCTATACACCTCTGACACTGAAAAACACGCACAGAACATTCTTCACCTCTACCCATCCCTAGGTTGTGGGAGTCCCTTTTAGAGAGTTATTTTGTCTTCAGTATATTCCCGCTGTGCTATTAACCCCTTGTGATCTGCCATCGATCCCCTTGCGTTATATAGCCTATGCTATTAACCCCTTATGATCTATCGTCGATCCCCTTGCGTTATGTAGCCTATGCTATTATCCCCTTGTGATCTGGTCGTCGATCTCCTTGCGTTATATAGCCCCTTGGGATCTCTCTTGTAATCTCTCCCCTTATACTAGTAGATTATTGCTCCGTTGCCGTCCGTGATTTTTTCCCGATTTGGGTTTCCCCGTAAATCGTGTGTCTTTATACTCTCTATCTTTTAATTACTGATCTTGTTATATTTCTTCTCAATTTATACATCCCGATAATTGTCTCTTCCGCTGCAAATACTAGGCTATATTTTACCTCGATCCTAACAAGTGGTAACAGAGCGAGGTTTAATTCTTTTTTTTCTGCCTAGTTCGGGATGTCCAGCTAAGTCTTGATTAAGTCCGATATTGAGAAGTTCGACGGCAGGATCGGTTCAATATCCGGAGAGTTCAAAAAAAATATTTTTATGAAGGTAACTCCATTATTATTGATCTGGAAAATTTGGAGGTTACTATTGAAGATGAGGATAAGGCTATCTTTGTTGGTTGTCTCTTTGCCCCATTCCTACAAGCGCTTTAAAGAAATCATATCATATGAAACCCTGTGTTTCGAAGATGTCAAATCTAATTTGATCTTGAAGTGCTTTCTGATAAAGACGAAGGCTTGGCTTTTTAGAGGTGAAACCACTAATAATGGGGGTTCTAGCAAAGCCAGATCGAAGTTTAAAGAGCGTTCCAACAATACCTATTTTACAACCTCCAGGCAAGGTGGTTATTATGTTCGACAGGGTTCAACTACTACAGGATCTACAGTCGTTTCTACAACCTCATCTCTTAATGAGTTCAAGGGTGACTTGAATTCAGTTGATGCTCATCACATCCGATGCCCTTCGGGGCTCTATGACTCATGCTGAGATTTTGGCCCAAGGTGGAGTTTGTTGGGTTTTATGGCCCAAAATCTAGTTTGATCCCACAATTATTTATTTCCTAATTGTATTAGGATATTATTTAGGTTTCCTTATTATGTTAGGTTTTCTAATTGTATTAGATTCTAAATCTAATTAGAGTGGGAGTCAAGTTAGGTTTATAGGGAGTTTTTTTTCCTATAAATATAGGTTGTTATCAACCTATACACCTACGGCATACGAAAAACACGCACAGAACATTCTTCACCTCTACCCATCCCTAGGTTGTGGGAGTCCCTTTTAGAGAGTTATTTTGTCTTCAGTATATTCCCGCTGTGCTATTAACCCCTTGTGATCTGCCATCGATCCCCTTGCGTTATATAGCCTATGCTATTAACCCCTTATGATCTATCGTCGATCCCCTTGCGTTATGTAGCCTATGCTATTATCCCCTTGTGATCTGGTCGTCGATCTCCTTGCGTTATATAGCCCCTTGGGATCTCTCTTGTAATCTCTCCCCTTATACTAGTAGATTATTGCTCCGTTGCCGTCCGTGATTTTTTCCCGATTTGGGTTTCCCCGTAAATCGTGTGTCTTTATACTCTCTATCTTTTAATTACTGATCTTGTTATATTTCTTCTCAATTTATACATCCCGATAATTGTCTCTTCCGCTGCAAATACTAGGCTATATTTTACCTCGATCCTAACACTATCTAATTTACTTGGAAAGGTACAATGCAATGAAATAAATAACGGGACAATGTAATGAAATAACAAAGAAGAATAAAAAGTGGAGATTAAAAATAAAATGAAATATTTAAAAGCGAGTATAGTGAATGCGATTAAACAAACGTATATGTGACTTACTTTAATGATGATAACTTGAGTGTATGAAGTCAATTGAATCTACAGAATTCAAAGTAGTTTTTGAATATGTCAATTACAATGAATGCAATCAATGTAGAACCCAATATGTTTGAATATCTACATAAAATTGACTTGAAACCTACCTTAAAGAGAGCATGAAAAGTGTATGTGAATAATCAATTGAGACGAATTTGGTGTAGATCAATTGTGATTCTGTCTTGCTTGTGAAAGTATTGTATTTATATGTTTTGAAAAAAGTAATGAACATGATTGACCTAGCCGTAGTTGCGCAGGATTTTTTAGTGATTAGTTGATATATAGAACAGTTGTAAACATGATCAAAGTCCAAAGCTGTAGGGGATTAGTAATAGTTTTTTTTAATTCTAAAATAAAATTGAATCCAAAACAGTTGTGGAACAGCTGTAATTGGTGTCAGAGTCCAATGCAACTTAGGTTTATAATAAAATCCGGATGAAAGAAAAATAAAAAATTATTAAAAATGGGGTTGTTTTTTTCTTAATTGTGATTGGCTGAAACTCCTTGAAACGCTCTCGTTGCAGTATTTGTTGGGCCCCACATAGATTGTCATTGTAAGTATATAGATATGTATACACCTTAAGGCCCAAAATAAAAAATAAAATAAAAAAACTTCCCCCCACTTCCTCCCTTAATCGGCCGACTAACATGGGCCCAAATGTGGAAAATTTATCAATTTTTAATATCCCCTCTTATACTTTTATCTCCCTAATTCCCAAATTACTTAAATTTAGTAAACCACAAAAATTATTATTGGTAACCCAAATAAATATACTCATACACCTCCTCATAATTTTTCATAATTATATCCTAAATTAACTCAAATAAAAGGACCCGATATATCGGTCTCCGAAAAAGAATCCATAAACGATCATGATCACTATAAACTTATCGGAAGAGTTTCTTCAAGAAAATAAATTTTAAGCTGATTTATTGACAATCATTGCACTGTTCAAGTCCTGAAAAACATACAATGGGTTAGGAAAAAAATGGAACACTCGCTCTAATTATTCATGATTTATTCTTAATTTTGATTATTTAAACTAATTAATACGTATCAAAAGGTGATTTTCTTTGGGTTATTACTATCTATCTTATCTCAAAATAGTGTTAAAATTATTTTTCATTAGAGCCCATTTGTTAAAACTTAAAAGTAACGAATGTGACTCACAACTGGGTGGCATGGTGGGAGAAGAACAAATTTTTCATTGAGTGGACGTTGCTTTGATGAGCCCATTTTATGTTTGGTCCTTTCTGCCTTTGGGCTTTGGGCCGAGTTTGTGTGCAAATTTTGCGGCAAGCTTTGAACATAAACTAAACGAAAATGGATCGAAAAAGGTTTTCCTTTTTCTTCGATTGTTTATAGCTCAGGAAAGGGCAAATATTCACTACAACAATGGCAAAGCAATACAAGTAATAAAAGATTGAGATAGTAGATTAGTATGCTCTTGGTAAAAGATAAATACTTTGTTTGATAAACATGTTATTCAAAAGTCTATTATAAAAGTTGGTTTATTAGAGTATCAAAGATATTGTTTGGTAAACAATCTATTTTATTGATTGTTTAGTCCCAATCAACTACTTTTCAATTGTCTGGAGTAACTTATAGCTATTAGTCCAAAAATTATCTAAATTTACAAATGTGTCATCCTAAAAATATTATTTATAAAGGGGTATAAACAAAATTTCAACAAATATTTTCTCGGAAATGGTTAACCTTATTAAACACAACTTTTTCAAACAGTCAGTCCAATTAATCAATACAAACAATAGTAAACAGTTATTGCAAATAGTTTACAGCTAATAGTTAACAGATGTTTGACAAAAACGTTCAAATTCTGACGCAAAATATACTCCTTTTGTTCCATACCATTTATTATAATCTCCGACGCCACCCTTTTTTTGATAATTTTTTATATTATATTTCATTAACAATTACAATATTATACTTTTGAAATAATATATTCATTACAAATCTAATCATAGTAATTTAATTTAATAAATCATAGTATATATATTGAGAAATTTATGATTAAATTTGTTTAACTTTAATCGTATAATTTTCAAAGACGACAAATAATATAAAACCGAGATAATAAATGTGAAAAGGTTCAATAAGTCTACAAGTTTCGACCAAAGCTACAATTAGGGTGCATTTGGTTCGTCAAAAACTCCGAAAAATGGTTAATTTTCCTTGGTTGACTTATTTTTCTCATATTTGGTATATATAGGTTGACCTTGAAAAAAATTTTACAGTGGACTCACCATTTCATATATTTTTCTGAGGAAAATTTCTCTTAGAGAGGGTGTTAAGGGAAATTTTTTCCGGAAAAGGTTTTTTCCATTAAAAGCTTTACCTTAGAAAAATTAGGGATGGCAATGGGGCAGGGATCCCTGAACCCGCTGGGGCCCCGCCCCGCTCTAGGGAAAAATCACACCCCCATTGGGGATGGGGATGGGGACGGGGACGGGTACGGAGACGATTTTTCAAAATTCGCTCGGGGACGGGGCGAGGATGGGGACAAAATTTGTCTCATCCCCGTCCCCATTTTTCCCGCTGAGGAAAATTCCCCCTCCCCATCCCCAAAAATTATAAAATTACCAAATAACGTTTATTCTAATTTGGTGTATTATTGTTTGATTTTAAAATTACCAAATAAACTTTATTCAAGTTTTAAAATTACCAAATTACCAAACTTGAGGAGGATGTGTTATTGTATTTTTTTTCCAAATAACATTTGTTGATGTATTATTGTTTAATTTTGGTATATTATTTCTTGAGCAAATTAAATACGTTGTATTTTGAACATGTTAAAAACCGGGTCCGATTAAAAATTGGTTAAATTTTGGATAGCGTTAAAAACTCCCCATTGGGGGTGGGGAATCTGCGGGGATGGGGATGGGGCAAGAATCATTCCCCGGAGTGGGGATGGGGCGAGGATGGGGACGAGTTTGGGAGCGGGGATGGGGATGGGGATGGGGATTAGGGGTGTTCACCGTGCGGTTCGGTGCAGTAATAGTTTCACGAAGCGGTGCACCGCCCGAAACGGTTTTCCAAAATCGTAAACCGGAACCGTAACCGAAACACCCGTTTTTTTCAAATCGATGCACCGGAGTTAACGATGCGTTATCTACGGTTAACCGAAACCACCTTTATTTCCATCAAAATTAATAAATTATAATTCAATCAACCCAACAAAAATAAAAAAATTCAAGTTCGGTTCCGACTGTGTCTGTGTAAATGTTTTTTTGCTTGTTAGTTCCTATTGTGTCTATGTAATTTTTTTTAAATCGAAATATATATATATATATATATATATATATATATATATATATATATATGATAATTGGATTCTAATAATCCCTACTTTTGCTAATTGGACAATAATAATCCCTACTTTCACTTTGTATCTAGTGGTCCAAAAAAAATAAAATTGGATTTGAGTGGGACGCCGCCGAGTTGAGTGGTGGTGACTCGGTGGTTTTTTGACATGACACGTTGGGCATGAGTTTGACCAGTTTGACTTTGATTTTTTTTCCACGTCACACAGAAAACACATGCCTTG